>CM076575.1:1013411474-1014011474 GCA_034641835.2 Pinus albicaulis | reverse complement strand
CGATAATCTGCGATGAAGTTGATATTTTTCTCTGTTAATCTATTGATGCGCCCACCCGAATATCATCTATTATAACTTTCTATTATAAGTCTATTTAGGGCCACCAAATTAATTTCTTCCTCAGATTCTATAAACCTGGTTCCATCACCCCCCCATACTGCTCCGGGTGAGACTTTGATTTGCACAAGCAGGTCATTTCTGAACGGGCCAGTAGTTACAGGGTTGGTTGGTTGCACAATAAATATGAACCTGGGTTAGGATCCCCCAAGCCAACAGTGTGTAACTTTTCCAGCTTCAATTATCCTATTGGCCTATGTATATTTAGAGCCTAAGGCAAGAGGAAAATTTTAATATATGAGGGAAACAATGTTTTGACCACGAAGGCTGGGAGAAGTTCTGCCTAGAATTTCGGCGGGTTCTTCATGTGTGCAACCCACTGCGGCTGCACAACCCTCAAAGTAGAGGTGCCACCTCTAGAAGCTTTGGTTCAACCCGCAAAGTAAAACTCAACAACCATTTTGACAGCTCTCAAAAAGGAGAAGAGTGGTAGAATCGACTCGCTAGAAGGTATGACGTTAGCCTCCCAATGGACCAATCAGAGGAGCTTCTGGGGGGGCGAGATGGGGGTCCGTCCTCGATGTATCGACCTGATGTAAGGTGGTAGGGACCACGTGCTCACGATTGAATGAGTTAAGTTATGGTAAGGTAAGTCCATCCAGGTACGAGACTGGTACCTCCGTATTAGGCACATCGCCTCTCACTAGTGTCCTCATGACGTCAACCCTCTAGTTGACACCCCACTCCCATTCTAGTAAAATACTCGTCTCCTACCTAGTTTTTATGCTCGACCATTTGATTGTTACCATTTACATTTTTTTTTTTACCAAGTTGGGTACTCGGGTAAAATTTACAGTACATGAAGTTTCTTGCTCGCCTCGCTCTCGTTTCTATGTTAGGTATTTGGTCAAGTCCCTCTCGTTGTTTTCCTTTATTGTTTGTTGAAATTATGATGGAAAAAATGAAGCGAACTGCCCTTGAAACCCCACAATTCCATGAATCTATAATTTCCCCTCGTCCTGAGCTGCACATGGACTCTCACTCCCAGCTTTATGAAACCATTTATGATTCTAATGTAACCAGTATGAATTCTGAGCTTTTGTATTATAAGTGGTAGCGTGAGGATTTGTCTAGGGTTATAGATTCAGAGCTCTACTACCAAATTCCCCCATCAGTCCATCCTTTCCCTGAGTTCATATATTGGCTCGCCGAAGCCTACATTGAGTGAAAGTATATCTTCCTCTATGCACTAGGGGTTAAAATCTTCAAAATTACCCCTCGGCTAATTAGAAATTCCCTGTGTTATCCCTTCTCTGAGGAGTGTGTCGAATTCACCGAAGACACCCTCTCATATAATTTTTCAAACCTGCCCTTGGAAAAATGAAGAGGTTTCCTCGAGCTCATCACTGCGTCTCTCCTAAATACTCTCCCACCCACGAAAATTATCCCTCTGTTTCTTTTTTGGGATACCTTCCAGCCCATCCTATTGGTCATCTCGGAAATATTGGGTTTAGACAATGCGGATAGGGTAACAACCGTCGGTCTAGGGTTTTGAGAGCTCATGATGCAACCCAGGATCCTATTAGATATCCCCACCTTTCTGGCCTCTGCTATTCAAGGTTAGTTTCAAGATATATCAACCTCAAGTTGTTTTAGGTACTCTTCTTTGGTTTTCTACTTGTCCGTATTCAATCACATAAACAATTTTAAGGGCTTAGTCCTAGACAAGTTCTCTGTGATAAATGCTGAGCCAAAATTTGTTTTTGAATGAACCCGCTCAGTCCGCCAACACCCTGAAGGAAGTGGGTAAATGAAATTCATCACAAATTTCATGTCCAAGGCCTTATAAATCATACATGACAACCCCCCGCCCCATATTTCCTAAGTAGAAGGCGTTTGTAATGTTCCCAATTTTGCAACAAGCAAATTGGAACATTAGATTTTGCTACTTTCACCTAGGAGAGGAATAAATGGGTAAGGGAGCCCATGAACAATAGAATATGAGTAATTTCCACCTTAATAAGGAAGGGGATCACTTCAAGAGCTGAAATTTACACTTACAAGTGTGAACAGGGGCAAAATAGATGAGGACATAGTCAAGTTTGACTAAGTCAACATGCATTCTTGAGGAGGAAGAGATCACCTAAGAAAACCGGTTCAATGTGAACAAGGATCAGACTAAGACACATGTAAACTATATTGAAGATATCTAGTGTGAAAAGAGGCATTGGAGGTGGATTAGTTGACCAAGTCAACAGCGTAGCCACAATAGGAGGGAAGCAAGCTAGGGCAGCGCAGTTTTGAAAGAGGAAGCTTCATGAAGAAGTCACCTCAACATTGTGTGGGGTCCGGGGTGAGGAGGCTCACCAAAGATAAAAGGAAGGCATAGCATCAAAGGTAATTCATTCATGTATTCATATATTTTGGTCTAGAGACCCATTGCATACTTTAGCTGTTTAGCCTGAGTTGTTGCACTGCTTAGTGCAAGGGATTCCTGTTCAGGAATTCCATCCTCTCTTTGGATCAGCTTGCTTAAGGGATCAAGAGAGAAGGATTTGAGCTTCATTTCACTATTTTTCTTGGGGCCATTCGTCTACTTTCAGCCATAGCGCAGTCTCCTTCAGAAAACTGCGTCGTTTATGCAGCAGCAACAACAACACAGTTGCACCCTTTGATTTAATGCAAATCCTTGAGTAGGAGGTGCACATTTCCCTCCGGGAGTTCTAATAAGAGGCCTAGGGCCATCTCTTTGTATTATTCTAATATTTCAGTTTATGTACATCCATGTTTAATATAGAGATTCAGTAACTACGTTATGTTCTGCAGTACTGTTTGTTATTCATGCATTTTGTCGGAAACCTTTGCTGGGTGTCTTTTTCATTGTATAAATGATGTTAAACCTCCATTTCTCTATCATTTTATTAATATAGACTTCATATCAGGCTTATTTATCTTTTTTTTTAGAAACCCTCATGGGAATTACGCTCTCACTGTATTAAAAAATTTCTGTTTAGTAAAGTCATGGGAAATCAGTGTTTTCTAGCCTAGTCGGGAAAGGAGGAGTTGTTTAATATATCTAGAAGCATTATTTTGAGCTGAAATTCGGATCATAGGTCCATAATGACCTAAGATATCATATCCAACCATTTCCTCTGCTTATTTGTACGCTTATTTCTGAAAAAAAAAAACCTTTTTAGGGCATACAACACCCTTTTCCCCCACTTTCCGGATCATGAAACGATGTACCAGTTGCTGTTGTAGCTAAAAATGATGTCTATGGGTTTCTTATGTATATTTTAAGCTTATTCATCATAACAGGACCGTTATACAGCTTATGCATTGCAAAGTTTTAGATTTGGAACATTACAGTGGTATCAGAGCATATCTCTGGCACAGCCTGTGAGATCAAGCTATCAGAGGAGAAAAGAGGAAAATAAGAGATCAAAAAAATGGATTGGATGAGATTTCTCTCATCCATTTTCAGATCCAAGAAGAAAAAAAAAGAGAAATGCATTGAAACTCCAAAAGGGTTTCAAGGAGAAGAGAGCTACAGTGAAACCTATAGGTTTCAAGAGGCAGAAAAAGATGCATGCACTTCCTGTTCTTATAGAGGAGGTGAAGAGAAAGGAGACCACTTATAGCATGAGATCTTAAGTGGATATTTGGCAGAATACAAGTTCCAACCTAGGGCTTTCCGAAAGACCCTAGATTTTCCTCAGTTTATTCAACTGAGAGAAGAGAAAAGACCTTGCAGCAAAGGAGAGATTAGAGGAAATAGATTCCTATTGTATAAATTTGATCGGTCAACTACAATAAGAGCTTGGGCAAGAAATATTGAGGCATTCTTCATGCTTCATCCAGTGGAAGAGGAGGAGGCAGCGAAAGTTGCAGCGCTACACCTAGAGGGTGAAGCCAATGCTTGGTGGTGCAGTCACTTGAGCCACACAAGAGTGACTTATTTTTCTGAGTTTACTCAAGAATTGATCAAAACATTTGATGGAGGAAGATCATAGGAGAATAGACCCACACCACCATGGGAGGGAGCAAGTACCAGCACTACCATAGCCTTGAGAGAGTAGCCTTCCACACTTGCAGTTGGATCAGCCAACATATTGGAGAGAGAAACTCTTGCTACCATAGAAGATGTTCCAAAGGCTCACCAAGGTATGCATAAATTTCCATTTCTTAACATTTTAGAAAATTCTATGGAGATGTTTGGATATTTGCTTGCATATGGCCCATGATCGAATTGTATTTCTGAGATAGAGCAACAGGATTGCACTACGTTGTGCTAGCTTGGAGGGTTCAAGGGAGAATTGAACCATCAACCTCATGCATCACCGATGAGTTACACACAACCCTTGAGGTTGGAGTGTGAATTCTTGGAGGATGGAGTGAACTTTGCTCCAAGCAAAGTCATGCAGAAGCAAATGTTCATCCGGGAGTTGACACATGAGATAGCCAAAATACCCTGGAGGAGGGTTACAGCGCTTTCAAGTGGTAGCAGCAAGGAGGCTTTGCTTTCAGCCCCTTTGGATCCTTATGGGTCCAAGATAATCATTGATGAGAGATCTTTTCTTGGAGGTCTCCAAGGAGTTTCATTTCAGCCTTTTATGAAATGCAAGGAGAAAGGTCTGATATGGGAGGATGGTAGACCTCATTGGAGGAATGCCAAGATGGAGAATGCTCGGAGGCATTCATCAATGGATAGGTGGATGTGGAAAGAGAGAAAGAAGATGGAAATTTACTTGCAACTCTATGATACCGGGCAGCAGGAGGCAAAATTGCGTTGGCTACTCTTGAGAGATTTTGGCCATCATGAGACATATCCTTTTTCCAAGGGTATGTGGGAGGAGAGTACTTGGCAGGGTACTTGCATCATATGGCAAGGAGTGTGGGAGCATTATGATGATGTGATATTTTCACCACATGGGTTGTATGATGGAGGTATGTTGAGGCAGCATAGGCATTTTTTGCTTGGGAGGATTGAGAGAGAGCAAGGGCAAAGTTGCTCTCACATTTTGCATAATGTTGCAATGAGAGGGGATGGAAACATTATGGGAAGAGTCTTTGACATTGGACATGTCAGATAATGGATTTATGAATTGGCAGGAGCCTACTTGCATGGGCCAATAGCACTGTCACTATGGAGCAAAAACTTGTTGATGGAGTGTTCCCATGATCACTTCATATTTAATGCACATGATGGGCGTAGAGGAGTGAATGGACTCATTTGTCATTATGTTATGATCTCCTTGACTTGGGTTTCCTGGCATGAGGGGTAGGATCTTCATGCAGCAGATGATTTATTCCTCTTCCTAGGAATATGTTCTATCACTATGGAGAGCTCAAATATGGATCTTGTCACCTTCTTACTTCCCCTACATGGTAAGAATTCTACTTATGCATTTATTGATTGTTCCATACAATATTTGCATGCTCTTACCTTTTCATTGCAGTGCCTTGCTCTACAAAGGGGCAAGCTTCTCTTTAGGATCCATGGTCTATTTTTGGCCAGCTATTATGGTGGAGACAACCATCTCATGTATGATATGGGGAAAGTATATGGTTGCTTCTTATGTGCTCAATTGACATATTCAGCCATCTACTATTTACTAGTGGGTGTGATGACTTATACAGCAAGCCATTTGACAAGAGACAACTTGCCATACCATTTTTTGAAGCTACAGTGGGGAAGACTGCGATGTGACCACTTGGGAGACTATTGGTACACTCCAACACTACATAGAACCTTTAGCCTTCCTATTATTATGATGCTGATCATGATCCTATGTGCTGATGTTATTCTTGCCTATATGAGGAGCATGATTGGAGGAGAAACACAGGGAGTGAGTGTGTTCTTAGGGGAGGAGCATCCCCACACTTTCTGCATTACATGCTCTAAGGGGAGCATGGGAAGAGACATGGCCTCTACAGAAAAATATTTGTCTCTTTATGAGGAGGACCATGAGATGGATGGAGTGCCATATGATGATGGTTTCTTGTCCATTATATATGAGATGGTTTGGGCCATCTTGATGCACAGCATTGGGAGAGGGACCTTTGGAGGTCTAGCTTCCTTCTTGACATTTGAGGGCAACATGATGGCAGCCCAAGATCAGAAAATCCTCTATACTTATCTTAAGTGGAGAGGAAGACAGTGTGGGGTAGGCTACTATGTCTACCATGTCCAAAATTTCATCCCATCTACCTTTTCGGAGCTTCAGGTGGAGGATGATTTGCATGAGTTACCATTTTCGAGGGTGGCTCATTTTGCTTGGTTGATAGCTTGGGGAGGAGAGATTCAAATGGGGATGATGAATCCAAATATATATCAGCCCTCATGCTTTAAGAGGACCTAAAAATAGCCCATTGTTGCTTCCATGATTGTTTCACTGTCACATAACGTTAGCTATTTGGGATGCTTCCCAAAAGATGTCTTGCACACTTTGGAGGGGCAACTTGGAGATATATTGATGATACAACACCTTGATCCTTGGAGGATTTCATCTTATGAGGTTGTTGTAGGGGAGAAGAGGGTGCTCTTTAGTCCTATCCTTTCAGTTGCTTGAGGACAAGCAACATTTGGGAGGGGAGGACTGTAATGTTCCCAATTTTCCAACAAGCAAATTGGAACATTAGATTTTGATACTTTCACCTAGGAGAGGAATAAATGGGTAAGGGAGACCATGAACAATAGATTATAAGTAATTTCCACCTTAATAAGGAAGGGGATCACTTCAGGAGCTTAAATTTACACTTACAAGTGTGAACAGGGGCAAAATAGATGAGGACATAGTCAAGTTTGACTAAGTCAACATGCATTCTTGAGGAGGAAGAGATCACCTAAGCAAACCGGTTCAATGTGAACAAGGATCAACCTAAGACACATGTAAACTATATTGAATATATTTAGTGTGAAAAGAGGCATTGGAGGTGTATTAGTTGACCAAGTCAACAGCGCAGCCACAAGAGGAGGGAAGCAAGCTAGGGCAGCGCAGTTTTGAAAGAGGAAGCTTCATGAATAATTCACCTCAATGTTGTGTGGGGTCTGGGGAGAGGAGGCTCACCAAAGATAAAAGGAAGGCATAGCATCAAAGGGAATTCATTCTTGTATTCATATATTTTGGTCTAGAGACCCATTGCATACTTCAGCTGTTTAGCTGGAGTTGCTGCATTGCTTAGTGCAAGGGATTCCTGTTCAGGAACTCTATCCTCTCTTTGGATCAGCTTGCTTAAGCGATCAAGAGAGAAGGATTTGAGCTTAATTAAAGTATTTGGCTTGGGTCCATTTATCCACTTTCAGCCACAGCACAGTCTCCTTCAGAAAACTGCATCCTTTATGCAGTAGCAGCAGCAGCACAGTTGCACCCTTTGATTTAATGGAAATCCTTGAGTAGGAGGTGCTCATTTCCCTATAGGAGTTCTAATAAGAGGCCTAGGACCATATCTTTGTATTATTCTGATATTTCATGTCATTTACAGCCATGTTTAATACAGAGATGCAGTAACTGCATTATTTTCTGCAGTATTGTTTGTTATTCATGCATTTTGTCAGAAACCTTTGCCAGGTGTCTTTTTCTTTGTATAAATAATGTTAAACCTCAATTTCTCTACCATTTGATTAATATATACTTCATACCAGACTTATTTTATCATTTTATATAGAAACCCTCATGGAAACCTCTCACTTTATTCATAAATTTCTGTTTATTAAAGTCATGGGAAAGGAGTGTTTTCTAGCCTAGTCGAGAAACGAGGAGTTGTTTAATATAGCTAGAAGCATTACTTTGAGCTTAAATTCGGATCATAGATCCCTCATGACCTAAGCTATCATATCGAGCCATTTTCCCAGCTTATTTTTACGCTCATTTCTGAAAACAACCTTTTTAGGGCATAAAACACCCTTTTCCCCCACTTTCCGGATCATGAAACGAAGTACCAGTTGCTGATGTAGCTAAAAATGATGTCTATGGGTTTCTTATGTACATTTTAAGCTTATTAATCATAACAGGACCGTTATATAGCTTATGCATTGCAGAGTTTCAGATTTGGAACATTACAGCGTTGATCCATTTCAGTGACACAGATTGTGTCGGGGATTGGTATTTGTTTGAAGATCATACTAAGATAAGGGTTTATGGTTTTGAAGTGCCTCCTTACCATCTTCCAGTTTTCATGTCTATGATAATTTTCACCCTTGAGTTCATCCGTCAAGTCTTGAGTTCCTACCAAACTCATTTTGTGCCCACCAAGAAGGGATATATTCTGAGGCTCCCAAATGTGGTACGACCTTTTACTATTAGCTCAGGACACACACTCCCCTTAGTTGAGGGGCTGTTGTAGAAGATGAATTTCCTGGAAGGAGATGTATGGCATTATGATCCTAAAGGATTCATCATGCGAAGAAATAAGAAGATTAATTCTTCAACATATGAACATGAGCCTAGGCCTCTAATAGAATGGAAAGCTAATTGTGATTTATGGCCTATGGATATAGAAATTGAGGCTGAATCCCCAACCATTGAAGGAAGAGGAGATAGTGCACATGATGAATTAGAGGTCCAGGATCAGGGGAGCCATCAAAAGGCTCTGGAACTCATGGATGAAGATGAGGAAGACCACCTCAGTAAAAATCAAAGAACAGAGGGGCCTGGAGGACTCGTCACCAAGCACCTTGACGAGGAAAACCCATAGTACATCAGATAAGGGAAAGAAAAACAAGGTTTCCAACTATATTTCGACTTCGCGTCCTCATCGGCACCTTCATAACTCTCACGGGAGTTCACCCTGGGGGAGGGACCTTCAAATAGGGACACAAGTTCAAGAAAAGAATGGGCAAAAGGAGAGCATATTGAGGAAAAGAACCAGCCAGCAAGGCAAAAACTAAGAGAAGAATTAGCTCAGTTTGTGGATAAGCACCATACCAGGCTAATGATAACCTTGTATGTGGATAATGATCAATTAACAGTCACTTCCTAGCACTCAGCTTCCTACCCTCTACCCCCAGGCTCCAAGTATAAAGCCCTAGAGATGATTCTAGAGCTATCTTCCATCCCATTGCTAGAAAAAAAGAATCTACACAAAACCATTGGGGAAATGTTGCATACAGAGGTGTTGAAGCCCACCCTCACCCTAGAACAATCTGAGAGAAGGTTGGCCTAGATGAAAAAGTACCTTGAAAAGAGAAAGAGAAAATGCAAAGGCTCTTTCAACTCAGCTGGAGGATTACAAGAATATGATCAGGTGCAAGAGAATTGATCCTAATGTAGCAATGCAAGCTCTACTGTGGAAGACTGAATTGGAAGTACAATATTTAAGCTGCAAATTGAATGTCCCTTGGTCAGAGCATATCCAGATAGAGGAGTTGGCCCAAGTCGAGAAAGAGAAGGAAACCCACACTGAGGTGCTTGTCCAAATAGATGAGGAGATAACGAAGTTGAAGCGGAGGTTAGCCGAGCTTCAGTAGGCTCAAGACAACCACGTATGCCTAATTCAAGTACCCGATGAACTGCAGAATGCCTCAAAGCACTTGACCAAGGCTTTGGCAGAGCTCAATATGTCATAGGATGAGACCGTAACTGCATGACGATTATTAGATGAAACAAAGCTTGACTATTCAAAAAATGAAAATACAGTCTCATATTTTCATAAATAGGTAGATTCCCTTCGCAGTGAGTCTCAAGAGAAGCAGAAGTCAATCAAATACTTACAAGCTCAGCTCAAAGGAAACATGTCATTAGTAGATGCCAGATAAATAGTCTGGATCGAGATCATGAAAGAGGTGAAGGAGCATTGGGATATTATTACATTGGCATTCGATAAAAAGAATTCCATATGTGATTTCAAAGTACAGTTGGATGTAGGTTTCAGATAAGGGAATAACAATCTGATGATTGAGCATGGATACATCAGATGCATCAATGAGCTCCCCACTGAAGAGTTGGGCATGCACAGAGTGGTCGACCATTTCAGGACCAAAATGGAAATCATTGTTGGAAATACTGAGGGGCGGGGGGGGGTGAATTAGTATTCCTTTCAATTAGTTAATCTTCAATTATTATCAGTGTTTGTACAGTGATAGTAGAAAACAAGAGGAACACAAATGCACAGAGTTTTTAAGGTGGAAACCCACTCAGGGACAAAAACCACCTAATTCTTTTCTAATAATTCTTTGATATTCAACTCCAATTGAAAATAAAGCTCCAACTTCCTAGAATCTAGAAAAGAATTCTTCTCTAGCCCCCACTATATGGACACTCCAATGCCTGAGATTCTTCAGTAGCAACTGAATGGATGCCCCAACACCCAATGAGCTACAACTCACCCTAGCACCACCCTACCACCCTATAGAAGAATAAAAGAAGAATGGACTCTCATACCAGGGAAAATGGTCCACTTTAAAATGATATAGAATGATGCAGAAGAAGAAGATATACTAGACCATAACCCCAAATTTGACACAACCACCTAATGATGATCCTAGACCTCCCAACACTGCCTCTTCAACCCTTGGCAGATAGACACTAGTACAATTTGTACAATAATGTATTTACAATGACTAAGTACAGTGATTGTATGCAGTGATGCCCACTTGAAGACTTCATATGATGAACTTCTTGCTGCTGTTACGAACCTTGGTTTCTACTCTTGTCATGCTACCCTCTGCTGCACGTTGTTTTTCTTTTCTGTCGTAGAAATTCTGGTCCTTTGCAATCCTTGACAACACATGATCTAGCTTTTTTCTTGCCTTCTAGGAGCTCGATATTGAATCTGGTGTATATCTGTCATTTCAGATCCTAAATATCTGATTTTTGGTCATATATTAGTCCTCTGAGTCATATTTCCAATGCCATAGGTCTGACCCAATTTGGATTCTTGAAGAGAGATTTATACCCAATCTCTCACAATGCCCTAATTATGGATTGTTTCAGCAAAGCGCACTTGTATGGCATGAAACGTGTCACTGTTTCTTCATTTGTTTCTAAAATTGATATAGAGAAAATTACAGACTTTGCACTATCCATCACTTTTTACGACATTCCAATCCAATACTCAGAGAGAGAGTTATGACGAATTTACCAAGGTCACTTCTTTGAGATGAATTTCAGGAGCTTGCAAAAACCATAACTTACATAGATCATATCTCCAAAACTATTGCTCATCTTCATCTGAAATTTTTACTGCAGCTTCCTCAGGATTTCAGATTCACCTCCTAAAAATTTCCGCTTCTGAACCTTCGTAGAAAAAAATTTAGAGCACAAATTCCACGATGACCTGTTTCAGATGGCAGAATCCCTTGCATAAGGAGGAAATGAAGATCACAATTTATATGAATGCTTAAGTTGAGAGGGGCTTCAACAAGTGAACGTGGGAGGGATTTTATGAGCATAAAAAATATTAATTATGACTTTTCAATGACCCATGCCCCAACCCCATGGGGTTTTAGCCCACTAACTGGGGGTACAATCTTCAAACAGGAATATCTCTCAAACCGTGAAGAATTACATGGTGTGCCACATATCAACGGAAACATCTTGACAAGTAGAAACCATCAAAAGCATTATTTACCCAGAATATATTAATTTTTTAGGTCAAAATTCCCATGCAATATTGGGTTAGCCCCCAGTGCTGCTTGGGTTGACATCAATGACAACCGCTGATCAACAATCACCAATATGATTCAGAAAGAAGAGGCACAAGTTAAATAATCAGGATATTTGGGGATAGTGGATAGAGGGGCGGAAGCTTTTGATTGTGAATGGGGAAAGGTAGTGGAAGAAGGACTGCCAACATGCTCGAACCTGTTTGGGGCATTGCTCACATGGACCACATATGAATAGAGGATGACCGAGATTAAATGCATAGTTGATTCAACCCTGGAAAATACCTCTTTCCTAAAGGTTGAAACCTTGGTGGCATCACTTCGCAAGGAATTCCTACTAATGTCCATGGTTAAAAGGTTCTTTGCTACTAAAATTGAATACACTAAGATGACTCAGCTATGCACATTGTTCGAAATATTCAACTCATTGTCCTTACTTGCAGATATCATTTCGCATAGATGTTACTAGCATTCGCACCCACCAGTTTCTTCTACTTCACATCTAATGGCGCCCTCGTCATCTCGCCACTCTGCCTCTTCCTCCAATCCCATGCGACCACGTAGCTCAGGACCTTCTGCCACCCCTCGGTGCAACCATTGAAAATGTCAAGATCAAGTCCACATGGCGTTTATTTACTTTGTATTTTTATTTCTTTTTATGATGTCTAAACGAGTGCAACCACAGTTTCACCCTCGTTACTATTATTATTATTGTTATGTTATGTTACGAAGAGAAGTGCTAATGGCACACTACAATTGGACCATATCATTTTTTATTTTGATATGTTTACTGAAGAATCAAGAAAGAATATATGTTTAAAAAATATATGGCTAAGAGCCTATGATTTAGGGGCTATAGAGAGGTAACTCAAAGAGTATGCAAGGGTTATGGATTTTGTAGAAGTTTTGGGTTCATACTATATAGCCTTTTTGTAATTATTTTTTTGAGCTCTGAATGCATATCTTGAAGAGCTATTTTTGAAAGCTAATATAGCAACGACTTTGTTGCAATTGGATTCCAATTGGGTCAATGAACAGTATGTATGTGTTCGTATCATGTTTGTTTAAGTTATTTTCTATTTTGTTAAATGACTCTTCAAATGTGACATGTGTGAAATGTTGGTTATTGATGTTTTAAATAAATGAATATGTATATGTCCTCACTAAGAAAATATGACACTCAAATGTTAATCATCCAGTTACCTTAATATTTCTCTCCATGGGACTACCTCTCCATCAATATTATATCAGCCACATTTCTCCCTAAGTCTGAGAAGGATGGATTCTTATTGTTAAATAAATTCACCTCCCTCAAATTTCCTCTCTCTTTTCCTCTAAGATTTTTTTGCCTTATATTCTAGAGTCTGTTCATTGGCTTTAAACCAGGCCCATTCGCATCAACCAAAATCTATGCGGCCTCAAGCCCATTCTAAGTACAGTCTGGTATACATTAGATTTTAGTACCATGGTTCCCACAGTTGCACCAATCCTATAATGATACATTCATAGGATGCCCTCAAGCAAAAGATATTCTAAAAGCCTATGATTCTTAAGATGTCATACGCACTAGTCTTTTGCAACTCAAGACTGTCTCTAGGAGTGACAACATATTTTAGGCATCATTGCTGGGGAATTAATTAGAATACTCATTTCTCTAGGATACGTCATAAGTTGCACCCTTCAATCAGGTGAGCACGAAGGGTTGAGAGTTACATAGCCCTCACCTTGGCGACTCCACTACAATCAAGTTGAAATCAACTGTAACCTTGGCTTACACAAGTCCTCATACCCGATCAAAAACCTCTCAATTGAAAACCAATTTTTTATCTGATCCCAAAAAAATCATATTTATGAGGATCTGGAAGGAAAAGCAACCAAGACAGACTGACTTACCTCCTTTTTCTTTGGAAGCTTCATCATCTGCATCTCAGCAAGCTAATATCTATTGCCATACTTCCACAGCTTGTGTGCTCGAATATACTCCAGAAGCCTCTGCTTTATCCAACCCACTTATAAAGGATGAAGCAGAGTCACCTGACACCTCTCTACCTCCCTTTCATCCTACTCTTGAGGTTGAGGATGTAAAATAATTTTCAGCATTCCAAATCTCCTTACAAGTTAACCTCAACCCCTCTGCTTATCAAATACCTATTATCCCTCACCCCTTTCATCAACAATCTTACCCTCAAAATTTACCACCACCTCCCCTGATGGTTGTACTTGGGTTCCTCCTAAATAAGTATGCTCCTTTAGATCTTCCTCAACCGATAAATGAAATTCCACAGGACTATCTGAAGCTCCTACCTCAATTAACAAGGGAAGATGGCACTCTATCATAGATACACATTGAAACTTTTTGCGCTTTTGCTGAGAATTTGAACGTGGATCATTGTAATATTCCCAAATGGGACTGCTCGGTAATACATGCTAAAATAACACATTTTTTAGAAATGTATGCAATGAAAGTTAAATGCAGCTCATGGATCACTTATATCTGATATTATAGTAACTAGATCTGAAAGGAAATCAGAAACAAATCACTATTTCATAGTTAAACAGGCCTCCCATGCCAAAAATAGCTCAAAATCATGCAAAAATAGGGACTACAACCATGTATTAAAGCTGGAATACAACGACAGCATTATTTTATTACCTCTACAACATCAGTAAGTTGTATATCAGATCTAGAGCAAGTATGTGGATAAAAATTTAGATCTATAGTAGATCCATGCACTATACAAGCTCTTTTATCAATTCCCCTTGGGGTTTTCAGCAAAACACCATGTACAAAGTGTAGATAAGAGATCTAAGACTGCAAATCTATGGAAATATTAAGATCTGGAAAGTGGATCTGATCTGATATAAAAAATAAAATGATATCCTCCAACAATCTCCAAAGTGAAGGGTAGATCCCCAACACTCAGAAAATCAGCTCTCCAAATGGTGCACTGAATCACCCTGCAGCAGCTCCTTCAGAAATAACGCAGATCTGGACTTCTTATGCGGTGTAGGGGATAAAATAATGTTGGCCTACAGCCAAGATATGAAAATATAGCTAACAAACTTCAATACTTTCCTCCCAATGGATTAGAAGACTTCTCCACTGAAAAGAAGTATTGAGCTGGCCTAAATTTGAAGATCTAGCCTCCACTTGCTGCTGTAATGTTCCAAAATTTTCATTAAGATAATTGGAACATTAATTTTTATTTCCTTTTAATAAAAAGAATAAAATGGGTAAGGGGGCCCATGAAGGAGTATAATAAACACTCCAAATGTGCAAAGGGGTCACTTAAGTGGTTTATTTTTCATCTCCTAGTGTGAAAAGGGGAAAATGCAAGAAGACTAGGTCCAATCTGACCAAGTCAAACAACGCTGCATGGAGGGAGTGAGTCACCAAGTGGGACAACACAGTTTTCATAGGAGGGATATTATTGGATGAGAGAAACCCTAATGGGTGGGGTCCATGGCAAGGAAGCCTCCTCTTGGCATAAAAGAGGGAAGGAGAGTCATTGCTCATTATGTTGAAGATTTCGAATTTGCTCTGCTCTCTCTAGTTGTTCAACTGGGATAGATTGTGCTGCTTAGCACAAAGGAGATTTTTGTTTAGAATTTTTCTCTCCTTCATTGGGAAGCTTTAGAGGACCTGATCTTCATTCTCCTCACATCCAGGCTTGAGGTGAAGGTAATAATCTTCAGCTACAACGTTTTCCAGCTTGGCAGAAACATTGAGTTGTTGGGGGTTGCAGTGAGGATTCATTATCACCCACTTCCAGAGCTAGTTTTGTAGAGGAGGAGCTCATTATTTCTCTGGGAGATCAGTGAGGAAGATCCTGGAGCTTCATTGAAATTTTTTTCATTGGGCCATATGTTTCATCTCATTCACAGCGCAATCTCTTCCCTATACTGTGTTATTTCCAGTGGGCACTTGCAGGAGGGGTTCACATTGTGGATTGGAGGGTGTAATCTTCAGTGAAGGGAGCAGCCTTTCAATTTGAATATCAGTGGAGGAGGTTTCTACATTAGTTGTAGCATTTCCATCCTTCTCCACCTTGTATTGTATTTGAGTTGCTGCTGCTACCCAGCAACTCCGACATTTTTCCATTTAGTGCATTTTGGCCAATCCCTTGGAGGATTGTGGTAGTATTATTTTCTGGGGTTGAGATCTTGCTCCCCCACTTTATTTGAGCCTGTTATTGTTATATATTTGTATACATATCAATTTTCAACCATTTTCCCTTATGGATTGCGCATTCATAGCTTGTTGTTGGGTTGTGTAGCTATGTACTTTCTCTTTTGCATGTACAATTTCCTTAGGGCTGATCTAGCTTAGCTTGAGAGGACTTTCCCCAAGTTTTTGTATATATATTTGTAGCTACACATAATATAATGGCTATGCACTCTTCTTGCACCATTTTTATTTTTATTTCACTGCTGCTACTTGTTTGAGTTCATGTATTGTTGTAGCTCTCCCTTTTGAGCACTGTTCGAGATACATAGGATTGGAGGATCTGAATAGCCCTCCTAGGGTTATTTCTTTGAGCTAATATTTTGGAAGTGAAATATATGAAGGGTAAACCAATGGATCCAAGTCCGGTTCAACTTATTTTTTCATTGGCTTCCTTATACAGCGTCCCCATTGGAGATTTTCTGGAAATTCCTAAAAAGGAACATTACAGCTACAACTTACTGAAACATGCAAACCCTCAACAGGATCTGCACTGTCAAAAGAAGATGAATCTTGGCCTCAAGCCAGATAGTGGAAAATATGGTGCAAGGCTCTTCCAAGAGCTCCTCAAGGAAAGATAAGGAATTCCTAAACAGGAAGACCTTGTGCTAAACAACACTCTATCTCAGCTAAACAGCCAGAGAAATAAATATGTCTAAACAGACCATATACTCAGAAAATCATCATCATAAGCTAACCCCATATGGCTTCCATCCTCCTCCTTATAAACAATGTGAGCCTTCTCACCTTTGGTCCCATTCATTAGGGTTTCCATCTTCATGCAATGAATCTCCCTCCAAAACTATGTTGTCCCATCATCAATACCACTCCTCCATAACAGCGCTGATGGATTTGGTCAATCTTGACTGGATCTCCATGCAATGTATTCTTCCACACTCAAGGTGGCTTTATTCTAACTATCTAAATAGATCCATATTCCCACTGAGTTATCCTTCATTAATGTTCCACATCCTCCACATTAGCTTAGTAGACTTGGTCAAACTTGACTTTGTCCACATGCATTTGGTCCTTGTTCACACATGAAGGTGTTTTATCCAGCTGTGAATATGATTCCTTCCCCATTAAGAGGGTTTTTATTGCTACAAGAAAGATTTATGGGTATCCTTACCCATTTATTCATCTAACTATGTGTTTGGAGAAAAATTAATATTCCTATTAGCTACATGCTAATGTAGGAATATTGCAGTCCTCCCCTCCCAAATGTTGCTTGTCCTCAAGCAACTGCAAAGATAGAACTGAAAAGCCTCCTCTCTTCCTCCTGTAGCATCCTCAAGTGATGAGTTCCTCTAAAGAACAAGATGCTTTCTCAACAATATGTTCTCAAGTTGTTCCTCCCATGTGTAAAGGTATGCCTTTGGTGAAAATTCCAAATGGCTCTCAACACGAAAAAGTGGGACATACATGGAAACAACAATATGTGGTATAGAGACCTTCCTGAGGCATGGAATCTGAAATATATTGGGAATCATCATCCCCATGTGAAGCCTCCATCCCCAAGCTATCATCCCAAAAAGTGAGTCACCCTCCAATATGGTAACTCATGAAACATCTCCTCCACCTTAAGCTCCTGCAAAGAAGGTGGGTTGCATGGCTGAATTGTGGGAATAAAATGTCCATCCCATGCTGCTTTCTCTCTCCACTTATGATATGTATGGGGCTGATACTGATCTTGGCCTGAAATGTCACGGTCTCCAAGAATGATCCAAGTCACCCCACCAATCAAAACATCCATGGAATGCCTCCCCAAAGAACTCAATCTCTCCAAATGGTTCCTCCCATATGAAGACAAGAGGTGTATTATGGAAATCATGGTTTTCCCATTGTTTCTCCTAAAACATGGAACATATGAAGTATGGAGAATCATACTCCCAATGGGCACCTTCAACTCTTGTGCCACTCTCCCAACAAAGCTTCCCAAAAACATAAGAGCATCATCAATATATGGAAGCATAAACAAATGAAAGCAAGTTTCCATATGACAACCAGGAGGTGGATCATAGTTCCATACATGGAACCAGCGCAGTGCATCCTTTTCCTGCCTCAAAACAAAGTGTGGAAAGTGTCTTTTCAGCCAGTTGTTTGCTACCACAATCATCCTACAAGATGAAATCATGAAAGTAACATTCGGTTCCAATGGTGCACACCAAAAATCATGTGGCATCCCCCACAATCCACAAATAGAATGGCCAACTTCAATGTTGCAAATGGCCTTAAGTACATCACAAAAAAATATGCAAGAAGGAAAGACCCTCCTTGGAACAATATGCTGATAATAAAAAGTAAAGGAGTACAAGTTATAAAGCATAAATATACGTCCTCTATCATGTACTTTGGTCATTGAGCTGAAATGGCTCAATTGAATGTTCTCCCTCACTCCAAATGAGTAGGGAAGTGGTTGTGCTAACCTCTCCATCATCTTCCAGGCTATGCATCTCTCCATATGCTGATATACATCATGTTGGATGCCCTCCCAAGTGAACTCCTCTAGCAAGGAATGGTATGAATCAAGGTGCATGGAAGAAAGCCCACAAGTGTTGCATGTAGATCTCTCTTCTTATGCTTGAAAATCCAAGTCAAGAAGATCATATCATGGTAATAGATGTATCCATCCACTACTCCATCACGCTCATCTCCTACATTCCCATAAAGTGCATTATATATGAAGTGATCCTGGGAACACTCCATCAAAATATCCAAGCTCCCAAGTGACAACGTTGTTGGCCTTAGTAATAAGGTTTCGGTCATCTTATAGCTCCATCCTTTGACATTCCACATGTCAAAGTCATCATCAAACATAATGCTGCTATATGTGAGAGATTCTTCCCAAATTAGAAGCACCTCCTCATCTTCCAAGGTTAGAGAGTATCCCCTTTGCACCATGATAGTGCCATATCCTACTCCTGCAACATCATGAAAAGTATGGGAGAAGATCAGCCCATACTCTTTCAATAACAACCAAAGAAGCAACAGCTCTAGTTGCCTCCCTACACCATCATCATATAAGTCATGGAGCAACAACATGAGAGGTGATATGAAATATATCACATCATTCCAATACACCCAAACTCCTTGCTTCCATATGATGTAAGAGCCATGCCAAGTTCCATCCATCCACATACCCTTTGAAATATAATGTGTCATAGGATGACCAAACTATTTCAAGAGTAACCAACGCAGTCTTGCATCCTGCTATCCAGTGTCATATATTTGCAAGTGGTTTCTCAACCTCTTACTCATCAACATCACCCATCCAACCCATGGTGAGTGTCTATCATCATGTCCAAAAGTGGCATCCCTCCAATGGAGAATACCATCCTCCAAAATCAGAATTTTGTCTTTGCATTTCATGGGATGTTGAAATGCAATCTCTTGGAGATCTCTAAATGAAGATCCCTCATCAATGACCAAGTTGACCCCATAAGGATCCAAATAGGTGGTAGGTAAAAACATGCCATCATGATATGAGGGATCCATCAAGAAATATCCATCACAATCATGAAAGATGTTATCCATCATAGGATGTCCCACAAAAACTATCTGCCCATGCTTTTTCATACATATGGGAAGGTCATTGGAGTGCTCCAATAATGGTTGGCCCCCCAACTCATCACTACTACTCAATGACAGTGCTATTGATCTCCATGATGGTTCCTAGGACTCTAGATATCAAGAAATCAAGATCACCTTGCAAAGGTGTAAGTGGCCTTCCTCCTGAAACAAGTGCTTCTGCAGTAAGAGGTGGTGAAGGCTTCTTCCCTTCTGATTTCTTCTTGTCAAACTTCTTGATCAACCTTTGAGTAAAATCTGCATATGCAAACACTCTTGCATGACTCAAATGGCTGAACCACCAATTGTGTGCTTCACTCTGAAGGTGCAGTGCTGCAATCTCAACAACTTCTTTCTCTACTACTGGATGTAGCAGAAAAAATGCATCTAACTTATTTCCCCAAGACTTTGCTGTGCATGAGGATGACCCATCAAAGGTAGACAGTAGAAATCTATTACCCTTCATTCTTCTATTACTACAAGGTATCCTTTCTTCTTTGAGCTGAATGAACTGTGGAAGAATTAGTTCTTCTTGATAGCTCTAGGTTGAGACTTATATTCTGCAAGATAATCACTTAAAATCTCATGATCTAAGTATTCTTCATTTTTATGCCTCTTATTTTTCAAATAAAATGCCATAGTA
This sequence comes from Pinus albicaulis, assembly GCA_034641835.2. NCBI lineage: Eukaryota > Viridiplantae > Streptophyta > Pinopsida > Pinales > Pinaceae > Pinus > Pinus albicaulis. The sequence continues at coordinate 1,013,991,377 of CM076575.1, read as the reverse complement.
TGTTTCTTTGGAGCTTTATGCAATACCAGATCTTCTTTTTGCTGTTAGGAAGTACATGGACCTTCCTCATCTTGAAACCTTAACGTGGTTTCACTTTCCTTCTCCAATCTTCTTTGCTTGACCTCCTTGGTGAGGTCCTTCTTAGATCTGAAAAGAGATGAGATGAAACTCATTCCTCCCATAATTTTGATATCTTTCTTCTTCTTACAACATCCTGTCTTGAAACTCACATGTTGAGCCAAAGATAATGCTCTGATACCACTATAATATTCCCAAAAGGGACTGCTCAGCAATACATGCTAAAATAACACATTTTTCAGAAATGTTTGCAATGAAAGTTAAATGCAGCTCATGGATCCCTTAGATCTGATATTATAGTAATTATATTTAAAAGGAAATCATAAACAAGTCACTATTTCATAGTTAAACAGGCCTCCCATGCCATAAATAGTTCAAAATCATTCAAAAATAGGGATTGAAACCATGTATTAAAGATGGAATACTATGAAAGCGTTATTTTATTACCTTTGCAACAGTAGTAGGTTTTACATCAGATCTAGAGCAAGTATGTGGATAAAAATTTAGATCTATAGCAGATCCATGCACTATACAAGCTCTTTTATCAATTCCCCTTGGGGTTTTCAACAAAACACCATGTACAAAGTGTAGATCTGAGATCTAAGACTACAGATCTATGGAAATATTTAGATCTGGAAAGTGGATATGATCTGATATAAAAAATAAAATGATCTCCTCCAATAGATCTCCAAAGTGAAGGGCAGATCCCCAACACTCAGAAAATCAACTCTTCAAATGGTGCATTGAATCACCATGCAGCAGCTTCTTTAGAAATAATGCAGATTTGGACTTCTTCTGCACTCTAGGGGATAAAATAATGTTGGTCTACAGCCAAGAAATGAAAATATACCTCACAACCTTCAATAATGTCCTCCCAATGGATTAGAAGACTTCTCCACTGAAAATAAGTATTGAGATGGCCTAGATCTGAAGAACTAGCCTCCACTTGCTGCAACTTACTGAAACATGCAAACCCTCAATGGGATTTGTGTTGTCAAAGGAATATGAAGCTTGGCCTCAATCCAGATAGTGGAAAATATGGTGCAAGACTCTTCCAAGAGCTCCTCAAGGAAAGATAAGGAATTCCTAAATAGGAAGACCTTGTGCTAAACAACACTCTATCTCAGCTAAACAGCCAGAGAAAGAAATATGTCTAAACAGACCATATACTTAGAAAATCATCACCATAAGGTAACCCCATATGGCTTCCATCCTCCTCCTTATAAAAAATGTGAGCCTTCTCACCTTTGATCCTACTCATTAGGGTTTCCATCTTCATGCAATGAATCTCCCTCCAAAACTGCATTGTCCCATCATCAATACCACTCCTCCATAACAGCGCTGATGGATTTGGTCAATATTGACTAGATATCCATGCAATGTATTCTTCCACACTCAAGGTGGCTTTATTCTAACTATCTAAATAGATCCATGTTCCCACTTCATTATCCTCCATTCATGTTCCACATCCTCCACATTAGCTTAGTTGACTTAGTCCAACTTGACTTTGTCCAGATGAATTTGGTCCTTGTTCACACATGAAGGTGTTTTATCTAGCTATGAATATGATCCCTTCCCCATTAAGAGGGTTTTTATTGCTGCAAGAAAGATTTATGGGTCTCCTTACACAGTTATTCATCTAACTATGTGCTTGGAGCAAAATTAATATTCCTATTAGCTATATGCTAATGTAGGAATATTAAAATCATCTCGATGTGGTATTCAGGGTTTGTGTCCAATATATGGAAAGATAACCTCCCAAATGGTTCAAATCTCTAGCCAACAACATGGTTCATACCTGGGAGGATATGGAGAATATCTTCATGCTGAAATGGGAGAAAAGAGGGATCACGGCTATGCTCTCACTGAATTTAATGCTCTAAAAAAAGGACATAACAAGGATGTAATAGATTTCATAAAGAGATTCAATAAGCTTTATAATAATCTCCTCGTTGAAATAAAACCCCCTCAAGCAACTGCTAAGGTAGTTTTCGCGGGCGCTTTCAAACTAGAATTTGGGTTCACCTTAAGAGAAAGGAAGTCTGCATCTCTTGATCAGATTCAGACTGATGCATTGGAAGTAGAAGAAAACTTTGCCTCCACTAGAAAATTTAAGGGGAAATCAAAACATGAAGTAAGAATGAAAAACAAAGAGAAGGATTCTACTTCAAGTCAAGAAAGAGAATCACAAAAATACATAATCGAAGAGATGAAAAAATTAATAAAAACCTCTCAAATAAATTGGTGAAGCTTGAATTAGAAGCCAAGAATCCCTCTCCTCAATCTAATAAGATAATTCCTAATCGAGTATTCAATACCCAGTATTGGAAGCCTCCTCTGCAACTGTTTCAATGTGAGAGGAAGGAGTAGAAAGATCATATTTATCCTCCTCTATACTTGGAAGGGGAAGTGGAAGTGAAGGCCGAGGAAGTCATAGATAATCAAGAAAATCAATTCCTCGCTTACTATGATGATGAAGAAGGTGAACTCATCTTACAAGGGGAGGCAGAAGATAGGGAAACTCCTCCCGGGGACCAAGATATTGACAATTATTGCAGAGAGTTTGTGGATTTCATGTAGGCTCAGCTGCACAAGAAGTATGACCTCAGGTCCTCTCATAAGAGAACCCAAGTAAAATAACATAACGAAGATTCAGTATCGAAGAACCAAACTCCTCCTAGTTCTTCTTGTAAAGGAAAGAAACAACTCGAAAAATTAGCCTCTCATAAGGCCACTACATCTGCCTCCACAAGCCATGAGCCCGACCCTCCCAAAAACGAAAAGTATACATCTCCACCTCTAAATTTACCTGACCCCCCTAAAGAAAATGTCAAAACAATTCCTATTGAGAAAGGACAGACAATATTTTATCTCTAGAAAGAATTGGAAAAGGTCAAGATCCTGGTTCCCCTAATTGAGCTACTAAAACAACCCCCCTACAAATCCCAAGTATACCAATTCATGTAGCCCCCTAGTGTAATACCCCTGTCAGATAGTCTCAATCTGCAAGAAGAACAACCTATGGTAGTTTTTAGACCTGACATAGAAGAGCAACACTCAACCACACCTCCATTCTATGTGACCTTAGTAATAGATGACCTGTTGTTACACAATTGTATGTTGTATTTTGGGGCATCACATAACCTATTACCCTTGTCTATCATGGAAAAAATGGGGTTGAAAATCACAAGGCCTTATAAATACTTGTACTCGTTCGACTCCAAAAGAGTAAAATTTTTGGGGATGATAAAGGACTTGGTAGTAAATTGGGCTCAGATCCCTGCCAAGAGTGTGGCAATGGATATCTTCGTAGTAGACATCCCAACTTGGTTTGGTATGCTCTTATCTAGATCTTGGGGATCTAAAATTGGAGGATCAATAAAGCTTGAACTAACCTACGCCAATATCCCAGTGTTTGGTGGAGAAGAGAGAACATTATATCGCGAGTCAAGGTTTGTAAAAATGGTCACCAAAGTTGATGGTTCGACCAAATCCCCGCTATATGGTAAGGAAGGCGAGTTCTCTTGTATCATGCTATAATAAGACAAGATGTTCCTCCAAGAAACAAAGGTCTTCCTCCCAAGAAAGGGAAATCTTGAAAGGGGAGAGGAAAATAAAATTTGGATCCTACAGTTTGATTGGGCTTATTCAAAAGAGGGAAATGGAGCAGGCATACTCCTGATATCTCCAGAAGGCTATTTCATTCCCCTCTCCTTCAATGTTGTGTTCGAAGACACAAATAATTTCGCCGAGTATGAAGCCCTGTTTTTGGGACTACAGGCAATGCGGAATATGAACATACAAAACCTTAAGGTGTTTGGAGACTCAGAACTAGTGGTAAGGAAAATAAGGAGCCAATGCCAGACAAAGCACCCACAACTCAGAGCTTATAGGAACGAGGTATGGGACTTGGTTCAAAAAAAATTATTTGCATTAAATATTCATTCCGTGCCTAGAGATAAGAACAAAATGGCAGATTCACTAGTTGTGGAAGCCAGAAATTTTCATCCCCCTCAAAACCCATTACTTGGATTCGAAGTGGATGTGCGATACCGCCACTCAATTCTAGATAATGTGAAACATTGGCAGGTTTTCAAAGATTATGAGGAAGTTAAACGCTTCTTGGAAATGGTGGGTGAATTCTCAAATTCAGTGATTGACACAGGATTTGAAGATGACGTTGAAGAACCAAAGACAAGATAGGAGGAGACACTTGCCAAACATCGAATTCTGCAGCTAAATGGAAATGTCATTCCTAGAGGCCTCCTACTGCTAGAAAGACTGTTCGATGTGAATGATGTCCCATTAAACTCGAGAAAGCTAGCCCTCGACGAACTAGTCAGGGATTTAAACTTTGGGATAGAAGAAGACCCAAAGTTGGTGAAGTTATCAAAAGGGGTTCCTGAAGAGTATCAAGGGTAGTATCTAAATCTGTTTCAATCATACAAGGATGTCTTTTCCTGGTCATACCAGGATTTAAATACTTTTCACATAGATATCATATAGCATAAGATCCCTCTCAAAGAAGATGTCAAACCTCATAAATAGAAGCTGAGGTAGATTAATCCGCTCCTCCTCCCAGCAATCAAGAAGGAAATCAATAATTTTTTTCATACGAAGATCATTGTGCCTATGAGATATTCGGAGTGGGTGGAAAACCTGGTTCCTATGAGAAAAAGGAACAGAAAAATCAGACTCTATGTGGATTTTCATAACTTTAATTGGGCTTCCCTCAAAGACAATTACCCCCTCCCTAAAATGGATCACATACTGCAGAAGGTGGTGGGATCCTCCCACATGTCTATGATGGACGAGTTCTCGGGGTATAATCAAGTGGCAGTACTCCTCGAAGATCAGAAGAAGATGATGTTCACCACACCCTGGGGAACCTTTATGTATTCCTGGATGCCATTCAGCCTCATAAACGCTGGCACAACTTTCCAACATGAGATGGATATTGCTTTCATAGGGGATCGAGATAAGTTTATAGTGATTGATTTGGATGACATCACCATATTTTCCAAGACTGATGTTGAGCATATATAACATCTTAGACATACCTTTAACAAATGTCGTAGGTATGGTTTATCTCTGAACCCCCAGAAATCCCTATTTTCCCTGGAAGAAGGGAAGTTATTAGGGAATATAATAAGAAGAGAGGGGGTAAAGATTGACCCCAAATGGGTGGAAGTAATAAATGGCATTCACCTACCAATAAATAAGAAAGAAGTGCAAGTATTTCTAGGGAGGATAAACTTTCTATGAAGATTCATACCCAATTATGCCGAGATTGTCCAAAACATCACCAAAACGCTGAAGAAAAACAAAAAAATGAAATGGACTCCCCAATCAAGGGATTCTTTTTACATGATCAATCAAGATTTTGCAGAAGCCCCAGTGTTGGTGGGCCCGGATTATGAGAAGCCATTCATGATTTTTTCCTTCGCATATCCTCACACAATAGATGCAGTACTGTTACAAAAAAATGGTGAGGGACATGAGAAAACTATTACATTCTTCAACCAAGTTCTTCGAGACGCAGAACTAAAATACAACATTCTGGAGAAGCGGGAATACGCTCTGGTCAAGTCATTAAAATAATTTCGGGTGTATGTTCTACAGTCCACCATAAAAGCTTACGTACCCACTGCCATGGTAAAAGACATTCTCGTGCAAGGTGACAATGAAGGGAAAAGGGGAAAATGGATAGGAAAGATCCAGGAGTATGAAATGGAGATAAAGCCTAATAAGCTCATCAAGGGCCAGGGGTTAGCTAAAATTATATCAGAATCCAACTATCAAGCTTTGGGGATAAACCTATCCATGACAAGAGGCTAGGCGAAAGATGATACAGGCGTGCAACCAAGAATAGAAACCTCCATAACAAAAACGCACGTAAATTACCTTCTCTCCACGTGGTATAAAGATATTTTTGAGTACCTTTTGACTCTAAGGTGTCCTCATGACTGTGACAAAACAAAATACTGCACATTGTGGTTGAGGTCCCAAAAGTACACAGTATAAAACGGGTGTTTGTACTGGAGAGACCCAGTTGGAATATTACTGTTATGTTTGATAGAGCAAGAGGTGGAGGAAGTGATGAGGGAGTTTCACGATGAAATATGTGGTAGACATTACATCTGGCACGTGACATCCCACAAGATCCCTAAAGCAGGGTTCTTTTGGCCTAATTTATTTGGCAACGTCCAAGCTCGGGTTAAAGCTTGTGAGAAGTGCCAAACATTTGTTGAGAAGCAGAAGTTCACACCCCTCCTGCTGATCCCAGTCCATGTTGAAGAGCTATTAAAACAATGGGGAATTGAATTCATAGGCAAAGTCCACCCGACATCTAACAATCAGCACCAATGGATCCTCACCACCATGGACTACTTCACTAAGTGGGTCGAGGCAGTGACATTGAGGAACACCACGAACTCAGTAGTGATCAAGTTCTCGGGGGAGAATATAATAGCCAGATTTGGGTGCCCTACAAAGATAATCATAGACAATGCCTAGGCCTTCAATTCGGTAAAGTTCATAAACTTATGCCAGTGATACAACATCCTTCTGGGATACTCCACTGCATACTATCCCTAGGGAAACAGATTGGCAGAATCATCGAATAAGACGCTGGTGAGGATCCTGAAGAAAACCATTAACGAAAATAAAAAAAATTGTGATTCCCAACTCAAGTTCTCTCTTCGGGTAGATAGAATCACAACCAAGAGATCCATAGGTAAATCTCCCTACGAAATTTTTTATGGTAGTGAAACAGTCTTCCCTATTCAGCTTGCTCTTCTTGTGGCCCAGTTTCTGCAAGAGAGTGAAGAGGATCCTAATGACCTCATCAGAAGAATGAATCAGTTGGTGGAGCTAAGTGAGACCCGGGAGCAATTGAATCTCATGTTGGTAGTTTATCAGGATAAGATGAAGTTCCTATTCAACCGAAAAGCTAAAGATTGATAAATTCAGGCAGGGGAATTGGTACTACGATGGGACGGTTACGAGGTCGGACAAAGGGAAACACGGAAAATTCGATTCGCTTTGGTTCTTACCATTTAGGGTGGCAGAAGTCATGGGAAACAACACATTTATGCTAGAAAATCTGGAAGGAGACACACTTGAGATGCCTATCAATGGACACTTACTCAAGCCCTATTTTCAACACTGATATGGACTCCATCAGTCCACTATGCATATCCTCCCATTGTATATATGCCTTTTTTATTTTTGAAATGTTTACGTTTTGAATTTAACTGAATTTTTCATGAAATTCTAATGATGACTCCATGCATCCAAGAAGACAGAGGCACCTGGTCTTCAGGTTCTCAACGCACTCAATAGAGTACATTGCCCCCAAGTGGAGTCAATGTTGGTGTGTGTACATTTGGAGCCTAAAGAAAGAGGAAAATTTTAAGACATGGGGGAAACAAATGTTTTGACCACGAAGGTTGGGAGAAGGTCCGCCTAGCCTTTTGGCGGGTTCTTCATGTGCACAACCCACCGTAGCCACAAAACCCTTAAAGTAGAAGTGCCGCCTATAGAAGAAGCGATACAACTCGTAAAGGAACACTCAACAGTTGTTCTGACGGCTCTAAAAAAGGTGAAGAGTGGCAGAATCGACCCGCCGGGTATGACGTCAACCTCCCCATGGACCAATCAGAGGAGCTCCTGGGGGGCGAGACGGGGGCCCGTACTTGATGTATCGACCCGACGTAAGGTGGCAGGGACAATGCGTTCACGGATGAATGAGGTAAGGTACGGTAGGGTAAGTCCATCAAGGTACGAGACCAATACCTCTGTGTTAGGCACGTGGCCTTTCACCCACCTTGCTGATATTAGCAAAACACCTTGCGCCACGTGTCCATCCACTGGCGTCCTCATGATGTCAGCCCTCCAGTTGTCACCTCACTCCCATTCTATTAAAATACCCATCTCCTACTTGGTTTTTACGCTCGACCATTTGATTGTTACCATTCACAGTTTCCTTTCTACCAAGTTGGTCGCTCGGGTAAATTTTACAGTACATGCAGTTTCCTCCTTGCGTCGCTCTAGTTGTTTCCTCAGGTATTTTTTCAAGATCCTCTTGTAGTTTTCCTTTACTATTTGTCGAAATTAGGATAGAAAAAATGACGAGAACTACCCCTGAAACCCCACAAGCCTGTGAAGCTAGAATTTCCCCTCGTCCTGAGCCCCTCATGGACTCTCACTCCCAGCTCTGTGACACCATTTATCCTTTTAATGTAACCAATATGAAGTCTAATATTTTGGATTATAAGTGGCGGGGTGAGGATTTGTTTAGGGTTATAGATTTGGGGCTCTACTACCAAATTCCTCTGTTAGTCCATCCTTTCCCCGAGTTCATAGCTTGGCTCGCCGACACCCACATTAAGCGAAAGGATATCTTCCTTTCTCCACTAGGGGTTAAAATCTTCAAAATCACCCCTCAACTAATTAGAAAGGGCCCATGTCATCCCTCCTCTTTGGAGTGTGTCGAGTTCACTGAAGTCACCCTCTCATGTCATTTTTCAAACTTGCCCCTAGAAAAATGAAGAGGTTTCCTTGAGCTCATCACCATGTCTCTCTTGGATACTCTCTCACCCATGGAAAATATCCCTCTGTCTCTTTTTCAGGATACCATCCAACCCATCCTAGTGGTCATCTTGGGAATGTTTGGTTTAGACAATATGGATAGGGTAGCAACCATCGGTCTGGGGTTCTTAGAGCTCATGATGCAACCCAAGATCCTACTGGATATCCCCACCTTCCTGGCCTCTGCTCTTCAAGCTCAGTTTCAAGATATATCATCCTTGAGTTGTTTTAGGTCCTTTTATTTGGTGTTCTACTTGTTCTTGTTCAATCACGCAGACAAGTTCGAGGGCTTAGCCCTAGATAAGTTCTCTGTGAGAAATGTCGAGTCAAAATCCGTTTTCGAATGGACCCAATCAGTTCGCCAACACGCTGAAGGAAGGGGGTACACGAAATTCATCATGGATTTCATGTCCATGGCCTATGAAATCATACATGACAACCCCCCGCCCTATATTTTTCCTCAGTAGAAGGATTTTCTCTAGTTCAATGAGACAAATTGTGTCATGGATTGGTATTTGTTCGAAGATCATACTGAGATTAGGGTTTGTGGTTCTGAAGTGCCTCCTTACCATCTGCCAGTTTTCATGTCTATGAGAATTTTCCCCCTTAAGTTCATTTTTCAAGTCCTAAGTTCCGACCAAACTCATTTTGTGCCCACCAAGAAGGGATATATTCTGAGGCTCCCAAATGCGGTAGGGCCTTTTACTATCATCTCAAGACATGCAGTCCCTTAGTTGAGGGGTTGTTGTAGAATATGAATTCCCTGCAAGGGGGTGTATGGAATTATGATCCTAAATGATTCATAGCACGAATAAACAAGAAGATTAATTCTTCAACATATGAACATGAGCCTGGGCCTATAATAGAATGGAAATCTAACTGTGATTCCTGGCCTTTGGATACAAAAATGGAGGTTGAATCCCTAACCGATGAAGGAAGAGGAGACAGTGAACCTAACGAAGTGGAAGTATAGGATCATGGGAGCCATGAATGGCTCAGGAATTCATGGATGAAGATGAGGAAGACCACCTCAGTAAAAAGCAAAGAACTGAGGGGCCTGAAGGACTGAGCACTGAGTAGCTTGATGAGGAAACCCCATAGTACATTGGACAGGGGAAAGACAAACCATGTTTCCAACTATCTTTCGACTCTGCATCCTCATCGGTGCCTTTAGAACTCTCACAGGCAGTCACCCTATGGGAGGGACCTTCAGATAGGGACACGGGTTCAAGAAAAGAATAGGAAAAAGGAGAGTAAATTGAGGCAAAGAACCAATTAGCAAGGGAAAAACTGAGAGAAGAACTAGCTCAGTTTGTGGATAAGAACCATACCAGGCTAATGACAACATTGGATGTGGAGAATGATTAGTTAATAGTCATTTTCCAGCACTTAGCTTCTCACCCTCTACCCCCAGGCTCCAAGTATAAATCCCTAGATATGATCCTACAGCTAGATTCCATCCTGTTGCCAGACAAACGGAACCTGCACAAAGCCATTGGGGAAATATTGCATACAGAGGTGTTGAAGCACATCCTCTCCCTAGAAAAAGCTGAGAGAAGTCTAGCCCAAATGACAAAGTACTGTGAAAAGAGAAAGGGAAAATGCAAAGGCTCTTTCAACTTAGCTAGAGGATTACAATAAGATGCTAAGGGGTAAAGGCATTGATCCTAATGCAGTAACGAAAACTCTACTGCAAAAGAACGAATTGGAGGTACCAGAGTTATGATGCAAATTGAATATCCCTCTGTCAGATCATATCTAGACAGATGAGTTGGCCCAAGTCGAGAAATAGAAGGAAGCCCTTACAGAGGCAATTTTCAAAAGAGATGAGGAGATAACGGAGTTGAAGCAAAGGTTAACTGAGCTTCAACATGTTATCACTCCACAAATTTTCAAAATCTGATGCTTGGAAATCAGCCATAATACTCCTTCAAATTTCTTAGTTTGCAAAATATCATAAAATGATGAATTTCATGGTGTATTTAATTTTTTTTAATTTAGGTTAAGGTCTTAGAAATGAGTCCAAGTCACATCAGAGTATGTTTTGAGCTGACACTTGGAAATGATCACAAGTCTGAAATTTTGCCATCTGTTACCAAACTGTCTATATGTTTTGAGCTGACACTTGGAAATGATCACAAGTCTGAAATTTTGCCATCTGTTACCAAACTGTCTAAGTTCGCAGCAAATATAGCAGGAAATTAACAGGATTTGCTACGGAAACACCTAACAGTTTCGTAGCAAATCTGACACTTGTCAAATGAAACATGCTACGAAATCTCTGCCAATCTTTAACAGTTTGAAGAATAATGATGAATGATTTAGTGTTGCAAGGACCTACTGCCAGATTTAAACCATGATTTTAAAAGCTTTACATGTCAGTCATCATTTGTTTATACATCCTCTCATTCCACTCTCATACTTTCTGTTTTATCTTTCCGCACTCATCATTCGCTGCTAAAGCATCTCTCTGTCAGGAAGCTACCCTGTAAAAACACTTGTCAATTGTATCAGTCTCATCCCATTTTAGTTGCTCTCTATTATCAAGCGTTCTATCCTGAACAGGTTTAAAGAGGTAAGGTAAGCCACCGTTTCATCACACTGGGAATGGCTACAACTACACCCATGAAAGCTTACAAAGGAGGTATACCATTCCGCTATGAACCTACAACTCCAGACTTGGTTTTAGAAAATGAATATTTCACAGAGTTGTTTACAAAGGCAGGATGCATCGAATTCATTCAGAAATTGCAAGGGCATCATCCATAGGTGTCATGAGATTTTGTGGCCAATTTCAGAGAAACCTACAAAGACAAGTGAAATAATTAAAAGAGTAAATGGAACTGATGAGAACAGAATTGGAGAAAAGAGACTTGGAAAGAGGAGATGTAAACAAAGCTGCTTGAAATCACTGACATACAATAAGGTAACAATTATATCAGCATATTTTTGTCTTATATTGTCAAAAAACTACCTACAGTCATGTTCATATACTTTTTGAAGCTCAGATGCAAGTTTTATTGAATTACCTAAGTATTAGGAAATTCCACAGTAAGTGGCAGGCTTGAAGGCCAGTTTTTGCTGCGGAATTTCTGAAAGTATATTTTTGGTTTTGAGAAGCAAAAAATTGATGGAAGTAAGTAGTTTTAAAGGTAATGCTTATTTTTTTTTGGTCATATAACATCTTCCAAGGGTTAAGATCAGAAGAATAATATTATATATCAACTTTTGGGATGCACTACGAAAATAGGTTGTTTTCGTAGCTCGAAAACAGAGTTTTAGCAGAGAAGACAGTTTTATGACAAATAATGATAAGGCATGAAAAGGAGCAAGCACGTGTAAGGTTACTCATCATCAGGTGTCAAAGAGTATCAGATGTCAAAGAGTATCAGTTTTTGCCAAGTGGAGACTTTAGTCAAAAGAAGAGTTTGAAGACAATAGTCCAACATGTTCCATGTCATCAAACTAACTTTTCCAAAATGATGGGAAAATTTATTCCACGAAGGTTGTCATGATATAAATGTTTTGTTAATGGGCAGCATGGTATAAAGTTAGTATTACTCTCGAGGATGACTTGGATTAGTTTGTTTTGATTGTAATAATTAACAGTTCTAGTCCTAGTAGGACTCTTACTCTTGTTTCGAATACATGTCAGTCTTAGTCTCTAGAAGTTAGTCAACAGTTAGTTTTAAGTGTTAGTTAAAGTAAAATGGTTTCGCCACTTGGCAAGGTAGTTGTAAAGGCTAAAAGGCCTATAAATAATGTATATTTCGAGGTACCATGGGTTGGAAAATGTAATCATAAAAGCTACTTTTGTAAATGCTTTGAGCAAATTGATATATACAGAAACATAGTGACTTTTTCTGAAGCTGAGATTCTTACTATACTTCAGTGAGCTTTATTTCTTCTCTAATGTGTTTTACTTCCATAGTTTTGATCCTTAATACTCAGAATTAATGGGACACTTCCTTTAAGTGTTGATTTATGGTGAATTGAGCTCTTTGGTCTTATCTTTAGATTTTTTTCTTTAATGTTTAAATACTTATTACTCAAAATTCATGTTATTCATGCTCTGACTTCCTTTGAACCTTAAGTTATTGAGACCTTTCTGAATATACTACCTTTTTCATTGAAGTATGTTAGCACTCAAATCTACCTCAGGCTGAAATGAAGTAAAACTCAAGGCTACATCAAACCACGCTCAGCCTCGTAGCTAGCCCTACGAGGACAGGAGAGGGCTCTCTCCGTCAATCTCGAGAAAATAAGCAATAGGATGCGAGATGACTTATAATAAGAACTGATTTTAGGCTAGTAAAGAGATAGGAATGTTTGATTTTTGGTTTTTTGGGTTTTCGTTGGAGTAATGGGAAAACAAAATTTTGGGTCCGGGGATAAGGTCAGACCTTTGCAGAGTTCAAGCTGGGGCGAGGTAGGTGATGATCTTGATGCTTTAAAATGGATAGGTGGATAGATTAGACCGATGAGGAGCTGAAGAGGGCAAAGATGAAATTGGATCCTCTCCAAACAGCTGAAAAAATATAGAACTAACTGAATTCAAAGGCTAAGCACTGTAAACAATGGATTCAACCCTAATCACTCATTCAACTTAGTTCAGAAGCATAATGAAACGATGGCATACATTAAACATGAAGAAACTTACAGTAAAAAAAGAAGAAACACCATCAAGAACAGAACACCACAAGGATCCCAACAAGTGCCGCAAAACCCCTGATCTTTCCTTAGCCAAAATATGAAAAATATGTACAATAGTATCAAAAGTATCCCAAGAGTCCCACCTCTCCAACCTGTAGAATGCCTCAGAAATTACAATATATAGATCACTCTAACCCCTTTCCCCACCTCTAGGGGTCGAATTCCCTCTTCAGGGATCAGTTTCAAACAATTCTAATCATGGAACTACAATCTAGGCAGCTAACCACTTGCCTCTAAAAGAGTGGAAACCGATCCATTACATGATTTTTTACTCATTTGAGAGTGAATCTTCTAGAAGAGATAAAAACAAGCCAAAGTTACATGCCAAACATGAATTTACATCATAAAAACCAAAAAATTCTATCCATAAGCAAAACTGGTCCATAATAGGCGAAATACTGAGCTGGCAGCTGAAAATTCAGAAAAATTTCTAGGTGGGTCGCTCCTGAACTGCGTGGGTCGCTCATGTTCCAGGCTGATTTTGAGGTAGTTCCCGGCATCCAAATTGAGCTCATGATAGCTCGTTGGAAATCCCTGGATGTCTACTTTCCAACCCAAGTGGAATTTCTGAATTTGGAGTTGATTTGACCCTCCAAAACCTCATTCTCCCAGAGGTACTTCCTGCTGGTGCAAAAGGTGGCAGCAAGGTGGTTTTCATGGTGTTTTTGAGTTGTTTGACCATCCAGATTTTGTTGAAATGCTAAGTTGACTTCAGAGGATGCATAATTAACCATGAAAAATCCAAAAATGTAAAAATCTCCTCCAGCAAGTGTCTCAAAAAATGCGAGCGCATGAGCGCGCGACCCACGTAGCTGCAAAACCTGTTTTTAAGACCAAAAATTTGAAAATGACAAAATTTTCTCCGAATTTGCCCAAATTCGGAGCGGAGGTCCTCCATCATGTGTCTTGCTCATTCAATGAAGCCTCGGCCAAAATCCGGAGTGGATCAGGCCTTTTCCGCCATTTTAGTGCTCTCCTGGTGCATGCAGTTCCTCTGATGAAAACACTGTCTCGGTTGTATGATGTGTTGTTGTCAGTCATGATGTAGCAATGTGTATGTTCAACCTGTTGAAAATGAAAAATGGGACCTTGGTGTCTTTGTCTCCATCATTATCCTGTGAATGTACCTGCGCTGATGAAGAAGGCGAGACCCCTTCCACGCCATGTGGAGATAGTACTCGCGTTGCTGATGAAGTCAACGAGACCCCTTCCACCCCGGGTGAAGATAGTACTCGTCGTGATGTTGAAACAAAGCTCTGTGGCTTCTCTGATATGTTACCACTACTGGTGCACTGGTATGCTCCATCTCAGTGCATCAACCTCAACGATTGAGTCACTGTTCGACTCCTGCTCATACTTTGACTCTGTCCCTGACATGGCTCTGACCAAGCTTTTGGCAATGTGTATACTGATATGAAAGCAGTGCAAACAAAGTTAGGATGTATGTTTCAACACCCAACCAATATTCCCACCGTCAAAGCACCATCAAGGAATCAAATCATGGATAAAATCTCAGCTTTAAATGAATTGGAAAAGGCACAATCTCTGTTTTGAATGCAAGTGAAATTTTGACCAAAAGGGAGCAGGCAACCTTCCAAATATTGAAAAAGTCTAGTCAAAGGAGAGCATGGCATCAACAAAATGTGTTTGTCTATGAGTAATAACCACAAAGGTCTCACTGTGCAGTTTAAAACAAAGTCATGAAAATATTTTTGCATTGGGCAGTGAGACTCATTACAACCATCGTCATCATGGAACAAAGGGTTTTAACATGGTATAATAATGGCAATGGCCAAAATGGAAAAATGGGCATAAGAGCAATATGGTTTTGATATTATATGCAAAGCTGGATGTATCACTGCCATGAGATAACAAACAAACTCATTCAACCATTAATATTCATTTTAAAACCCTGAAAACGATATTGCCATGACTGTGGGGTTTAAATCCTCCATTTGAAATGTTTGAAACCACCAACGATGCCACCGGTGCATTTAAAAACATCAAGCAATTGCAAATAACCTGTTTGAAGGCCGATGAATCGATCCTAAGCAAGACTGGGTGCTCAAAATGAAGTTTCGAACCTCTGAATCTGCGTGGGTCACGCAGCCTCTGCGTGGGTCGCTCAGCCCAGGTGGGTCGCGCCCCTTGCAAACTTACACTGCTGAACTGAACTGCGTGGGTCGCTCTGCCCAGGTGGGTCGCTCGGCCTCTGCGTGGGTCGCGTTTCTTTTGCAGGAAGCGTTTGGAGGCCTTCCCGGTGTCCAAATCGGGCGTGTGATAGCTCGTTGGAAAGCTATTGGAGTCTACTTTCCAAAAAAAGTGGAATTATGCAATTTGGATTCCATTTACCCTGTAAAAAACCAAATCTCCCAACACTAGTCAAAATGAGCAGAATGAGGCTGCCTCAAGACAGAGTGCTGTTGCAGTCAACTTTTGAAGGTCTTCCTCAACTCCAAATTGAGCTCATGATAGCTCATTGGAAAGGTATTTCTGTCTAGTTATCATCTGACTCATCAAGAAAGTCAGTTGGCCAAAAATTCTAGGAGAAATCTTGATTTTCCCAAGGTCACTTCAGAGGTGCATTCAATTCTCCTGAGGCAACGATATTTTTGACATTTCTCTAAAACCATGATACCTGTGTAAAAAGTGAATGAGGTTTTGCTTCCTTGGCATGTTATGGACAAAAACCTCTCTCAGTTTTCCCAAATTCATCTTTTATTGCTCTGAAACATCTTTTGAGTGAAACTTATCCCGATGTGTGGAACAAGGGATTTTGTCGAAATGAAGCGAAATGAAGGGGATAGGGGGCTTCTAAATTCTTGGGGAAATTTTTGGAAGTAGGGAGGGATGTTAGGAAGCAGGGGAAAGTGGAATCACAGATATTGAGTGAGGGGAAGGGGTCCAAAAGGGCAAAACACAGGCCTAGCCTAGAAAATTGCCAAGTTGTGGCAAGAAACTAGGGTTTGTGCAAAAATGAGGAATTTTGGGGATCTCAGTGATGGGAAGTGTTTGATAAGGTGATTTAAGTATAGGGGAAGGTGTGTGAACATCAGGATACAAGTCTTTCCGATGATTTGACCGTCCAAGAGAAATTACCTCCAAAACCCTAGGAGAGGGAAATGGACCTTACCTAGACACAACTGAAGCATGAACAAGGTGTAAAATGACTCGATGGAGCTTGACATGATGATGAAAACCCCCTGAATGATGGTACACTCAGCTGAATGGTGACATGGACTGACACTTGGATCACTTTGAAAAGAGTGAAAACAAACCCTAGACCTAATGCCTAGTGACCAAATTTTGCTTGAAGACTCATTGAAATGACAAAATTTGACCTTGACACTTTAAAATCACTTTGTAAGAGCATGTTTGATCACTGGAGGAAGGCTGCAAAGGCTGAATCTAACATTGGCTCCAATGGGGATGGTAGCTCCAGCTCCGTGGAGGTGCCAAGAACGGCAGATCTTTGGGAGAGCAGACCAGTGCATTCATCCATTGGGCGATGGAATCATTATTTTGAACGGATAACACAAAACCTTTGACACATTTATTGAATGAAAACTTGACTGAAAAATTGACTCAAACCGACTCGATGGCAAACTGAAATAACTTGAAAAAAAAAACTGACTCAACAGACCAAACACAAATGACTCATGACTGACTTAAAACAAAACTTTACCAAGCTTTTGGAAAAAAGGCAGCAGTCCATCAAGATTTGGAATCATGATGACAACCACCTACATACTGATGAGATATATACAATCATGTATAATGGGCCTTCCAATGCAACCAATCCAGCAGATGGCTACACCTCAAATTTCTGCTCTTACTCTCTTCAAGTAGACAGAATGCTAAACCTGTAGGCAACTCAACACAATCACTGAAACCAAAGCTCATGAAAATAAACCAGGCAACATTTATTCTTTCTAATGCTTGCAGAAGAATGCTGAAGGGATCTTGAAAATCCTGAAGCACTGGCTTATCTGGAGATCCAGCTGCAAAAATACTAGCATCCACTTCTTTCTGATCTGAAAGGACAATTGATTTTTGAGGGATAGAAATGCACAAATCTGCCATCTGAGTGTTAGTTGTAGTTTCCTTGACCATGAGCATTTCTGGCATAAACTCTTCAATTTCATGATCTAGGTCATTCTTAAACAAAAAACAATCTTCAAAGTTATTAAACATGACAGCCTTATCATCTTTGTGAAGGAAAAAATTATCTGTTTGTTGATCTACACAACTGATTACAAGACAATCATCTTTTTCAACAGAGGAAGAAGTTTCACCAACACTTTCCTGATTATGTGTGCACTGCAAATCTGCTGTAGCTTGGGCTGTAACAAAACCTTTCAAAAGCTGATCTATCTCATCTTCAGACAAAGGAGACAATGCTTTTTGTTTTCTTCTTCTTAAACAGTAATTATCTTCATATGACAGGGAATTCAAACTATCATTCATTACTGAGTTATTGAAAGGAGCTTTATCACTTACTTGCACAAAGATCTCATTCTGTCTTTCATGAACTGACTGAATCACCTCTTCATGAAGGCTGTGTTCTAATGATGAGCTGATAGTATGACTGAGAACATTTGGATCCATTACTGTGTCTTCTGCATTCCAGATGATTTCAATAGCAGAATTCTCCTTGATGGGTTTCAACACAAGATATGCTTGGTCATCATGATCTGAATCTGAATCTGAAGTAGCTGTCTGGACATTATCACAATCTGCAATTGGAACTGGACTTACTTGCATGCTGCTGTCTTCTGTGGGCAGATCTGAAATGACATTCTCCCTTTCATCATTTTCAGCCATATGGCCATCAACCTGCTGCAAAGTCTCCTGAGCACCTTGATAGGTATCCTTTAGGTTCTCTTCATGTTGCTGAAATGGATTCTCATATAGAGCCTCCATGATCTCATCATCCATGAAATTATCATCTTCATAATATTTCTCAAGGCTTTCAATAAAAATATAAGCATGTTTGCAACAGTCATGAACTAAATTTAATGATGGATAAGATACTTGATATCTTTCAATGAACAGGGCATGAAAATCCTTTAAACAATAAATACAGGCCAGCGGAAAATTTTCATACCATGACTGAGCTTCACCTTCCAGAGTGGCTAGGAATATCTTCATCAAGCAATCTTCAGGAAAATCCACTTTCAACTTGCGAATATGCATATGAAATCTAACCAGATGTAAAGCAGCATCTTTCTTACCATCATCGTTAAATGTAGGTAGATTCCTTGACCAATCTGCCTTGGGCATCTTATTCGGAAAACCTGGAATATGGTCTCGGCTCATGGGAGCGTATCTTCTCGTGATTCGGTCCATCTTGAAAATCTCACAGCTACTGATCTCGCTGCAGTGAAGTCACCATGGAAAGCTGTGATTGTGTGGGATCTTTCGGTGAATGCATTGTAAATGGACGAATTTGACCTTGCGATGTCGACGATTAGTTACCAATAAACAATGAGATGCTAACTTGATACATGTGTTGGGGAAAATTTCCCAGTTAAATACTACGATTGAAAGTTATCACGGGAGATGAAATTTGGAAAGTGGCATTTATCTGTCTTCGGTATAACGAGCGTTTGGAAAACTACGGCGTGACTGGGGACTCCGTCGACAAACGTTTTGAGTTTCTCACAGTATGGTCGCCACTATGTTAGCACTCAAATCTACCTCAGGCTGAAATGAAGTAAAACTCAAGGCTACATCAAACCACGCTCAGCCTCGTAGCTAGCCCTACGAGGAAAGGAGAGGGCTCTCTCCGTCAATCTCGAGAAAATGAGCAATAGGATGCGAGATGACTTATAATTGGAACTGATTTTAGGCTAGTAAAGAGATAGGTGTGTTTGATTTTTGGTTTTTTGGGTTTTCGCTGGAGAAATGGGAAAACAAGATTTTGGGTCCGGGGATAAGGTCAGACCTTTGCAGAGTTCAAGCTGGGGCGAGGTAGGTGATGATCTTGATGCTTTAAAATGGATAGATGGGTAGATTAGATCGACGAGGAGCTGAAGAGGGCAAAGATGAAATTGGATCCTCTCCAAACAGCTGAAAACATATAGAACTAACTGAATTCAAAGGCCAAGCACTGTAAACAATGGATTCAACCTTAATCACTCATTCAACTTAGTTCAGAAGCATAATGAAACGATGGCATACATTAAACATGAAGAAACTTACAGTAAACAAAGAAGAAACACCATCAAGAACAGAACACCACAAGGATCCCAACAAGTGCCGCAAAACCCCCGATCTTTCCTTAGCCAAAATATGAAAAATATGTACAATGATATCAAAAGTATCCCAAGAGTCCAACGTGTAGAATGCCTCAGAAATTACAATATATAGATCACTCTAACACCTTTCCCCACCTCTAGGGGTCGAATTCCCTCTTCAGGGATCAGTTTCAACCAATTCTAATCATGGAACTACAATCTAGGCAACTAACAACTTGCCTCTAAAAGAGTGGAAACTGATCCATTACATGATTTTTTACTCATTTGAGAGTGAATCTTCTAGAAGAGATAAAAACAAGCCAAAGTTACATGCCAAACATGAATTTACATCATAAAAACCCAAGAATTCTATCCATAGGCAAAACTGGTCCAAAATAGGCGAAATACTGAGCTGGCAGCTGAAAACTCAAAAAAATCTCAAGGTGGGTCGCTCCTGAACTGCGTGGGTCGCTCATGTTCCAGGCTGATTTTGAGGTAGCTCCCGACATCCAAATTGAGCTCATGATAGCTCGTTGGAAAGACCTGGATGTCTACTTTCCAACCCAAGTGTAATTTCTGAATTTGGAGTTGATTTGACCCTCCAAAAACTCATTCTCCCAGAGGTACTTCCTGCTGGTGCAAAAGGTGGCAGCAAGGTGATTTTCATGGTGTTTTTGAGCTGTTTGACCATCCAGATTTTGTTGAAATGCTAAGTTGACTTCAGAGGATGCATATTTAACCATGAAAAATCCAAAAATGTAAAAATCTCCTCCAGCAAGTGTCTCAAAAAAATGCGAGCGCATGAGCGCGCGACCCACGTAGCTGCAAAACCTGTTTTTTAGACCAAAAATTTGAAAATGACAAAATTTTCTCCGACTTTGCCCAAATTCGGAGCGGAGGTCCTCCATCATGTGTCTTGCTCAGTCAATGAAGCCTCGGCCAAAATCCGGAGTGGATCAGGCCTTTTCCGCCATTTTAGTGCTCTCTTGGTGCATGCAGTTCCTGTGATGAAAACACTGTCTCGGTTGTATGATGTGTTGTTGTCAGTCATGATGTAGCAATGTGTATGTTAAACCTGTTGAAAATGAAAAATGGGACCTTGGTGTCTTTGTCTCCATCATTATCCTGTGAATGTACCTGCGCTGATGAAGAAGGCGAGACCCCTTCCACGCCATGTGGAGATAGTACTCGCGTTGCTGATGAAGTCAACGAGACCCCTTCCACCCCGGGTGAAGATAGTACTCGTCGTGATGTTGAAACAAAGCTCCGTGGCTTCTCTGATATGTTACCACTACTGGTGCACTGGTATGCTCCATCTCAGTGCATCAACCTCAACGATTGAGTCACTGTCCGACTCCTGCTCATACTCTGACTCTGTCTCTGTCATGGCCTGGAACAAGATATTGGCACTATGTATACGGATATAGATGCAGTGAAAAGAGAGTTATGATGTGTGTTTCAACACCCAATAAATATCCCACCGTCAAAACACCATAAGGAAACAAACCATGATAAAATCTCAGTTTTAAATGGATTGGAAAAGGCACAATCTCTGTTTTAAATGGAAGTGAAATTTTGATCAAAGGGAGCGGGCAACTTTCAAAATATTGAACAAATCTTATCAAAGGAGATCATGGCATCATATAAATGTTTTTGTCCATGAGTAATAGCAACAAAAGTGTCAATGGGCAGTTTGAAACAAATTCATGAGAATGTTTTTACATTGGGCAGTGAGACATAATACAACCACAGTCACCATTGAACAAAGGTTTTAAAACATGGTATAATAATAACAATGGTCACAATGGCATAATAGGCATGAGAACAATATGGTTTTGATATTATATGGAAGGTTGGACATATCACTGATATAAGATAAGCAACAAACTCATGCAACCACCCATATCATTTTAAAACCCTGAAAACGATATTGCCATGACTGTGGGGTTTAAATCCTCCATTTGAAATGTTTGAAACCACCAACAATGCCACCGGTGCATTTAAAAACATCAAGAAATTGCAAATAACCTGTTTGAAGGCCGATGAATCGATCCCAAGCAAGACTGGGCGCTCAAAATGAAGTTTCGAACCTCTGTATCTGCGTGGGTCGCGCAGCCTCTGCGTGGGTCGCTCAGGCCCTAGGTGGGTCGCTCGGGCCCTAGGTGGGTCGCGTTTCTCTTGCAGGAAGCTTTTGGAGGCCTTCTCGGTGTCCAAATCGGGCGTGTGATAGCTCGTTGGAAAGCTATTGGAGTATACTTTCCAAAAAAAGTGAAAGGTGGAGTCCATCTGGTGGGTTCTGCATTTACCCTGTCAAAACAAATGTTACTAGTCCAAAATAGAAGCCGAATGGCCTTTTCATGAGGATCTTTGACACGGTCAACTGATGAAGATGCTATTGACTCCAAATTGAGCTCATGATAGCTCATTGGAAAGATATTTTTGTCTAGTTATCATTTGACTCATCATGCAAATCATTTGGCCAACCATGCTAGGAGAAAGCTTGATTTTCCCAAGGTCACTTCAGAGGTGCATTCAATTCTCCTGAGGCAACGGTATTTTTGACATTTCTCCAAAACCATGATACTTGTGTAAAAAGTAAAGGAGGTGTTTATTCCTTGGCATGTTTTGGAAAAAAACCTCTCTCAGTTTTCCCAAATTCATCTTTTATTGCTCTGAAACATCTTTTGAGTGAAACTTATCCCGATGTGTGAAACAAGGAATTTTGTCGAAATGAAGCGAAATGAAGGGGATAGGGGGCTTCTAAATTCTTGGGGAAATTTTGGGAAGTAGGGAGGGATGTTAGGAAGCAGGGGGAAGTGGAATCACAGAGATTGAGTGAGGGGAAGGGGTCCAAAACGGCAAAACACAGGCCTAGCCTAGGAAATTGCCAAGTTTTGGCTAGAAACTAGGGTTTGTGCAAAAATGAGGAATTTCGGGGATCTCAGTGATGGGAAGTGTTTGATAAGGTGATTTAAGTATAGGGGAAGATTTCTGAACATCAGGATACAAGTCTTTCCGATGATTTAACCGTCCAAGAGAAATTACCTCCAAAACCCTAGGAGAGGGAAATGGACCTTACCTAGGCACAACTGAAGCATGAACGAGATGTAAAATGACTCTTTGGAACCTGACATGACGATGACAACCCTCTGAATGATGGTACACTCAGCTGAATGGAGACATGGACTGTCATTTGGACAAAATTTGAAAAGAGTGAAGACCAACCCTAGACCTAATGCCTAGTGATCAAATTTTGCTTGAAGACTCATTGAAATGACAAAATTTGACCTTGACACTTTGAAATCACTTTGTAAGAGCATGTTTGATCACTGAAGGAAGGCTGCAAAGGCTGACTCTAACAAAGTATATACAAGCCTCAGTTTTATAAGAATAGCTATTTTTTTATCTTATCCCTATCACTGACTCCATATCCCAATGGTAACTTGTCTTCGTATTTCAACCTGCAAACATACAAAACCACAAACCATAGAGTTAGCCATCTATATTTATACAAAATCAATAACCCTTGAGAGATCCCTCTCAGGTTGAGGAGGCTAAGCCTTAGCTAAAAGATTGGTTTGAAATAGTTACACTGAGGTAGTCTGATCAGCAGCCTATCAGGGTCCTATTTTGGTGATAACATTTTGGTGCGTCTGTCGAGAGTCTGAAGATATACATCTCCTGTAATCAATAAGATGAACTCTTGAAGGTAGCAGGAGCTTAGAATATATTTGAGGCTGCAAAACTACCTTGGCGACTCCACACATCAAATAACAAATTGGAAGGTGACTCCACTTAGAATATTAGTTGCTAGATGAAGTTTCAAGATGAATTCCATTGCAAGGAAAAATGCCAGGTATGCTCATATGAATTGGTCTCATATCCCTGGTTTTCCAAATCCTATGCCAAAGGTTGATTGGTTAGATGATCTTCCAATATTCAAAGATGAAAAGAAAGACAATGCTGCTCTTCATTTGGTTAGGTTTCATCTACATGTACATAGTCTTAAGCTTCAGATTCCTAAATACTATCTTATGAAGATGTTTATGACCACTTTAGAAGGAAAAGCATGTATTGTTATAAAGGTTTAGCAGATGGTTTATTGTATTCTCTTACTAAATTTCATGATGGATTCTATGAGATGTATAAAGAATGTCATCCATCTCTATTGATGGTCAAAGATTGTTGTAAGAATTCTGTGGGTTTTATTTAGTATTTGGAAGATTGTTATGGTGATGATGAATTTATGGATGAAGAAATTTTAGAGGCTCTTCATGACCATACTTTCCAACAACTAGAAGAAAGAATAACATCCCCTAGGATCCATCATGGAAATTAGCAAGAGAATACTTTTGAAAATCATATTTCATCCTCCGAGATTGATATAGATATGTTGCATACTTGTCAGTCTTCAAATTATGATGAAAATGAAAATCAGTGCAAATACCAAGAAGAAATACTGGAAGACTGTTTTATTGACCCTCAGGAAGAGGAAAGGATTGATTATTCCTACATTTATTTACAGCAGATTACATCTAAAAATGATCATATGGATGAGGATAAATACATTGTCTATGGAAATCATTCAGAAAGGCAGCTGGATCACTTATTAAATAAATGTTGTGTGACTAAAGATTAGTTTTTAGAAGTAACAGAATGTTATGAGGACCATCAAGCTGATCATGTTTTCTGGGATCCTATAGTTGAATACATTGAAGAGTTTTACTCCCCAATGTTTCAGTTTTACTTTTGCTATGAAGATCAAAGGCAATTTCATTGGCAATGGTCATTGGCAATGGTCATATCAATTTCATAGTTGCTTTGAAGATCAATGCAGCCAAAAATTTCAAATATCAGATAAAACAGATGATTGGCTACATTGGAAATTTCACATTGATTTAGATGAAAGAAGTGTACAGTTGATAGGGTAGGTAGGTAGGTATATGCAAATAAGCTCAAGGTTAACTGAGCATTTTCAGTAAGGACTATTTGAAGGAGAAGTTTTGGCAGAAATTTAGAGTTTTTATTTATAAAAGGATGATTGCAGCACTGAAGCTACGAGTTCTTAGCATACCACAGGGGTATGCTATCCCTAATGGATCCATTTTTATCACTCCACAAATTATCAAAATCTGATGCTTGAAAATCAGCCATAATACTCCTTCAAATTTCTTAGTTTGCAAAATATCATAAAATGATGAATTTTATGGTGTATTTAATTTTTTAAAACTTAGGTTAAGGTCTTAGAAATGAGTCCAAGTCACATCAGAGGAGTATTTTTTGAGCTGAATCTTGGAAATGATCACAAGTCTGAAATTTTGCCATCTGTTACCAAACTGTTTAAGTCCACAGCGAATATAGCAGGAAATTAACAAGATTTTCTACGGAAACACCTAATTGTTTCGTAGCAAATCTGACACTTGTCAAATGAAACATGCTATGAAATCTCTGCCAATCTTTAATGGTTTGAAGAATAATGATGAATGATTTAGTGTTGCAAGGACCTGCTGCCAGATTTAAACCATCATTTTAAAATATTTCCATGTCAGTCATCATTGTTTTATACATCCTCTCATTCCACTCTCATACTTTCTATTTTATCTTTCCGCACTCATCATTTGCTGCTAAAGCATCTCTCTGTCAGGAAGCTACCCTGTAAAAACCCTTGTCAATTGTATCAATCTCATCCCATTTTAGTTTCTCTCTGTTATCAAGTGTTCTATCTCGAACAGGTGTAAAGAGGTAAGGTAATCCACCGTTTCATCACACTGGGAATGGCTACAACTACACCCAAGACATATCACAAAGGAGGTATACCATTCCTCTATGAACCTACAACTCCAGACTTGGTTTTAGAAAACAAATATTTCATAGAGTTGTTTACAAAGGCAGGATGCATCAAATTCATTCAGAAATTGCAAGGGCATCATCCACAAGTGTCACGAGATTTTGTGGCCAATTTCAGAGAAGCCTACAAAGACAAGTGAAAGAATTAAAAGAGGAAATGGAACTAATGAGAACATAATTGGAGAAAAGAGACTTGGAAAGAGGAGATGTAAACAAAGCTGCTTGAAAACACTAACATACAATAAGGTAACAATTAGATCAACATATTTTTGTCTTATATTGTCAAAAAGCTACCTACAGTCATGTTCATATACTTTTTGAAGCTTAGATGCAAGTTTTATTGAATTACCTAAGTATTAGGCAATTCCGCAGCAAGTGACAGGCTTGAAGGCAAGTTTTTGCTGGGGAATTTCTGAAAGTATCTTTTTGGTTTTGAGAAGCAAAAAATTGATGGAAGTAAGCAGTTTTAAAGGTCATGCTTATTTTTTTTGGTCATATAACATCTTCCAAGGGTTAAAATCAGCAGAAGAATATTATATATCAACTTTTGGGATGCGCTACGAAAATAGGTTGTTTTCGTAGCTCAAAAACAAAGTTTTAGCAGAGAAGACAGTTTTATGACAAATAATGATAAGGCATGAAAAGGATCAAGAAAATGTAAGGTTACTCATCATCAGGTGTCAAAGAGCATCAAATGTCAAAGAGTATCAGTTTTTACCAAGTGGAGACTTTAGTCAAAAGAAGAGTTTGAAGACAGTAGTCCAACATGTGCCATGTCATCAAACTAACTTTTCCAAAATGATGGGCAAAGTTATTCCATGAAGGTTGTCATGATATAAATGTTTTGTTAATGGGAAGCATGGTATAAAGTTAGGATTCCTCTCAAGGATGACTTGGATTAGTTTGTTTTGATTGTAATAATTAAGAGTTCTAGTCCTAGTAGGACTCTTACTCTTGTTTCGAATAGATGTCAGTCTTAGTCTCTAGAAGTTAGTCAACAGTTAGTTTAAGTGTCAGTTAAAGTAAGATGGTTTGGCCACTTGGCAAGGTAGTTGTAAAGGCTAAAAGGCCTATAAATAATGTATATTTCGAGGTAACAAGGGTTGGAAAATGTAATCAGAAAAGCTACTTTTGTAAATGCTCTGAGCAGATTGATATATACAGAAACATAGTGACTTTTTCTGAAGCTGAGATTCTTATTATACTTCAGTGAGCTTTATTTCTTCTCTCATATGTTTTACTTCCATAGTTTTGATGCTTAATACTCAAAATTAATGGGAACATGCTCTGACTTCCTTTAAGTGTTGATTTATGGTGAGTTGAGCTCTTTGGTCTTATCTTTGGATGTTTTTCTTCAATGTTTAAAGACTTATTACTCAGAATTCATGTTATTCATGCTCTGACTTCCTTTAGGTGTTAATCTTTGATGAATCTCTTCTAAATACTTTCTTTTTAGAACCTTGAGGTATCATTACTCAGAATTCATGCACACATTCTTTGACTTCCTTTGAACCTTAAGTTATTGAGACCTTTCTGAATGTACTACATTTTTCATTGAAGTATATACAAGCCTCAATTTTATAAGAAGAGCTATTTTTTTATCTTATCCCTATCATTGACTCCATAGCCCAATGGTAACTTGTCTTCATCTTTCAACCTGTAAACATAAAAAAACACAAACCATAGAGTTAGCCATCTATCTTTATACAAAATCAATAACCCTTGAGAGAGCCCTCTTAGGCTGAGGAGGCTAAGCCTCAGCTAAAATATTGGTTTGAAATAGTTACACTGAGGTAGTCTGATCAGCAGCCTATCGAGGTCCTATTTTGGTGATAACACAACAGGCTAAAGACAACCACATATGCCTAATTCAAGTTCCCGATGACCTGTATAATGCCTCAGAGTACTTGACCAAGGCTTTGGTAGAGTTGAAGATGTCAGAGGATGAGACCTGAACTGCACGACAGTTATTAGATGAAACAAAGGTTGCCTATGCAGAGAATTAAAATACGGTCTCATCTTTGCAGAAAGAGGTAGATTCCCTAAGCAGGGAGTCTCAAGAGTAGCAGAATTCAATCAAAGAATTAAAGGCTCGTATCAAAGGCAACATGTCACTAGTAGAATCCAGACAAATAATCTAGACTGAGATCATGAAAGAGGTGAAGGAGCATTGGGAGCTTATTACATTGGCGAACAACAAAAAGAATGCCATCCGTAATTTCAAAATACAGCTAGACACAAGTCACGGAGAAGGGAATGGAAATGTGATGATCATGCATGGATACATCAGATTCATAAATGAGCTCCCCAATTAAGAGTTGGGAATGCGCAGATTGGTCGACCGTTTCAGGACCATAATGGAAATCACCAAGATGATTCAGAAAGAAGAGGCATGAGTTAAAGCATCAGGATATTTGGGGATAGTGGCTAGAGGGTTGGAAGCTTTTGATCGTGAATGAGGCAAGGTAGTGGAAGCGGGATTGCCAGAATTTGGGAGCCGTTGGGGGCATTGCTCCCCTGGACCACGTATGAACAGAGGATGACCGATATTAAATTCAGGGCTGAATTGACCCTGGAAAATACCTCTCGCTTGAAGGCTGAAACCTTGGTGGCATCACTCCACAAGGAATTCCTACTTCTTGCCATGGTTAAAAGGTTATTTACTGCCAACCTCGACTACACTGAGTTGACTCAACTGTGAGAATTTTTCGAGCTCTTTAGCTCTGTGCCCTTACCTATAGATATCATATGGCAGAGATGTTATGAGCATTCTCACCCACCAGTTGCTTCTACTTCACAGCCAATGGTGCCCCCATCATCTCGCCACTCTGGCTCTTCCTCCACTCCCATGCGACCATGTAGCTCGGGACCTTCTACAACCCCTCGGCTCAACCATTGAAGATGTTAAGATCACGCCCACGTGGCCTTTATTTACATTTTATTTTTATTTCCTGTTACGATGTCTAAATGGGTGAAACCATGGTCTCACCCTCGTTATTGTTATTATTATTGTTATGTTCTTGTTATGTTATGTTATGAAGAGCAGTGCTCATGGAACACTTTATTTGGACCGTATCATTTTTTATTTTGATATGTGCACTAAAGAATCAAGAAAGAATATATTTTAAGAAATATCTGGCTAAGATCCTATGATGTAGGGGCTATAAAGAGGTAACTCAAAGAGTATGCAAGGGTTCTATATTTTGTGGAAGTTTTGGGTTCATACTATATAGCCATTTTGTAATTACCGTTTTGAGCTCTGAATGCATATCTTGAAGAGTTGTTTTTTAAAGCTAATATAATGACGAATTTGTTGCAAATGGATTCCAATTGGGCCAGTGAACAATATGCATGTGTTTATCTCATGTTTTTCTTAGTTCTTTTCTATTTTGTTAAACGACTCTTCAAATGTTTCATGTGTGAAATGTTGGTTATCGATGTTTTAAATAAATGAATATGTATACGTCCTCGCTGAGGAAATATGACACTCATATGTTAATCATTCAATTACCTTAATATTTCTCTCCATGGTACTGCCTCTCCATCAATCTTATTTCGGCCACCCTTCTCCCTAAGTTTCAGAAGGACATATTCTTATTGTTAAATAAGCCCGCCTCCCTCAAACTTCCTCTCTCTTTTCCTTTAAGATTTTTTTGCCTTATATTCTAGAGTCTGTTCATTAGCTTTAAACATGGCCCATTCACATCAACCCAAATCTATGCAGCCTCAAGCCCATTCCGAGTATAGTCCAGTATACATTAAATTCTAGCACCATGGTTCCCATAGTTATCATGAACCACAGTTACACCAATCCTGTAAAGATATATTCATAAGATGCCCTCAAGCAAAAGCTATTAAAATCCTCTGATTCTTTAGATGTCCTAGGCACTAGTCTTTTGCAAATCAAGACTGTCTGTAAGAGTGACAACATGTTCATCTTCCAATATTGGTCGTATGAAATGGTACTTGAGCTGTATAATTTTAGTATTGGAATGAAATGTTGAGTTCTTTACAAGATAAATGACACTCTCTCTATCACTATATAACCTACCCATATCCTACTTCTTTCCCAATTCAGCCATAAGTCTTTGTAACCAAATCGTTTCTTTACTAGCCTTTGTAGCAACAACATACTCTACTTCTGTTGTTGAAAGCGCAACAATGTTTTGAAATTTTGAAACTCAACTAATAGTTATTCCACCTAGAGTAAAAAAATACCCTACGGTGCTCTTCCTATTATCTCTATCATCTACCATATCTACATCAACATATCCCTATAAAGTAATTTTTGAAGATCCCATTCTTAGTCCATAATACTATCTTCCTTTCCTTAGAGTACGTGAAATATAAAATGATGTCTCGACTATAGTCAAGAGAGTTAACCAGTGGGTTTGACATCAAGGCTTGTTTCAAGCCATTAAAAGATCATTGTGTTTGGTTATCCCATGCAAATGGTGTATCCTTTTAGAGGAGGCACATGAAACTTTGTGTGATATTAGCATAGTTGGTAATGAATCGACATAAGAAGTTCACTTCCCCTTGCAAACTCTAGATTTGATTGATAGTGTGCATAGGAGGCATATTGACGATCACCTCAACCTTGAGAGGATCAATCATGATCTTGTACTTGGACACAAAGAAGCCTAAAAATTTCTTGAAAATAGCAAAAAATGTGCATTATTTCGTATTCAAATGAATATTATAGTAGTGGATGATTCACTCATTGATGAGAGTGAATAGCGAGGTCATCTAGATATGCCTCTACAATTTGATTGATCTCATGAAATGAATAATACATGGTCTGCTATAAAGTTTCCCCAACATTTTTAATACCAAATGGAAATTTCCTATACACGAACATACCCCAAGAACAAATGAAGTTTGTTTTATTTATATCTTCTATTTTTACCTATAATTTATTATAGCAGAAGAAACCACCCATGAAGGACAATACCTCACTTTCAACACATTCATTGATGATCTGATCAATGAAAGAGGTTGGGTATTTATATTTTGGACATGCTCGATTGAAGTTCCTATAGTTGAAACAGACACAAATAGTACCCTATTTTTTGTTGACAGAAATGATGTTGAAAACCCATTCCATCAAGCGAACTAGATACATGACCTCACCTTTGACCAATCGTTCAAGTTCCACCTTGTTGGAAGAATTTTTTTGAGCATTGAATTTTCAAATCCATCGCATGACTGTATTATCTCCTTTGCGAGTGATGATTTCATGCTCTATAATCTTAGAACCAATGCTATGAATTTATTCATAGGAACAATAAAATACATGATGGAATTTTTTGAAAGTAGCAATGTATTGAGCAATCTCATCTGGAGTGAAATCAACTCCAAGAGTGATGTTTTCCACAAGTCCAAGTTTCATGGAAATATCGATTGGAATAATGAGATATATGTTTTCTAAGTTCCCTTCAGAGAAGACACTATGTTTCATGATAGGATCTTGTGCCCAAATATCATTTTGTGATGAAGGAAGGTGGAGTAAGTCATAATTCAAATGTTCTTAACAAGGGAGGAAGGATGATTTATGGTGAGATTATTCCCAAGTTGGGTCAGAGATCACCATGGCTTCTAGGATGGATTGATTAGATGGCATCATGGTATCAAGGAATTCATGGGAACTTGAATGATGGGTAAGAATCAAGCTCCACATCTTGTGAGAAGCTTGGTTCAAGATCAAAAATTTCCATCCGGATAGCTTGATAAGCTAACTTGGTAGGGATTAAAGGCGTCTGAATTCCATAAATGTCAATGTATGATGGAGAAGTAATTATCTAAGGATCATCATATCCATATGGTCTTAGGTGACGGACATGATCATGTTAATAATGTTTGAAAATTGTGACAGGTCATGAGGAGTCAAGGTAAATATGGCCATTAAAAAATATCCTTTGAACATATCTATTCCATTTTTTTCAATAGCATAAAGGGAGTCTCCTAGAAATTAAACCAACATATATCATGAAAATGTTTGTAAAAGGTCAACAAGTTGATAGTGACTTTTTTACCTTGATGAGGGAAAATCACGATAAGAAAGATAGACATTAAAATAGCATTCATGCCATTGAACATACTTCACTAAATCGAAAGAATTTAGCTTAAAGGCCAATACATAACTTTGAATTTTATTGATATAATTTTATCCCGACCAAGATCGATAGGAAAAGTAGGGAAAACCCCTTCAGGTTGCAATGTATTCCCATGAAAATCTTTTAACGTAGAACTAAGCGGTGACAAATTTGGATGTACAAGAGATTTCCAAAACTTTGATTAAATAATAAAGCTATATGCCCATTCATCCAATATTTTTTTATGAAAGTGTCATATGAAAATGTGGACCAATATATAGAAGGCTAGATGATGTGGAAGATGGATTTTCCATGATGAGAGATCGAAGGTGATGGGATTGAAATTGAGGGATATACTCCACAAATGGAAGTTATAAGTGTTTTGTGTTGTGTGGGGAAACTTTTCAAACCCTTGAGTGTAGAAATATAAATAGGTTCTTAGGCTAGACCCTCAACAATATTATAGTTTTGAGTGGCCCTTGCATTGTGGTTATGCATAGTCTTACGAATTGAATTTTTAGGAGGATGCGGCATAGTGCTTAACTATGGCTTTCCACAATGAAGACGACCATTGAAATGAGTAGGGATCAAAGGTTCCAATGTGGAAGTTTCACTCTTAGGATTATCACAATTACGTGCTCTAATAATGACGTGGATTAGTTGTTTCACCATAAACATATCTTGTGTAGATGATGATGTTGTAGTCGAAGGATTTCCCCGACCTTCCCTTATTGAGGAGATGGAAGGTTTGTAACTGTATGCTGTTTGTAGGTCGAACATGGATTTGTTAGGATAGCAGGTTAATGAGTAGTATTTTGTTGTGATAATTAGTGATGGATCTCATCCATTTGGAGACACTCATGAGTAAGGTAGTATTCCCTACATATCATGAAAATAAAATGTTTCTTCTTTTTTTCTCTTTCATGTCACCCCAAAGAGTCTCTTGGGTTTCATTAGAGGAAACTTTAAGCCTAAAAGTGGCCTCCTAAGGAAAAATAATAAAATAGTAGTTAAATAATAAAATAAGACATGAATTTTGGAGGGAAAAGAAGAAAACTCCTTTTTTTAATTCCATTTTTTCTTATCTTCTCAGAGGTTCACTCAAATTTCAAGTGTAGACACTCATTGGATGTGGAATTAAATTACACATCTAATGAGTACCCATTATGCATAATTTTGAGAAGCCCCAGATTGGTAAAAATTGAAGATACATTAAAAGAATGTGTTGAACACGATTTTTAATGTATCTTCAATTTTTATCAATGTGAGTCTTCTCAAAAGTATGCATAATGGGTACGCTTTGGATGTCGAACTTAATTATGCATCCAATGAGTTCCTACACTTTAAATTTGAGTAAACCTATGAGGAGATACATAAAAAATACAAAAAAACATAGTTTTTCTTATTTTCCCTCCAACATATTTACATGAACCTACTTTTAAATTTAAAGGATTTTGATTGGCTTATATACTATGACATGGAAATCACATGAAAATTTGACTGGAACTTTTAGGTTGAAATTTCTTCTAATGTGAGGTGCTCCTTATTCAATGTTAAAAGGTTTATTTGACTTTTTTTTCTTCTTTTCACCTCCAGGTTGTTAAGGATTATTTCAAGATGTGGATTTTTGAGAATTGGAATCAAAGGTTTGAAAAGGAGCACTAGGAGTTTGAGTGGTAGGATTATAATCTAGGGCACTAGAAGAGATGTTCTTTGGCCCATATGATTTGTTAACTGACCTATGTTTCCTAAGGATATTGACCCCACCACACCATTAGCATGGGGTTTAGGATTTGGTTTCAAAACATTATCTGATGATCGAGGAGCATCAGGGATAATTTCAGATAGAGAACCTGCTTGAGAATAGATCAAGTCAAATTGGTGGGCATCCTTGATTACTTATTCTTTTGTTTGGGATCCTGACTTTGCTACATCTTCAACAGTACTAGGAAATAATGACTTGGTGAACCACTCACAAACTAACTTATCAGGGAACTTTTCTTTGAATAGAATTTTTCTCCATCTGCAGTCGTGGATGTAATCTCAGATGTGAGTGGAGGAATATCGACAAACATTAGTGAGTATGTTTGTTCCATATTCATACCTAAAATGAAATTTGGTGACATTTGTGTTTGGTAAATTCATTATTGGTAAGTTTCCACTAAAAGATGCAACCAAATGTTATTATCCATGAAACATTTGGATGAGAACCATAAGTGATAAGTGTTTATGTGTGCTATAGGGTATTTTACAGGTTTATCATCAAAATTAGGGCTTCCATCACGTATTTTAGGTGGAACCTGTTAGTGTCAGTATTTTCATACTTCCATCAGGGATCAAAACACATTTTTCATGTACATCTTAGGTGTCCCATTCAAAAGAAATTTTCAATCATTCGATTAGGTCATCATATAAAATTGTTCCACTAGTGGTTGTTCTTCTCAATAAACTTCATTCTCCCTCAGAATATCATATTGGCTGAATCATTCTCATGTCTCCTTGAGCATAAAAACACCTATGGAAGTCTCTTTTCACCAGGAAGTCTTGTTAAAATCTCATTCATGAAAGTCAGGTCTAAAGAAGTCCCATTAGGTCATTAGGTTTTTATATTTCTCAAGGTCACTCCTTCATTTTAGATGAGGTCAGCACATATATGAGAGGGACTAAATAATATTATCATGATGTAATTATCATACTTTCAAATTTGTATTTTTTGAGTTTAATGATTTTTGTATCAAAATTTCATTTTGATATAAAAGTCAGATATGTAATTTATTTATGTTTATGTTTTTCCAAATGTAATTTTATGTTCTCATATGTAATAAACTCAATCCCAAGATGTCAATGCAATAATCCGGCCTAAGTGGAGCAAAGAAAGCCGAACTCCATGACTTGATCAACCTGCAATGCCAAAAAGTCAGAAATATAAAGAGTATCAGTGCCAAATTCCAAAGGGAAAAGTGAGCATTAGAAAAGTGGGTGATTCAAATTAAAATTTCAAATCCACTATACTATAAAGCCTTTCAAAACACCTCAAAGAACGTCATTGCATCCATTCACCTATCAGAAGTTTCTAGCAGAGGAGAAAATTTCAAGTTTTTTTTAGCATTTTGAGAAAAATTCAAGGTCGTTGCGCATTTTCACTCAGGCGCTACACATTTTCCTAGGCGTTGCACGTTTACCGGGAGGCGCTACATGTTTTCCTGACAACTATATACCAAAAAACATAGGCATTGTGTGTTTACCCATGGTCGTTGTGCATTTTCCTGGGCGCTACACATTCCTCCAGAACGCTGTGCATTTGCTTAGGGATGGTTTCAAAGCATTTCACCACCTCCAGCAAGCTTCATTTCCTAACCAATTTCTTCAAAAGGCTTTAAAAATAGTTAGTGAACCCTAATACACCTCTCCTCTAATATATTTGGTGTTCCATAAGAAGATTTGAAGTGCTCATTGCTATGAAACCCTAGTTTGTATTTGCTTCCCATTTTCATGCATCATATCCATATTCATATCCCTAAACACATATCATTCATAAAAAATATTAAATCCTAGGGTTTTCATAGACCTAGGTCTTCATTCACATTAATTCCCTCCATTTTCCTAAGCTATTCATTTTACCTCTCACTACCTCCATCTCATTCCATTTACCCTAGGGTTTCCAAAGCCTTCAAGCCCACAATGTCTGAAGAGGAAGACAGAAGTGTCTGTGAAGAACAAACACCAAAGAATAAATCATGTAAGAAATGAGGAAAATTCATCAGATATGAACCAACAACCAAAAAAGAGCTACTAGAGTCAGAATGCTTCACAAACCCTAATTTCCTCTCCCACTGAGCTAGGGTTTTCTATGGAAACGAGAAATTTGAGTAGAAGAGACATAAGGTAGGTCATATCAGTAGGTATGAGGTCAGTTTAGCTCATAAACATCATGTCTCCATCATTTTTTGAGAATTCTTTCCAAGAGTCAAGTCATTTGCCACTCATATGGTCGGTTTTTTTTCAAACTATGTTTCTGACCAAACAAAGATGAATTTAAAAAAATGAGAGATATTTTATCCATAATAGGTCAAGGAAGGAAAAAATCATTCATTTTTTACACAGGTTTCATGGTTTTAGAGCAATGTCAAAAATGCAGGTGCCACGGGAGAGTTGCTGCACTTCTGGAGTGACCTTGGGAAAATCACGTTTTCTCATAGCTGGAGTGTAAAAATGACTTTTATGATGAGTTAAATGATAACTAGACAGAGAGATATTTCCAATG
This sequence comes from Pinus albicaulis, assembly GCA_034641835.2. Classification (NCBI taxonomy): domain Eukaryota; kingdom Viridiplantae; phylum Streptophyta; class Pinopsida; order Pinales; family Pinaceae; genus Pinus; species Pinus albicaulis. The sequence continues at coordinate 1,013,955,549 of CM076575.1, read as the reverse complement.
AGCTATCATGAGCTCAATTTGGAGTTGAGGAAGTCCCCAAAAAGTTGTCTGCACCAGCACTCTGCATTTCTGCACCCTCATTGAACACCTTTTGACCAATCTTGGGAAAAACAACTTTTGACAAGGAAAATCAACTCCAATAAGAAAAAAAAAGGTATATTTCGAAACTAAACTTGAATAGCTTTCCAAAAAGCTATCCTATACCCAATTTGGACACCAGGAAGGCCTCAAAATGTGGTCTTCAAAAAGGTGAAAATTTTGTGTTTTTGAGTATTTTTGCACTAAGAAAATTTGCCAAACATGCAGTGACCTGGATGCTACGCTCTTTTTTGGGGCCTATAAATGAAAAATGGACACCACCAGGAGGCTCATAATGATTAGGAAATAAAACCTAGCAAGTTTCAGAAAATTTGGAGGAGAATTGGTCTGTCAAAAGTGCAAAAAACTACCAAGTTTTCAAGTTTCTGCCTCCTTTTTGACCTCGTCGCTGCACGTTTACCAGTCTTGGAAGATTGACATTTTGACAGGGAAAATGAGTGCCATTTTAAAACATGAAGGAAGATTTGGAAACTAGACTCAAAGATATTTCCAATGAGCTATTATGGAGCTGATTTTGACACTGGGAAGGCACTCAAAAGTTGCTTGCAAAAGAGGTCATTTTTTCTGTATGGGCGTTGCGCGTTTGCGAGGAAAATTCCATTTTCACCATCTTCAGCAAATTTTGAATTTTCACTCCAGTTTGAATTTTCACTTGGGAAAATGAAGAAATTACTGATGTAAATGGTCATGGTGAATGTAAATGTCATGTTTTGACTTTCATCTAAGGTATATACATTAGGTGAGTCCTCTAGAGGTCAAATGAATCAGTTTCCTCTCTTTTAGAGGCAAATTGTTGGGTCTTCCTAGTCTTCAGTTTCTTGTTTGGCAGTAGGTGAAACTGGTTCCTATCTCATGGATTCGACTCCTTGAGGCAAGGGAGAGTGGTTTTAAGGTCTATATGATGTACTTTCTCAGTCATTGTAATGTTTGGACTCATTTGAAGGTTTGGCTTCTCAAGAGACATACTTTTGTATCAGTTTTTTCCTGGACATTAATAAAATTTGGAGCTATTTTTATGGGATCCATGTGTTATTTTGTTTAGTTTTAGTTTCTTCTTTTGTGATCATATGTTAGAATGTTTTGTGTATTTCATCCATAATTTCATTGCTATTGTAATATTCCCAAATTTTCACATCATATTTGGAATATTAGAGTCCTTGATTTTCTTAATGAATTAAGTAAATAAATGGGTGGAGGGGCCCACAAGCCTCAATAATAATAAATATCCACTTTGTGTGTGTGAATTTGGATTAATCTAGAATAGATCTGCAAAAAGAGGTAGTTGAGCAACTACTAATGTGAATGAGATTGGAGATCATGTCTCATTTAATGAGAGAGATCATGGAGGGTTGATTTAGTCAACTAAGATCTTGAAGATGTCAAAAAAAAAGGGGTCATTGAGCATTAATGATCAAGTGGTGGAGGATCATGTGCAAATGAAGCATACATGACGAAGGAGGTGTACATTGCACCTAGACTGTTTGGTTGATTTGGTCAAACAGCGTTGTCCCACTTGGAGGATCTTGTCCACATGAGACAGCGTAGTTGAGATTAGGGCCAAGGCTTGGGATGGCTCAATCATTATAAAGGAGAGGAAGGTAAAGGTGAAAGGCATCTTGGATTATTTTGATGTATGATCTTTTAGATCTGGAATTGTCAGGTGACATTCCACTGTAATCTTGGGCTGTTTAGCAGAGATTGCAGGTGTTGTTTAGCACAAGGTGTTCCCAGGCGGGAATCCCTCCTCTTTATTTAAGTGATATCTAAGGAAGAGGTTTGTAATTCATTATACATCAAGCTTTAAGTGCCATTTCCATTTCCTACTTTCTGCAGAACATTCATATTCAGAAAACTATGTTTTCTCAAGATCAGTTTGGAAGGTGGTAGTTGTCTTTGGTACTTCAGCTGGAGAACAAGGCGAGGGATTATTCCCATCACTTGGGCTTATATTGTAGCACTCCTAGAGCCACATTGCAGATCTATCATGAGGCCAAAATTTATTGGCCTCCTAGCAGCAGTATTCTCTCCAAGAATAACGCTGTCCATATTGCAGATCTGAAAGGAGGAAGGAAGTTGTTAGTATTTCAGCTAGCCATCCAGTGGAGGAACATTCCTTCACATTGCCATCAGTCTTACCATCAACCTAGATCTTATTTCAGAATTTTTTAGTAGGCAGAAGGCCTATATTTCCCTCACAGCACAGTTTTCAGAGGCAGTTGTGTTGCAGCAGCTGCAATCATCTTTTGTAGGATTGAGAAGCTAGATCTAGAGCTCCTAGCTCATAGATCTGAGGAAGGGATAAACCCTTCAAGAATAGATCTAATATAAGCACATATTTGAGCCATCCATTCTTCAGATCTAGCTTTAGATCTGTATTTCCCAGCAGATCAAGGATCAAACCCTTGGGAGGTGATTTTTCCAAAGTTGCAGATCTGGAAAATCCTTTTTGGGTTATCTTGGGAATCCATCACAGTGGCCAGATCTTGAATCTTGGCATCATCAGAGCTCCATTTTTTAGTAGATCTACATTTCTCTTTTCAGCCTGCAGCTCCATGTTTATATTATGCTGAAGAGACAGCGCAGTATTTGCTGCAGAGCCTCAACAGTTACACTGTACCTGCTTCACACATGTTTTCTAGGTGATCTTAGCTCATCATTTTGTCTATATCTACCTATATCTTGTACTTGTGTAACTGATTCATCTCTAATATAATAAAATGGCTCAGCTCTTTCTGCATATTCTGATTTTTACTGAGATTTATTGTCTATCTTGTTGTAAGTTCCTATATTGTGTGAAGTATTGCTGCATGCTCCCATTTTTTGATATTACAGTGGTATCAGAGCATGATCTTTGGCTTATCTTTTGGACACTTCATCTTCTTACATTGAAATAAGAACAGTTAGATGAGATCTATCATGGAGGATGTGAGATCTGTCACTCCTTTCTTCAGATCCATGCAAGATCTCTCCAAGGAGGTCAATCAAATGAAGGAGGAAGAACAGAGAGAAGATCCAAGAAGAAGATCTGATGAGGAAAGCACTTCCTATCAGTTGCAAAGAAGACAAGAGAATCCTAGATCTCCTCATAGATTTACTATGCCCACTTTCTTTGAAGAAGGTGAGAGGTATAGAAGTAAAGGAAGGAATGAACCTGAGACTCATGAGACTCTCAGTCTGTATCTTGAGGAGTACAAAGCACAGTCTAGAGCATTCAAGGAGAAGCTAACTCTCCAACAATTCTTCAAAATCAAAGAAGAGAGAGGATCCTATAACAACAATAGAAGGAAGAGGCATAATAGATTCTATTTTCCTACATTTTATGGATCTTCCTCAAGCAATGTCAAGGCTTGGAGGAGGGATTTAGATTCATTTTTCAAGCTACATCTTGTGGCTGAAGAAGAGGTTGTTCAAATTGCAGCACTTCATCTCTTAGATGAAGCAGAATATTGGTGGTTTGGGCACCTAGAGTATGCAAAGGTGACCAAGTATTCATATTTCTTTCATAAGTTGAGGAAGAGGTTTGATGTGGAGGGGTCACTACTTTCACCACCTACTGCAAAAGTACTTGTATCTAGAGAAGAGGCACTTGCATCTTTGCAATATAGGCTTGAGCTCTTGACATATGGAGTCCCATGCATGGATCAGGAGATGCATGAGGAGGAGAAGGAAGATACTAGCGTTGGTACACTTGAAGAAAAGAGACCATCACTCTTACCAAAACTTGAGGACATTTTTGTCCTGGTTGGATGAACTCTTGTGTTTTGTCAAGAGGTTGCCACATATCAGTTGATCCAAGGTATGCGTAAAATTTCAGCACATATGGTTTCTAGATCAATGCATAACCAAAGATTAGAACAAGATGCTGATTTGAAGCAGAAACATATCATAGCGCAGAGGACCCTTGATCTAATCAAGGAGGAGACTGAAAACTATCCCTGTTCATCATTTTTGAGCTACATTCAACCCCTTGAGTTGAGATGTAGGGTTTTAGAAAATGGGATTAGAATTATCCTATGTACAAAAACTGATTGTGAGATCAGTGTTGTAACTTGCTTTGAGACAATGGATGTATCAACCTGCAGATCTACAGCGCTGTCACTTAGTAGCTGTGACAAAGAAAGGGCTTCATCATTCTTGTAACACTCTGGAGGTAGCTTCATTCATGAAGCAATGGAAGCAAAGATAACAAATGGTAGAAATATTGAAATGAGAAATATTTTCTCCTTTCTAGATGACCCTTTCTCAATGAGCCTCTCATTGCTCAAAGAGAAACTTCTACTTGCATTAAATCAAAAAATTATTTGGTTTTGGAGGGCCTTTGATGGAGAGAGAATCTCATTAAGAGATCTCATTAGAGATGCATTTCAACATTTCATGGAATGCAAATCTCTTCAACAGTTTGGGAAGTATGGAATTCTACAAAGGGAGGATGCCATGCTTATGCAGTACCTCATTTATCATCCCCATGGGAGTGAATGGGTAAGGATGATAAGCAAGGGGTTGTAGCACCACTTGCAGATTTGTATGGGCTAGCATGCCTGGTTATGTTGGTTGCCATTGGGATATTTCTGTTACTCTCCAAAGACACCTATTTTTCTTATCCATGCCTTGAAAAACATGTATGAAATAAAGAAGGAGGCATGGTTGTGCTGGCTGCTCTTGGGTGAGTATGGATACCACCCAATAGCTCATCATTTTCTGAATCATGCCTTGTATTTCAATGATAAATTGCAGCAAGGGAAGGCATGTTCATTTTGGTTTCACTTAAGATATTTTGGCCACCACATGACGTCTCCTATGTCTATGTGTTTTGTATTGTTTAAAATTTGGCATAATGATCTCATGATGTGCATTGATGATGTTTCTTTGTATTGGGCTGATGTGACATCTCATATTTCCATTAGTATACTTATGCTTCATGATGCACATGAGGGGGAAAGGAAGCAGGAATATCTCTTGTTGCTTTGGTTGCTTATGGGGGAGTTTGGCTTGATCATCTTACATGGAGGAGATGGAGGATGGCAGCAAAGGGCCTTACTCTAGTGGTTGTTGTTAGGAGAATATGGTTTGACATATTTTTCTACCCATATTACTTCTTCCCTTCTTCTTTTGCATAACTTTGAAATGATGGAGTTTGGATCCAACAAGGCCAAGAGGACTAAGTATGGGAGCATATCAATGCTCAATCTAGTTCATGAAACATGGGATGAAGGGGTGTATTGTATGATGAAGCTTTTCCCTTGTGGAAAGAGATAATTTATTTTATTCCTCTCATGTATTATTGAGGATGTTGGACATCATATGGTTTTCACTTGGTACTTGATGATGGAAGGAGGACATCTAACCAAACAGTTGGAGGTCATTCTTTATGTTTTTAAAAGACAACTTTGGAACCAAACATACATAACCTATTGCAGCAAACGGAGGAAACCTTCCTTATGTGGATGCCATATGGAGGGGAATAGATGGCCTTGCATCTACTTTTGGAGTTGCTTGAGGACAAGCAACATTTTGCCGGGGGGGGGATTGTAATATTCCCAAATTTTCACATCATATTTGGAATATTAGAGTCCTTGATTTTCTTAATGAATTAATTAAATAAATGGGTGGAGGGGCCCACAAGCCTCAATAAGAATAAATATCCACTTTGTGTGTGTGAGTGTGGATTAATCTAGACTAGATATGCAAAAACAGGAAGTTGAGCAACTACTAATGTGAATGAGATTGGAGATCATGTCTCATTTAATGAGAGAGATCATGGAGGGTTGATTTAGTCAACTAATAACTTGAAGATGTCAAAAAAAGGGATCATTGAGCATTAATGATCAAGTGGTGCAGGATCATGTGCAAATGAAGCACACATGATGGAGGAGGTGTGCATTGCACCTAAACTGTTTGGTTGATTTTGTCAAACAACGTTGTCCCACTTGGAGGATCTTGTCCACATGAGATAGCACAGTTGAGATTAGGGCCAAGGCTTAGGATGGCTCAATCATTATAAAGGAGAGGAAGGTGAAGGTGAAAGGCATCTTGGATTTTTTTGATGTATGATCTTTTAGATCTGGAATTGTCAGGTGACATTCCATTGCAATCTTGGGCTGTTTAGTAGATATTGCAGGTGTTGTTTAGCACAGGGTGTTCCCGGGAGGGAATCCCTCCTATTTCTTTGAGTGATCTCTAAGGAAGATTTTTGTAATTCATTATACATCAGGCTTTAAGTGCCATTTCCATTTCCTACTTTCTGCAGAACATTCATATTCAGAAAACTGTGTTTTTCTGAAGATCAGCTTGGAAGGTGGTAGTTGTCTTCGGCACTTCAGCTGGAGAACAAGGTGAGGGATTATTCCTATCACTTGGGCTTATATTTCAGCACTCCTAGATCCACATTGCATATATTGCATCAGGCCAAAATTTATTGACCTCCTAGCAGCAGTATTCTCTCCAAGAATAACGATGTCCATATTGCAAATCTGAAAGGAGGAAGGAAGTTGCTAGTATTTCAGCTAGCAATCCAGTGGAGGATCATTCCTTCACATTGCCATCAGTCTTACCATCATCCCAGATCTTATTGCAGTAGTTTTCAGCAGGCAGAAGGCCTCTCTTTCCCTCGCAGCGTAGTTTTCAGAGGCAGTTGTGTTGCAGTAGCTGCAATCATCTTTTGGAGGATTGAGAAGCTAGATCTAGAGCTCCTAGCTCATAGATCTGAGGAAGGGATCAGACCTTCAAGCATATATCTGATCTGAGCACATATTTCAGCCATCCATTCTTCAGATCTAGCTTCAGATCTGTATTTCCTAGCAGATCAAGGATCAAACCCTGGGGAGGTGATTTCTCCAAAGTTGCAGATCTGGAAAATCCTTTCTGGGTTATCTTGGGAATCCATCACAATGGCCAGATCTTGAATATTGGCATCATCAGAGCTCCAGTTTTGAGTAGATCTGCATTTCTCTTTTCATCCTGCAACTCCATGTTTATATTATGCTAAAGAGACAGCGTAGTATTTGCTGCAGAGCCTCAATAGTTACGTTGTACCTGCTTCACACATGTTTTCTAGGTGATCTTAGCTCATCATTTTGGCTAGATCTACCTATATCTTGTACTTGTGTAACTGATTCATCTCTAATATAATAAAATGGCTCAGCTCTTTCTTCATATTTTGATTTTTACTTAGATTTATTGTCTATCTTGCTGTAAGTTCTTATATTGTGTGAAGTATTGCTGCATGCTCCCATTTTGGGATATTACAGCTATTAAGTGAATGTTTTCAAGTTAGATGAAAAAAATGCATAATTTCTATGCTCTGTTTTGGGTAAACATTCATAATTTTTAATTTCTTTAGTTTATAAAGAAACCATGAATTCACCATGCTCTTTCTAGCTCTTCATCTATCTTGATCATCCCACCACCAAAATCCCAAAGTGCTAAACATTATACCTACCTTGCCTCATAGAACACCCTGCAAATATTGACCTAATTTCCTTCCCTTGACTGTTTGACTCCTCTTGATCTAGAAAAAACCCACAAAAATCAAAATCAAAACTCTGAGCTACTACAGCTAGCCTAATATCTTCTTTCCTCAGTCATTTTGGCTGTGATCTATATGGAGAGAGCCCTCTCCTTGCCTAGTAGGGCTATCTACTTGGCTAAGCGTGGTTTGAGGTTACCTCAAAATTGCCTTCTTCAGCTTGAGGTTCAATCCGAGTGATAACAGAACCCTCGGTCATCCAGGGTTATAATTGAAGGGATAATTCATTAACTTCAAGAGATCGGGAAATTTGAGGGTTGCTAAGAAAGGTGATTTGAACAATGCCAAGGGAAGAGGTGATGCCCCATATGTCTTAAGTGGAAGTTATGATCTTCCCAAAGTGTGGTCTCCATAAGTAGAAAATGGTTCTCGAGGAAGTAGGGTTACTAGAGGGATTATCTCAAGTATACATGTTGGTATCATAAAAGTTACTTCCCCCTAGGGATGGGCAAGGGACTCTCAAAAAATTGTGGATCTCTAGGACCAAAGGGTGCACCAAGAGGGAAACCTCCTAGAAAAAAGTAGTTGGTACGCCAAAGATAAAATCTATTACTATGGAAAATTCTCCTACCCCCTTGGACATTCCAGCAAAAAGGAATATTCCCATGAAAAGTTGACCTCCCTAACGATTTACTACCCCAAGGAAATGTAAGCCTACTAGAAATCTGCGTGCCCATATATATTCTAAGGAAAGACATGAGCATAGTATGATCATTTTAACCAAAATAAAATATAACATTAGGTGTGATTGAACTACCTACATATATTCCAGGACCGACATAAGGTCATATAGAACCAAATGTAGATGTAGGGTTCAAACCTCCTACAGTTGACTTGGGTATGCTACTCATAGTAGAACTATAGCCTCCATTGAAAGTGAATGGATAGAATATAGTGAATCATGTGAAGGTACCTATGTTGGATTACCAAATGGACGTAGATGGGATCCTAAGATGATCTACCAAAAGGAAAATACATTTTTAGTAGATGTGGTGTCGATAAGATGTGTGGTATAGGTAGAAGGTATGGAAGTTATCTTTGGATAATATTGAATGACATTATATATCGACACACTAGGGTCTACAACGATGTGAAGGCACCTATGTTATATCACCAAATGGATGTAGATGGGATCCTAAGGTGTTCTACCAAAAGGAAAATATATTCATTAGAGAACTTTTGAGGTCTAAAATGGGGCTCCTAAGAAAAATGTACAACCAAAATAAACTTTATAAGAACAAATAGGATTTAAGATGATGATGTCAACCATGGGGGATGATTCATTAATTTTGGGATAAAAAAGTAAAAAGATTAAAAAATAATAAAATAATAAAGCTACCTTTTCAAATTTTATTTTCAACTTAGCTCCCTAAGTTTTTAGTCAAATTTCAAGCAGGGGTACTCATTGGATGCAAAATTTGGTTCCTCATCCAAGGAGTTCCATGTTGCATACTTTCGATGGACCCTGCTACACGAAAAAATAGAAATACATGGAAAAACGTGATTGCAACAATGTTTTTCATGTATTTCTCATTTTTCGTGTAATAGAGTCCATAAAAAGTATGGAACATGGGTACTCCTTGGATGAAGAATCAAATTCTACGTCTAACGAGTGTTCTCACTCAAAATTTGAGTAAACCCATAGGGAGATAAGTTAAAAATACAAGTTGAAAAGAAATTTTTTCTTTTTTCCCTCTAATATCTGATGATGTAATCTAATATTATTTTATTATTTCCACTATTATTTTATAATTTCCTTAGGAGGCCTATTTTAGACCTCAAAATTCCCCTAATGTTTAGTACATGTGGTGCAAACAATATGTGTGGTGTAGGTAGAAGATATGGAAGTTATCTTTGGGGTAGATCCAATGACATTAGATATGGACACACTACATACACCAAGGATCAAATGTGTTACCAGGGAAAATTCCCCTGGCCCCATGGACATTCCAGGGAAAAGGAATATTCCCATGAAAATTTAACCTCCCTAATGATATACTAACCCAGGAAAATGTAAACCCATTGGAAACATGTGTGCCCATATCATTTCTAAGGAAATACATGCACATAGTATGATCATTTCAACCAAAATAAAATATAACATTATGTGTGATTAAACTACCTATAAATATTCCAGGACCAACATAAGGTCATATAGACCCAAATGTAGATGCAAGGTTTGAACATCCTACAGTTGACTTGGGTATGCTACTCATAGTAGAACTAGATCCTCCATTGAAAGTGAATGGAGGGACTATAGTCAACCATGTGAAGGCACCTATGTTGGATTACCAAATGGAGGTAGATGGGATCCCAAGATGTTATGAAACTAGCTCACAAAATAGAAGAAAAGATAGATCAATGCCTTATAAATCAACATCTTCGAGGGGGTAACCTCCTTTACATTACACAAATGAACAATTCTTGGATGATACAAATGAAAAAACCTACATTATATACATAGGATTCCAAGGGTCACAATATAGTCCTATCTGACATAACAATAAAAATTTAAGGGCACAACAATAATAATAGTGGGCTTCTATGGGGCACAATAATAACAATATGGGTACTACATGGGCACAACAATAACAATAATGGGCCTGTTAGACTCGGTCCTGTCAGTCCCTTGTCAGAATCAAATTCTCCAAAGTTCATTTCTCGTCATTTGCAGTCATTGGTGTTACTGTGGTCCAGAAAAGAGTCATTTCAGAGTCAAGGTCTTATAGTTGGTCTTCAAACATGTAGAATGATGCCTACAGGCTAGAAGAAGGTTCAGTGAGTTTCTATTTCAAGATGGTTATCAATGCGAGATTGATTCTTCTTCAAAACCCTGTTTTGAAGAAGAAATCGTTAAAATGTGTTCTTAAATATGTAATTATTCAAATTTTCTCAGCTGAAAATGTTCACATGCAGCCTCGCCATGATCCTTTGCTGAAACCAACATCAGTCATCCCTGCAAAAACAACCAAAGAAATCATCAGTTCAGTCAAGAAGTCAGTGTAAATAAACTGATAAAACTATCTCATGTGTGCATGCAGAGATCATAGTTGAGGCAGCCTCTTCTTGGAACGCCTTCCAGTGTTTTTCAAGGGTCCCTTTTCAAAAAATTTGCATGAAGGATCTTTCAAAGTTTGGCGCATTGGTCAACAAGGAAATTCGTTCAAAGTCAGTATTTTCTTTAGCAAATAAGGAGACAATTCTAAGTAATGGGGACTTGATGACATTTGGAACGAATAATACAACTTTCAGATTGAACTTCGTCCCATTCTTATTCTGTATACCAGCCCTAGAAAGACTGAATCGGAAACATGATTTGTGTATCGTTGTGTCATCAATGGGAGCCTACACAACAGAGAAATGGATGTCAGAGTGTACACATCTTATTGTTGAAGATTCTTCTCCTATAACAAATGTTGTGTTGGAAGTCAGCGCACGGCGCATACAAAGGAGCGTGCGGCGCATAGGATGTGCGAGGCGCACTGAGGAGAAATTGGCAGTGTAAATTTACAAGCGCACGGCGCACTAGGCCAACGCGGTGCGTTGGGTTTGCGTGCGGCGCGTTGAGCTCTCCAGCTCTAAACTCATCATCTTCTCCTGCTAGCGTTGGCATGGCTGGTGGTCATGCAGTGATTGAGGCAGTTAAGGAATTGAATAAGTCTCCACAGGTTGGGAACATCATTGCTAGATCAGATACCGTGCTGAAGAGCAGCAACTTGTGGACTCCGAACCCGTCCTTTTGTTTATGAAAGGAACCCCAGATCAACCACGTTGTGGATTTAGCAGAAAATTTGTGGATGTTTTGAAAGAGTTGGGTGTGGAGTTTGGCAGCTTTGATATTCTGAGCGATGAAAAAGTGCGCGAGGGAATGAAGTCCAGATAAGTGATTTTCTTGAACAGCAGGAGAAGCTAAATTGCCAAAAATCAGAGTTGCAAAACTTGTTAAAATCTTGTAGAATATCAATGGGCCATGCTCAAAATGCTGGCAGTGTGGCAGCTGAAGGGTGTGCAGATTACTGGGCAGGGTCATTTGAGGGGGACCAACAGGCTAATGATATTCGATTAAATGTGTTTGGAATTTCTACATATCGTGTAAACCAGCGAGAGATAATAAATGTTGTTATGAGTGGAAGAGATGTTGTTGTAATAATGGCTACAGGCGGTGGCAAGAGTCTTTGTTACCAGCTTCCTGCATTTCTTCGTCCTGGGACTGCTCTTGTTGTGAGCCCCTTACTTTCACTTATACAGGATCAGGTGATGGGACTTACTGCTCTAAATATTCCAGCAGGCATGTTGACATCTACAACCTCAAAAGAAAATGAAAAGTCAATCTACAAGGCTCTTGAAAAGGGTGAAGGAGAACTTAAGGTTTTGTATGTGACACCAGAGAAGATATCAAAGAGTAAGCGATTTATGTCAAAACTTGAAAAATGCAACCACGCAGGCCGCCTTTCTTTGATAGCAGTTGATGAGGCACATTGTTGTAGCCAATGGGGACATGATTTTCGCCCTGATTATAAAAAGCTTGGTATTTTGAAGACTCAATTTCCAAAGGTGCCGATGATTGCATTAACAGCTACCACCACTCAACGGGTTCAAACAGATTTGAAAAAGATGTTGCAAGTTTCAAGGTGTGTTACATTTGTGAGTGAATATATCTCAAAGCATGCTAATTGCCCAGTTCTTGTAATCAAACTAAAAGTGGAAGACGCTCTGGAGGATCCTGTTGATGATTAACTGTTTAAGAGTAGTCTTTTGGCCGATCTGGGTTTTTTGTATGTATTAGATGTCTTCTAGTTTATATGAAGAAGAAATGAAAGTGCAATTATCGAATAAGTACAATGTGCATCATTGATATACTCATATGAATTATCAACAGATGGCTATACTTGGGATTTTTTCTTTTGCACGTGGCTGGTATCACTGCTGTTCTGGATGGCACTATATCCAAAGGAAGTGCGATCAATCTTCTACTATGGGTGCAGTTCCATTTTCGAGCTTTGGACGTTCCAATGCAAACTTTCGAGTAGTAAGATCAATATAGTTCCAAGTTTGGGCAGCTGGGCGAAGACAGGTCACCTGGAAATATAGGAAAATAAAGTGTGTCAATTCTCTTGCGGGGACAACATGCATCCATATCTGACACCTGGTGTAAAAAGCACAAAGATCCAAGGCAATCATAAGAAGAGGTTCACACCCAAAATTGGTCCCCTAAAAAGAAAACAAAAGCAGAAGCAGGCAATAATGAAAAAGGGCAATGCCTAGCGTGGTTTTTCAGCTATACTTCCATTTAGGAGACAATCGAAGAGTGTTGGTTCATATTTCAGGGTCTAGAAATGTGGTATTTTAAGGTGCAGGAACCTAATTTACTGAAAGGCCTTGTATTGTGAACAGTGATCCATGTATTTCTTATTTTGAATCTGACTAAACTCATGGAAAATTTTTGAATATTATTTATAGATGAAGCTAGGATTGAGACTTGGTCATTGAAAAGTTTCAACCTCAAGCGAGTGTCACCATGGCACAGAGCTAATTGGCAATATATTCTTATTATCACTTGTTTGTTCAACTTCTCAGCTTCCAGACTGTGCAGTCACACTTCTTGCCCACCTTTGAGACATTGCTTTGATTTCAGAGGCTTAGAGTTTAGTAAAGGTCCATCTGACCTCATCAGTTCCTTCATTGGTAGCTCTCTCTCAAATATAAATGAGGTGTTTTGTCTGGGGGACTTCGTTAGGAACCAGCGTTATTCTCTGGCTTTCCTTCTTACTAGTGAATTAATGCTAGTGCTGCAGCGTGGCTCGTAATTAAAATGGCAAAGGCTAAAAGTTTAAAATTAAAACGAAGACCTCTATCATGCAGAAGATTAGGAACGAAAGCATATTTTTGTCTTTAGTCACAATGAATGGGATCCACGCTTTGCTTTTTCATTGGCCCTCAGAAATTTTCAAATGGCAAATATAACGTGGCAGTCAAGGTCAAAAGACAAAATTAGAGAGAAGATATCCACAACAGCAGAGCGGTAAGATTGGGGGCCTATTTTTGTTTTCAGTTGTGATTCGGAAGGGTCTTCAGCTACAGTTTTCGCCCTTTCATTTGTCATCAACAAACAAAGTGTAACGTTGCTCCTTTTTAGAGCATACTTTTCCTGTTTTTGAGATTCTAGGTGAAACAACGCCCTATTTTTAACAATTTGTTATCACAGCTCTGAGTTATATATTGTATTGAAAAGCACTTGTAAAAAAGGAGAGTTCTGGCACAGGTGTGGGGAGGAAAAATTAGAGTTTCATTGTACAGTTCAACAGAGAAATAATGGAAGGATGCAGCTCTGGTTCATAAGATCCTTGTGGTGTGAGTTTAGCGAATGTTTTTTCCTTTTGTTTCATATGTAATCGTTATGTTTCACAGTTCATTAATAACCATTTCAATTTGAATGTTTCTAAGTGAGAAGGGTAGAATTCAGCTTACTGCTCTGCCCTGGAGAAGCATTCATGTTATGTGTTCTTCTTCTATTGGAAAGGATTGATTGTTTAAATGCCCTTTTCAGCTTTCTTAAGCTGTCTTTACATTCCATTTAATTTCAATTTAATTGTTAAACTTCACTCCTACCTCGCCTTATGGAATAATCTGTGCCTTTGATTAAATCTCTGCTCACGCTATTCTTGATCCCACGTTGCCCAGAAAACCCAGTCATTTATCAAAAAACCCCTTTCTTATCTATTTACTCGCCTAAAATCAGTTCCCATTTTAGGTCATCTTGCACCCTATTGCTCATTTTATCGAGATCGACTGGAGAGAGCCCTCTCCTATCCTCGTAGGGCTAGCTACGAGGCTGAGCTTGGTTTGATGTTGCCTCGAGTTTTGCCTTCCTCAGCCTGAGGCAGATTCGAGCGCTAACATAGTGGCGACCATACTGGGGAAGATGGTTTGCTGTTGATGTGACATTCGACTTGAAGATTGTCTTGCCCTAGTACATGAAATCAAGTTGCAGATCTGATGTTGATGGTGGACAGTAGTCAGACACATATGAAGGCTGAAACATTCACCTGGCGACTCCAACTCGATCCAGAGATTCCAGTGCTCGCTGATCCACTCAAGAAATGGTAGGGTATGTGGAAAACCCTGCGCTGTGTGAAGCTGTAAAAGAAATTAGAGATCAGTTAGCAGATTTTGAAATTGATGAAAGATTTTTCAGTGTCGTGCTTCAATGTTTGAAATCTCCGAAGTTTCCTCTTGAAGCTAAAACTGGTGTCTGCGAGTTAGTTGTTGAAAGGCTTGATAAGGAGATTCAGTATTTGAATGATCAAATCCAATCATATGAATTCCGAGATCCCAAAAAGTTTTTGGAAACTCTCCCTCCTTCAAAACAAGAAACAATAGAGCTGCCTACAGATATTTGCATTGACAATGTGCAGCTGGAGGTATGTATTGCAGAGTTGGGGCAGCAAACAGAGTCTGGCTTTTGCGATCCTATTGCAACATACATGGAAATGTTTTTCAATTTGACTGATAGATCAAACTGTCTTTTACATAACCAGACTCATTATGTGCATGTAGGGCTGCCAGCAATTGCATCTATGATTTGGTTGAAGCACTCTCAAGCAGCATTCTCCTCAGATTTACTTGAATGGTTGACCTGGCATTACAACATTACTTGATCCATGGACTCTGCAGCAAAGTAGGGTAGATAAATAAGCAGCCAAAAGGCAGCATTTCGTTCTAGTTTCATTACAGTTTTAGTTTGAAGTTTGCCGAGTCAATTTTTCAATCATTTCAGTCAAGTTTCAGTCCATAAATGAGTTGAAAGTTTCATGTTGTCTGTCGAAATAATGATTCCATTGCCCAATGGATGGAGGCACTGTCTGCTCTCCCAAAGCTCTGCAGTTCTTGGCACCTCCAAGAAGCAGCAGCTTCCATCCCCATTGGAGCCAATGTTAGACTCGGTCCTGTCAGTCCCTTGTCAGAATCAAATTCTCCAAAGTTCATTTCTCATCATTTGCAGTCATTGGTGTTACTGTGGTCCAAAAAAGAGTCATTTCAGAGTCAAGGTCTTATAGTTAGTCTTCAAACATGTCGAATGATGCCTACAGGCTAGAAGAAGGTTCAGTGAGTTTCTATTTCAAGATGGTTATCAATGCGAGATTGATTCTTCTTCAAAACCCTGTTTTGAAGAAGAAATCGCTAAAATGTGTTCTTAAATATGTAATTATTCAAAGTTTCTCAGCTGAAAATGTTCACATGCAGCCTCGCCATGATCCTTTGCTGAAACCAACATCAGTCATCCCTGCAAAAACAACCAAAGGAATCATCAATTCAGTCAAGAAGTCAGTGGAAATAAACTGATAAAACTATCTCACGTGTGCATGCAGAGATCATAGTTGAGGAAGCCTCTTCTTGGAACACCTTCCAGTGTTTTTCAAGGGTCCCTTTTCAAAAAATTCGCATGAAGGATCTTTCAAATTTTGGCGCATTGGTCAACAAGGAAATTCGTTCAAATTCAGTATTTTATTTAGCAAATAAGGAGTCAATTCTAAGTAATGGGGACTTGATGACATTTGGAACGAATAATACAACTTTCAGATTGAACTTCGTCCCATTCTTATTCTGTATACCAGCCCTAGAAAGACTGAATCGGAAACATGATTTGTGTATCGTTGTGTCATCAATGGGAGCCTACGCAACTGAGAAATGGATGTCAGAGTGTACACATCTTATTGTTGAAGATTCTTCTCCTATAACAAATGTTGTGTTGGAAGTCAGCGCGTGGCACATATAAAGGAGCGCGCGGCGCATAGGATGCGCGCGGCGCACTGAGGAGAAATTGGCAGTGTAAATTTACATGCGCGCGGCGTACCAGGCCAACGCGGCGCGTTGGGTTTGCGTGTGGCGCGTTGACCTCTCCAGCTCTAAACTCATCAGCTGCTCCTGCTAGCGTTGGCATGGCTGGTGGTCATGCAGTGATTGAGGTAGTTAAGGAATTGAATAAGTCTCCACAGGTTGGGAACATCACTACTAGATCAGATACCGCGCTGAAGAGAAGCAACTTGTGGACTCCGAACCCGTCCTTTTGTTTATGAAAGGCACCCCAGATCAACCACGTTGTGGATTTAGCAGAAAAGTTGTGGACGTTTTGAAAGAGTTGGGTGTGGAGTTTGGCAGCTTTGATATTCTGAGCGATGAAGAAGTGCGCGAGGGAATGAAGTCCAGATAAGTGATTTGCTTGAACAGCAGGAGAAGCTAAATTGCCAAAAATCAGAGTTGCAAAACTTGTTAAAATCTTGTAGAATATCAACGGGCCATGCTCAAAATGCTGGCAGTGTGGCAGCTGAAGGGCGTGCAGATTACTGGGCAGGATCATTTGAGGGGGACCAACAGGCTAATGATATTCGATTAAATGTGTTTGGCATTTCTACATATCGTGTAAACCAGCGAGAGATAATAAATGTTGTTATGAGTGGAAGAGATGTTGTTGTAATAATGGCTGCAGGCGGTGGCAAGAGTCTTTGTTACTAGCTTCCTGCATTTATTCATCCTGGGACTGCTCTTGTTGTGAGCCCCTTACTTTCACTTATACAGGATTAGGTGATGGGACTTACTGCTCTAAATATTCCGGCAGGCATGTTGACATCTACAACCTCAAAAGAAAATGAAAAGTCAATCTACAAGGCTCTTGAAAAGGGTGAAGGAGAACTTAAGGTTTTGTATGTGACACCAGATAAGATATCAAAGAGTAAGCGATTTATTCAAAACTTGAAAAATGCAACCACGCAGGCTGCCTTTCTTTGATAGCAATTGATGAGGCACATTGCTGTAGCCAATGGGGACATGATTTTCGCCCTGATTATAAAAAGCTTGGTATTTTGAAGACTCAATTTCCAAAGGTGCCGATGATTGCATTAATAGCTACCGCCACTCAACGGGTTCAAACAGATTTGAAAGAGATGTTGCAAGTTTCAAGGTGTGTTACATTTGTGAGTGAATATATCTCAAAGCATGCTGATTGCCCAGTTCTTGTAATCAAACTAAAAGTGGAAGACGCTCCGGAGGATCCTGTTGATGATTAACTGTTTAAGAGTAGTCTTTTGGCCAATCTGGGTTTTTGTATGTATCAGTTGTCTTCTAGTTTATATGAAGAAGAAATGAAAGTGCAATTATCGGATAAGTACAATGTGCATCATTGATATACTCATATGAATTATCAACAGATGGCTATACTTGGGATATTTTCTTTTTCACGTGGCTGGTATCACTGCTGTTCTGGATGGCACTATATCCAAAGGAAGTGCGATCAATCTTCTGCTATGGGCGCAGTTCCATTTTCGAGCTTTGGGCGTTCCAATGCAAACTTTCGAGTAGTAAGATCAATATAGTTCCAAGTTTGGGCAGCTGGGCGAAGACAGGTCACCTGGAAATATAGGAAAAGAAAGCGTGTCAATTCTCTTGCGGGGTCAACATGCATCCATATCTGACACCTGGTGTAAAAGGCACAAAGATCCAAGGCAATCATAAGAAGAGGTTCGCACCCAAAATTGGTCCCCTGAAAAGAAAACAAAAGCATAAGCAGTCAATAATGAAAAAGGGCAATGCCTAGCGTGGTTTTTCAGCTGTACTTCCATTTAGGAGACAATCGAAGAGTGTTGGTTCATATTTCAGGGTCTAGAAATGTGGTATTTTAAGGTGCAGGAACCTAATTTACTGAAAGGCCTTGTATCGTGAATAGTGATCCATGTATTTCTTATTTTGAATCTGACTAAACTCGTGGGAAATTTCTGAATATTATTTATAGATGAAGCTAGGATTGAGACTTGGTCATTGAAAATTTTTAACCTCAAGCGAGTGTCACCATGGCACAGAGCTAATTGGAAATATATTCTTATTATCACTTGTTTGTTTAACTTCTCAGCTTCCAGACTGTGCAGTCACACTTCTTGCCCACCTTTGAGACATTGCTTTGATTTCAGAGGCTTAGAGTTTAGTAAAGGTCCATCTGACCTCATCAGTTCCTTCATTGGCAGCTCTCTCTCAAATATAAATGAGGTGTTCTGTCTGGGGGACTTCGTTAGGAACCATCGTTATTCTCTGGCTTTCCTTCTTACTAGTGAATTAATGCTAGTGCTGCAGCGTGGCTTGTAATTAAAATGTCAAAGGCTGAAAGTTTAAAATTAAAAAGAATACCTCTATCATGCAGAAGATTAGGAATGAAAGCCTATTTTTGTCTTTAGTCACAATGAATAGGATCCACGCTTTGCTTTTTCATTGGCCCTCAGAAATTTTCAAATGGAAAATATAACGTGGCAGTCAATGTCAAAAGACAAAATTAGAGAGAAGATATCCACAACAGTAGAGCGATAAGATTGGGGGCCTATTTTTGTTTTCAATTGTGATTTGGAAGGGTCTTCAGCTACAGTTTCTGCCCTTTTATTTGTCATCAACAAACAAAGTGTAACGCTGCTCTTTTTTAGAGCAGACTTTTCCTGTTTTTGAGATTCTAGGTGAAACAGCGCCCTATTTTTAACAATTTGTTATCACAGCTCTTAGTTATATATTGTATTGAAAAACACTTGTAAAAAAGGAGAGTTCTAGCAGAGGTGTGGGGAGGAAAAATTAGAGTTTCATTGTACAGTTCAATAGAGAAATAA
The DNA here is from genome assembly GCA_034641835.2 of Pinus albicaulis. Classification (NCBI taxonomy): domain Eukaryota; kingdom Viridiplantae; phylum Streptophyta; class Pinopsida; order Pinales; family Pinaceae; genus Pinus; species Pinus albicaulis. Next base: position 1,013,936,286 of record CM076575.1, on the reverse strand, counting down.
TGGAAGGATGCAGCTCTGGTTCATAAGATCCTTGTGGTGTGAGTTTAGCGAATGTTTTTTCCTTTTGTTTCATATGTAATCGTTATGTTTCACAGTTCATTAATAATCATTTCAATTTGAATGTTTCTAAGTGAGAAGGGTAGAATTCAGCTTACTGCTCTGCCCTGGAGAAGCATTCATGTTATGTGTTCTTCTTCTATTGGAAAGGATTCATTGTTTAAATGCCCTTTTCAGCTTTCTTAAACTGTCTTTACATTCCATTTAATTTCAATTTAATTGTTAAACTTCACTCCTACCTCGCCTTATGGAATAATATGTGCCTTTGATTAAATCTCTGCTCACGCTGTTCTTGATCCCACGTTGCCCAGAAAACCCAGTCATTTATCAAAAAACCCCTTTCTTATCTATTTACTAGCCTAAAATCAGTTCCCATTTTAAGTCATCTCGCACCCTATTGCTCATTTTATTGAGATTGAATGGAGAGAGCCCTCTCCTATCCTCGTAGGGCTAGCTACGAGGCTGATCTTGGTTTGATGTTGCCTCGAGTTTTTCCTTCCTCAGCCTGAGGCAGATTCGAGCGCTAACAGGGGCTACACTAATAAAAATAAGGGGATACACTAGTATTATAGGGACCTAGCATGCCCCTCTCCTTCAAACAAGTGTTGTCATCAATGCTTGATTATTTCTGGATGCTTTTGTATAAAATTCTCATCCTCCCATGTGGAATCTTCAGTGGGTAAGTTCTTCCACTTGACTAATAAAAATAAGGGGATACACTAGTATTATAGGGACCTAGCATGCCCCTCTCCTTCAAACAAGTGTTGTCATCAATGCTTGATTATTTCTGGATGCTTTTGTATAAAATTCTCATCCTCCCATGTGGAATCTTCAGTGGGTAAGTTCTTCCACTTGATGAGATACTCTTAAATGGATCGATTTTGTAGTTTTTGGGTTCTTGTTTCCATGAATTCTTCAAGTTCCAATATTATTTTTCCTTCGTCTTCAACTTTTGGAAATATTGTTTGAACTGGGAGAATGTCACCTATAAACTTCTTTAGCCACGAAACATGAAAAACTAGGTGCACTCGGGAAGATGCAGGAAGCTCCAATTTGTATTACATAGTACCAATATTTTGCAACACCTTTTAAGGACCATAGTACTTTCATGATAATTTATTATACTTCTTAGCTTTCTTGAGGGACATTGGTTTGTATGGTTGTAGGCGTAAAAATACCCAGTCGCCTACCTCAAAACTTATTTCTCTGTGATGTTGATATGCTTGTTGTTTCATTTGATTCTTCACCAAATGTAGGTTATCCTTTAAGTGTTGGATAACTTTTTGTTGATGCTCGAAGTGATCTTCCATTGCTTTATCATCCATATTATCTTTCATTTCATCCTTCAAACCATCCACTTTAGCCTCCATGTCTCTTTTTAATCCATCTATGTCATCTTTCGTTGCTCTTTGTGAGATCAAAAATTGTTGCACTTCTTCCTCTTCATGCGTCATAGTAGAGCTTTTTGATGGATTAATGGGTGTAGAATTTTTATTTGGAGGAATTTTATAAATCAAATAATGATATTTGTGCTTCAATATGTCCTTGGAATCACTTCAAATTGATTTCTCAAACACGACTTATGCAATTTTTAAAATAAAAATACACACATTTTCTTGCTTTTGAGAAGTTCGATATTGAAACTAATGTATCTCTATAATTTTGGATCCCATATATTTTATCTTCGGTCCTTTAGTAGCCCTATGAATCTTCTTTCCAATGCCACAGGTTTGACCTGATTTGGATTCTTCAATGCACAATTATTCCCAATCTCCCATAATGACCTAACTATGGACTGGTTTAGTAAAGTGAACTTGTACGAAGTGCCATGTGTCAATGTTTCCTCCTTAAGCTCTGAAATAGATACACAAGAAACTAAAGTCAGTTTAATTTCGGCCACGTTTTAAAAAATTCCAATCCAATGTCAGAGAGAGAGTTATGACGATTTTCCCAAGGTTGCCTCTTTGAGATGAAATTCAAGAGCCTGCAAAATCCCTAACTTCCACAGATCATATATCTAAAAATATTGCGTACTAAGATTTGAAATTTTTACACAAAGTGCCACAGGCTGTCTTCGCAAATGTTTTTTTTTTAGCTTATGAACCTTTGTATAAAATAATTTATAGCGAAAATTCCACGATGACCTATTTGAAGCATTGAAACCTTAGAATCCAAAGCTCTGGTACCAAATGTTATGAAACCATCTCACAAAATAGAAGAAAAGATAGATCAATGCCTTAAAAATCAGCCTCTTTGAGGGGTAAACCTCCTTTACATTACACAAATGAACAATTCTTGGATGATACAAATGAAAAAACCTACCTTCTATATATAGGAGTCCAATGGGTCACAATATAGTCCTAGTCGACATAACAATAACAATCTAAGGGCACAACAATAAATATAGTGGGCTTCTATGGGGCAAAATAATAACAATATGGGGACTAAATGGGCACAACAATAACAATAGTGCAGCTACACTAATAACAATAAGGGGCTACACTAGTATTAGAGGGACCTAACACAAGGTGTTCTACCATAAGGAAAATATATTTTTAGTACAAGTGGTGTGGACAAGATGTGTGGTATAGGTAGAAGGTATGGAAATTATCTTTGGGGTAGATCTAATGACATTATAAATGTAAACACTAGGATCTACAATTGAAGTGACACTAGCCACTACTGACTCTTAGTGAAGATCAGTTGAGTGGAAAGATCTAGAAAACTCTACACCCCCACCTAGGAATATGGGAGATGAAATGTATGTCATGGGGGAATGAGAATGAGGTGGAGAAATTTTGTCAACAACTTTGTGAACTACTATATTTCCCCTTAGAATCACCCAAATTAGCCCCTAAATTAAGTAATTCTATGGTAGTAGTGGGGTTTATCCTATTTATTTAGGGGGGTGGACCCTGCTCTTTAGGAGAAAGGCCCTCAATATGATGGGAATGATGCGGAATAATCATAGCCACAGTGAAAACAAAGGATGTATGAAAATGATATGAAATAAATGAAACCTACGACCAACTAGACTCGACCAAATAGCATACACATGCCAAATATAAGGAGAGAGCAAGCAAACCAATAGATGAGTTGGATTTTCCCATGACTAAAGCTCAGTCTATCAGGGCGCAAGTTAGTTTTGAAAATATGGTTGGGACAATTATACTAGCCACCTACTTAACATCTCCACACCTAGTGCAAGTACCCTCAATTATGTGCAAGCATCGTATGGGGGATATAAGTGATTATTGACCAATGTATATCGTAGGTACAAAAAGTATGTCTCATTCATCATCACTTGTGTAAGGTCCCTAAGATTATGACCAAAATGGCTTCAACCTACTGTTTAGTCAATTTAGTGTCCTAAATTGCTTCCATTAATTATCAACCAGGGCTTGTAACTTTGATGAAGTTTAGTGCACTATATGTGCCTAAGTGTCCTTTTCTATTACTTCATTTTTTTTATGTTTTTCTTATTATTTTGGGGGTTTTGTGGTTTAGTCCTTAGTATGCTATCCTAGGCTAAAAAGTGAAAGTAAATCTAATTAAAAAGGAAGAAAAGGAAGTGTTATAAAACTGAGTTAATTTCTATGAAAGAAACCAAAGTTTATTGACAAGTTTTAAGGCCTAGTTCTAAACAAAAAGATAAAGCAAGTACTTCAATAAGCAAACCTAATCCATGGATCTGTAACTTAATTGAGATTTAAGAAATGAAAACAGGAAATGAAATTGATAACTCAAACATTGCATTGAATCTAATCATTTAGCCATTCTTACAAATCATATTCAGATCAATTTCTATCAAAATGACCTGTAAAGAGATTGTTAGTTGCAATGGGATGAGGATCTTCTAACTACAACTAATTAAGTGAATAACCAACTTATCAAGTCTCATCTAATCCTGAAGCCTTCACTCCTTGGTATGGATCTCGGACAAATCAATTATTCTTTTAATTTTAGTAAGAAAATGACAGAAAGAATGAAATATTAAACAATCACTATATCTATAATTCATTAACCATTCAGTATAAGATTTTTTAAAAATAGAAAAAATGGCTTTTACTTGGTTGAATACAAAAATTGGCAACTTATGAAAGTAATGATAGAAAATGAAATACTAAACAATCACTATACCTATAAGTCATTAACCATTCAGTGTAAAGATTTGGTAAATAGACAAATGGTTTTTGCTTAGTTGGACACGGCAATTGGCAATTATGAAAGCAATGGCAGAAAGTGAAATATAAACAATCATTGTACCTATAAGTCATTAACCATTTAGTATAAAGATTTGGTAAAATAGACAAGTGGTTTTTACTTAGTTGGACACAACAATTGGCAATTTATGAAAGAAATAAACTTAAGCATGAGAAGAAAGAAATACTAAACAGAATTTGAAGCAAATCTAGCTAGAGAGCATAAAAAAACCTCCTTAGGCAGTAGGGGCCCTCTGCTACCAAGTTGGTGAACTCCTTAACTCCTTAAAAGTGTGATCAAAACAGCATCCGGGAACTGATCTCTTTTATTAAAACAGAGTTTTTATAAAACATAGTATCTTACTGTATTTCTGAACTTGTGCTACAAAAGACTTAGCTTTATCAGTTCTACATAACCTTTATTTATAAGGAAATTGCATAACTAACTACGAATAAAGATAGCTACAGGTGTATCTTCGAATTACAATCAAATTGGGACTCTTAGGACTCAGGATTTTCTACAGAGCAAATCAAGGGTCCTAATTTCTATATGAAACGACCTCTTTGACTTTAGCTATGAATATTGGATTAGATCCCTTCAATGGTTAATCTCGTCCTTGTGGATAGGAAGAAATCCATGTAGGAAGGATTCTGAGACTACCCATGTAAGCCATTTCTTCAACTGACACCTGTAACATATTCAAAAACAAAAATAGTTGCGGAACGCCTGTATCCTATAGCTATACTGCACAAAATTATTTAAAAAAAAAAATGAAAATACAATATGTTAATCAATTGCATGTATCCTTAGGACAATCCTAAACATTATTCATTGATTTAGGCTTATGAATTGATGAAAGAGAGGTCATATGAGATGATGGTTTTGTAAAGGAAAAGGAAATTCTAGGGTTCAACATACCCCCACTGGAAAACCATTGCATGTCCTCATGCAATTTACCAAAACTTTTAAGTTCCTCTTCCTTACTCCATATGCTCTGACACTTCAGCCAAAACATCCAGCCTTATTTTTCTGTTTCTTTTGGAAGTTAGTGTCATCCTGGGATTTTTCATGAGTAATTTAAACCTGAGGTTAATGAGGGCTCTGTTTAACTTCTTGTTCCTCTTCTTCACTTTCCTGTTCTCTTTGTGCAGTGTCCCCAGTTGTAGAAAGAAATTATCATTCATAGCATTTTTCAACTTAACCTTCTCTCTCAAAATCTCATTTTCATTCTTAATGTGCCTATTCAGTATCTCCAATTCATACTTATCTTGCTTGAGGGTTTCTATTGGAGGTTCTTGTGGACTGATAGGTTTCTCTTGACTCTTTGAGGCATTTATTTTAAAGGATTTCACATAATCATATATTTTTTGCTGGAATGGGTCTATATCAGGAGTTCTCCTACTAGGGCCTTCTTCAAAATGATGTAGAAGAGAGTTTTCAGGACTGAATGTAGGAGAGTTGTTAACTGGTGTTTGAACTAGGGTTTCTTCATCCTCTATATTTATAATTCTTACCTCATTTATCAATGTCTTTTTCATCATTCCTCTGAGTCTATAACTTCTCCTTAACTTTGGTGGCTTCTCATCTTCTTCATCAATATACTCACTTGCTGTCTTTTCCTTTCTTTTGGCCCTAATCTATTTTCTAATCTCTATTAAATTTTCAGAAATTAGTTATTCATATTCCTTCTGTAGTGGAGTGTCAAGTTTATTTTCAATAACCATGTTGGTTTTTCTTCTTCTGCTCTTCCTAACATTCTCTTCTTTAGGTGGTGACTCTTCCTATTCTTGAAAATGGTTTCTTACAAGAAATCATTCCCAACTGTCCCCTATGCTCCTTATATAGAATTCAATCAGTATTTTTACTAGACCAGGATGATATAGAGTGGTTTCTAAAAATTGAACTCTCTTTTGAACATTGGAAGCCATTCTCTTTAAACTATTGAGTAAAAAGAAAGGTATATTTATCTCACCCTCTTCTAGGAAATTCATTAATAGCCTGATATGGTAAACATACATAGTCCCAAACCTCCCTTCACATGTTATAATTTTTTGCAAATTAACAGCATGTTTCTCCACTTAATTTTCAAAGCAGTGCTTGGAATTCCTTTTCTAAAGATTGTAACATCCAGACCTAGATTCTTCAGTATCTGCTTCCAAGTTTCATTATGAAATTCCTTGTATTTGAAACATCATTCTCCTTGTCTTGGGAATCCTATTTCCTCAGCCAAAAATGATTCTTTTATTGTGAATTTGATATCTCCAATCTCTACTTCTGCTCCATCAAAAGGTCTAGCAAATGATTTTGTAATCTCCTTATGGAAGTCATCAAATTTTCCTATAAAATTCAACCATCCTGCTTGCTGTAGTAGCTCCCTGACTTGTGGATATCTTTCCAGATACTTGACTCCTAATGGCTCTGTTCTGACAATTAGACCCATTATTCACCTGTGCAGAGTATCTTCCCCTTCAGATTTACTTTCTTATGCTTAAAGATAAATTGGCTGCAAAGTCTGATGCTTTCCCTTTAAAATTGTCTCTCTATGTTTGGAGATAGATTAGCTGCAGAATGATTCTTAACCCTCAGAATTACCTCTCTATACTTAGATATGGATTGGCTGCAAAGTGTAATGGAGGTGAATGGATGGAGGTAATTAAGATATGAGGGAAAATGAAGTGGCTACGGATCTGATGGAGAATTTATGATGAAATTATGGTGAAATAAGTGAATGATACGATCTTAAGGAGACGTGGACTAGTAGGTTATGTTTGTGATTATGATCGTTAGTCATTAATCAAGGTTTTAATGAGGACCGTTAGGGAATGTTGGATAAGGGATATGACTAATATATGTTAATCAATTCGAATGATAGGTTGTTTAGGAAACATTATGATTATACAAATTGTATCTATTTCATGTTTTAACTTTTTTCTATTAAAATAATTTTACACAATTTACCTTAGAACTTGATCTTGTTGTACGTTGTGTTTGTTCCTTAGGTCCTCCTTTTTGTGGCATGGTGATATTTATAATAAAGTCCCATAGTTCATCTTTGTAATCATATTATCCTTATTTTTTGGAGTAGGATGCAAGATCAGATTAGTTGCACGACAGAATCAGCTACAGAATGAATAGCCGTAGAATGTACCTAGCTACAGAATATGATCTGGTTGCAGACTGTGATCTATCAAAAAGAAGTATGAAGTATGGATATGGAATGTGAATGTGGAGTGAGATGGAATATGAGTATGGATTGAAAAATATTATGGTGAAATGAAAGTGAAACAGAATGGAAATGGAATGAGATGAATTATGGAGTGAAATGAAATGAATTTTGTAAACATGAACACTTATTTTACAGAAAAATGAAAAAAATGAAAGTATAGGATGTCAGAAAGTTCTGATTTTTACCCTGTAATTTCTACATAAGTATGCCAATCATTGATTGGTTTTCATACTTATACTTTATTTATTTTTATTTTTATTTTTTTTTAATAATAATAGAAAAACAAAAGCTAAGTTAGTGAAGAAGAATAATTCTTCTTCACTAACTCCATATCAATGTTGTTCTGAAATTTTCTGACAAACTCTTCTCTTGAAAGTGGCTTATGATATAATTTCATCCTATGACCATTTACAAGAAATGATACCTTTTCTTCATCTATTATTCTGATCTTCACTGCTCCATTTTCAAAGACTTTTTCAATCTCATATGGCCCAAGCCAATGAGTCTGAAATTTCCCTTGAAAATCCTTGAATTTTGAGTCAAACAAGAGTGCCCAGTCCCCTTCTTGAAACTTCTTCTCTTTGATATACTTTTCATTCCATTTAGTCCTTTTCTGTTGGACTATGCTGGTTCTTTGGACTGCATCTTGTCTGATTTCATCTACTTCATTAATTTTCTCCAGTCTATGCTTCTATGCTTTTGTCAAATCAAGTCCCATTTGGACTGCCATCTTGAAGGTTATGATCTGGAATTCTATGGGGAACAGGACTTGTTTCCCATAAATAAGTTCATAAGGAGTATGTCCTGTTGTATTCCTCCATGTTGTTCTGTAGGCCCATAAGGCTTCAGGAAGCCTTTATGCCCAATCTCTTCTATGTAGATGAACAGTCTTTGTGAGAATTCCTATAATCACCTTGTTGGTAGATTCAACCTGACCATTTGCTTGTGGATGGTAAGGGGTAGACTTCTTGTGCTTTATTTTGTAATGTTCTACCATATTTGATGTAAATTGAGCTCCTTGATTTGTGACAATTTCTCTTGGAACACCAAAACGAGTAAAAATATCCTCAAAAAGAAAATTGACTATAGATGATTCATTAGCAAAAGGTAATTCCTTAGCTTCTACCCATTTAGTGACATAATCAGTGCATACCAGGATATACTTCTTTTGTTTGGATGGGGGATTGATAGGCCCAACAAAATCTAAAGCCCATTTTTCAAAAGGTTCAATATGTACCTGAGGTTGTAATGGAATTTCATTTGAAGGAGTAGGTTTCCCTACCCTTTAACAACTATCACACCTTTTGACATATTGTTTAGAATCTTTGAAGATGGATGGCCAATAATATCCTAAATGAAGGATTTTATAAGTTGTCCTCTTATCAGCAAAATTTCCACCACAGGGTTCATCATGACATGCCTTAAGAATTTCAAGCATCTCATCTTCTCGAACACATCTTATGATAATAAGATCTAGACCTTTCTTATACAATTCATTAGTAATCCATGAAAATTTTTCACTTGTTTGGATGATTCTTCTTTTCTCTCTAGCATTCATATTTGAAGGAAATTTCCCTGAAACTAAGTAATTGGCAATATCTGCAAACCAAGGAGTTTTAGTAGTTTTTGCAAAGAGATATTCATCAGGGAATTTATCTTCAACTGGAGTGTTGTCTTTGGTATTTTGAATTCTAGATAGGAAATCAGCAACTGTATTTTGTTTTCCAGGCCTATCTAGGATAGTGATGTTAAATTCTTGTAGGAGCAATAACCATCTTATAACTTTTCTATTAGTGACAGATTTATTCATTAAATACCTAATTGTAGAGTGATCTGTGTGAATAAAAGTTTCATAGCCTATTATGTAATGTCTAAATTTATTGATAGCATGAACAACAGCTAAGAATTATTTTTCAGTTACAGTATAATTCAACTCTGGAGGAGTCAAATTTGTAATTGTATAATAGATGGCATAAGGGATCAGGTCTTTTTGTCCTAACACAGCTCCTAGAGCTGTGTCTAAAGCATCTGTTGATATATGAAAAGGTAGTTTTTAGTTAGGCCCTCTTAAGATGGGTGCTTCAGAGATTTTTTCTTTCAGGATTTTAAATGCTAACTGGCAGTCAGAATTCCATTTGAATTTACAATATTTGGTGAGTAATTTGAAGAGTGGAGATGCTATCTTGGTGAAGTTTTCTATAAACCTTCTATAGTACCTTGTAAATCCTAGAAAACTTCTAACATCTTTCTGGAAACTTGGAACTAATAGTCTGGAGATGACTTCAACTTTTGACTCATCTACTCTAATTCCATCTCCTGAGATGTGATGTCCTAAAAAAATTCCTTCAGTAAACATCATGAAACATTTCTCATGGCTTAGTGAAAGTTTTGCTTCTTTACAACTTTTTAGAACTTTTTCCAAGTTTTCTAAAGCTTCTTCAAATGAATCATCATAAACTATAAAGTCATCCATGTATACTTCTACACAATCATGTATTAGATCATAAAAGACTCCTAGTACTTCCCTTTGGAATGTTGCAGGTGCATTGCATAACCAAAAGGTAGTACTCAGTAGGCATAAGTTCCCCAAGGGCAGGTGAATGTGGTTTTATCCTGATCTTCAGGTGCAACTTGTATTTGATTATAACCACTGAAACCATCCAGAAATGAGAAATATTTTTTTCCTGCTAAAGTATCTAACACTTGATCTATAAAAGGTAAAGGAAAATGATCTTTAAGAGTATATTTATTCAATTCTCGATAATCAATGCATACCCTCCATTTACCATTTTTCTTTGGTACAATAACCAAAGGAGAAACCCACTGACTATCTGAAATGGGATAGATAAAGTTGACATTCAGCAATTTCTGCAACTCTTCTTTGACAATCTCCCTAAGATTTCAATTCATCCTTCTCTGAGGTTGTCTGATAGGTTTACAATTTTCCTCTATGTAGATGTGATGAGTGCAAGTCTTAGGACTAATCCCTTTCATGTCAGTATATTCCCATGCATATGCAGATGAATATTTTTGTAATGTTTTGACTAGCTCCTCTTGTTGTAATTTTTCTAGGTTTTTGTTTATGTTCAAGGTTTTTCCTGGAAATATTTCAAATGTAGAGCTGCCAAATTCTTCCATAGAGTAAAGAGACATCTTCCTAGATGACAAAAATTCAATATTAGATTCTTCTTGGAATTGTTCATGTCCATATTCTGAAGAATATTCATGATTTTCTAGAACATTTAAGATCTAACTATCTTCACTAATGTTTGAAATAGTGAAGAGAGGATGTATATCTTCTTCATCATCAATCCATTGTTTGTCATCTATTTCTGTGATTTTTCTTACTGGAGGATACAAAGTGAATTTCTTGGTTGAATTACCATTAGAGATGTACATATCACCAGATCTACAGCTAATTAAAGCATCAGCTGTAGCTAACCAAGGTCTTCCTAGTATAAGAGGATGTCCTCCTAGATCATTTTTAGGAGTTAAAATCATAAAGTCCACAGGATACTCCCAAGAATCTAAGGATACTAAAATATCTTCTAATACACCATCTGGTTTGATTACAGACCTATCTGCTAACTGTAGTAATGTGGGCGTATAAAGAAGATTAGGAAGCTTAAGTTGTTCCATGGTTTGCTTACTCATGATGTTTATTGCTACTCCTAAATCAATTAATGTGTTTGACATTTCAATTCCATTGATATGAGTTTTAACAACTGGACTTCCGGGATCTAGATATTTTTGAATGGAAATCTTTCCCATCATTATGTCAGCTATTTGTCCTACCAGTTGAATTTTCTTTATTTCCTTTATTTTTCTTCCTGGTTTCTTCATACTCAACTCCTTTATTGTTTTAGCTGAAATTGGGATTTCCTTGATGGCTTGTAATAATGGAATTTTAACGCAAACATTTCTCAATTCATCTAGGAAATCATAGTTAGGCAACATAATATGTTTTTCTACACCCTTATCAATTTGCAATCTTTCAGGAAAAGGAGGTGTAGAAGTAGATGTTGATGGTTGCTCTAACATAGGAGTTGAATTCATTGGTTCTTTCTGTTTTTCTTTTTCAATGTTTCAGTTTTGAAGAGATATACTTTCCTCAAAAAATTTATTAACTTGTAGAGAATCCTCCTCGGAATTGTCTTGTTCTTGTATTACTACAAAAGGTTTCTTCTTTTCAAGTATCCTTCCAGATCTAAGTTGGACATCATTAAGATCTAGAGGAGTAATTAAATAAGCTGGAAATTGTTGACCTTATATCATATAGGTATTCTGAGGATTTTTATTGTTGGGGTTTGGTATTGGCTGGGCAGGTAATTAATTTGGTTTTTGAGCGAATGGTAGTGGAAGTGGTGGATTTTGATTTTGACATTGAGGGTGTGGATTTTGTTGGGGAGGGTAATTTGGATAATATGGCTAGGATGGATAAGATGGTGGATACTGATAATACTGAGAGAACCTTCCATAGGGATTTTGCATCCCTTGAGCCCAAGATTGAGATTGAGGCCAAGGTTGCTGCCAAGAATTCCAATTTGGTGGGGGCTGATTATACATTTGCTTATTAAACCCTTAAGTTTGAGGCCCCTGGCAAGGTCTTCTAGAGACAAAATAAAGATATTCTGTGGGATTTTTAGTTTTTTCCTCTTGAAAGACAGCCTTAAGACCAGGAATTGAAGGACAATTCTTTGTCTCATGGTTTTCTGAACAAATCACAAAAGTCTCTATTACTTTTTCATCTATAGGACATTCTCTTAAGGCATGTTTCTTTCTACATTTGGGACAGAATATTGCTAAGGCATCAGTTTCATATTTCTGCTTGATTTTTAGCTTAAGGGTGTCTATTTTCTCACTAAGACTCTTTAGAATGTCAGTTTTGAACTCATCAAGCATGTTTCCAATTTCTACCCTACTTAATGTTCCAGCTGCAGATTTGTTTACCCTAGCAAAAGCAGGGTCTCTTGGTCCTTTCAAAATATTTGATTTTCCTCTTGAGAGATTAATACAAAGTTCTCCAATATCAGCTAATGGAAGTTGAGATATGTCTCCCTTCCCCATCATGTTAAGGATATCTATCCATTCATCTCTAATTGTTTTCAACAAAAGAGCTTTTAGAGTGTCTTGGTCTAGATTTTGCATTTTTGCTCTCTTGATGTTGTAGTTGAATCTTTCAAGTAAATATTCCTAATTTTCATCCTCCTTTTGCATCATGTTAAACACTTCTTCTTTATGGTTAACAGGTATACAATAGTACAAATACCTTTCTAGAAATTCTCTCCTCATATCATTCCGTGACCCAATAGAACTAGTGCTTAGACTCATGAACCATTTAAGGCCTGCTCCTTTCAATGTTGAAGGAAACAATTTGAGTTTTTGAGCATCTTGTAGATAGTCATAAGTTTTGCACAAAAATTCAAATAAAAATAAAAATGTCTCAGGGTCTTCACTTTTCAATCCATGAAATTTTGGAAGAACAGAAGGTGAGATATTTTTCATGGTCGCATTTATTTTTTCATCTACTATGGGGAATCCAAAGGAACTTTCAACTCCCCTTCTACCTCTAACTCCTTCTGCATTTCCCCTACCTCTTCCTCTATCTCCTCCTCTACCTCTACCTCCTCCAAATAGCAAGTTTTCTCCATTGAGGATTTCTCCTTCTCCTTCCCCTCCTTCTCCTCTTCCTGCCATGATAGATTCTTTAGAACTGATATAAGGTTTAGCCTGGAGAAATAATTGTTCTTCTGGTTCTTCTTTCAATGGTATGTTGAAGAAAGGTTCTTCCTCTTCTTCTTCCCTAGGGATTTCTATTTCTTCTACTAGAATATATTCCCTTGTAGAAGTTGTTAGCCACCTATAAATTCTGTCATATCAAGTGGTGGCTAAATGATTTTTGATAGCCTTCAAGAAACAATTTCACTGCTAAAAATTGTTGATGCTTAAATAATTTTGATAATATCCTATCCTTTGGATAATCGTCACTGCTTTTCCCCTTTTCAACTCAGAAATTATGTTGTCATTACATGAAGAAAACTGCTACAAAATCCCATTTTTTCCCTTCCCTCCACCACAAAACTAACCTTCCTTTTTACCCCTTTTACCTCCATAAATTCCTCTATTTTTATGATTCCCCTTCTTCCATTCATGAAAATCATTTTCCATAGTTTAAAACTCATTTTTAAACTATACCGAAACCCCCAAATCCTTTGAAAATCATTGAATATCTATAAAAATCATATTTTTTATATATATTATAGACTTAAGCCCCTTGGGCTAAGTCTTTAACCCTTCCCCTCCATACACCTTAGTGCTAGAACCAAGCGCTAGCCTTCCAAGTGCTTATCGCATCGCCCAATTGAAATTAGCCCTTCATCCATTAAACCCCCAGGTCATATGGCTTTCCATATATACCATGGCCCCGCAAACGGGCGCCAGGCCGTATTAAAAATTAATATTTCGCCTCGAAGTATAAACCTTCGGTTATGTTAATTTTTCGGTTTTTTATTATATCATTAATTTTTCCGCCAGTGAAAAGTTTCATTCGCTCTCTACCGTTGATCTGATCTGCAGATCGACGGCGTGCAGTCTATCGCCTTGGTGGTCCCCGCCAGCCACTCACTATTTCAAAACCGGGTGGAATCCATTGCACAGCTTTCAAGCGGAGGGCGGTCTTTTCCCGATCGGCAGCGATTCCATTCACCGCCCGATGCGTGGCCTTGAGCACTGTTGAAAAGCCGCCCTCATCGCGCGTTAAAGTTCGGACATGGACCCGGCGCGATATTGACATGCACCGTCCGATCTGAGGCCGCTCATCAGATAGTGATCTCTCTCCAAAGATGCCCGTGTAATAACTAGGGTACGTCGCAGTGTTAAAAGCATCTCCGCTGTCGATCTGATCTGCAGATCGACGGCCCACAATTCATCGCCCTGATTCCTCATCCAGTCAGCATTTCCAGACCCGGGGGGTTTTATTCATCTAGATTTTATTAAAGGTTTGATGTCCAGGCATGTTTCTAAGGTTTATTAGCGCCTGTTCTCTGCCATTGATCGCGTGGGCCGATCTCATCCAACGGCCCACGATCGTCTCGAACCTCGAACATGATTTTTGATCATTTTTTCGCCGAAATAAAGGTTTTAAACCTTTTTTTCCATTTTTGTTTTATTTTTCTAAATAATGTGACCCCTTCACGTTGTTTAGTCACCCTCACTCCCAACTTTTGATCTCTGCGTGATCGACGGTTTCGATTTAATTTCCTCCTCCGCTCTCCTTTGACCTCCTCTAATCAATCTCGACCGTTGGATGATGCCATCCAACGACCATGCTCTCTCCACGCGCCTTATGAAGCAGTTAACCTATACATGCAGGATTTCATAATGTTTTTTTATTTTGCAGGGTTTAAATGGTTTTTCCGCCATGCTGAAGAAAATTCATAGGTTGAGGGTGACGATCCTCCTGCCTTAGATTCATCTAAGAGAACCGTTCGCAGGGTTTAAACTCCACGTTTCATCGGTGTTTCATGAGACATTGATGCCCTATCAACCCCTGTGCAACCTTGCATACTAGCAAAACACAGTAAATCAAGCACAGTCGGAGACTATCAGTGCCGAAGACAAAATATATTAGGATAGAAGATTAAAGACAGATTTGTGGGGATTACGTCTAAGATGGTTTATCAAAAGCATAAGCCCTGATTAAAACATAGTTAAAGAGGAAAATCATAGAGGTTCATCAGACATAAAGCCTCCACTGCCACATCAGGGGCTAATTGAATCCCCCAGCTAGCACAAAGCCACCTACAGCCTCAAAGAAATCAAAAGAAGATTGAGGTTATTACCAGACCAGGAGATATTTTGCATCAATACAGCTAAACATTTATTTCAACCAAAGGAAATTATTGTAAACTATCAGCAGAAGTTATTACAAGGATAACCAGGAGCCTTAAAGTCAAAAAATTCTTTCCAGCAAGCCTAATAGTTAATGTAAACCAATTAATACAGAGGAAATATCAAGAGCTTCTTCATTGAGCCCCTCAAAGGCCCAGAAGCCATTAAGACTGTATTAATTATCTTTGGAGATATTTTATCAGTTCTCACCTCCTCATTCTTCTATAAATACTAGTGGAGAAGATGAGAAAGTGTTGGTTGGTTGATCACTAGTTGTAATACTGAAACTCTCTGAAATAATACATAGTCTGTTGAAGTTGAAGAACAAATTAAAGTCTTGGAAGCCTTGATGATGTTGTTGCATGATTTTTCCTGAGAAGGATCTATCATTGGATCCATGAGCTTCGCTTTTGGTGAAGTCTTCTGAACTATTTAATGTTTTCTCCTATTTTCATTCTGTTCCATAATTTCTTACTACAATAGGTTGAAATTTTTAGGCTAAGAAATGACTCCTGGAAGCACCTTAGACCTGTTCATCCTTCACTATTTAATGCTTTCTTCTGCTGAGGTAATTTAGAGTCTTTAATCTCTCTCTTTAGTCCTCATGCTTGTTTATTTCCTTAATAGTTCGAACAGTTGGTTTCAGCATGACATATGGTTCTCCCTGCTTGTCTGTTGCCTCTTAAAGACTATTATTGAAGTCTCCCTTTGAAGTATTTCTGCTTATAGTGAGCCAAAGAGGTCTGTTCTGATCTTGCCCTTTGTCCTTGCTTAAAAAATTGTCTTATAGGTCTTTTATAGTTGTAATCATAGATGCGTTAGGTGTTCCCTCTTCTATGACTGCAATTATCAATGAATCTTTTATGTTTTCTAAGTCATTTGAAATAAAATCTTTGAGGAAATAGGGTGTTCCATGAATCTTAGATTTCATTTTAAAATTTGTTTTGAAATCATTATTTGCTTAAAGTTGTGATTTGTAGAATTTATGGTTAGCCCTGTCTACCAAATAGCTCTTTATTGTTCAAGTTGTGCTTTCAAATTCCCTTTGTTTGAGAGTTAAACTTCTCTTTCCAAATCATTAATTTCCATCTCATTCCAAAAACCAAAGGATCCTGTGGCCAAGTTAGATTTGCCCTCTGATATCCCATATCCATTGATGAGGATGTTATGACCTCTTCTTGACTCCATTTCCCAATGAACCTGATGTTTCTCCTTTCTATATATCTTTCCTAGACCTTTCATGTTATGTTGTATCAATTCAACCAAACAAATAAACAAACACCTACACTTAATAACTAGTCTAAAACCAATACCCTAAGCACACAAGATAGACCTTTGCAAACAAACATTTGAGAGATCCCTCTCTGAGAACAGGAGGACTAGATTCTGGAACTCTAAAGATTGGTTCTGATGTTGCCTTGTCTTTTGATTTTCCAAACTATCAAAACACGGGACACCAACATAATGGCGATCACGGTGGGACCCTGAGTAAAATCTTCAAAATTAAAACACTCATTGTCCAGTATAACATAAGTAACCTTCTTTAGGCACTACCTAACAAGTGGTAATCATGATATGACTTAATTGAATCAGTGACAAACTAAGTAACCCTTAGGATTCTCATTGAACCTTATCAAACCTTGAAGGAATCAGTTACCAAGCCATAAGAGTGAACTCTGTATGATTAAACACCTTAGCTAAGTGTTAAATCATATTTAGGACACTCTCTTAACCTGTAAGACTGAAATAACTCAGAAAAACCCAAAAAATTTCAGTTTGGCTTCATAATAAACATGGTGGTGGGACCATACAATATTTTACCTTCATAAAAGCTAAAAAGTTTCCACTTGGTGAATCCACTAGCCCCAGTAGGCCTATTACTCATCTAGGTTCCCAGATCTCTTTAGGACTGTGTTAACCAACCTTGAAGAAGTTTTGAAGCCTAGTCCTATACTGGATAAGGCATCCTGAGAGGTGAAGCTTCCAGAAACAGTCCCTAAAAATCTCAACCTCTCTCATTTTTGAAAAACTGTCTGGCTTCACATAGGATCAACACTAGATCCCATCCAGACCCAAACCCTCCTTTAATCGTTGACAATCTTGAGAGAATTCTGTGGCAGACTTCTAACTCTGGAAAATCAGCTACTAACAGGAGCCTCTTAAGAACAAATTCTGTCCCTGAAAACCTTGTTGTCTTAGAGGATACACACTTTGATTTACATCATACAAAGAACATCTTTAGAACTAGATCTCAAGGTGATTTAAACCAAACTGATCTTAACATTACAGATTTGCAACAATGCTTCAATAGGGAAGTTTCACCTTCCACTCCTCTTGACTCCCAACTTATTCATCACTTTAACCTTTTCCATAACAAGTCTACTCAAAATCAGTTTGCTGGCCCAAGTGTTTCTTCCACTCCAATCCATACTACCATTGTGCAAAACACACCTGTTCAGCCCACTTTCCCTTTCACAAACCCACCCCTTGTAAATCCACCCTTATTTCTAACCATGGCAACATGGTATGCCCCATTAGTGTTACCACAACCTCTGCTTCCCCTACCAAATCATTACCAATCCAAAATCCCTCACTTCAATGGAAAAGAGTCTACAATAGCTCAACATCATGTAGATAGGATGGAAGATGCATTTGATTACATGGAGATAGAAGAAGAAACTATGAAGATGAGGATCTTCGCTCAAAGTTTAGGAGGATATGTAAAGAAATGGTTTAAAAACCTACCTCCTAACAGCATAAATGATCTCCCTGCCTTGCATCAAACATTCATCAACAAATGGGAACTCAAAAAGAATCCTCTCCAAATAATAGCAGAGTATAGCAGCCTCAAGAGAAATCAAGGGGAGAGTGTTCATGATTACTCCACTAGGTTCAATAGCATTTACAATGCTCTTCCACCTCACATGAAACCTCCTCAAGGCATGGCCTTAGTAAGATATCCCGAAGGCCTTGATGCTGACATGATGTATCAGTTAAGGGAGAGGGATTACTTAACCTTAGAAGACATGCAGAAAGGAGTTGTGAGCATAGAAGCAAACATAATTGAGAAAAGAAATAGGTTGAGATCAGAGAAGAGGGTAACTTATAAAGATGACCTACTACCTTCAACTTCAAATTCTGACACAAGAATCGACAACCTAGTGAAGGTAATGGAGAGGATGATTGAGAAGATAAAATTAAATGAGAGAGTGCCACCAAGAGAACCTCAAAATAACCAAAACATAAATAGAAATCAAAATTATAGAAGAGAAAACAATCAAGATAAGAAAAAAGAAAGTGACCAACAGATTAGACCTCCCTTCCAACAGAACTATGTAGATCAATATGAGGAAGATAGGGAGTTGGAAAGTTTGGGAGAATCTCATGTAAACTTGATTGGATCAGACAGTGGGGATGATTTTTTCCTCACCGAAGAAGAACAAGAGTTTTTCTCTGATCATAGTACAAACACCTATGAAGATTCTGATGACTATAGATTGGGGTTTGAAAATGCAATCATGGAGGTGCATAAACAATACGATATTAGGAGCAAAGGAAATGTAGACAACTTAAAGGATAGGAACACTAATACTACTGTCAAGAAAAACATAGAAACTCAGCCCAAAAAGATAGCAGAAAAAACCAACATTTTGACCAAGAAACCAGACATAAACAAAGACAAAAGTGTCCAGTCAAATGTTGAACAGAGAACCCCTGGCACTTCAGCTAGTGGTCCTAATAAAACTGTCCCAATTACCAGTCCAAACAAGGTTTAGCAAATCAAAATTGCTGAAAAGAATTCAGTTGAAAAGACAGATGTAAATATGAACAAGTCAATTGTTCCTTTCAGTCTTGAGGGAGAGATTGCTAAGATAAAAATTACCATTCCCCTAGCTGAACTAGTAACCCAGGTGTACAAAAACCAAGTTTTGAAAGCTTTGAACTTAGAAAGTGATACTGACACCTTAAACTTGACAGATGACAAACTTGAGTTGTTGTTTGGTCTAGAAGTTGAAGGAAAATACCAAGAAGGGGTTGTCCCTCCCTTCTATGTTAGCTTGAACATACACGAGAAAATTTTACACAATGCCATGTTAGATTCAGGAGCTTCACACAATATAATGCCCAACGTGGTAATGGAAAGCTTAGGCTTAGAAATTACTAAACCATACAAAGATTTGTATTCTTTTGACTCAAGCAGAGTCAAATGTTTGGGTTTAATCAAAGATTTATGTGTTAATTTAGCTCAAATTCCTGCTAAGAGTTTGGTCGTGGATATAGTTGTAGCTAACATTCCCCCTAAGTATGGCATGCTCTTGTCAGTATCTTGGGGAGCCAAACTTCAGGGAAGCCTTCAAATGGACATGTCTTATGCCACCATCCCTGTTTTTAGCCAAAACAGGAGACTATACAGGGAATCCCACATGAAGTACATGGTGAGCAACATAGACAAACCAAAAAATTCTCCAATCTATTCTATTCAATCAAGTTTAGATTCCTTTATATTATGTAACGAAGATGAAATTACTCAACAAGATAAGGAAAACATGGACCCAATCAGTTCACCAGAACAATCAAATCTACCCTTGAATAAAATTCAAAACATTGGCAATCAACAGCAACAAGAAAATGGAAATAAGGCAAACATACTGTGGACTGTAAACTTTGATGGATCCTGTAATAAAACAAGTGCAGGGGCAAGTATTTGGATTCAAAATACAAATCAAATTTTTTCATATAAATTATATTTCCCATGCACTAACAATATTGCTGAGTATGAAGCACTTCTCCTAGGCTTACAATTGCTTAAACAATTAGAAGCCCAAAGGATATCAATCTTAGAAGATTCTAAACTTATCATAAGACAAATCAAAGGAGAATAATCAGCTAGAAATCCAAGGCTTAGGGAATATCAGAACACTGCCCTTGATCTGTTGAAAACCTTTGAAAAGTATGAACTTATTTTCATTCCAAGAGCACTAAATCATCTAGCAAATGAACTCGCTTTCAATGCCAGCAATTGCCAAATATCTGAAATTAATGAACAACTTAGTGTGAAGGTAAAACACAGGCTTGTTGTGCCTGATAACAAAGATCAATGGCAAGTGTTTGATTCTGACAAACACATAGATGATTTCTTGAAATTAGAAAATGATTTCAGCATACCAATATCAGAAACCAGCCATAAAGAAAATTGTTTGTATATTGAACAAATCCCAGAAGATGAAATGACATATACTGCTGATATAAATCATTATGAGAATCCTTTTTAAGCAGAGACAATTGACCACACAGACCAAGAAGACCTGGAAGTTTTACAATGCAAAAATGATAAAATTCCAAGAGGACTCACACCTTTAGAACATCTTTTTGATTTTAACGATGTAGCCAAAGAACCGAGAATGGAGCTTATGGAAACGAATGTAGAAGAGCATAACCTAGGCAGCCTAGCAGAACCCAAGATGATCAAACTATCCAGCACTCTCCCAGCTCACATAAAAATGCAGTACATAGAGCTGTTCAAAGAGTTTAAAGATGTTTTTACTTGGGGATACAAGGACCTAAAATTGTATGATACCAGCATCATCCAGCATAAAATCCTTTTGAAGGAAAATCAAAAGCCTTTTAAAGAAAAAATAAGGAGAATAAACCCTATTTTATTACCTTTAGTTAAGGTAGAGATTGAAAATATGGATGCTGTTGGGATCATTGTACCAATTAGATATTCAGAGTGGGTATCAAACTTAGTTTTTGTTAGAAAGAAGACAGGGGAAATTAGGCTCTGTATTGACTTCAGAAATTTAAACAGAGCCTCTCTAAAAGACAACTACCCCTTACCTAAAATGGACCATATACTTCAAAGGGTAGTTGGGTCCAAAAGAATATCCCTCTTAGATGGGTTCTCAGGTTACAACCAGGTGTTAGTGCTCCCAAGTGATCAAATCAAAATTGCTTTCACTACACCTTGGGGCACCTTTATGTATGTCAAAATGCCTTTCGGATTAATGATGCCTTTTCTGAAGATATTGGTTTTTTCATAATCATTTACCTTGATGACATAACTGTTTTCTCAAAAACTGATGAAGAACATTTGATTCACCTAAGAAAATTTTTTGAGAAGTGTAGGAAATTTGGCTTGTCATTGAATCCCAAGAAGACACTCTTTGGTCTCCAAGAGGGTAAAATTCTTGGCCATATAATTTCAGAAGAGGGAATCAAAATAGACCCTACAAGGATAGATGACATATTACAAATCAGTCATCCAAGAAGCCTCAAAGAGTTGTAATCTTTTATCGGAAAGATCAATTTTATGAGGAGGTTTATCCCTAATCTTGCTGAGCTATTAATAAACATTACAAACATGCTTAAGAAATATGTTAGTGTAAAATGGACTTTACCAGCTAAACAATCATTCGAACTGGTCAAACAAGCTCTTACTCAAACACCAGTCCTGATTAGTCCATATTTCACCAAAGACTTTTATATCTTTTCTTCTGCATCTGAACATACAATAGATGAAGTTTTACTTCAAAAGAATGATTCAGGGCAAGAACAACCAATATCCTTTTTTAGTAGGGCCTTAAGAGATGCTCCTCTCAAATATAACATCATGGAGAAGCAAGCCTTAGCATTAGTGAAAGCATTAGAAATCAGGCCCACCAAACTAGTTAAAAGGGCAGGGACTAGCAAAACTTATGGCTGAGTCTAACTTTCAAGCACTAGACATGAATATGGTAGATGTGTTGGAAGAAATAGAAGAATATACTGCTCGTTTTCTTGAAGAAACATTTCTAAATTCTCCTTGGTATGCTGACATTATTTATGTGCTTTTATATTTAAATACCCCTCCTTCTTTGTCTAAAACTAAAGCTAGATTCTTGAAACAAAAGGCTTTGAGTTTTTGTATCTTAGATGGAGTATTATATTGGAAAAATGTTGTTGGAATTTTGCTTAAATGTTTACTTGAAGATGATGCAGGAAAAATCATGCATGAGTTGCATGATGGAGAATGTGGAGGACACCTCTACTGGAAGGCCACAGCAAAAAAAATTCTTAGATCTGGTTACTATTGGCCTACCCTTTTCCCAGACACTCAAAAGTTGGTCATGTCTTGCCATAAGTGTCAAATTTTTGATGGCAAAAGAAAACTCCTTCCCTTACCCTTACATCCTATCAGAGTTGAGGCACCTTTTCAACAATGGGGTTTAGACTTCATTGGGGAAATTCATCCATCCTCCTTAGCTCAACATAAGTGGATCCTAACAGCCACTGACTTATTTACCAAGTGGATAGAATCTATACCTTCCAGAAATGCTAATGACTCTGTCATTATCAAGTTTCTTGAAACAAATATCCTATCCAGATTTGGTTGTCCTAGAAAAATCATAACAGACAATGCTGCTGCTTTTAAATCTAAAAAGATGGTTGACTTCTGTTACAAATACCACATAACCTTGGGCCATTCCACTGCTTACTATCCCCAAGGAAATGGATTAGCTGAATCTTCCAACAAGAGCCTCATCAATATCATTAAAAAGCTGTTGGAACAAAATCAGAAATCATGGCACAGTAAACTGGTTCATGCCTTATGGGATGATAGGTTAACTACAAAGAAATCAATAAATATGTCCCCCTATCAGTTAGTTTATGGCATGGATGCAGTCTTTCCCACCTCATTAGGACTGCCAGTCATGAAGCTCCTTCAAGAAGTACATGTTGAAGAGAATGATATGCAGAGGAGAATCAATCAAACCATCCATTTACAGCAGACCAGAGAAGAAGTCTATGAAAGAACACAGTTGGTCCAAGAAAATATGAAGAAGCTATTTGATAAGAGAACTAAGGCAGACAATTTCCAAGTTGGAAATGTTGTTCTTAAGTGGGATTCAAGGAGAGAAGAGAAGGGAAAACATGGCAAATTTGAGAGCATGTGGAAAGGGCCCTATATTATTCATGCTGAGAGGGGTCACAATGCATTTTTCCTAAAAGAAATGAATGGAGAAGATCTATATGGAGGTCCTGTCAATGGTAGGATGCTCAAGCATTACTTCTGCCAAGAGTTTTGATTTTTAAAAGAATTTTATTTTTCATTGTAAATATCATATTCTGAACATTACATTCAAAGTTATGAAAATCAAAAATACAAAAACAGAGAAAGAAAGAAAAGAGGACAAATTGTCAAAAACAATAAAGGTATAGCCCCATACCAAAAAAGAGAAACAAATCTGAAAGTGTGCAAGCTCAAATGCCACTCCTGAAGAACACACTCCTAGTTAGTCAAACTGTCTAATCGTGAGTAATTAAATTTAAATTTTCTGTTGATAGGATAGTAAATTCGATTTGCCAAACTATTTAATATTGGCTTATCAGTAGATAGTTTAGGATAGAAATTAAAGGCTAAAATATGCTTAAAATATGAACCTAAAGTTTCAAAGAGAAAATGACTCAAATTTGTTTTAAATTCCGAGCCAAAAGATGTAAAAATATGGTTCTAAACAGCTTAAAATCTGAACCAGTTAACAAAGGAAAGACAACTCAAGTAAGAGTCGAAACAGAGCTATAAAAAAGGGGAAGGAAATGCTTTGAAATTTCAGATCTCAAGCCTTCCATTTTTTTTTTTAAATTTTGTGCAAAATAATGTCTATGTGCAATTTTTTCTTATGCCACAGACCAGCATCAAGTTAGACTTTTCAATCTCGACTTGATTTCTTTTTAAATTTCTGTTGTAGAAATTAGAGAAATAAAATCTGTTGGACAGTTTAATCCCAACAGATAGTAGATTAGGTAGAGAATCATATGGGCCCAACTGTTTAATCTGGGTCCATGGAGAAATAAGGAGTAGAAGTAGATTAGTTTTCTTGCTTTCAAAAGAATAAAGTGTTGTAAAAGATTTTGCCAATCCAAGTGCACTCTAATGAAGAAAAAATGTTAGATCTGTAGGATTGGGTAGGTAAACAACTTGTTGATGAAATATCCATTGTTTTTTATGGCTACTAACATGTTTTCAGATCAAAAGAACATCATGCAAGGAAGGAAAGGCAGCCCAATGGATGAAGCAATTGATCAGCCTCCCAAAGAATGCAAGTCTGAATTTCTTGATGCCTTCAAGAAGGCACCATCCCCAAGTGGAGCCACTGTTAGCCACCTATAAATTCTGTCATATCAAGTGGTGGCTAAATGATTTTGGATAGCCTTCAAGAAACAATTTCACTGCTAAAAATTGTTGATGCTTAAAGGCTTTTCATAATATCCTATCCTTTGGATAATCGTCACTGCTTTTCCCCCTTTTCAACTCAGAAATTATGTTGTCATTACATGAAGAAAATTGCTACAAAATCTCATTTTTTCCCTTCCCTCCACCACAAAACTAACCTTCATTTTTACCCCTTTTACCTCCATAAATTCCTCTATTTTTATGATTCCCCTTCTTCCATTCATGAAAATCATTTTCCATAGTTTAAAACTCATTTTTAAACTATACTGAAACCCCCAAATCATTTGAAAATCATTGAATATCTATAAAAATCATATTTTTTATATATATTATAGACTTAAGCCCCTTGGGCTAAGTCTTTAATCCTTCCCCTCCATACACCTTAGTGCTAGAACCAAGCGCTAGCCTTCCAAGCGCTTATCGCATCGCCCGATTGCAATTAGCCCTTCATCCATTAAACCCTCGGGTCATATGGCTTTCCATATAGACCATGGCCCCGCAGACGGGCGCCAGACCATATTAAAAATTAATATTTCGCCCCGAAGTATAAACCTTCGGTTATGTTAATTTATCGGTTTTTTATTATATCATAAAGTTTTCCGCCAGTACAAAGTTTCATTCGCTCTCCACCGTTGATCTGATCTGCAGATCGACGGTGCGCAGTCTATCACCCTAGTGGTCCCCACCAGCCACTCACTATTTCAAAACTGGGCGGAATCCATCGCACCTCTTTCAAGCGGAGGGCGGTTTTTTCCCAACTGGCAGCGATTCCATTCACCACCCGACGCGTGGCCTTGAGCACTATTTAAAAACCGCCCTCATCATGCGTTAAAGTTTGGACATGGACCCGACGCGATATTCATGTACACCATCCGATCTGAGGCCGCTCATCGGACAGTGATCGCTCTCCGAAGATGCCCGTGCAATAACCAGGGTACGGCGCAGTGTTAAAAGCATCTCCGCCATCAATCTAATCTGCAAATCGACAGCCCACAATTCATCGCCTTGATTCCTCGTCTAGTCATCATTTCCGGACCCAGGGGGTTTTATTCATCTGGATTTCATTAAAGGTTTGATGTCCGGGCATGTTTCTAAGGTTTATTGGCACCTGTTCTCCATCGTTGATCGCGTGGGCCGATCTCATCCGACGGCCCACGATCGTCCCGAACCCCAAACATGATTTTTGATCATTTTTTCGCCGAAATAAAGGTTTTAAACCTTTTTTCCCATTTTTTTTTTATTTTTCTAAATAACGTGACCCCTTCACATTTTTTAGTCACCCTCGCTCCCAACCGTTGATCTCTGCGCGATCGACGGTTCCGATTTAATTTCCTCCTCCGCTCTCCTTTGACCTCCTCTAATCAATCTTGACCATTGGATGATGCCATCCAACGGCCATGCTCTCTCCACACGCCTTCTGAATCAGTTAACCTATACATGCAGGATTTCATAATGTTTTTGTATTTTGCAGGGTTTAAATGGTTTTTTCGCCATGCTGAATAAAATTCACAGGCTGAGGGTGACGATCCTCCTGCCTTAGATTCATCTAAGAGAACCGTCCGCAGGGTTTAAACTCCACGTTTCATCGGTGTTTCATGAGACATTGATGCCCTATCAACCCCTGCGCAACCCTGCATACTAGAAAAACATAGTAAATCAAGCACAGTCAGAGACTATCAACGCCGAAGACAAAATATATCATGACAGAAGATTAAAGATAGATTTGTGGGGATTACGTCTAAGATGGTTTATCAAAAGCCTAATCCCTGATTAAAACACAGTTAAAGAGGAAAATCATAGAGTTTCATTAGACAGAAAGCCTCCACTGCCACATTAGGGGCTAATTGAATCCCCCAGCTACCACAGAGCCACCTACAGCCTCGAAGAAATCAAAAGAAGATCGAGGTTATTACCAGACCAGGAGATATTTTTCATCAATACAGCTGAACAGTTATTTCAACCAAAGGAACTTATTGTAAACTATCAGCAGAAGTTATTACAAGGATAACCAGGAGCCTTGAAGTCAACAGATTCTTTCCAGCAAGCCTAATAGTTAATGTAAACCAATTAATATAGAAGAAATATCAAGAGCTTCTTCATTGAGCCCCTCAAAGGCCCAGAAGCCATTAAGACTATATTAATTATCTTTGGAGATCTTTTATCAGTTCTCACCTCCTCATTCTTCTATAAATACTACTGGAGAAGATGATAAAGTTTTGGTTGGTTGATGAATATTTGTAATAATGAAACTCTATGAAATAATACATAGTCTGTTGAAGTTGAAGAACAAATTGAAGTCTTGGAAGCCTTGATGATGTTGTTGCATGCTTGTTCCTAAGAAGGCTATATCATTGGATCCATGAGCTTCGCTATTGGTGAAGTATTCTGAACTGTTTAATGTTTTCTCCTGTTTTCATTATGTTCCATAATTTCTTACTATAATAGGTTGAAAGTTTTAGGCTAAGAAATGACTCCTGGAAGCACCTTAGACCTGTTCATCCTTCACTGTTTAATTTTTTCTTCTACTGAGGTATTTTAGAGTCTTTAATCTCTCTCTTTAGTCCTCATGCTTGCTTATTTCCTTTATAGTTCGAACAGTTGATTTCAGCATGACTTATGGTTCTCCCTTCTTGTCTGTTGCCTCTTAAAGACTGTTATTGAAGTCTCCCTTTGAAGTATTTCTGCTTATAGTGAGCCAAAGAGATTTGTTCTGATCTTGCCCTTTGTCCTTGCTTAAACATTTGTCTTAAAGGTCTTTTATTGTTGTAATCATAGATGTGTTAGGTGTTCCATCTTCTATGACTATAATTATCAGTGAATATTTTATGTTTTCTAATTCATTTGAAATAAAATCTTTGAGGAAATAGGGTGTTCCCCGAATCTTAGATTTCATTTTAAAAGTTGTTTTGAAATCATTATTTGCTTAAAGGTGTGATTTGTGGAATTTATGGTTAACCTTGTCTACCAAATAGCTCTTTATTGTTCAAGTTGTGCTTTCAAATTCCCTTTGTTTGAGAATTAAACTTCTCTGTCCAAATCATTGATGTCCATCTCATTCCAAAAACCAAAGGATCCTGTGGCCAAGTTAGATTTGCCCTCTGATATCCCATATCCATTGATGAGTATGTTATGACCTCTTCTTGACTCCATTTCCCAATGAACCAGATGTTTCTCCTTTCTATATATCTTTCCTAGACCTTTCATGTTATGTTGTATCAATTCAACCAAACAAATAAACAAACACCTACACTTAATAACTAGTCTAAAACCAATACCCTAAGCACACAAGATAGACCTTTGCAAAAAAACATTTGAGAGATCCCTCTCTTAGAACAG
The DNA here is from genome assembly GCA_034641835.2 of Pinus albicaulis. NCBI lineage: Eukaryota > Viridiplantae > Streptophyta > Pinopsida > Pinales > Pinaceae > Pinus > Pinus albicaulis. Next base: position 1,013,908,360 of record CM076575.1, on the reverse strand, counting down.
GAGGACTAGATCTTGGAACTCTAAATATTGGTTCTGATGTTGCCTTGTCTTTTGATTTGCCAAACTATCAAAACACGGGACACCAACAGAAGTGAAGAAGGTTATTCCCTCTATTGGAGTTCTAGGATCTTTTTCTTCCAAGATTTCCTTAGTAGATGAAATGGGAGATCCTCCTAACTGAATATCTAATCTTAAAACTTCAGGAAGCCTATGACCAGTATAGTATCGGATATGAGTTTGAGAGGGAGGTGTACTACTTATTGGCCTAGGTGGAGTGAGTGGTGTTGTAGGGATTAAGCTTTTGCCTCTTACATATCTACCCCTAGAGTCTCTTTCTCTATGCATATCAATATTTTTGGGATGTAAGAAATAAGGCTACCTAGTTACACTTCCCTGGCAATGGCGCCAAAATTTTTAGTCATTTTAGTGTCCTAAATCACTTCCCTTATTATCAACCAGGGCTTGTAACTTTGATGAAGTGTAGTGCACTATATGTGGCTAAGTGTCCTTTTATCTTACTTCGTTGTTTTGATGTTTTTCTTATTATTTTGGGGGTTTTGTGGTTTAGTCATTAGTATGATATCCTAGGCTAAAAAGTGAAAGTAAATCTAATTAAAAAGGAAGAAAAGGAAGTGTTATAAAACTAAGTTAATTTCTATGAAAGAAACCAAAGTTCATTAACAAGTTTTAAGGCCTAGTTCTAAACAAAAAGATAAAGAAAGTACTTCAATAAGTAAACCTAATCCATGGATCTATAACTCAATTGAGATCTAAGAAATGAAAATAGGAAATGCAATTGATAACTCAAACATTGCATTGAATCTAATCATTTAGCCATTCTTGCAAATCATATTCAGATCAGTTTCTATCAGAATGAACTTTAAAGAGATTGTTAGTTGAAATGGGATGAGGATCTTCTAACTACAACTAATTAAGTGAATAACCAACTTATCAAGTCTCATCCAATCTTTAAGCCTTCACTCCTTTGTATGGCTCTCGGACAAATCAATTATTCTCTTAATTTTAGTAAGCAAATGACAGAAAGAATGATATATTAAACAATCATTGTACCTATAAGTCATTAACCATTTCAGTATAAGATTTGTTAAAAGTAGAAAAAATGGCTTTACTTGGTTGAATACAACGATTGGCAACTTATGAAAGTAATGACAGAAAATGAAATACTAAACAATCACTGTACCTGTAAGTCATTAACCATTCAGTGTAAAGATTTGGTAAAATAGACAAATGGTTTTTACTTAGTTGGACACAACAATTGGAAATTATGAAAGCAATGGAAAAAAGTGAAATCTAAACAATCATTGTACCTATAAGTCGTTAACCATTAAGTTTAAATATTTGGTAAAATAGACAAATGGTTTTTACTTAGTTGGACACAGCAATTGGAAATTTATGAAAGCAATAAACTTAAGCATTAGCAGAAAGAAATACTAAAAAGAATTTGAGGAAAATCTAGCTAGAAAGCATAAAAAAAACCTCCTTAGGCATCAGGGGCCCTCTACTACCAAGTTGGTGAACTCCTTAACTCCTTAAAAGTGTGATCAAAACAACATCCAGGAACTGATCTCTTTTATTAAAACAAAGTTTTTATAAAACATAGTATCTTACTATATTTATGAACTTGTTCTACAAAAGACTTATCTTTCTCAGTTCTACATAACCTTTATTTATAAGGAAATTGCATAAATAACTATGAATAAAGATAGCTACAGGTGTATCTTCGAATTAGAATCAAACTGGGACTCTTAGGACTCATGATTTGCTATGGAGAAAATCAAGATTCCTAATTTTTGTATGAAATAGCCTCTTTGACTTTAACTTTAACTATAGGATTAGATCCCTTCAATTGTCGGTCTGGTCCTTGTGGATAGGAATAAATCCATGTAGGAAGGATTCTGAGACTACCCATGTAAGCCATTTCTTCAACTGACACCTGTAACATATTCAAACACAAAAATAGCTGCGGAATGCCTGATCAGCTACGAAACGTCTGTATTCTGTAGCTATACTGCACAAAATTATTAAAACAGCAAAAACCATGAAAATACAATATGTTAATCAATTGCATGTATCCTTATGACAATCCTAAAAATTCTTCATTGATTTAAGCTTATGAATTGATGAAAGAGAGGTGAGATGAGATGATGGTTTTGTAAAGGAAAAGGAAATTCTAGCGTTCAACACCTACAACTATTTGAAATGGGGGAAAAATCATTAGCACACAACAATACCAAATGTAATGGGGTATATCACACTATTGGCCCCAATGTGAGATCATTCTTAACCATTACGTTAGAATGGATTCCTACGAAATTTTTTATTTTAAATGGATTTGATCTCCTTAACTAAGGATACTAGTGTTTTTTTTGGACTTCCTTGGAGAGTATCCTCGCCAACCGATTCCAAGGCGCTAAACTCCTAATCTAATGTGGGTGTGATACTAAAAAAATGAAAAGAAAAATATAATCAATTTTATTAAGAATTCATTTTAGTGGTTGTGTTTTATTCAATATTATATGGCATGAAACTGAATGGTGCTTTGACTTGCTTCAAGGAAATATATCCAAAATATGCAAATGTAATATTTAATTTAGATGAAAACTTTCTATAAGAGAGTTATATATCTCCAATTAAAAATGAATATATTCCTCAAAACTTTGTCTTTTATCACTATGACATGCACTAATAGGTCATTATAAAAAATATCAAGTAAAAAGAGAAAAATCTAAAAGAAACACAATCAAAGCCTAAGAACTGACCTAAAATAAAGCATGGTCCTTTCATCCTTAACTTTTATAACTAATCATTTTTTTTACCTTTTATATAATTACCGATTTCGTCTAATATCCATATCGACCTCAACTCTCTTTTTCTAGGTAACTAAAGAATTGTAACTCTCCCTAGAAAGCCAATAAGACTAGTGCAACTCTTCTTACTAGTGTTCTAAGGGAGTTGAAGAGTAAAAATAGTGTTTCTGGTAGTGTTTCCATGGATTTTCTTCTACATTCTAACATTAATTTTAAGGTGTTTCCATAATAGACCTAAGGTGTTGTCACTTTCACTATGATAGAGCCTAATGGTGACATTTTGAATTGTAACATAGATAAAATATATTCTTAAAAGTGGTTATCTCTTTTCATGCAAGTTTCCCTTTAAGCCACTTGTAACATTTCTTTTTACAATCCCCAAGTTTTGTAATCTCATTAAAGGATGGTAATGCTAGAGAGCCAAGATGGATGCATTTTCAATACTATTCAATGTAAATATTTATTTCTATTTAGCTATAAAAGTATTAAAATTGAAGAAGAAGGAAAAACATATATAGATCTCAGTGTCTAGAAGACTAGCGTGTTTAGGAAACATGTGAGGAATATTGAGAAGTTTCCTATCTTCCTTGAATTTAATGTTTTGACCCATGATGTGATGTTGAGATCCCAACTATCATAAGAAATTATGAAGAATGGGATTGGAGGCATTGAAATCATTGGGCATGGGTTTCATAACTCACGACAACCCAAGTTGACTCCTCACCCTGAGAATAGGACCTTAAGCCTCTCTTGTGTAAGGAAGAAATTTTAGGGAGAATTAAGTAAATGGATGAGTTATTTTTGGAAGTCAAAGGAGGACTATTGTAGTGAAAAAATATAGAGAACCAAAAGTTTTTTATGTGAATCAAAAAACCAAAACCAAAGATATATAAACCTATGAACCTATAAATATGTGACTAGAAATTGGAACATAAAATTCCAAAATTTAGTTGTGATAGTTGAGGAACCAATGAGAGAGCCCTCCCAATAATTCAAGAAAACCAAGAATAAATCAACCATGTTGATTGTATTTGTGCATGTGAAACATTGAAAACAAGTAGGATTTCCAAGGAAACCATAGGAAGTAGTGAAGCAGTCTCCCTCTATGTTTTGTGGGCCCTCATTAGCCATATGTTTCTATTTATTTAGGCTAGACTAAATTCTTGATATTTTTCATCCTTGTTTCCTATCCAATGAAGGAGATTAGACTTCATTATCTACCCCCGAATTAACCTTTAGTGTAATACCCTGAGTGAAGCATCCTTCAAACATCAGACTTGGATTGAGAGTGGCAAGATGCAAGAAACTTGTAGTGTAGCTACTCCTATGGTTGGGTGGAGAGTGGTAGTCATGAAACATATAACTGTATTTTCCTTCTTTGCATATGAAATGTTAATGTTGTTGAATGCTTTATGTCTTTGTATGTATTCGTGGGTTGAAAGTTGTTATTTATATTTATATTGAACGTTATGTTGAAATGAGGAAGAAAATAAAGATTAGCTTTTAGCATACGTTGCTTAACTATTGATTTGTATTCCTTTTATGAGTTTGAACGTTATATGCAAATGGAATATTTACCTTTTTTTTCTATGGTTATGGTGTGTTGTATATTATTGAATTTAGACTTTAGCCCTAGGCTATATTCGTTGTATATGAATAAATATGTATTTACTATTTATGAATAGTTCCATGTTGAATCACTATGAATAATAAAATGGTGAAGTAAGACTTGCATGATGGATAGGAGCTTATGCTCTAACTATATTGGATATTCGTAGGTTGAAATAGACCTATTTAAAGATAGAAAACTATATTTTGGCCTTGGAAGAAAATGAAGAGCTCATAAAGTAACAAGGTAGTGTTCCCAGACTTCTTTATAAATTTGGATTTTGGGGTCCTAGCCTTAGGCCCTTGTCACATGGACCAACAGGAAATAGGTCCAAGGGCTAGTTGAAAAAAGGGGCTTATTGATATATTGGGCTCTGGAGTTTTAGCAATTCACATTGTGGGGAAAATCCTTGATATGGTGTGGCCTAGGAAATGGATAGCCAAATGAAAATCCTATTCCCATTTTCTAGTATTGTCTACTAATTCCCACAATACATTGGAGTATCAAAGCATCAAGGTCTTGGATGAATGATTTCGTGATGATGTGATAATTGTTAAAGTGGAAATTCCATGAGGATGACACATGCCACCTAAAAGTGGCCTTTTGACATGCCAAATATAAAAATACAAGTGACATGTGGAAATGTCAAAAGTGCCATGTGATATTGGACACATCAACACGAGCCATGTTTCAGGTGGTGATTAGATATATGTGATCAATGTGGCATGAAAAGATCTCAGATCAAAATATATGTGTATCAAAGGTTCAAGGGAACCACATCTAGGAAAACCCATTGATATATTGATACTCACATCACCGAGGTCACATGGTAGACATATCATCCTTACGCATGTGGAAGGTTGTGATTAGGTTGTAGAGCAATTAAGTGGCAATCCAAGCTAGCCATAGTCCTATTGTATTATGATTTTGTTTTAGTGGTTTTACCATAATAATTTTTTTGTCGAGTCCCTAATATTATGCATTAAAATAATACTATATTGGCATATTAGTGAATCTGATATTTTTTGCCTATATTGGCATATCAACCACACTAGTAGTTTGACTAAGATTATAATCATATTAAAACGTTTGTTCCATATGATGGCCCTCAGTACTGTAACAACAAAGTTTCAACTACTAAGCTTCTCAGCTAAAATTTTTAACCTAAAGATTCGTACAAACTTAAAACGGGTTGACACTATGTGTAGAGCATGTACATATCATTTTCCTTTATTGAATTCTATATGGGCGAAAAAACTAAGTTGAGATCAAGTTGCTCATATACTATTCTATTGTTCTATGCTACAACCAAAATTCAGAATTTCATGAAATGAAGGATAATAAAAAAACCTATGCTAACTACAATGAAATGAGGTAAGCGATATGAAATATGATGAAATAAAATTGTATTTATGCTATTGTGGAAATAAATAAAACTCACAACCAAAATAGGTCAAAGAATTTATTTAGTATATTTGCTTCTAAATTCCATCTTCAAGGTTCCAGTAAAGTTTTACCATATTAAAGAAGATGACACTTGAGTTGGATTCAATTTTGGATGAGTTTCAAAAGAAAAAAGAAAAATGTTATAAGTGTCCCTATTTTTCTATAAGAGATAGTCCATTGAGTAGAAAAATGTGTTGAGGATGAGGTTGAAATCAATAGGAGATAAGGGAAGACTAAGAAATGATAATTCTCTTATGACCGCAGTATCATGTCAGTGGTAAGAGGAATTATATAACGAATGTGTGGTTGTATAGTCTCTTGTAGCTCTGCAAAACTAGAGGATTGTGCAGTCACAAAAAATTAGAAATAATCGACAAAAAATAAATATTATCAACTAAAGTGAACTAAAATGCATAAATAAACATAATAACTAAATACTATAATCACTACTAACGTTACCATCTAATGCTGAAAATTTGTACAATAAAAGACTATAGAAACAAGGTAATTAACCTTGCATAAGAAACAATACTCAGAGATAAATTGCATAAATGAACAAGTGTGTAACGAATAATGATAAAAAGGGAATTTTGAGCACCTGTGTGGGCCCTAATACAAGAAAGCTCATATTCACAAAGGAAAAAAGGACTAGGAATGAAGTATTTCTTTCATTAATTGGAAAATTTCTTGTACATAAAAAAGTTTTAGAACTAAAACTCTATTAATATGCTTATATTGCTTCTACTAACTCAAATAGAAACCTAATGGGCTACTAAAGCCCTCTATTTAAACAAAATGAATGAAGGCAAGCCTCCTTGAAAGGAGTACTACTTTCCCTCCAAAAATCTTAGAAAACATGAGCATGCTCCCTGAGTGACCTCGAAACTATAGGGAGGACTATTTATTTCTCAAATCCAACCGAGTTTGATCTTTTTATAGCAGGGGAGAGACACCATGAATCCATTTCACTAGATACACTTGTAATCTATGCCAAATATTGTCAATATCTTGCATTATAATCACATTAGGCATATAAATCATGATAAATATTGTTAACCTTCCTGGAAACTCATTTAAGGTATTAAAATGTTATTAAGTGAAAAATGGAAGGCCTAATATAGCCTTTGTGTATCTATGAAAGGTTAGATGAGCCTTAATTTTACCTAATTGGGAGGCCTATCATACCCCCCTACTGAATGTTTTTCGTATCCTCTAGGCAACCTATTCTTCCTCCTTCCTTTGTTTATCCTCATTCATTTCCTTGGTGACCTATTTAATATCCCGTGCTATGTTGAAGGTGGTCATGCCCGCTGGATAGAAAATGTTGAAATTTGCAAAAAGAAACAGTGAAATTGGCATCCAGAAATGAAATCTAGAAAATGGCACCCATAAATGGTACCATATAAGGCTTCTGATTTAATTTTCCCTTAATTAAATTAAAAGAAAAATTATAATTTCATCTCATGAGAACTTGTATTAGTTAACTCGGTTAGGAAGACTTAGTTAGCATAGGAATTCCATTTAGTGGTGTAAGAGGATGCATGGAAAGGGTTTTCTACTTTTAGGGGGTCCAAATATAGTTATTTGTGAGTTGTAATTAGTTAACTCAATTAATTGAGGTAGAATCAATTTAAGTAGTTCTAACTGATAGATGAGCTTGTGAGAGGTCAAGTGAATTAAATATGATTTAATTCACAAGTAGTGATTAATCAACTAACTGGTAATTTGCTATAAATAGATGTTGAACGTCAGTTATAAGGAAGAACCAATTGACAATGAGGTTAAAGGGAACAGATCTATTAGTTGTACTATTATAAAATTATAGAGGCCATGCATGAGGTCATCTGAAAGGCCCTAAGGATTGAGAAATCATTAATTGGGAATCTCCTAATTAACAACGGCTCAATTAGCCCAAGAATGCATAAGTAAGGTAGGCTAGGAAGAGGTAAGAAAAAGGTTAAATACTTGACCAATTTTTCTTAGATCGCAAGCCACATTTGAGCAGGATTAGAGTGAGAAAAGCAGGTGAGTGAAGAGGTGTTTTAGTGTGATGAATAACATTGTATTGTTTCATGATATTTACCATATGAAATATAGAGATAGGGGTTTTTGAGCAGTTTCTTTCCCCGGATACATCTTGTGGTGTGTGATTTATTATTTCTTTTTCTTCCTTGTTATGTCATTGTGTGATCATGTTTTGTTTCCAAAAATTATAGAAGGATTCAATATCTTTTTGTAGTACATTATAAGATCGTTTTGAATCCAATTGGTATATTTTATACATGGTATCAGAGCACCGAGAATCACAATAGAAGAGAAGAACATAATTTTTTTTGGAATAGGTTCTAATTTGCAGCTTTATTCTTCAGGATCTAGCAACAGATCAAGATGTTTTTCAATGGCTTGACACATGAATATTCTCTTGAGGGAAATTCAAATTACATAACATGGAAGGATAGGATGGAGGCATTTTTGGAGGAAAATGGGTTGAAGGAATTCATAAATATTGATGCACGGCATAATAAGGTAGCAAAGGCAAGAAGGATCTTGTTCGAGGGAGTTTGAGATCATATTTTATTGAGTCTCCATGGGAAGGAGGATCCATATTCTATTTGGAAGGCCTTGACAGATATTTTTCAGAATAGCAGTGATCACAGGAAGTTGGTGCTGAAGGAAATCTCAGAAAGATCAAGATAGAGGAGGGTGACTCGATCCAGAAATACTTGATGAAGTTCACTCAGGGTCGAGATGAGCTTGGAAGTGTTGGGGTGACTATTTTTAATGATGATTTGGTGAGCCTAACACTTATAGGACTTCCTAAGAGCTGGAATAGTTACGAGGACTCTGTGAATGGGAGGGACATTCTACCACACTGGGATAATTTGTGGGCTTACTTGGTAATAGAAGAGATACGGTGGAGCACCAGAGACAGGACCTCTAGAAAATACAAAGAATAATATTTTGCATTGGTCGAAAAAGGAAAGAAAGCCAAGGGAAATAATATGCAAGGTGAAGAGGGTAAGAGATACTTGTCCAAGATCAATTTTTTTCACTATCACGAGCATGAGAACTATGCCTCGAATTTTCCACTAAAGAAGGAAAGAAACAAGGAGCCTGCAGTTATAGTGGGTGAAACACTAGAATCAGAGTTCAAGCTTGATTTTACTCTCATTGCATGCATGACCAGCACTGTAAATGGATGCATGTGGTATCTAAATAGTGGTACCTCATTCCATACGACAGGGAATAGAGATCGCTTCAGTGATTTGGAGGAGAAGGACCTCCAACAAAACATAGAGTTTGGAGATGAAGGGAGGTATAGTGCGGCCGACGTAGCTACAGTTACCTTTAAAAGGGAGTCTAACTCCCCTCTCATACTAACATATGTTTTGTATCTTCCATGACTAAGGAAGAATCTTGTCTCTATCGCGGTATTGGAAGAGCATGGTTATGATGTGATGTTTAGAAACGAAAAGTTTTCCTTAGACACATATCCACAGGACAGGTGAAACAGATCAGTGTAAGAGTGAAGAATATGTATGCTCTCGAGGTCAAATATGCATGCAAAAATTTGAGGAGAAATGAAGAGGTTAGTGACTTGGTGGTTTGGAGGGAGCACAAATTACCTCTCAACAGTTAGCCTCAAGAGCAATCTCAAAAGGTTGTGGAGTAGCCACAATTGGAGAAGAAAAGAGGAGACCAAGTGGAAGTGTACACTCATGTAGAGACCTCTAGTAGGGGGGAATTTCGAGCTAGATGGTTAGAGGGAACACATGCAACCATACCTATAGGTAAGAGGTGGGGTGATGTGCAGATATAATCCCAAGAGAAGAAATTTGGGCACGATATAATGATATGGAGTGTCTCATCGATCGAACCTAGCTATTAGGAGACCAAAATACACAATAGTAGGAAATATCAATAGGATTGATGCAGGAAGATGTCAGGAAGATAGAAATAAGAGTGACAGATGTAAGAAAATGGAGTGCATATCAGAGTTGGCAGTAGTGCAAAGGGCACAGATGCAGAGTCAACAACAACGCAGATATTTCAATAGAAAATGTAGTAATCGGTAGCAGTCAGAGACTCTGATGACAGACTCCATCATACTGATTCATTTTTTTGGAGGCTATTCAGTTTCAAGAGTTGCAGTAGGAACAGCAGTAGACAGAAGTGTTGCAAGCATAAAATTACAAAGGTACCGGATTGGGATAGATTGAATTCCTTTCTTGTTGAAAGGGAGTGTTGAAATTTGCAACAAGATGCAGTGAAATTGACATCTAGAAATGAAATCTAGAAAAAGACACCCAGAAAAGGTACCATATGAGGCTTTTGATTTAATTTTCCCTTAATTAAATTGAAATAAAAATTGTAATTTCATATCATGAAAAATTATATTAGTTAACTGATTCAGGAAGACTTAGTTAGCTTAGGAAATTCGATTTAGATGTATAATATAGTACATGAAAATGGATTTTCTATTTTTAGGGGTCTAGATATAGTTATTTGTGAGTTGTAATTATTTAACTCAATTAATTGACTTAAAATCAGTTTAACTAGTTCTAACTGAGAGATGAGCTAGTGAGAGTTCAAGTGAATTAAATATGATTTAATTCACAATTATTGGTCAATGAGTTAACTGATAATTCACTATAAATAGTTTTTTCATGTCAGTTATAAGGAATAACCAGTTGATACTCAAGTGAAAGGGAATATATCTATTGGTTGTACTATTAGAAAATTGTACAGGTCATGCATGTGGTCGTCGGGAAGGCCCTGAAGGATTGAAAAATAATTAATTTGGAATTTACTAATTAATAGGGGCTCAATTAGCTCAGTAATGTGTAAGCAAGGCAGATGAGGCAAAGGAAAGCAAAAGGTTAAATACTTGAGGGATTTTTCTTAGATCACAAGGCAGATTTGAGTAGGATTGGAGTGAGGCAGTCAGGAGAGTGTAGAGGTTTCTTAGTATAAGGAATAGCATTGTATTGTTTCGTGATCTTGACCATATGAAATATATATATATATATAGAAGGTTTTTGAGCAGTTGATTTCCCCAGATACATCTTGTGTTGTGCAATTGATTATTTCTTTCTCTTATTATGTGATTGTGAAATCGTGTTTTGTTTCTGCAAATTTTATAAGGATTCAGTATCTTGTTTTAGTAGATTATAAGATCGGTTTGAATCTTGTTGGTATATTTTATATAGAAACCTAAATTTTCCTCAATTTCCTGCCACTCCCTTGTCTCGTGTTCTTTATTTTAAAGCTCCTTCATACCTAATAGAAAGGTTAGATTGAATCTGAGTACAATCTGTTGGGCCTCAAATCTTTGAATCATCATATTATATAAAGGGGTTTTGTATAGTGCAGACTATCATGGGAATGGCACTCTCTAATATTCATGTTGTAAGGTAGTGTTTTCCAACTCGTCTCACAAGCTTGTGATCTCTCTTCTCCCAATAGCCTAAAGGTATCCTCAAGTGGTCAATCAGTTAACTGATAATTCACTATAAATAGATGTTTCATGTCTTTTATAAGGAATAACCAGTTGAGACTCAGATGAAAGGGAAGATATCTATCAGTTGTACTATTAGAAAATTATAGAGGTCATGCATGCAATCATTGGGAAGGCCCTAAAGGATTGCATAATATTTAATTTGGAATTTCCTAATTGATAGGGGCTCAATTAGCCCAAGAATGTGTAAGCAAGGCAGATGAGGCAAAGGAAAGAAAAAGGTTAAATACTTGATGGATTTTTCTTAGATCGCAATCTAGATTTGAGCAGGATCGGAGTGAGACAGTCAGGAGAGTGCAGAGGTTTCTTAATATGAGGTATACCATTGTATTTTTTCATGATCTTGACCATATGAAATATATATATATAGAGGGTTTTTGAGCAGTTGATTTCCCCAGATACATCTTGTGTTGTGCGACTGATTATTTCTTTCTCTTGTTATGTGATTGTGAAATCGTGTTTTGTTTCCACAAATTGTATAAGGATTCAGTATATTGTTTTAGTAGATTATAAGATCTGTTTGAATATCGTTGGTAGATTTTATATAGGAACTTGAATTTTCCTCAATTTCATGCCACTTCCTTATCTCGTGTTCTTGATTTTAATGCTCCTTCATACCTAATTGCAAGGGTAGATTGAATCTGAGTACAATATGTTGGGCCTCAACTGTAATATTCCCAAATGGGAAGAGCAGCAATATAGCTCATAAAATGAAGTCAGCAGAAAATATTTAACACATGAAACCATAAGACCAATATGGAGTCATAACATTATGTATTAGAGTGGCAAATCAATACAAAATAGTGAGGCATAAATCATTTACAATGAGGAAACAAACCTCCCATAAGAAATCACTCCAAAATATGAGTTGTTGTTACAATCCAAAATGACGGAGAGAAACTACAGCGCATTCATATTCAGCATAACTACAGCTAGAGATGATACAATGATATAAAAATACTGATATAGGCCCCAATAGAGTCTATACATACAGATCTGGGCACTAGATCAGCTTTCCAAGACAAACCAAGAGGGTTTCTAGAAAATGCACACAATGTAGACCCAAAAATCACTACGTAGATAATGCTGCAAGAAATATTATATATTGGCACTTATCACATGCATTTAACACAAGACAATAATCATAAAAAAAATGGCGAACCATATACTCGTCATATATAAAAAGATGATTATCCATAATATGTATCGACAAAATAATAAATGTTTTGGAGACCACTACTCTAATACATCTGACATGCCCATAACATGTTGAAAAATAAAAACTAGGGGCACCACATGCCCCTACATCTAATCACTATCTGGAGGGTCCCGAGATAATGACTCGGCTCCTGCAACCCACAAATCCCGCACAGCCTGTCTGGCCATCGTTGTGTGTTGCATAACCCCTTGCCACTTAAAGGGTAGCCCTATACATCCCTTGATGTACTGGTCCTCAATATCATGCCATCTGCACTTAGATATGCTGGTCAGCATCAGCTCACAACTACGATAGACATCCTCTAGTAGGGCCTGATAGTCAGGTCCCTAGTCTCCTCTCGCTCTACTAGACTCTATAGCCCCTGGCACTACGGGTCATCCCATATACCCTACCATCTTCATCGGTGCTATATATGCATACCAAAAGTAACGAATTAGTGCCACATACATATTATAAAAAATTTACAACGCATCATAATATATAGCAACTTTCACTTACCATTTGGTCCCCATGCTCGACTTGAAGAAAGTGGAAATTCAGGGTCACCCTGAAATTTCATACCACTATATGGATAGTCGTCTATATACAGAAGAATCTTATCCAATGTGTAAAGAACTAAGGTCGAAACACCCTGTTAGCCCCCCTATAAAATTTCTTGACAAGCAAGCAAGGGGCTGAATTGTTTCTGAGCCTTCAAGGAATGCGTTTCCTCTGAAAACACATCATCCTTGAAGCCTCCTTGTGCATTTTCCTTTGATAAATCTACTCTACTTTTTCCAACCCCCAAGCCTCTCTGATTGTAAAAAATTGTGCTTCGAAAGGCCTATTTTGCCCCTGGTACCCCTGCAAAATACCCCACTTTCCAACCTCTTTCTCCCCTTTTTATTTCCCTCATTAGCACTCTGATTCTCCCAAAACCTCATTTAAAGCCCACACATACCCCTTGGCTGGAAAGTTAAACCCTCATTACCTCTACCGTTACCCTTTATTGCCCTCAAATTGCACTAAAAATGGGAAAAAAAACCACTTTGCGACTTACATTAAGCCTTAACCCCCTTCCGCTAGCCCCTCAGCCTTTTCTCCACGCGACCCAGGCGCGGTAACCGAGCGCTGGCCCGAAGGGCGCTAATCTCCCATGTATATCAGGAGCGTTCCTGACCGTTGATCTTTATAGATCAGACGACGATTGTTAACTCCACAGTGTTCGTGTTTCCGCCGTTCAAACCCCCGACCGCGCAATTGTCGTCCATTTACCTGCAGATCCAATGGTTCAGAGTCTACCCACCCCGGTGGTCCCCGTGCACTTTTCAAAACCATCCAGTTTCTATCGCACCGCCTTTGGGCAGAGTACGGTATTCTCCGATCGGCCAGCGATTCCACTCAGCATTCGACTCGTGGCAGTGGCACTGTTCCAAAACCGCCCGCTCATCACACGTTATCGTTTGGCGTTTGCTGTGACGCGATATGCTTGTCAACTTTCCGATCTATCATCACCCATCCAACAGTCATCACTCAGCAGAGTTGCGCGGGGTTTAATCCAAGGTCACCGTACTCCTGGCCCACCATTCGTCGCCCTCCGCTGCATTTTCAACCCTCGATTTCCTTTGAGATCTGACAGTCTAGATCCGATCACCTCCATATCTGACCAGTCCTACCACGTCATCACCCCACGCATGTCCATCGTATATTCACCTCCGTCATATATTCGTCCAAAGGTCGATTTTTCGTAGGTTTTATTTAATTTTTGTTGCGATCCACCCACGTCCACCCGACTATGTTTCACTGTCATACTACACTGTCCGCCATAGTCCCATGCTATTCTTCCATCTCATCCATCTGCACAGTCATCCTCGCCACCCCCATTACATCCACCACCTCCGTGCATAAGTTTTCCTAACTAGTTTTCGTGTTTTTCAGGGTTTTGAGGTGGTGAAGGCCACCATGATTTGCACACGCTATCACAATGACAGAAAATATAGGAAAATACCGTGTGTAGAGGAAAATATCATTAAAAAAGGCCCGAAGAGGTACCACAACGGGATTTGCATTTAAAGAGCAGGGTTTAACCCTGTGAAACTGTCCCGGTGCCCTTAACACACAGATTTCACAGTCAAAGATATAAATGGATCAGCAGAGAACCTAGGGCACGCAAATAAAGATCTTTAAATCCTTATGTTCAGAGATTTAGAGGCAAAGTACTAGATAGAGAATCCAGCACATAGAAAACCATATCATCGGGGTTTTCACAGCAGCAGAATGTTTTTCTCTATAAAGGAAAAAGTGCCCATGTAGTTTTTACTCTACACCGTTTTCCTAAAGAAATTTCCACCCTGACAACAGTCTGAAGCTACCAGAGCATTTGTTTCATAAGCATGGTAGACTTCTCAGTTATTTACTTACCTTTTGTTTATTCACCAAAATTACCACAGAGCCCTGCAGCCAAAGTACATCAGAGACATACCCGGAGTAAATGAAAGGCTGAGGACGATCACTCCTTCACCCAAAGAGTGCCAGAATTGAATACTCAGAATTTAAACAGAATGGGCTTCGGCCCTCTTTCTCTTCAGAATTTTTTAATGCTACATTTAGTTTCTCACCTACCTTCTCTACTCCACTGGAGCTATAAATTCATGAAGAAACTCAATGTAAAGGTTGTTGATCAGTTATCAGAGAATTGCAAGTAGTTTCTTTTGGTACATAGTCTATGTGTAAAGTTATAAGATAAGCTGAGGAGTATGATCTCAGACTGAGTATTCAGCTATTGGCAATGTTGTACTTGACTGGTATTTCTATTTAATATGACAAGCACATTTCTTTGGATCTTGATCTAAAGCAGCGGTGATGTTTTCCTATCTCTGTGTTTTAATTCATTTCATTTCGTTTCCACTGGCTTGCATCAGAATATTGGCATAGGATTTACCCTGGTTAGGTACCCTATGTTACTGCTCTCCTTGCCATTGATGTTTTTCTTCTGAATGTGTTATCTAAGAATTGATTTCAGTTAATTTAACCAGTGTAGTGGATGTTATTTCCTGCTCTCTGATGTATGAATTAAGTGTGTCTGTTCTTAGATGCTTCTTGTTAAGGATTTAGCTGGAAGATTTGGGAACACTGGGGATTAGAGTTAGCCTTGTCCACTAGGATCCTTGTGCGACCAGCTGGTCTTTAACTTTGTATCCTGAATCTGTGTTGTCTCCTCCCCTTCTACCATTCCATATCACACAATCATCTTTAAGATCCAATGTTTTAGATGACTAACCCAATTGAAAGCGTGCACATTGGATAGTACGAAAATCCTTTCCTAACTCCATTTCCCAATGGTTTTGAATATTTCCTGGAACCTTTCACCTCTGCCTTATCCCTCTTTTCTCATCCTTGTCTTACATTGAACCCTTCCTTCCTGATAAACAGCAACCAAATCAAAACAAATCAAATAAACAAACCTTGTGCCTACAACTAGCCTAACAACTTAACATTTAAGCCTCAAAGACATATAAACTTTGACTATTATAGAGAGATCCCTCTCTAGACCTAGGAGGGCTAGATCCTAAGTTCTAAAAGTGGTTTGATGTTGTCTCATATTTTGGTCTTGCCAATCTAGCCAAAACATGGGAACCCCAACATAATGGTGACTCCGCTGGGGAAATTCTGAGAGCCTATAATTGCTAAACATTAATCTGTCTCCCAGTCTCGTCACCAACATAATGGCGACTCCGCTAAGGAGTTTCTGAGTTTTCCTCACCTTACTATATCATAAGCCTCAGAAAACCTACAATCTCTGGTTAGGTTGGTAGATTAAACACACCATTCACACATCAACCTCTATACCTTTTGTTGCGTTCTCCCACACTCTTAGATAGAGTCTGGAAAGGGCCAGGTAGCCTCCAGTTCTCACACTCTTTCAGAGGTGACATATCTGGTAAACGCCCTCCCATTCAATCTTTGGTTAGATTTTGCTGTGTTTGGAAGATATCCTTGAAAAGGGACATCTCATAAGCACTGTGGTGGACAGTGTACCCTCCAAAAACATCCTAAATCTTCCACCTAGTGACTCCATAATTCCTAAACGATTAAAGACTCCACTGGTGATTAGTAGGCCTGCTGATTATCTTGGTTCACATTAGACTCCACTGGGAGACCAAAGCCATTAAAACATCAGCCACAATAGAAGTGACAAATAGGGTTAAGCTGCTTGATTGGAAAGCAGCATTCTGGCTTTCAGAACCATTCACACAAGAACTTATCCCAACCCAGACCCACCTGAAATAGTTGACAACCCTGAGAGCATCCTCAAGAGATCTCCTACACCTAAAAGACCAACTATTTCCAGCCACATCCATAGAGCTAACTCTACACCAGAAGATCTTACAGCTCTATCACACTTTCACCTTGACCTAGAACTACCTAATAGATTACCTAGAACTAGGTCATTCAGTATCCTAGACCAGCCAGACCTTGAGCTCCCTGGTTCACCACCTCAAAGTAGTAAGCACCTAGGGAATAGACAGACCCCTCCGTCTACACCACCTGATATACACTTCATTCAAAACTTGGGGCTCAGTCACCCTAAATCTACTCATCAAACTTCTGCTGGTCATAATATCCCTGTCATCCATATACCAGTTGCTCAAGTTAACCCTTTACCTCATCAAAACACCATCATGGTAGCTTGGTATGCACCTCTGGTTTTGCCTCAGCCTCTAGTACCCTTACCGAATGATTACCAATAAAAAATCCCACACTTCATTGCAAAAGAGTCCATCACAGCTCAGCAACATGTAGATAAGATGGAAGATTCTTTTCATTACATGGAGATAGATGATGATACAGTCAAAATGAGAATCTTCGCCCAGAGCTTAGGGGAATATGTGAAGAAATGGTTTAAGGGCCTACCTCCGAGTAGCATCAATGACCTCCCAGCTCTATATCATACTTTCATAAATAAATGGGAAGTTAGGGAAAATCCTCGCCAACTCCTAACAGAATACATGAACATTAAAAGAAACATAGGGGAGAGTGTCCATGATTACACAAAGAGATTCAATAGCATTTACAATGCCCTTCCTCCACACATGAAACCTCCCCAAGGTATGGATCTAGCGAAATACCCTGAAGGCTTTGATGTTGACATGGCCTATCAGCTTAGAGATAAAGAGTACAACACATTAGAGGACATGCAGAAAGGAGCAGTGAATATAGAAGCCAACTTGATTGAGAAAAGAGCAATGTTGAGAGCTGAAAAAAGGGTAACATATAGAGATGACACTGTAGCTTCCACATCTGATCCAAATTATGATATATTATCTAAAAATGTGGAAAGACTACAGCAAATAATGGAAAATATGGTTGTCACAGTTAGCAATCAAAACAAAAACCAGAACCAAAACTTTAGAAGAAACAACAACACTCCCAACAGACAAAGAGAGTCAGATCAGAAAGTTATTCCCCCATTTCAAGAAAACTTCATGGATGAAGATGAGGGAATCATAGAAGAGTCTGAGGGAGATACAATAAACATGTTTGAAATGGAAGATTCAATCCATAACTGTTACTCAGAAGAGGATCAGCCCTCACCCTCTGGTTGGGATGAGGAATGGTTAAAAACTGAGGATTACAGATTAGGATTTGAAAATTCCATAATGCATGTCAGAGAACAATATGAACTTAAAAGAAAAAAGAGCCAAGAAACTCCCAAACCAAAATCTTCTGAGGTCACCATCAAGAAAAGACCTGAAAAAATTCTAAAGCAACTGCTGAAAGCAGCAAGCCATCAGCTGAGAGTTCTGGAAAAAACAAAGAAAAAGACAACCAAAACACAGATACGCAAGGTAAACCAGCTAGCAGCACTAGCACTGCAGTTAGTGCTCCTAATAAAACTGTCACAAACACTATACGTAATGAGAATCAACACAGTGATTCAGCCACTAAGGTGGTGACTAAAAAAATAGAGTTGAACATTCCGAAGAGTCAGTCCACTTTCAATTTGGAAAGTGAGATTGCAAAAATTAAAATCTCTGTCCCACTCTATGAGCTGGCCACTCAGAATGTATATAAAGGCCAAATTTTGAAAGCATTAAATTTAGGTGAGAACAGTGACACTGTAAATCTGAATGATGATCAACCTGCCCTTCTGTTTGGTCCAAAGATAGAACGAAAGTTTCAGGAAGGGGTAGTGCCCCCTTTTTATATCAGTCTTAATATCCATGATAAGATCCTCCACAATGCAATGCATGATTATGGAGCATCACACAACCTGATTCCTAAAGTAGTGATGGAGAGATTAGGCCTAGAGATAACCCGTCCCTATAAAGACCTGTATTCATTTGACTCTAGTAGAGTAAAGTGTCTTGGCCTGATCAAATATTTATGTGTGAGCCTTACCCAGATTCCTACAAAATGTATGGTCATGGATGTTGTGGTGGAAGATGTGCCACCCAAGTATGGCATGCTATTGTCAAGATCATGGGGAGCCAAGCTGCAGGGAACTATGCAAATGGATGGGGATTTTGCCACAATCCGAATCTTTGGCCAACTTAGAAGACTGTACAGGGAAGCAAAAATGAAATTCCTAGTTAGTAGCCCTGAAAATCCTGAAAATTCTCCTCTATACTTTGTACATATAGACCTGGATTCCTTTATCTTCTGCAATGATGAATCTTTGGGGGGACCAAAATCTGAAAACGTTGATACAAGAAAAGGTACACATGATGAAACAGAGCCAATGGACTTTAACATAATGGCTACCCTAGACTCAGAGGAGGAAGACGTAGAAAACTTTGAACAATGCACTGAAACAAAAGCTCAATGTGAACCAGAAATAGAATGCGATCAACCAACTAGTCGCACCTCCGATTTCCACACACCTGACGAAAAACAAAACAACCCACAGCCTAGTGCAGTTCCTATAATACAACATAATGGCGAACCCAGCTGTAGGGAAGGAAATGATGATAAAACGAAAAATGAACCCTTGTGGGGCATGAGTTTCGATGGGTCATGCACCAAGAGAACTCCTGGGGCAGGAGTGTGGATACGAAACTCAGATAATGAATACGCAGAGAGCCATGCCTGTAACCTACACTTCAAATGTACAAAAAACATTGCAGTGTATGAGGCTCTTATCCTAGGCTTAAACCTGTTGAGAAAATTAGGAGCCCGTAGGATAACTGTGCGTGGAGACTCTGAGCTGATTGTTAAACAGGTGAATGGTGAATACACAATGAAACATCCTAGATTGAGAGCTTACAGGAATGACACTATGGATTTATTGAAAAAATTTGTTGAATACGAGTTAGTGTTTGTTCCTAGGGGTCAAAATGCCATTGCAAACAGATTGGCTTGCTTGGCTAGTTCCTACCCTAAGACTCCAAGCGACCAACAGATAATCATTCAGACCAAATTCAATCCTGCAGTGCTGGATAACGAAAAATATTGGCAGGTCTTTGAGGGTGATAAATAGATTGAAGATTTCCTAACAGGTAGAAAGAAGTTTGAATTTTCTGATTCAGAATCTGTGTCTCGTGACAGTTGCCTAAGTGAGGAACCCTCAGACGAGGAAGAAACACCTCGTAACATAGAAATAAACGCTTTGAACGAAGAAACTGGAAATTCAAACGGAAATTGTGAAAACATAGAAAGTGAAGAAGTCGAGGTGCTGCAGGCCAAAGAAAATAACTTACCTCGAGGTCTGGCACCTTTAGAAGACCTTTTTGACTTTGACAGCGTAGCAAAAAAGCCTACCATAGAGCACGTGGACTCTGACATTGAAGAATGCAATATAGGCACAAAAGAAAATCCCAAAATGATTAAATTGGCTAAATCCTTACCCGCGGAAATGAAAAAGAAATACATTTACCTTTTCAAAGAATTTATTGACGTGTTTGCTTGGGGCTACGAAGACTTAAAGGCTTATGACACGAACATCATAGAGCACAAAATACCTTTAAAAGAAAATCAGAAACCCTTCAGGCAGAAACTTCATAGGATAAACCCAAAAAAATTGCCTGCAGTTGAAAAAGAGATTAAAAAGATGTATGAGGCAGGCATAATAGTTCCAGTGAGGTTCTCTGATTGGGTATCAAACTTAGTGGCTGTGAGAAAGAAAAAAGGGGAAATCAGGCTGTGTATAGACTTCAGAAACCTTAATAGAGCCTCACTGAAAGACAATTACCCTTTGCCAAAAATGGAACACATTCTACAGCAGGTAGTAGGCTCAAAAAGGATTTCTCTGTTAGATGGTTTTTCAGGATACAACCAAGTTTTAGTACTCCCAAAAGATAAACTCAAAATAGCTTTTACCACTCCCTGGGGCACCTTTATGTATGTAAAAATGCCCTTTGGACTGATGAACGTTGGTGCAACCTTCCAAAGAGCAATGGATATAGCTTTTGCAAATGAGATAGGGCACTTCATTGTTATTTATTTGGATGACATAACAGTCTACTCCAAGACTGAGGAAGAACACCTAGAACATCTGAGAAAAGTGTTTGAAAAATGTAGAATGTTTGGCCTGTCACTGAATCCCAAAAAGACTGTATTTGGGCTGCAAGAAGGAAAGCTTCTTGGCCACATTATATCTGAAAAGGGAATCGGGATAGACCCACAGAGAGTTGAGGGAACACTACAAATCACACACCCAAGAAACATCAAAGAATTACAGTCCTTCATTGAGAAAATTAACTTCCTTAGGAGGTTTATTCCCAACCTAGCTGAGCACCTTAGGAATATGAATAACATGCTGAAGAAAGATGCAGGGGTTAAATGTACTGTTGGAGCTAAACAATCTTTTGAATCAGTGAAACTTGCACTCACCCAAGCTCCTGTTCTGATTAGCCCTGATTTCTCAAAATATTTCCTGATCTTTTCATTTGCCTCTGAGCATACAGTGGCTGCAGTCTTGCTACAAACAAACACTGAGGGAATGGAACAACCAATTGCTTTTTTCAGCAAAGCACTGAGAGATGCGCCCTTGAAATACAACATAATGGAAAAACATGCCTATGCCTTATTCAAGGCCTTAAAGGACTTTAGGGTGTACATATTGCATTCTCACACCATAGCTTATGTGCCTAACATAGTTTTCAAAGATATATTGTCCCAAGATCCTGATGGAAAGAGGGGCAAATGGATTGCTGTGATTTTAGAATATGATCTTGAGATAAAACCCACAAAACTAATCAAAGGGCAGGGCTTAGCTAAATTAATGGCTGAATCAAACTTACAGGCCCTTGAAATTAACATGGTAAATGCCTTGGATGAGCAGGAAGGACTTCCTGATCCCACTGTTGAGGAGAAGTTTCAGAAATCTCCTTGGTACTCTGATATCCTTTATGTGCTCTCCAACCTCAATGCTCCACCCGAACTGTCAAAGACCGAGGCTAGATGCCTGAAACTAAAGGCCAGAAACTAATGCATTTTAAATGAAAAATTATATTGGAAGAATCCAAATGGCCTATTTCTTAAATGTTTTCCAGAAACTGAGGCTGAGAGGATTAAACAAGAACTCCATGCTGGAGAGTGTGGAGGCCACCTAAGTTGGAAAGCCACTGCAAATAAAATACTCAGGGCTGGTTATTATTGGCCCACACTCTTCAATGATGTCCATAAGATGATAACTGCTTGCCATAAATGCCAGATCTTTGAAGGAAAAAGAAAACTCCTCCCCCTCCCTTTACAACCCATCACTGTTGAAGGTCCTTTTATGCAATGAGGCCTAGATTTCATAGGGGAAATTCATCCTGCTTCTTCTGCACAACACAAATGGATTCTAACAACCACAGACTACTTCACTAAGTGGATAGAGGCCATACCTACTAGGAATGCCACAGATTAAGTCATCATTAGGTTCCTAGAAGGTCATATTCTCTCTCGGTTTGGTTTTCCAAGGAAAATAATCACCGATAATGCTGCTGCTTTTGGATCCAAGAAAATGGTTGATTTTTGTCACAGGTACCGAATAGCACTTGGTCATTCAACTGCCTATTACCCACAAGGTAATGGCTTAGCTGAGTCATCAAACAAGAGCCTAGTGGCCATCATCAAGAAGCTGCTGGAAGAGAACAAAAATTCATGGCATAACAAGCTGGTACATGCTTTGTGGGCTAACAGGCTTACAACGAAGAAATTCATTGGCATGTCACCATATCAGCTTGTCTATGGAACAGAAGCAGTTTTCCCTACCAGCCTTGGGGTACCAGTGATCAATTTGGTCCAGGAGATTCAAACAGAAGAAGATAGTATGGTGAGGAGAATAAACCAGACAATCCATCTCCAGCAAACAAGGGAATAGGTCTATAACAGAGCTATCAGAGTTCAGGAAAACATAAAGAAGTTGTTTGACAAGAGAACCAAAGTTGCTGATTTCAAAATTGGAGATAAAGTTCTGAAGTGGGACTCAAGAAGAGAAGATAAAGGAAAGCACGGAAAGTTTGACAGTTTTTGGAAAGGTCCATACATCATCCAGGCCACTGTGGGTCCAAATGCCTTCTTCCTATAGGAATTAAATGGTACAGAGCTGTTTGGGGGTCCTGTCAATGGCAGGATGCTCAAACACTACTTCTGCTGATTTTCAATTTCCAGTTTTCATTACCATTGTACATACCATTGCAGTTTTTTTTTTAATTTTCAAGAAAAAAGAGAAAATGTTTCAAAAAACAGAGGAAAAAGAGAGGTTCAGACATGCTTAAAACATGCACCTCTGATGTGCAAAAGATTGGCTCTAACATGCTCAAAACTTGAGTTACAAAGAGAAGAAGGATACTTCAAGTTTCAGATTTCAAGCCTTCACAATTTTGTTTCGAGTTTTTTGCATTTTTCTATCCATTTGCAACTGTCTTTATGCCTTGGACCCACAGCAAGTCAAAAATTCTAATCCTGGCTTGACTGTTTTTCAATTTCTGTCATAGAATATAGAGAATAAATCTGTTGGACAGTTTAATCCCAGTAGATATTAGATTATGTAGAGAAACATATGAGACCAACAGTCTAATCTGGTCTCATGGAGCAATAAGGGTATATTTAGAATAGGTTTATTTTCTATTTGTAAAAATAAAATGATGTGAAGTGTCTACTAGCTCAAATGCACCCTAAGAAGAAAAATGCTAGGATTGTAGAAAGGGTAGGTAGATTGTTGGGGAAAGTCTTTCTGCCGATGTATATATCATATTGTGGCAGTTGATATAGAGAAAGAAAGGGATGTGCCAAGTAGCAGGCATCTGGCCTACACCAAAGATTATTTTCTGAATTCTTGACTCGTTCAAGAAGAAGCCATCCCCATGTGGAGCCACTGTTAGCCCCCCTATAAAATTTCTTGACAAGCAAGCAGGGGGCCGAATTGTTTCTGAGCCTTCAAGGAATGCGTTTCCTCTGAAAACACATCATCCTTGAAGCCTCCTTGTGAATTTTCCTTTGATAAATCTACTCTGCTTTTTCCATCCCCCAAGCCTCTCTGATTGTAAAAAATTGTGCTCCGAAAGGCCTATTTTTCCCCTGGTACCCCTGCAAAATACCCCACTTTCCACCCTCTTTCTCCCCTTTTTATTTCCCTCATTAGCACTCTGATTCTCCCAAAACCTTGTTTAAAGCCCACACATACCCCTTGGCTGGCCAGTTAAACCATCATTACCTCTACCGTTACCCTTTATTGCCCTCAAATTGCACTAAAAATGGGCAAAAAACCCACTTTGCAACTTACATTAAGCCTTAGCCCCCTTCCGCTAGCCCCTCAGCATTTTCTCCATGTGACCCAGGTGCGGTAACCAAGCACTAGCCTGAAGGGCGCTAATCTCCCATGTATATCAGGAGCGTTCCTGACCGTTGATCTTTATAGATCGGACAGCGATCGTTAACTCCACAATGTCTGTGTTTCCCCCGTTCAAACCCCCGACTGCGCAATCGCCATCCATTTACCAGCAGATCCGACGGTTCAGAGTCTACCCACCCCGGTGGTCCCCGCACACTATTAAAAACCATCCGGTTTCTATCGCACCGCCTTTGGGCAGAGGACGGTATTCTTCGATTGGCTAGTGATTCCACTCAGCATTCGACGCATGGCAGTGGCACTGTTCCAAAACCGCCCGCTCATCGCATGTTATCGTTTGGCGTTTGCCGCAGCACGATATCCTTGTCAACCATCCGATCTGTCATCACCCATCCAACGGTCATCACTCAGCAGAGTTTCGTGGGGTTTAATCCAAGGTCATCGTACTCCTGGCCCACCGTTCGTCGCCCTCCGTTGCATTTTCAACCGTCGATCTCCTTTGAGATCTGACGGTCCGGATCCGATCGCCTCCGTCTTTGACCAGTCCTGCCACGTCATCACCCCACACGTGTCCATTGTATATTCACCCCCGTCATATATTCGTTCAAAGGTCGATTTTTCGTAGGTTTTATTTAATTTTTGCTGCGATCCGCCAACGTCCACCCGACTCTGTTTCAATGTCATACTGCATTGTCCGCCACAGTCCCGCACTATTCCACCATCTCATTTTTCTACACAGTCATCTTCGCCACCCCCATTACATCCACCACCTCTGTGCATAAGTTTTCCTAACCATTTTTCGTGTTTTGCAAGGTTTTGAGGCGATGAAGGCCGCCATGATTTGCACACGCTGTCACAATGACAGAAAATATAGGAAAAGACCGTGTGTAGAGGTAGAGATCATGAAAAAAGGCCCAAAGAGGTACCACAATGGGATTTACATTTAAATAGCAGGGTTTAACCCTATGAAACTGTCCTGGTGCCCTTAACACACAGATTTCACAGTCAAAGATATAAATGGATCAGCAGAGAACCTAGGGCACGCAAATAAAGATCTTTAAAGCCTTATGTTCAGAGATTTAGAGGCAAAGTACCAGATAGAGAATCCAGCACAAAGAAAACCATATCATCGAGGTTTTCACAGCAGCAAAATGTTTTTCTCCATAAAGGACAAAGTGCCCATGCAGTTTTTACTCTACACCGTGTTCCTAAAGAAATTTCCACCCTGACAACAGTCTAAAGCTACCAGATCATTTGTTTCATAAGCATGGTAGACTTCTCAGTTATTTACTTACCTTTTGTTTATTCACCAAAAGTACCACAGAGCCCTGTAGCCAAAGTACATCAGAGACATACCCGGAGTAAATGAAAGCCTGAGGACGATCACTCCTTCACCTAAAGAGTGCCAGAATTGAATGCTCAGAATTTAAACAGAATGGGCTTCGGCCCTCTTTCTCTTCAGAAGTTTTTAATGCTAAATTTAGTTTCTCACCTACCTTCTCTGCTCCACTGGAGCTATAAATTCATGAAGAAACTCAATGTAAAGGTTTTTGATCAGTTATCAGAGAATTGCAAGTAGTTTCTTTTGGGACACAGTCTCTATGTAAAGTTATAAGATAAGATGAGGAGTATGATCTCAGACTGATTATTCAGCTATTGGCAATGTTGTACTTGACTGGTATTTCTATTTAATATGACAAACACATTTCTTTTGATCCTGATCTAAAGCAGCGGTGATGTTTTCCTATATCTGTGTTTTAATTCATTTCATTTCGTTTCCACTGGCTTGCATCAGAATATTGGCATAGGATTTACCCTGGTTAGGTACCCTATGTTACTGCTCTCCTTGCCATTGATTTTTTTCTTCTAAATGTGTTATCTAATAATTGATTTCAGTTAATTTAACCAGTGTAGTGGATGTTATTGCCTGCTCTCTGATGTATGAATTAAGTGCGTATGTTCTTATATGCTTCTTGTTAAGGATTTAGCTGGAAGATTTAGGAACACTGGGGATTAGAGTTAGCCCTGTCCACTAGGATCCTTGTGCGACCAGTTGGTCTTTAACTTTTTATCCTGAATCTGTGTCATCACCTCCCCTTCTACCATTACATATCACACAATCATCTTTAAGATCCAATGTTTTAGATGACTAGCCCAATTGAAAGCGTGAACATTGGATAGTAAGCAAATCCTTTCCTGACTCCATTGCCCAATGGTTTTGAATATTTCCTGGAACCTTTCACCTCACCTCCCATTTATCCCTGCGCCTCATTGTTACAGGTCAAAATACCTCCTCATCAGCTCAGAGGGGAAGACAAATATGGAAGAAGTACAAAGACCTAAATTAAACCTATTTCTGCCAAGGTAACGCATATATAGAACAGAACAAGAGCATTATAACGCAGGCAAGCAATACATTGGCCGCGATAGTGGCTAGGGCAACGCTCTGTTTACACTGGAGATACACGTTACCCGTGTTTTAAGTTTGAATTGGGAAAAGAGCGTGGAGAAAGATTTGAATCTCCGACTTTCCCTCACAAAGGAGTCAGTGCACAAAGGAAACTGCAGAAGCACCAGTTCATTATTGGTCATTGCCATAGAAGATTGAACTCCAAGAGAGGCAAAAGCATGGAGATCAAAGAAACATCTAAGCCTTTTCCATTCCAAACTAGTGGAAAGAGGAGGGCAACAATGGCCTTCTCCCTCTCCTATAAGAAGAAGTTGAAGGCTCTTAATTGAGGGTCGAAGGATTGCTCAAAAGTTCTTGTATACTTGTGGAATAGAGAATAGTGTGACATTGTGAAGGCCAAGAGTCAAAGAGGCTCCTAGAGAGTTTTTTGGCTTGGACTTCTTCACTTGATAGAGAAGAGAGATTGGGAGACTGAGGAGGGCTTGGTACAACCGATGGTTGTAATCCTCCTTCTTTCAAAATCAATAGAAATATGTTCGTTTTGTCCATTCGATGCTTAATGTTATATTGTTGTTTCAATATTTGTTTAGTATGATATGAATGGCTCAGATGTGTATAATCTAGATGTTTATTGTTGATTTAATTGATAGAATACTTGTTATATTAGAAGTTACGCAGGTGCTTTGACTGATTGCAGGTCTCAGATTTGGAGCCGGCGAAGAAGGACTCTTACTTTGCTGCTCAGCGTTCTCCAAGAGATTCCAAGACCGTCAAAGAGGTAATTATCTATTGTATTCCTTCAAGTTATTTCAAGCTAATATGAACATGCTCATGCCATCTTTGTGAACAACATAGCTAATCTTACTGTCTGCCTCGGGCACCGGAAAGCCCTGAGAGGGATATACGAAAACCAACCACCCAAGCAGTTTACCCTATAGCAGAATTGGCGACTCCACTGGGGAGTGTCCCCATAGTTTCCGGACTATTTTTCCCTTCATTTCTTCTCTCCTCTGTTCAGTATCCTTCCGACCATTTTTTGATGCCCAATAGACATACCAAACGCTTGCAGAGTTCAATCATGTTCCTGTCTGGCCAACTGAAGAGCTTTTCCCTGGTTAACGCGACCTATGCAGTTTATCCAGTGCATTATAACGCGGTCTAGGCTTAAATACAGTGTGTTATAACGCTGTATTTTCTCAGAGATAGAGCGTTACTCAGCCAAAAACCCTGCTGTTCACTACTGTGACTGTGTTTTAGCTGTAGAGTTTTTTGGCCACCAGTACCTTTCACAGACTGAATCCCTGTGCTTGTCTGCTAAAGCTAGCATTGATTATTTGTTTCTCTTATTTAGTTAGTGTGAAAAGCATTTACTTTTTTAAAGAAATTTTTTTTTTTTCTGCATTTAGTGGAGTTTATTCTGAAAGTTTAGTTCACAGACTGTTAAAGAGGTAGATAGAAGTCTGAATCTTGAAAGTTGAGCTGTGTTATTTACATGTTGGTGCATGGATGATTGATAAAGAAACACTCTTCATTGAAGTTAATATTTAGAGCATGTTTTGCATGGTTTATTGAGTCAAGAGTCTCACTATACTTCATACGTCCATTCCCCCTCCGCAAGACTAATAACAAAGTACACTAAAAACAAAGCGATAATAAAATCAATCTAATAACTCTTTTTGAGCTCACACAAATAGTAGTTCAGGCTAGGATCTTGGGTTAGGAAAGTGAGAAAACTACCCAAGATCTCAAAACTTGAAGACTAGAGTCATTAACGAGTGAAATCCTGCTGCACTCACATTATCGGGACCGTTCCTTTACCGGAGCTCAGCGCGAGACAACACTTGGGTGCACTAGAAGGTAGCCCGCCTTCGACTGCATCATGTGGGTGTGTTATATATTGGGGTTCCCTTCGGGGATGTCGAAACTAGATCGGGGATCTAGGTATTCTGCCCATATAGCACAATGTCCTTGACCGTGGACCCCCCTGATAGTGTCTGTGATTTGAGGTATCCTTAGTGGCCATACTTTTAGGGACTTACACAAGGTGACTGGGACGGGCTGTCCTGGTACTTGAAACAGACGGACCTACTCTGTCTTCAGTCTTTAGGAGGGTACTCGTCTTCACGAGAGTGCTTACACCTATCGTCTGGGGTTCGGGCGAAGCTCTAGAGTAACCGTAACTATACTTTCGACCAACCCTCTCTGTATGCTATTGTGAGACTGGATTTCATCACCAGTGAATGGTAGTACTCAGACAGGGCACCCTATACTTGCTGCTTGTTGATTGATTTTAGAGAGTCTTTTTCTTTTTAGTAAGCGTGTGGTTACTGTCACTTGAGACTTCATAATATATCACATTTTAAATAAAATTTGTTAAAATTAAACCGGTCACCGTGGCGTCCCCTGACCCACGCCGTCTGTCTCGACGACAGCAAGGTCTACCTCCTCTCACTTTAGAGGAAAGATTGAACCTTGGTGAACTCGAGCCTTCTACGGAAGAGCAGTCTCCTCTGACTAATCTGGATTATCACATAGACCCTTATCAGCCGGAACTCCCGGAGGACCCTTTCACTGAAGGCGTTGTACCTAATTACAATCCTCCGCTCACTGATCCATTAGGACCGGTGATAATCCAGATTCCACCGCGCCAAGATATGTCTGCGGCAACACCAACATCTATTTCTCCACCGGTATCCACAGGGTCGATACCAATGACAACCATTCCTGGTTCGCCATCATCCTCCCCGCCGGTGGTTAGTTCTATGTCATTACTGGGTAACCCCAGTAGTCAACATATGCCTACCCCCAACCCTATGGTCAACACAACTGTCAGTAGTTTACCGAACCCTTCGGCATCTACTCCTACCGTGACCACGTTGGGGACCACGGTAGCTCCTCCCATGAGCACGACTACTTCAGTGCCCTTTAACAACCCTTTCGGTTGGAACCTTCTGTTGAGTTCAAACCCCCTGGCCACTATACCAGGGGGTAGTGTTATCAGTACACAGGTAGCAGGGAATATTTCTCTTCCTATGCAATCCTTAGGACAAATGGGACAACCCATTGTAAATACTATCCCCTTAAGTGGTTCAAACATAGGTGTAGGATCTATACCATTGCCAAATTATGCAAGTACTAGTATGCCTCCGGGAAAATCTATTGCATCCATTTGGACTAACCAACCCCAACCTCCATCTGGAGTGGGAGGGCACTTTTACGCCGGGGGCAACCAACCATTTTCCCCTCAATACACTATGCCCTATGGACAACAACTGTATGTTCCTACTCCTCCACCTATGGGAGGTTTTTATCAAATTCCCACTTACCCTTCTGGTAACACATGGATGGGGGGACCCTATGGTCCAAGTAGTCAGCCCATACTGCCTTGGTTAGACTCGGGGGAAAATCCACAATTGCCTTTCTTGGCAGCTTTGGACATACCCGACATCCATAAGCTGACAAATGACCCCATCAATCACAACTCGCTTTGGCCTCCTATACCGCATAAGATTCCTTCAGATATCCCGAAGTTCGACGGGAAGCATAGAGATTACCCGACCGCACACATCACTACCTTCCATTTGTGGTCCATATCCAATTCCATGGTAGATGATAGTGTCCGCCTTCGACTGTTTTCCCGCACCCTTACAGGAAATGCTGCCAAGTGGTACATCGAATTACCACGCGCCACCATCAATACGTTTGGCGCTTTAGCGACGGAGTTCTTAAAGAACTTTCAACTACCAATTAGAGTGGAAACCGGCACAGAATTGTTAACATCACTGCGCCAAGACACCGCCACCCACATCTCCAACCATATTCATGAATGGAGACGTAGGAGGAGGCTTGTCAAAGCGCCAATACCGGACCATCTCTTGGCCAATTGGTTTTGCAAGTCTCTTTTACCCCATATCTCTAAAGACATTGGCCTTTCTCGTGCGGTGACAGAAGATCAATGTATTCGTCGTGCCCAGCACCTGGATTTAATGTATTCACAATCCGGCACGCTTTACGATCTGCTCCCCCATGCCCCTGGTAACCCGAACCCTCCGGCTACTCAGAAAACCGGAGCTCATGCCGACGGTCTCGTTGGCGCGATCTCTGGTGTAGCCACCAATCAGTCTCAGGGGCAAACCTCCCAGCCATCCTCGGCTGCCACCGCCCCCCACCAAACGACTCCTCTTCCTTCCGCTGAGGTAAAATCGGTGCAAACCTCACAAAAACCCAACGGGAAAAATAGGAAGAATAAGAAGAAAACATCTTCTTCGGAAGAGCAGTCGAATAATCAGAATAACTCTAATCAGAAAAATGCTGCTAATGAAAAAGGAAAGGATAAACCCATGAGATTTCCTTGTAAAATCTGTGTGGAGGACCACTTGACATACAAATGTCCTCGGTTGCAGGAATGCACCGATTTTATTGCTAACAAGGATTCTGGGAGAACACCTGCTGTTCTTCACAATCCTTTCCCCAATCAACAGCAGCAACATCAACATATGGTTGACAACCCGCCACAACCCCATCAACGGGGAAATGGTGGTTCGTATCCTTCCGGCGAAGGACCATCTGCCATTTATGGCATCGAGAGTATTGACCTTCAAACTCGCGCCAAGCTTTATGGAACTCCTACCATAGATGCTCAGGAACCGGGAACTAGTTCCAATCCACCGCCGCCCAACGATTTACATATCGAAAGGCCTACTGTTGAACCTGTAATTCGTCCCCCCAAAGGGACACTTCGACGCACGACTCATAATACCTCTGCACGTGCAGCCCAAAACTACAATATTGTAGAAGATTTGGCGCAGGCACCGTCAGCTATGTCTGCACTTGAAGTATTACAAACTTGTCCAGCACAAAGGAAAGCCTTGCTTTCGGCCATTGGTGGAATAGATCCCCAGGATTCCATGCTAGCAGCCTTTGATATGGAAAAGGCTAAACCTCGCCTCTCGCATCAACTCGCATTGCAGGTGTAGGTTGTGTCGAAAGGGAGACCCATCCATCGCACTGTCATAGACGAAGGTGCTTCGACCTGCGTTATGTCACAAGCTTGCTGGCTGAATTTAGGTTCTCCTACTCTAACCCCACCATCGAATTCCCTCAAAGCTTTCGATGGCCACACGTTCCTACCCAAAGGATACCTTGCTAGCTTTCCCATCACTCTGAGTGGGAAAACGGTAAACGTGGACGTTGAAGTCGTAGAGCGTCATCTCGACTATAATCTATTGCTCGGTCGCAGTTGGTCTTATGCTATGACCGCCATCGTGTCTTCGGTCTTTCGACTCATCCTATTTCCATTGGATGGGAAAATAGTCACGGTAGACCAGCTATCCTTTTGCACCCCTGATTATTCCACTTTACCAAGTAGCTCTGTACCCCTAATAGGAGGTGTCCCCGACTCTTACATCAGTATCAGTACCGGTCTTCTGAAGGCATCTTCCCTACTGGGTTGTTTTCCTCTACCGCCATCGCAGATCCCAAACATGGTTGCAATGATATCCACCTCTTCAGATGGCTCTATCGACCCATGGATCATCCCGGAACCTTCAGATATTGATTCCTATGGAGATCAGATGCCACTTTCGCCGGTTGAGTTGGCTTACCAAGCCATCCAAACCGCATCTGAACCCTCCACTGATATGGTTTCGACCACCGGTACAACCCCCTCTCCCATAACAGTTCTCTCTAAGGATCTCCTCAATGAAGTCTGGCCTACAGACGAAGCTATTCGAGAGATCATGTCATTAGAAGAACGACCTTGGGGAGAGTTCCACCATCGCGCTTCGACGGTTGATTCGGAGGCGATAAAAAATGAAATCCCGTCTTTTGACCAACCTGAGATAGTTCCCTCCTCTTATACGACTGTCCACACTATCGATTCAGAAGGGAACATGGGTAATCTTTCCAAGACACTACTCATTGATATCTCGGTCAAGACAGGTATCATGGAAAATATTCCGTATTGCTTTTCAAATATTACACCTTTCCAACTTGCTTTCGGCCTGGAGGCAGTACTTCCGATTGAGTGCGAAATCCCATCGCTTAAACTGGCCGTTGAACTCTTGCCTGGCACCACCGCCACAGAAGAGCGCTTGCTCTCGCTCAATCATTTGGACGAAACTCGTCGAGATGCTACACTAGCACTCGAAGCTCACCAATGCCGAGTTAAAGCTCAATACGACAAATCTGTCAAGCCTCGTTCTTTCCAAGAGGGCGATCTTGTTCTACTTTATGATAAAAAACACGACCTCTTGGGGGCAGGAACACTCCAACCATTGTGGCTCGGTCCTTACATCGTTACTAAAGCCCTCTCAAAAGGAGCTTACAAACTACAGGACTGTAATGGAATTCCACTCGAGGAGCCCCGCAACGGGCTCTATCTGAAGAAGTATTTTGCCTAGTTTCACACTAGGCATATGCTTTGTAATTTTATGTATATAAGTTTTGCCTATTTTTATTTTGATGCTTCTGGATTATTTGTTTGGTTTGAAGTGTTTTTCTCATGTAATCTT
The DNA here is from genome assembly GCA_034641835.2 of Pinus albicaulis. Lineage (NCBI taxonomy): Eukaryota > Viridiplantae > Streptophyta > Pinopsida > Pinales > Pinaceae > Pinus > Pinus albicaulis. The sequence goes on along the minus strand of CM076575.1, from coordinate 1,013,875,060 downwards.
TTTCTTTCGCACAGATGTCATCACATTCGTTATCATACGTCGGGTATGCAGACGGTGCTAGTCGTCACACTAGACACATTGCTTCAGCTGCTTGGGTTCTCTATACTCCTGAGTCGGACCTTCTTGGTTCCGGGGGGATCTTCCTGGGTAACGCCACCAACAATGTGGCCGAGTACATGTTAGTGATCCAACTCCTCACGGAAGCGGCATCTCGTGACATCTCCGATTTAGTGGTCAGGTTAGATTCCCAACTCATCATTATGCAGCTAAACAATCATTACCGCGTCCGCCACCCTGTGTTGTTACGTTATTTTTTACGAGTGCGACTTTTAGAACGTCAATTTCAAACAATCACATTTGAGCACGTTCCTAGGGAATTTAATGCATTAGCTGATTCTTTGGCAAATTATGTGTTAGATTGACATTTGTCACATTTATTGTAAAAGATTTACTCATGAGTACATATATTTTTATCACATCAAAAAATGCATAAAAATTTAAAAACACAAAATCACCAAAATATATATATATATATATATATATAGATATATGTCGTGTCCAGTACACAGTAAACATCAAAAAGAAAGAAAAATCTCCCAAAACTTGGGGTGTTTTACAAAATTTGGCTCACTAAGCCATGCTCTGACACTAATACATCTACTCCAAACAGCTAAGCCTGATGCTCATAATAGCATACAACTGCTCTAGCTATCCTCCTCAGAGGAACCAGGTATCTCTCTGGCACACCCACAGTATGCCGCTGCAGACGAACTGGAACCTCCGGCATAGGAAGAGGTGGTATACCCATACTTAGACCCTCCAAGTTCCTGGAGAGTTTATGTAAAATCTGGGTATCATCGTCGTCGCCGGCTTCTGCCTCCTCTACAGGTGCGCCAACCGCGGGTAGCTGCAATCCTCTCCGTGCATGACGAGGGGCCCCAGATGGACGGACAGGTGCCACATCTGTGTCAAGCAAGCAAAAGTTTCATGTCAAAACTTAATTTTCACCCCTTTTCAACAAAAAAAAAAAAAATTCATAAACATTCAAAAGCGAAAAACAAGAACTTCTTTGAAAACAACTGATCATTTTTTCTTACCATCGGGCCCCCACTGGGTGCCAGGGGGCAGGACTAGCTCGGGATCGCTTGTGAAGTTCATCCCTGCATAGGGATAATCCTCAATCATGATGATCTGAGAGTCCAGCCAATCAAAAAATCCCTCATCAAAACAGTGACGGATGGGACCCTCTCCAGTCCGTGGAAGCAAAGTGGCCCACCGAGCCTGCCTTGGCTCGCATGGACCCATTGGCGCTGTAGGGATCCTGGGCCTCATCAGTGGTATCCGCTCCAGTATGAAAGAAACAATCAGTGTACCGTACCCAAACTCTCTTTGAGTACGGGTCTTGCATGCAGTAAGCTCTGCTCGGACCCGACGGACCACACCGTCACACCAGTCGAAAACCTGAGGCTACATACAATCCAAGGCTAAAAGCATCTGAGCCTTGGTCGCCACATGCTGACTCTTGGCACCTGCCAAGCGAACAATCATTCATAGAATAGACCGCAAGGGTCTCAAAGTCACCTGTGCAATAGGTATCCGGTTACTCACAGCCTGGGTGCCACGTATGCAGTGCGCATGGATCAAATCGGTAGTGGAACGAGGGTCAGCTCTGGACCCCGTCAAATTGGGCCTCGCCCCACGACATGACAAGCCGGTCAAAAATTAAACATCATATTTTTTGATGGCGAGCTCGTTGCCACCAATCCGAAAGACATGATGCCTCTCGTCCCACTGCTGGATCAGCCACCTCAGGAGGTCCCCGACCCCCGATCCGCCCCTAATCCGGCATGATGAGCAATCCGCACCGCGAGAGCCATTAAACTTGCCGCATCCGTCACCATCTCTCGTTCTTCCCGCTCATGCCGTCTCTCTTGCCAGATACTCATGATTGGATACTGAACACCCGCAAATGAAACATTTCCAACCTATTAAAATTTGCTCCCCCGGACCACTTCAAAAATGAAAATTGAATTGCTAGAAAGCATGTTGCGCCTAACGTCATTACTAATAAAAATTGGGCCTCACCCCATGACATGACAAGCCGGTCAAAAAGTAAACATCATCTTTTTCGATGGCGAGCTCGTTGCCACCAATCCGAAAGACATGATGCCTCTCATCCCACTACTGGATCAGCCACCTCAGGAGGTCCTCTTGACCCCTCACCAGTTCTAAATGGGCATACTTAAGCAATCTGCACCTCCGGAGAGCCATTAAACTTGCCGCATCCGTCACCATCTCTCGTTCTTCCTGCTCATGCTCTCTCTCTCGCCAGATACTCATGATTAACAGCTGAACACCTGCAAATGCAACATTTTCAACCGATTAAAATTTGCCTGGACCACTTCAAAAATGAAAAAATTGAATTGCTAGAAAGCATGTTGCGCCTAACGCGGTCACTAATACAAAACATAGCGTTCTAACGCTTACATCCCTCACGGGTTATGCGTTTAACGCGGATGTTGTACTCCTGACCCGCGTTAGGCGCAAATATTTTTCTAGGGCCTCAAAATTTCCTAATTTTGAACTAGTAAAAACTAAAAAATTGGCAATTAAATGATAACAGGAGGTTCTAGCTCTTACCTGGATCTCGCGGAATAGAAAACTGTTGCCTGGATCGACCGTAATCACCAGCTGAAGTTTTCACCCCTTTTCCACTCCAGAGCTTCTTCACAGCACTTGAAACAGTGAAAATGAATGTCTTCTGACCTTCTTATAGCTAATTCTGGGGCATGACTCTCTTAAGTCAGTCGGCAAAGTCGTGATTCCTCACTGTGCACATGTCGCAACTCTTGAGATTTGGTACCGATGATTCTAATAAGGGATCAAGATTTATGAGCAGACACACTCATGTTTTATCGAGCGTTCTTTTTATGGTATTTTTCTTGCTCGTTAATCCGAAAAACCTCGAGTTCTCTTCTTCGGACTCGTTAAACTTACACGAAGTTGGCATCGAGCGTTCTTTTTTTTTTTGGTCTTTTATTGCTCGTTAATCCGAAAAACCTAGAGTTTTCTTCTTCAGGCTCGTAAAAACTATGGAGAAGTACTGAGCATTCTTTTTAGGAATCTTTTTCTCGCTCATAAAACCGAAAAAATCCCGAGTCACCTTTGTCAGGCTCGTTAAACTATTGAGACAAAGAACAAGGAGCCATTCTTTTCCTCTTTTTCAAAGCTCTTTAAACAGAAAAAGTATATCGAGTTTTCTCCGCGTGACTCGTTAAAATTTCACGGAGGTATCGAGTTTTCTCCGCGTGACTCGTTAAAATTTCACGGAGGTATCGAGTTTTCTCCGCGTGACTCGTTAAAATTTCACGGAGGTACCGAGTTTTCTTTGTTGGACTCGTTAAAATTTCACAAAGAATATTGAGTTTACTTCGTCTCCTCGTACTCATAACAAAATGAGGCAGACGTCCATTGAACATAGATTTCTCACTTTTCCGGATTCAATGGACTAACTAACGGAAAATGAACTGTTTCGGGCTTACTATTACCCCTTTGCCGTGCCCGGTTATCAAGACATGACAAAGGTACCCCAATGGAGCCATCTTTTACGACATTTTTCAGACTCCCTAAACATGAAAAATTCACCGAGTTTACTCGTCTGGACTCGTTAAACTTAATCAGACAGGACATGGAGTTGTCTTTTACGACATTTTTCAGACTCTCTAAACATGAAAAATTCACCGAGTTTGCTCATCTGGACTCGTTAAACCTAATCAGATGGGGCACAGAGTTGTCTTTCCTGACATTTTTCAGACTCTCTAAACATGAAAAATTCATCGAGTTTACTCGTCTGGACTCGTTAAACTTAATCAGACGGGGAAAAATTTGGACAAAATGGATATTACCTCTGTTACATTTTCAAAAAGGTCGATTTGGCAGCAAAATTCTTGAACATGGCACTTCCCAGAAAACTCTTTCGCAGTTAGCCAAACCCTACCATCTATGAGTATTAGCCTTCATTTCCCAGTGTCCCTGCACCGGTAAAATCCTAACACACTCTTTGGTGTTCAACATGCTTCAGCTGCCTAGTACCCTGCTAGAGTGCCTTCTATTGTTCAAGTAGATCTCGCTATCTACTGCTCCTGTTATCAACCAAACCGTTCATTATGCCAGAAATTATTTGTCGTCTGACGTTCCCATTTACTCTTCCTTATCTCAAATCATAAACAAAATTAGTTGGTTTCCGTTTCGTGTTGACTGATGTAGGATGCCTCAGTGCCTACCTCTCAACAGATCACTTCCTATCGACTTCAACACCTTATCTAGGAAGTTGATCCAGAAACACATCAGTACCCAGATACTTGCAGACATCAGTGGCAGGTAGTCTTGTGTTTGATCAAGGGTCTTCATCATTGGCTCTTGGTCGAATGATTCTACGAGTGTTCGACTTCAACTCCTTTTATTCACACTCGCTAGATTGTACCGGGCATCTTAGGGACCATCATCATTATCGGTGGCCACCTTCGCATCTGTTAACAGTTTTCATTATTGACTGGTAATCAGACGATTTCTCACATGTTCGACGACAACTCCCTCATTCACATGTTGAGAAATATGCAGTTTAAGTGAATCGGTGGTCAAGACCTTGGGGCAAAAGGCTACACCATTAAAGTTGTGTTCCCTTCCCCAAGCTGCGATATTTTTTATGGAGACAGCTTCTTCAGCCTGATCCTGTTATGACAGACACTTCCACATTGTGCCTATTGGTGGACAGATTCTTCATATCTCTATTCTAGAGAAATCATGTTGTTTAAAGCTACTGAGCATGGGACATGCCCGACTCTAGGCAAATACTATATTTTCCGACATATGTTGTTGTTTCAGGTTTTCCTCAGTTTTTCAATCTCTCTCTCTCTACAAATTATAAAGTATTTCGGCCATCGTCTTCGTCTCTGACCTCACACTTTAGGGGGCATCTGTTACAGGTCAAAATACCTCCTCATCAGCTCAGAGGGGAAGACAAATATGGAAGAAGTACAAAGACCTAAATTAAACATATTTCTGCCAGGGTAACGCATATATAGAACAGAACAAGAGCGTTATAACGCAGGAAAGAAATACATTGGCCGTGTTAGTGGCTAGGGCAACGCTCTGTTTACACTGGAGAGACGCGTTACCCGTGTTTTAAGTTTGAATTGGGAAAAGAGCGCGAAGAAAGATTTGAATCTCCGACTTTACCTCACAAAGGAGTCAGTGCACAAAGGAAACTGCAGAAGCACCAGTTCATTAATGGTCATTGCCATAGAAGACTGAACTCCAAGAGAGGAAAAAGCATGGAGATCAAGGAAACATCTAAGCCTTTTCCATTCCAAACTAGTGGAAAGAGAAGGGCAACAATGGCCTTCTCCCTCTCCTATAAGAAGGAGCTGAAGGCTCTTAATTGAAGGTCGAAGGATTGCTCAAAATTTCTTGTATACTTGTGGAATAGAGAATAGTGTGACATTGTGAAGGCCAATAGTCAAAGAGGCTCCTAGAGAGTTTGTTGGCTTGGACTTCTTCACTTGATAGAGAAGAGAGATTGGGAGACTGAGGAGGGCTTGGTACAACCGATGGTTGTAATCCTCCTTCTTTCAAAATCAATAGAACTATGTTCATTTTGTCCATTCGATGCTTAATGTTATATTTTTATTTCAATATTTGTTTAGTATGATATGAATGGCTCAGATGTGTATAATCTAGATGTTTATTGTTGATTTAATTGATAGAATACTTGTTATATTAGAAGTTACGCGGGTGCTTTGACTGATTGCAGGTCTCAGATTTGGAGCCCGCGAAGAAGGACTCTTACTTTGCTGCCTAACACCTACAACTAGCCTAACAACTTAACATTTGAGCCTCAAAGACATATATACTTTGAGTATTATAGAGAGATCCCTCTCTAGACCTAGGAGGGCTAGATCCTAAGGTCTGAAAGTGGTTTGATGTTGTCTCATATTTTGGTCTTGCCAATCTGGCCAAAACATGGGAACCCGAACACACCCGTCTGACTCCCTTGGCTCCTACTCTCCATAGTATTTTCCCCTAGCGGTGCATCCTGGGCTCTTGTGGACCCCCATCCTGGATCTGTACATGAGGCCAAAGAGTGGGGGTCTTCTCGAAGAATAACAAGCATAAACTGTACCAAAATAAAAATCATGGTTCACCTGTCGCTTGCATAGCAAAAAATGTTGTTTTACTGATAAGAGCATCATCTTGGCCCACCCATAGTAGGTCCCACCCAGTACACTCTCAACTAACATCATCTTCCACCAAGTGATGTGGTGGAATGCTTGGCTTCCCATGATCCACAGTACTACTGCGATGATAGCCTGTGTCTCTAGCCTTACTAGATCGTCGATCGGTATGGTCGTGCCCTTAGCATGAGTATCTGATCTACAATGGTGTTCCATGAACTCTGATATGTTCTTCCCTCACGGTAAAACCAGATGTGTATTTCCCACCACCCCTAGTGGCAGCAGTTCAGTCAAGAAATAGATATCCTATATGGTCAAATCGATCTGGTGCCCCTGCACTACAATGGCCTCTAGGTCAGGATTCCAGTTTTTTACGATCCTGGACAGCAAGGGCTCCCCTACCCTCATCAGTGGGTTCTCAACCAACTTGAGAACCCCGTACCTTGCAAGTGTTCCTCAGACCACCTGATCCCCTTGGATCTCGACACAAAGTACATCCAAATCCCTCTCTCTCTAGTTTATATTTAGCTCTACCATACTTGCACAAACCCAGCATGTTTTTCAACTCAGAGAAAGAAGAACTGCATCCCAAATCATCAAGTCCCAGTCCCCTGTCAAAAATAGGACAAAACCCACTTTTTCTGCCAACTCACACTTTTCCAGCCATGTACCTGCGAGCTTACATTTTTCCCCTCTGGAAACTGCAAGCCAAATAACAGTACAGGGCCTAGAAAGTGCAAGACGACCGTGAGGATGGGCAGAGTTCTATTCCTGGGCTCCAGGCACCTAATATGAAAAACTGAACCACTGAAAAAGTAGAGTAGGGTTAGGCCACCAACCTGCAACTGTCAGATCATGATTCCAACGGTCGGTTTGTCTACTACGATCGCCATAAGATTTAGGGACTTCTCCTTCTCTCCAAGAACACCATAGCTCCACTAGGAAATGAATCAAATTGGAGGGAAATCGCCCTATTAAAATAAAAAACCTAATTTTTCTTTCACCAATTGCGACCAAACCATAGCTTGGTTTGAATAACCATAAACACCATTGAAAATATCTCCCCTAGTTCTAAAATGGGCATCCTTTTTTTTTTGTTATTTGATACTTAACCCATAATCCATTTTTCCAAGAAGGGTCACTTCACCACCTCTCAAAATTGAATTTCTTCACTTGTGCTTCTTGTACTTGGGGCACCACTTTTCCTTCATACTTATCAACACGTGTGTCAATTTTCGTCATGAGTAACCATTTTTTTCTCATGCTTTTATCATCCCCACTGGGCCTATTATGTGTGGTAGCCTCATCGAGTCACTCTTGTTCAGAGCATCCGAGTTGAGTCATCATGGCATCAGGGAGTCTGTCCCAAGTCCCTTTGCCTCCTATTACAGTATTCCCTCCATTTGTGGCTTGTCTGTCACTCGTGTTGCCCATTTTTTTCTCCAGTCATACTGTCCCCTGTCCTTTACAGAGTTGAGTCATTCAATGCTAGGTCATCCATGATTTTTATGCTCTGACAAGGGAAGTCGTCCATCCGCCACTCAGTATTCCCTCTCCCATCATCATCCCTAGTGCCATTCCATTATTCACTTTTACTATGATGCCACGTGCCTTAGTTAAGGATTCCTCATCGTCTCACCTATGGAAAACCTCCTTTTGTCGACATCATCACACTCATTCCAGAAGACAGGTCTAGAAGGAGGTGTACCTTGGTTCCAACTTCCATTCTTGTTCCATGCCTCAGATCAGGAAAAGGGACTCCTAATTTCCCTTTGAATTGATTTTTTCTCATCCGCTCAACTTTAACATGATTGAGATTCATATACTTAATGGTTCAGTGATCCAAAAGATTGTTTTAGTGGTTCTCGGGTGTGTGTGAGATGTTTCAGACCTCATGAGGGGATGGCCCTATAGGTAGGCCCCCACATGCCCGGATGACCTCATATTATGATACAACCTCAGATGCAGCTCCACAGATTTGATGGATTCATTTCCATCCGCTTCCAGCGCCTATAGCATGCATGTATCACTCAGATTATCCACTCATATTTTCAGAGCCCTTTCATGTTTATCAAGACTTCTTTGGTTGTTATTATGTCTCACGTACTCAGATATTATTGCATTCATTCCTGGCTATTGTCCCAGGCGCAGTATGTATGTGGGATCCATTATATTTTTTGCTGGCCTATTTTATTTGAGCATATCATGTAATTTATAGTTCAGTCTCATTTTACGTGGCACACCATTATTCTTTGTACTTTGTCATCTCGGCGGGCATAAGCATGCCTCCCCCACCTCACTAAGAACAGGTACCCAAACATTAAAGGAGACTTTTATCATTTGTACGTCTCACCCCCTTAGTTATTTTCTCTCTCGCTTCACTCCATCTATGTATCTCTCTCTCTCTGACTCGCCTTAGGTGTCTAGTGACTGTGTTATTACAATGTACTTCGGTCATACGATTAGCTCCTAATGCTCACACATTAGGGGGAAATATGTTACACCAATTTTTTGTGATCTAACCATTTAAAAATAAATCGATCGAAGTACACCATGTAAGAACAATTTTACCATAGTAAAATTAATAAACCACATTTTATTAAGTTGTTTATGGTTCAAACAGCAAACCCCATGAGGAATAATTAATCAAATCCTTATTTATTTGATGTTCCTCTAGGAATAATTAATTAAACCACTATTTAAATAATATTCCTGGTCATATTTAACCCAATTATGAGAAATAATCAGATAAATCATTATTTATCTTATTTTTTTAGGAATAATTAATTAAATCATTATTTAGTTATTATTCCTTGTTAAATTTGACTAAATCACCTAGAAATAATTAAACAAATTCTTATTTGTTAAATTATTCCTTAACCTCATTCTTGAAATGATAAATAAATCATTTACTTGTTTATTATTTCTAAATAAAGGTATTTAACCAATTTTAATTTCTTTTCCCTCCAACAAAATATATTAAAATATTCCAAGCAATTAGATCTAGATCTTGGTTAATAATATTTTATTTTCGCCGTTATCAATGATAACTCAATATTTTGTTATAAATAGGAGGGTTTTCCATTCATTATTCAATTTGATCACTTTGATATTTTGGGTTTTCAACATATTTTGGGTTTTCTCACCATTGAGAGAGAGAAATGTTTGTATCTGAAGCATTGAGGACAAACAATAACCCATCCCATTGAGGGGGACTAGTAACATCATTATTTTTTCCCTTCCCAGTTGTTAATATATATAAAATTATTTATATCTTGTCTTTTCGGTTAGATGTATGCAACATTTTCTGATTTTTTTTTACTGTTTAGCTACTTTTACTACATAGATCGGGTTTCTGGCGGCATTTTGTTTCGACTATCTATTGCAGATCTAAGGAAGTTAAGTATGCATCTTTGTTGCTAGGGTTGTTTTTTATGCGCAACTAAAGTGAGCTCTTTTCGTACACTTGCGTTAATAATTTATGCTAACAAAATTTGCAACCAAAAGGACCAAGTGCTCAACAATAGGAGAAAAATACAGAGCTATAGGAACAAACAACGAAACAAGAGGCTGCGAGAAAATAAAATCAACTATCTAAAAAATATACACTTCCTTTTATTCTTCGATTGAGGTAGGAAAAAATATTTGTGTGCACCTAGTGCCACAAATATTCCTTGAGGTTTAACAAGCGAAGGTTGAGACCCACAGATGGAATAAAATTTCACAATCCAAGGAATTTACTGGTATAGGAAAGAGTGAGGATGAAATGAATAATATGAGAGAGGAAATGAAACTCTTTAGATTTGATGAAGCAAATAGAAGGGATTTCCTGGAGAGAGAAAACAGGAAACTAAAGGCCCAATTGCAATAGAAACAAAAATTTCTACAAGAGAAGGAAAATCAGATTGTAACCATAGAAAAAAATTTGGGCATCATGGAACATATTTCCTTAGAAGCAATGAATTGTAGGAAACCATGAAAAAACCACTCATTCTTCGTAAAGGAGCGATGGTGATAATTTAAAATAAAATTTCTTACACTAGGAGGATCTGTTTACATACAAGATGTCAAGGAATTCATTGACTTTTTATTTCAATGACATATAGAATATAAGGCCAAGGTTTAAAAATTTTTCATTCACAACTTTGTGCTTCCAAATATGACCATATGGGACCCAAATCCATATTTGGGTGATGCTCATGTAATGGCCCTAACATCTTGGCTAAGGCATGAAGAAGTTAGGGTTGAATAAGTGAAAATAAAAATGGATGCAAAGATGAAGGAACCCCCTTAGATTAGGCTTGCACACCCCAATCCATCTATACTCACTACCAACCATACATAATCCTAAAGTGGTGGAAGTATATAAACAAATGAAAGAGGGGTCCATACTCCACTTGAGGATACCTTTAGGCTATTGGGAGAAGAGAGATCACAAGCTTGTGAGAGAAGTTGGAAAAAACTACCTTACAACATGAATATTACAGAGTACCATTCCCATCACAGGCTGCAATCTGCACTTTCGAAAACCCCTTTATATAATAGGGTGATTCAAAGAGTTGATGTAATATTCCAAAAATTTAGCTTTTAGCTAAATGGAATATTATAGATTATTTTGTCACTAGGTAGGTGAATAAATGGGTGGGGAGGCCCATATATCTTCTTAGCAGCAATAAAAACACTTCAAGTGTGAAAGGAGACCTTCTAAGAGGATAAATAAAACACCTTTGAGTATGAACAGGGGTGGGATCATGTTGAATGGGTCAACTTTGACCAAATCAACAACGTTGTTATGGAGGAGTGGACATTAAATGAGGAATAATGCAGTTTTGGAGGGAGATTGATTGCATGAACGAAATGACCTAATTGAGTGGGGCCAAGGGCAAGGAAGCTCATAACCTATATAAGGAAGAGTATGGCAGCCATATGGGGGTATGTTTTATTATTTTGTATATGGTTTGTTTAGACTTTTGGCATTCTTCAGCTGTTTAGTTGAGTTTGCAGTGTTGTTTAACACAGGGTGTTCCCGAGTGGGAATCCCATATCTTTCCTTGAGATTCCTCTTGGAGGAGAATTGCACTTCATCTCCACACTCAAGATTCAGGCCAAGCTACAACGCTCTTCATCATCATAGTTTCTGCATAATATTGCGCTGTGTTGTAGGGTGTAGTAGTGGAGGATCATTTTCGGTGTCTTTAGAGCTATTTTTGCAGTGTAGGAAGGTTTCCATCCATTGGAAGGCCTGTAAAGAAGCCCCTTGAGCTTTATTGACACATTTAGCATCAGGCTAAGGAGTATTTATCCCCTACAGTGCAGTTTCAGTCCATATCTTCATTATTTTAGGGAGGAGTTGCAGGGGTAGTTGTAGTGGCTGTTTTGAGAGGTGATTTCTTCAGTGGAGGAGCTATTCTTTCATCCAGAGGATATATTGGAGAAGATCTATAGTTTCTACATTAGTTTCAGCCATATCTTCTCATTTCTTTCATTTCAACTTATCTTCAGACCTAGGGTTGCAGCTTACATTGGCACATTGTGTGCATTTTCCGAGGACCCTTTTGGGTTGTCTTGGAAAGCTGATCTAGTGCCCAAATTTGCATGTCTAGATGCTATTGGGCCCTATATTAGTATTTTTATATCATTGTATCATCTCCAACTATATTTATGCTTAATATGACCGCGTTGTATCTTCTCTTCGACATTTTTTATTGTAACAGTTGCTCATATTTGGGAGTGATTTCTTATGGGAGGTTTGTTTCCTCATTGTATATGATTTATGACTCACTATTTTGTTTTTATTTGCTGCTATAATACATAATGTTATGACTCCATATTGGTCTTATGGTTTCATGTGTTAAATATTTGCTACTACCTTCATTTTATGAGCTATATTGCTGCTCTTGCCATTTGGGAATATTACAATGGTATCAGAGCATAATCTTGGCTCAGCTTGTGCATTCAGCCAATATGTCACCATAAGGAGCATCTTCTCACAAGAAGAGGAAATGTATGGAGGAAACAAAGACAAGACTCCATTATTTGGAGGAAAGGAGGAAGAAGGGCTCTCAAAGCTTCTTTTTCAAAATATGCAGAGCATCAAGGGAGATATGAAGAAGATGATAAGGGAGATGTGTAGGGAATATCCAAGGGGGTTTGAATATGAATCAAGCCCTATATTTTTACATAATTAGTGTGAGCATTCAGCCACACAATCTGATCCACAGCGTGGTATTATGCCCATATTTACTTCAAGAGAGATGGAGGAGGAAGATGCATCAAAGGAGGAGAGTTTGAGTGACTATCTTCAGGAGTATGAATCTCAATCTTGGAGATTCAAGGAGCACTTAAACTTCCAAGAGTTTTTCCAACTCAAGGAGGAAATAAGACCCATCAATCACCATAGAAGCAGAGGAGGTAGATTATTTCTGTAAAATTTTGATGGGTCCTCCACATGAACAGCTAAGGATTGGATAGATTAGCTAGACTCATATTTGCATCTACATCAAGCCTCAGAAAAGGAAGCCCTTAGGATAGAAACACTGCATCTTGAAGGTAATGCTCATACTTGGTGGTTTCATGAATATTTTTCATTTAGTCATGAAAATATAGCTACTTATGCAAAATTCAATAAGAGATTAGTGAAGAGATTTGATGAAAAACAATATGAAATATCTTTGATTGAGCTAGAAAAACATAACATTCAAAACCTTTGCATGAGTTGGAAATATCTATTGCACCAACTCCACTTTAGATTTCTATTGAGGGGGATAAAAAATTGTATGATATATTGCCAAGGGCAAGATCCCCATTGCATGAAGGTATTTCTTCTCAAAAGGAAGACATGGAGGTTCCTCGAGTCAACGGAAGACCAAGATCTAGGGCCTCTCAATGTTGATGAGGTATTCTCAAATATTGATGAGGAGGAAGAGCATAAGGAAAGTAACAGCGTTGTCACTTTGGGAGGAGAACCATCACCACATGGATATGGGCATGAGACTATTGCTTCAAGTGGAGGATATTTTGCATCTTTGCAAAAGGTTCCCAAGGAGTATCATGTGACAGTAGTGATGGGCAGTAACACCTTGATCAAAGGAGGAGAAGAAAAGGTGGATCAGCATCAAAGGATGGGGAGCATGCACCCTTGTCTATTTAAATGGGTTTATATATAGAAGAAGGATACTAATTTATGTAGTGAAGGGAGGGATAAATCAGTCCACCCACCTATACATTCTATTTCAGATTTTGATGTCTCTTTACATGGAGGCATTCCACCAGGGAGACCCCTTGATTGGAAGATGGGTAAAGAGTTCTCTCAACATGGTGCAACATTGATATATTTGGTTAGGAAAGAAGCCTTGGGAGAATATAGCACAACGCAAAGGACCTTTGATAGGTTCAAAGGAGGGATGAACAATTTTCTGAAATGAAAATTACTATCTCCCACTCAACTATTTGCACTAAAAAATGATTCAGAAATCTATGATGACATGAGCATGGTGTCAAATGGCCACTCCATAGCTTTGGAGCAGCAAATGATACTTCCACACATGAGGAATATTTCTAAATATGACAAAAGGTTAATAACACTCTTGTATGCATGGGCCAAACTATGGAAGTTTTGGAGGAGAGACACTTTTCAAGAGGAGGTTGACTTCCATGTACTCCAATCTTGTCTTGGGCAAGAACATCTGCAAAAGAGGCAGCAAAAGTGGCGTAACATTACTCCAACATGTGGCTTTGGCATTGAGAATGTCAAAGAGGAGAGTTATGATGTGACATATACTTCATTTCAAATTTTTATAGTGCTGACATTGTTGGGGAGCATAGATCCATATTGGGAGTCCCAAATATTGGTGGAATATTCCAAGAACCTCTTCACATGTAAGGTTATTGATGGGCAAGTGATAGATAGGAGGTATAGGGTGGTTTATGGAGTCATTTATTTCCATGATCAGATCTACTTGACTAGAGACTCAAAGCTCAAGGATAAACTACTACATGCAACTTATGATATCTTTCTTTCCAATCCCACTAGTTTCATTAGAAGACTTCAAATAGGAGATGCACTATCATATGATGAAGTGCATGGATTGTTTGGAGGGTGAGGAGAAACAAAACTCTTTGGAAGAGTAATCATCACCACCTCCTTACTCATTGGGTGTGAGAGGGATCTCATCCATGAGCTACCTCACTGATTTAAACCAAGTGTATGGTAAGGATTGTGTTTATGAGCATCATGATATATTTACTATGTACTTGCATTTTCTTACCACTCATGTGCAGGGCATTGCTCCAAGAGGGAGCACTCTTTCTTATTGGCTTCATGGGCTACTTGGGGCAATGAGCAATGATGATGTTGATGATCCCCTAGAACATTTTTGGGAGATGGTGTATTCTTCAAGGTGTGCTTCATTGACAACAACCATCTTACAACTTCTCCAAGCATGCAAGAAGAATGGGGCAAAAAACAAGTGGTGGGAGAAACACTTGTTATATCACATTCTATGGCAGTTAGGAGAAAAACTACGCTGGTTGCACATGAGGGACCATTTTCCTTCTCCTTTACTACACATGGCAGCTAGCATGATTTTGATTATGATTCCATATGCTGGTGATGTTCTTATCTTTTTTGGGAACATGATTGGAGGGAAGCCACATTGGATGGATGTGCCCATGGGGAATGAAATTTCCCACACATTTTATGCTTCATGCTTCAAGGGAAGCATGGGCGATGGTATGACCACTACAGTAGATCTTAATTCTTTCTGAGGAGGGCCATATGATGGTTTGGAGCAAATGGGACATGCCTCTCATGAACATTTGGGAGGAAATTTCCTATGAATTACCATGCTGGAAGATGATTCATTTCATTTGGATGATAGCATGGAGATGGGAGTTTCTCATTGGGAATGAGATTCCCTATGCTTGTCAACACTCCTACCTTGAAAAGGCCATTGAATAGCAAGAAGGTTTCCATATAGACCTTCCACTTTCTCATGATGAGGGCCATTTGGTTTATCCACCAAAGACCAACTTGCACATTTGGGAGGAACCATTGGGAGATGGAATTATTGTAGAAAATCTGAAGCAATGGTCGGGACTATTGAATAGGAGGCCAAAAGAGAAGGAGGGGAGGAATTTTGCTCCACATTTACAGTTGCTTGAGGAAAAGCAACATTTTGGAGGGGAGGAATGTAATATTCCTAAAATTTAGCTTTTAGCTAAATGGAATATTATAGATTATTTTGTCACTAGGTAGGTGAATAAATGGGTGGGGAGGCCCATAAATCTCCTTAGCAGCAATAAAAACACTTCAATTTTGAAAGGAGACTTTATAAAGTGCTAAGTAAAACACCTTTGAGTATGAACATGGGTGGGATCATGTTGAATAGGTCAACTTTGACCAAATCAATAGCGTTGTTATGGAGGAGTCGACATTAAATGAGGAATAACGTAGTTTTGGAGGGAGATTGATTGCATGAAGGAAATGACCTATTTGAGTGGGGCCAAGGGCAAGGAAGCTCATAACATATATAAGGAAGAGGATGGTAGCCATATCGGGCTATGTTTTGGCTTATTATTTTGTATATGGTCTGTTTAGACTTTTGGCATTCTTCAGCTATTTAGTTGAGTTTGCAGTGTTGTTTAGCACAGGGTGTTCCCAAGCGAAAATCCCATCTCTTTCCTTAAGAGGCCTCTTGGAGGAGCATTGCACTTCATCTCCACACTCAGGCTTTAGTCCAAGCTACAACTTTCTTCATCAGTGCATTTTCTGCAGAATATTGTGTTGTGTTGCAGAGTGCAGTAGTGGAGGATCATTTTGGGTGTCTTTAGAGCTAGTTTTGTAGTGGAGGAAGGTTTCCATCCATTGGAAGGCCTGTAAAGAAGCCGCTTGAGCTTTATTGACACATTTAGCAGCAGGATAAGGAGTATTTATCCCCTACAGTGCAGTTTCAGTCCAGATCTGCATTATTTTAGGGAGGAGTTGTAGGGGCAGTTGCAGTGGTTATTTTGAGAGGTGATTTCTTCAGTGGAGGAGCTATTCTTTCATCCGGAGGATCTATTGGAGAATATATGTAGTTTCTACATCAGATTCAGCCATATCTTCTCATTTCTGTCATTGCAGCTTATCTTCAGCCCTAGTTATGTAGCTTACATTGGTCTTCACCCATGACCGGATTATCTTTCTGGGATGTCTTCATGCTTCATGGTCTTCCCAAGGCCATAAATAGTGATGGGGACAGTTATTGTATGAGCAGTTCTTGGCGGGATCTTCTCCATTGGGTGGATACTGAGTTGGTGCATGATATGAGTCATCACCCACAGTTGGATGGATGGATGGAGATGATGATAAATTTCCTGAAAATATACTTGCATATCTATGACATGGGGCAGTAGGAATCATGGATGCATTAGCTGCTCTTGGGTGAGTATGGTTACCACCCGAAATTTCAAATTGGTATGCTCCATGCCTTGCATAGTAGAGGTGATGCAGCAGTAGGAGGCATGGATGTGTTGGCTACTCTTGGGAGAGTACGGCCAAGAAATTTCATTTTATAAGTCCATTGGAATATAATTGTTTCCTACCTTGCACATTGGTGATAAGATGAAGCAGCTGGAGGCATGGCTACGTTGTTTACTCTTGGGGGAGTATGGCCAACATATGGCATTCCACATGTCAATTGGGATGTCACTATTTTATACTTGGCATGATGATGATGTGTTGTGGCAGTGAGAGGCTTTGCTATGTTGGCTTCTCTTGAGAGAGTATGGCTACCATACTTAGTATGATGATGATGTGATGTGGCAACAAGAGGCATTACTACAGTGGCTTCTATTGAGAGAGTATGGCTACCATACTTGGTATGATGATGATGTGATGTGGCATCAAGAGGCATTTCTATTTTGGCTTCTATTAGGATAATATGGTTTGACATTTCACATGTCATTCCATATGTCTCTATTTCCTACTTTTCATAGTGTTGAGATGATGCTTAAAGAAAGCATGGCCACCAGGGCCAAGGATTTGAGCATGGATATACACGGCCTACTCCATGTAGCATGGGTTGGAGAAATAGTTTATGAGTTGGGACTTTCCACTTGGGGAAGGAACCACTACACTTCACATATCTCATGCAGAGAAGAGGCTCTTGGATAGCAGATGGTTGCCACTTGGCGACTCATTGATGAGGAGAGGCATATAGCTACATAGCTGGAGGCCATTCTAGACATTCTAGATAGGCAGATATGGAGTTGGGAAAATCATAACATATTGGATTAGATGGGGAAACCTTCCATTTGAGGTTGCCACTTGGAATGGAGATGGATTTCTGCAACATCCACTTTTGCAGTTTCTTGAGGACAAGCAAGATTTTGGTAGGGAGGACTGTAATATTAGAAATTTTCCATCAGCTAATTGGAATATTAGATTTCTTACTTTTCTTATTTAGTTAAGTAAGTAAAAGGGTGGAGGGACCCATAAACCCAGTAGATGAATAAAATCCACTTCTATAGTGTGAATGTGGGTTAATTGAGTAGTGGAGTAGGATTATGGAGTAGCGGAGAAAAATAATAATGGAGAAAGAGTGGAGGTAATAGATCATTAATGAGGAAGATTATGGAGATAGTGGAGGAATAAGTGCAGGATGATGGAGATAGTGGAGAAGAAATTGCAGAGATGATGGAGGAAGTGGTGCATTCAATGCACACATGATGGAGGAAGTGAAGAGTAATTGCAGCAGTGATGGAGATCATGGAGGACAGTGTGGTATTTATAGAGGCTAGTGGCCACATCTGTAGCGCAATTATGAGGTGGGCCAAGGATAGGGAAGGCTCACAACCATAAAAGGAATATGAGGGCAACAAAGGAAGGGATTCTAGATTTTTACTGTTGAGTGTCGTAAGACATTTCTTTGCACACTTTAGTTGTTTAGCTAATTCTTTTGTGTTGTTTATCACTGGGTGTTCTTGAGTGGGAATCCCACACTACCCACGGGGGACTTCGAGTGCCTGCTCTGGGAAGTTTTTCTTGGGTAGAATTTATCATCCGGCAATCAGTGCCACTTTCATCCACTCTCATTTGCACTTCCAGATACAGTAATTACGCATTCCATAACTTGGGTTTGAGAGTTGGAAGGTTGTTCTCAGTACTTCAGCTAAGAAACCTAAGGAGGGATCAACCCTCCACATTGTGGATCCATTGCGGTCTTTTGGGAGTTTCATTTAAATATCCGGCATCAGGCCATCCATATATTCTCCTATGCATCAACATTTCCTGTAGGAATTGCATAATTCTACAGTGAGGGTTTGAGGAGAAGAGGAAGTTCCAAGCAACTCAGCTTGGAATCTTGTGAGGGATTAATCCTTCACTTTGAGGATCACTTCAGCAGCCTACAATCGGAATGTAATGTCCCAAATTTTTGCAAATAAATTGGAACATTAA
This sequence comes from Pinus albicaulis, assembly GCA_034641835.2. NCBI lineage: Eukaryota > Viridiplantae > Streptophyta > Pinopsida > Pinales > Pinaceae > Pinus > Pinus albicaulis. Next base: position 1,013,856,388 of record CM076575.1, on the reverse strand, counting down.
TTTTTTCTCATATTATCTAGGAGATAAATAAAATGGGTGAGGAGACCCATTTGCATAAATAAATTCCACATGAAGTTGGAAAGGATCCATGGAGTAGCCATTTTTGCACCTCCTAGTATGAAAAGGGGGCAAACACATGAGGATGAGGCCATGTTGACCAAGTCAATAGCGCAGCTTGAGAGGGTGTATCTTGCTTGGGAAGTCAGCGTAGTTAGAAAGAGAGGAAACTTCTAGAGGAAGGAAACCCTAATTGGGTGGGGTCCATGGCATAGAGACATAATTTTGCATATAAGGAGGATGAGGCAGCCATAGAGATCATCATTGAAGATTTTGACTTTGAGTCTATTTGCAATCTCCAGCTGTTCAGCTAAATTGCAGTGCCTTTGGCACGAGGGATTCATGTTTAGGAGTTCCTCTCCTCTCTTGAGTAGCTCAAGGAGGATTGCTCTTCATTTCTCCATATTCAGGCATTTGGCCATAGCCACTTCTTCATCTACAGCGCAGTCACTGGGTTGTGTTCCAGGGTTTTTTGTGGAGGAGATTCCACAACACCATTCCTTGGATCATTTCTCATAGGAAGGAGTTCCTATTCTTTGGGAGGATCAACAAGGAGGGTTTCTAGAGCTGATTTTCATATTTTGGAAGAAGGCCAAGCTTCTCCCACCTTCATTAGCGCAATCCCTTCCATAGACTATGTTATCTCAGAGTTTTTCTGTAGTGGGGGTTTGCTCCACCATTTTGGAGGAAGAGATTTCTTGTGCCAGGATCAGCCTTGCACTCAAGGAATCCATTGGAGGAGGTTGTTTCAGTTTGAAGGCCATAATCATTCTCCTCCTACTATTGTATATTTTGAGATGCTACAGCTACCCAACAACTCTAGAATTATTGTATTTTCATATTTTATACATGTATTGCAGCCAATCCTTCTAAGGATTGTGTATTAGTATTATAGTAGTGTTTTCAAGGGTTGAGAGCATGCTCCCCCTCATTTCTTGAGCTATTATTGTAATATCATTTTATTACCATTTTACATGTTGCAGTGTCTCCATGTTACTGCGCAGTCATAGCTGGGGTTCACTTGTGTAGCTGTGTTTATCTCATGATTATTGTACTTCTGCCTTGAGGATTGCTATTGTTCATCTTGAGCATCATTTCCCTCAATATTTTGTATACATTTGCAGCTGCTATTATTTCAATAAGATGGCTATGAGTCCTCTGGCATTTTCATAAGTTTGAGCAAGTTCTCTTCATGCTTATGTTTTGCATATTGCTATAGCTCATTCCCTTGAGCAATATCTTCCTGAGGAAGAGATATTTTCATAGCTATAGGCAGAGACTGAGGAAGGGCCAGATAGCCTCCGGTTCTCACCCTCTCTTTAGAGGTGAAATAACTGGTAAAATCCCTCTCAGTCAATATCTGACATAACCTTGTTCATATTTCTGACAAAGGAATATTTCAGTGGTGAAAAAGCTGCTAATTTCCATTTCGGGACATTACAGTGGTATCAGAGCATCTTTCTTGGCTCACCCTGTGGCCTTCAAGCCCAAGAAAGAAGAAATCAAGATGATGAAGAGGATGAGCTTGTTCTCATCAAATTTTAGATCCGGAAAGAACCTCTCCAAGGAGATTGAGGAGAAAGAAGAAAGAGAGGAGGAAGGACCCTGTACTTCCTATTCTCATCAAGAAGGAGACATAATTTTGAGCAGGAAGAAGACTCCATTTTCTGATGGAGGAAAGGGGGATATGCTTACAATGATTCTTCCTAAATCTGCACCAAGAATTCATGGAGATATCAAGGAGATTAGGAGGGAAACAGATGAGGAATCCCCAAGAGGGTTTGATCTTAAAGCAAACTCTAGATTTGTACATAGTGGGTGTGAGCATTCAGCCACACACTATGAGGGTCAGCGCAACCATAGTCCCAGTAGTCCCATGAGGGAGATGGAAGAAGAACAAGGAGTGACCAAGGAGAGAAGACAATATGGTAGATCCTATCTATCACATTTTGATGGTTCAATTGCCAGTTCAGCCAAAGCTTGGGTGGAGGAATTAGACACCTTTTTGCAGCATCACCAAATTCCGGAAAGTCAAGATACCAGAGTTGTAGCACTACATATGAGAGGTAAGGCCTATGATTGGTGGATCTTTGAATCTTTTCCTTTGAAGAATAATGGCATTACATCTTATGCAAATTTCACTGAGGCATTAGTGAAGAGATTTTATGGGAGGATTCTTGAGACACACATGATGGGTTTGTACAAAGAAGGCCAAACAAAACCCTTGCATGAAAACACAATGCCTCTTCATAAAAAAATGGAGGAGGCCAAAAATCTAAACCAAAACTTGCTGGAGAAGGAACTTTCATCTCACATCTTGAAGCAAGGGAGTATGGGGATCTCTTTCCCAAAGTAGGATCCAATTATTGAGAGGTTGCCCACTCATGTTGCAGATATTGAGGGCAACAGCGTTGTTAGATCTAGAGTTGATCTAGCACCTCATGCAGAAGGAACAGGATCTCTTGCTCCACATAGAGGGATGATTTCATCTTTGCAAGGGAGTCCCCAGGATCTCATATATAGAGATCAAGGCACATCTCATGTTTTAACAGTGCCATTGTTGAGGAGGTGTGGGACCTTGGTGGCAAAAGGAGGAAGTAGGGAGAAGACCTAGCATCATGAGATGAGGAGTACACACCCCTATCCATCTATGGAGGTTGATGCACCTGAGGAGATGATTGGATTGCGCAGTGGAAGCATGGAGAGTTATCTCCATTCATCTATTCAGTCATTATTTGTTAATGATGTCTCATTTCATGGAGACATTTTGCAGGAAGATCTCATGTGTGGAGATCAAGGAATAATTCATGTGCCATTATTGGAGAGGTGTGAAACCATGGAGTCACAAGGAGGAGATGGGGAGAAAAACCAGCAGCATGAGTTGGGGAGTGCTCACCCATATCCATTTTTGGAGGTTATTGCACCAAGGAGGGAAGATGGGTTGTGCAGTCAGGGCATGGACATTAGTGTTCATCCATATGTTCAGTCTTCTCTTTGTTGGGAAAAATACTGAGAGGGGGGGGGTGAATCAGTATTTACTGCATACTCAAAACTTTTCACCTTTTCATTCCTTAAAACCCATACGCTACTTTCCTTCAGTAAACTCGCGTATACACGCGGATATATTTCATGCAACTCGCGTATACCCAGAGATCTAATTATGTCATTAGTTCTTTGCTTATATCATTCCATTATTCATTCATCAGATGTTCAATAAACAGTAAACATGTGCAGTAAGAACAGAATAAACCATCACACAAAGCATCACACATGAACACCAGGATTTTTAGGTGGAAACCCAAGTCGGGAGAAAACCACCGCTGCAGTTGCTCAGCATTCAATATTTTATTATAGAGAAAACATCTTACAACATATGTGTCAAGCAAGCAGATTTCAGACTGAAGACGTTGTGCACTCCACCGCGCTCATTTACCAAATGCTTCCCGGAAGGGACTTCAACCGACTCGCTACTGTACTTTCCCGAAGGGAGCTATGACTCGATCTCGTTTACCAAATTTCACTGAAGGGAGCTTACTTTAATTTCCTCGACTGAAGGCTACAACCCTCAGCACCACCTTGGACCACGTTTCATCAATTTTCACACTGGATCCAACAACCCTTGCTTTAGAAAACCCTAGTTTGCATACGCGCTTTCCCTTCATTGATGTCGTGTATATATGCACTTCCGTCCACACAAACCAGCGTATACCTCAGTGTATATTTCATTGCGCATACGCGCTTTTACTTCAGCGAAGCCGCGTATATACGCGCTTCCTCCGTGGCGAAGTAGCGTATAGATCTTCAATCATTACAGAGCAGCATACTTCTTCATATCAGATATTCAGTTTAGATTTACCCTTGTACTTCAGACAGATGCTCGCCTAGATGTTCGCTTCATCACAGATCTAGGCCTTCCATAAGCAGATCTAGTAGATACAAGTGCATTTCAAATCTAGATCCCCTTCTTCATCATTGGTGCATCATATATTCAGATTTATCATTCAAGTGTAACCCTTTCCATTCAGATCTACTTCAGAGAGAAGTATTCATTCAAGCTCAGACATCTTGCACCCACACACATGATTTGCATAATGAATTTCATCTCTTTATATAGGTTTATCCTTTTTCAATACCATGAGCCCCTTTTTCAATACCATGGGCCAAAACAATATCATGAGCCCAAAACTACCTGGATGGGGTCAACTAGGCGGATCATTACCCAATACAATGGGTCAATACCATGGTGGTTACCCCTGGTTTTTCACTTTTTGAGCGCTTTTGCCCATACGCGACTTGGAACGTTCCTTTCCGCGTGCATACGCGACTTTCCTTAGGCCAATCCGCGTATACCTAGAGACATACTCTTTTTCATCATAGAATTAGCACATGCTGTATTCCTTTCTTCATTGCCTTCTGTTCACACTGTAGATACATCAGATTTCCTTCATCAAGGACATATTCTATCCAGCACAACTTCATCAAGTAAGCTGTCATCATCTTCATCAAGTGGGTTGCCTTTCAAGGACAACACTCAGCATCATATTGTCAACAAACATCATATCACATCAGATTTACATCATTTACCAAGTCCATCAAGTATAACTTCATCAGGTGGATTGCCATCAAGGACAACACATGTCAATAGTCGCATGTCTTCATCTTCATTTAGTGGGTTGCCATCAAGGACAACACTCTGCATCATATTTCCAACACTCTTGAGGGAGATGTCTCACCACATGGAGGCATTTCACCCAGGGGGCCGCTAGCTCAGCAGAGGAGGATGGTTGCTTCACACTTGGAGGCACCACTCATTGATTCTATAGAGGTGGGAACCTTGGGAGAGCTTGAGACAACGGTGGGAGTTTTGGATGGATTCATGAAGGAGGGATACATTTCCTCAACCTCATCTACACCTACTCTCATTTCAGATTCTACGTTGTGGCAGAAGTAGCCTAGGAAGGATAGAAACCTTCCAATTTGTGACTTGGGCATAGGAGATGTCAAGGAGGAGGATAGAAATATGACAAATGTTTTTCATGAGGAACTACCAGCGCTGTCATTATGGAGGATAGATCTGCATTGAAACTCCTGGCTATTGGGGGAATATTCCAATGATTCTTTCACCTACAGGACATCTGATGATCAGCATGGGAGGAGATGCACCAGCCATATGGAGATGGGGGAATCAGCACAGCCACCCCTTTTCCCTTTAGGGATGAGAGGAGATTCATCTATGAGTCCCTAAAATGATATGAGCAGAGAACATGGTAAGGGTGTACATTGTTTTCCACATGATCATTTGTATTATATATGCATGCATCCCTTAACCATACACATGCACGAGGATGCTCCAAGGAGGAGCATACATTTTGCTAGACCTCATGGTTTAGTAGGGGCTATGGGCATGGCTAATGGCCATTATCTTGGAGGACTTGGGGAGGCTAGAGATCATGGAGGACATGCTCAACTCTCAGTAGATATCATTTACCTTCCCCAAACTTGTGAGGATATTGATGCAACGCACCGGTGGTTGAACAGCCACAATTTTTGTCAGTCTCTATGGTAGTGGAGCACTAAGCTGCGCTGGTTACACTTGAGGGACTATTTTCCTTCTCATTTGTTACACATGGAAGCAAGCATGATGCTCCTATTTTCTCCCTATGATTATATTGTTCATGCCTCTACGAGTAGCAGGATAGAGGTGGAGACACATGGGATGGATGTGTCCATTGAGGGAGGAGTCCCTCACATATTTTGCATTGCATGTTCTAATGGGAACATGAGAAATGGTATGGCCACTACAGCATCAACAATTTTTTATTATGAGGTGAGCCATATGATGGGTATGAGACCATATGAGGATAATTCCTGACTCATCACATATGGAGATGTTTGGGCCAGCATGTCTTGCAGCATTGGGGGAGAGACCTTGAGAGGTCCAGCGTTCTTCTTGCCACTTGATGGCAACATTATTGCAGCCCAGGATCAGCAGACACTCTACACTTATCTTAAGTGGAGAGAGGGACAGCATGGGGTAGACTATATGATCTACCATGTGCAGATTTTTAGCCCACCTTCTTTTCCAGAGCCAAAGGTGGATGATAGTTTCCCTGAGTTGCCTAGTTGGGAGGTGACTCAATTTTCATGGCACATAGCTTGGGGATGGATGGACCATATGGGGGAGATAATTCCCATTAGATTTGAGACTCCATTCCTCAAGGAGGGACCTCTAGACACCACTTTCTATCCTCTTGAGCATTATACCTTACATGATGAGGGCTTGACAGTTACTTGCATGCTAAGGAGGAGAATTGTGGAGGATTGGATTGATGAGATAGCATCACTGCACTTGGAGGAGATCATCATACAGGGATGCTATAGGCATAGGAGAATAACACACATTCTATCCTTTCACTTGCTTGAGGGCAAGCAATATTTGGGAGGGGAGGACTGTAATGTCCCAAATTTTTGCAAATAAATTGGAACATTAATTTTTTCTCATATTATCTAGGAGATAAATAAAATGGGTGAGGAGACCCATTTGCATAAATAAATTCCACATCAAGTGGGAAGGGATCCATGGAGTAGCCATTTTTTCACCTCCTAGTATGAAAAGGGGGCAAACACATGAGGATGAGGCCATGTTGACCAAGTCAACAGCGCAGCTTGAGAGGGTGTAGCTTGCTTGGGAAGTCAGCGTAGTTAGAAAGGGAGGAAACTTCTAGAGGAAGGAAACACTAATTGGGTGGGGTCCATGGCATAGAGACATCATTTTTCATATAAGGAGGATGAGGTAGCCATAGAGATCATCGTCGAAGATTTGGACTTTGAGTCTATTTGAAATCTCCAGCTATTCAACTGAATTGCAGTGCCTTTGGCACGAGGGATTCCTATTTAGGAGTTCCTCTCCTCTCTTGAGTAGCTCAAGGAGGATTTCTCTTCATTTCTCCATATTCAGGAATTTGGCCATAGCCACTTCTTCATCTACAGCGCAGTCACTGGGTTGTGTTGCAGGTGTTTCTGTGGAGGAGATTCTACAACACCATTCCTTGGATCATTTCTCATAGGAAGGAGTTCCTATTCTTTGGGAGGATCAGCAAGGAGGGTTTCTAGAGCTGATTTGCATATTTTGGTAGAAGGCCAAGCTTCTCCCACCTTCATCACCGCAGTCCCTTCCATAGACTACGTTATCTCAGAGTTTGTCTGCAGTGGGGTTTTGCTCCACCATTTTGGAGGAAGAGATTTCTTGTGCCAGGATCAGCCTTGCACTCAAGGAATCCATTGGAGGAGGTTGTTTCAGTTTGCAAGCCATATTCATTCTCCTCCTACTATTATATATTTTGAGTTGCTGCAGCTACCCAGAAACTCCGACATTATTGTATTTTCATATTTTATACATGTATTGTAGCCAATCCTTCTAAGGATTGTGTATTACTATTATAGTAGTGTTTTCAGGGGTTGAGAGCATGCCCCCCCTCATTTCTTGAGCTATTATTGTAATATCATTTTATTACCATTTTACATGTTGCAGTGTCTCCATGTTACTGCGCAATCATAGCTGGGGTTCACTTGTGTAGCTATGTTTATCTCATGATTATTGTACTTCTGCCTTGAGGATTGCTATTGTTCATCTTGAGCATCATTTCCCTCAAGATTTTGTATACATTTGCAGCTGCTATTATTTCAATAAGATGGCTATGAGTCCTCCGGCATTTTCAGAAGTTTAAGAAAGTTCTCTTCATGCTTATGTTTTGCATATTGTTGTAGCTCATTCCCTTGAGAAATATCTTCCTGAGGAAGAAATATTTGCATAGCTATAAACAGAGCCTGAGGAAGGGCCAGATAGCCTCTGGTTCTCACCCTCTCTTTAGAGCTGAAATAACTAGTAAAATCCCTCTCAGTCAATCTCTGACATAACCTTGTTCATATTTCCGATAAAGGAACATTTCAGCATTGAAAAAGCTGTTGATTTCCATTTTGGGACATTACAGTGGTATTAGAGCATCTTTCTTGGCTCAGCCTGTGGCCTTCAAGCCCAAGAAAGAAGAAATCAAGATGTTGAAGAGGATGAGCTTGTTCTCATCAGTTTTTAGATCCAGAAAGAACCTCTCCAAGGAGGTTGAGGAGAAAGAAGAAACAGAGGAGGAAGGACCCCGCACTTCCTATTCTCATCAAGAAGGAGACATAATTTTGAGCAGGAAGAAGACTCCATTTTCTGATGGAGGGAAGGGGGATAAGCTTACAATGCTTCTTCCTAAATCTGCACCAAGCAATCATGGAAATCTCAAGGAGATTAGGAGGGAAACAGATGAAGAATCCCCAAGAGGGTTTGATCTTAAAGAAAACTCTATATTTGTACATAGTGGGTGTGAGAATTCAGCCACACACTATGAGGTTCAGCGTAGCCATAGTACCAGCAGTCCCATGAGGGAGATGGAAGAAGAAGGAGGAGTGAACAAGGAGAGAAGACAGCATGGTAGATCCTATCTATCACATTTTTATGGTTCAATTGCTGAGTCAGCCAAAGCTTGGGTGGAGGAATTAGACACCTTTTTGCAGCAGCACCAAATTTCGGAAAGTCAAGCTACCAGAGTTGCATCACTGTATATGAGAGGTAAGGCCTATGATTGGTGGATCTTTGAATCTTTTCCTTTGAGGAATAATGGCATTACATCTTATGCAAATTTCACTGAGGCATTAGTGAAGATATTTGATGGGAGGATTCTTGAGACACACATGATGGGTTTTCACAAAGAAGGCCAAACAAAACCCTTGCATGAAAACGCAATGCCTCTTCATAAAACAATGGAGGAGGCCAAAAATCTGAACCAAAACTTGCTGGAGAAGGAACTTTCATCTCACATCTTGAAGCAAGGGAGTATGGGGATCTCTTTCCCAAAGGAGGATCCAATTATTGAGAGGTTTCCCAATCATGTTGCAGATATTGAGGGCAACAACGCTGTTAGATCTAGAGTTGATCTAGCACCTCATGCAGAAGGAAGAGGAGCTCTTGATCCACATAGAGGGATGCTTGCATCTTTGCAAGGGAGTCCCCAGGATCTCATATATAGAGATCAAGGCACATCTCATGTTTTACCAGTGCCATTGTTGAAAAGGTGTGGGACCTTGGTGGTGAAAGGAGGAAGTAGGGAGAAGACCCAGCATCATGAGATGAGGATTACACACCCCTAGCCATCTATAGACGTTGATGCACCTGAGGAGATGATTGGATTGCGTAGTGGAAGCATGGAGGGTTATCTCCATTCATCTATTCAGTCGTCATTTGATAATGATGTCTCATTTCATGGAGACATTTTGCAGGAAGATCTTATGTGTGGAGATCAAGGCACAATTCATGTGCCATTATTGGAGAGGTGTGAAACCATGGAATCACAATGAGGAGATGGGGAGAACAGCCAGCAGCATGAGTTGGGGCGTGCTCACCCATATCCATTTTTGGAGGTTATTGCACCAAGGAGGGAAGATGGATTGCGCGGTCAGGGCATGGGCATTAGTGTTCATCCATATGTTCAGTCTTCTCTTGAGGGAGATTTATCACCACATGGAGGCATTTCACCCAGGGGGCCACTAGCTTAGCAGAGGAGGATGGTTGCTTCACACTTGGAGGCACCACTCATTGATTCTATAGAGGTGGGAACCTTGGGAGATCTTGAGACAGCAATGGGAGTTTTGGATGGATTCATGGAGGGATACATTTCATCAACCTCATCTACACCTACTCTCATTGCATATTCTGCGTTTTTGCAAAAGTAGCCTAGGAAGGATAGTAACCTTCCAATTTGTGACTTGGGCATAGGAGATGTCAAGGAGGAGGATAGCCATATGACAAATTTTCTTCATGAGGAAATACCAGCGCTGTCATTATGGAGGATAGATCTGCATTGGAACTCCTAGAAATTGGGGGAATATTCCAATGATTCTTTCACCTACAGGACATCTGATGATCAGCATGGGAGGAGATGCACCAGCCATATGGAGATGGGGGAATCAGCATAGCCACCCCTTTTCCCTTTATGGATGAGAGGAGATTCATCTATGAGTCCCTCAAGTGATATGAGCAGAGAACATGGTAAGGGTGTACATTTTTTCCCACATGATCATTTGTATGATATATGCATGCATCCCTTAACCATACACATGTAGGAGGATGCTCCAAGGAGGAGCATACATTTTTCTAGACCTCATGGTTTAGTAGGGGCCATAAGCATGGCTAATGGCCATTGTCTTGGAGGACTTGGGGAGGCTAGAGATCATGGAGGACATGCTAAATTCTTAGCAGATATCATTTACCTTCCCCAAACTTGTGAGGAGATTGATGCAATGCACTGGTGGTTGAGCAGCCACAATTTTTGTCAGTCTCTATGGAAGTGGAGCACTAAGCTGCGCTGGTTACACTTGAGGGACTATTGTCCTTCTCATTTGTTACACATGGAAGCAAGCATGATGCTCCTATTTTCTCCCTATGATTATATTTTTCATGCCTCTACGAGGAGTAGGATTGAGGAGGAGACACATAGGATGGATGTGTCCATTGAGGGAGAAGTCCCTCACATTTTTTGCATTGCATGTTCTAATGGGAACATGAGAAATGGTATGGCCACTATAGTAGCAATTATGAGGTGAGCCATATGATGGGTATGAGACCATATGAGGATAATTCCCGACTCATCACATATGGAGATGTTTGGGCCAGCATGTCTTGCAGCGTTGGGGGAGAGACCTTGAGAGGTCTAGCCTTCTTCTTGCCACTTGATGGCAACATTATTGCAGCCCAAGATCAATATACACTCTACACTTATCTTAAGTGGAGAGAGGGATAGCGTGGGGTAGACTATATGGTCTACCATGTGCAGATTTTCATCCCACCTTCTTTGTCGGAGCCAAAGGTGGATGACAGTTTCCCTGAGTTGCCTAGTTGGGAGGTGACTCAATTTGCATGGCACATAGCTTGGGGATGGATGGACCATATGGGGGAGATAATTCCCATTAGATTTGAGACTCCATTCCTCAAGGAGGGACATCTAGACACCACTTGCTATCCTCTTGAGCATTATACCTTACATGATGAGGGCTTGACAATTACTTGCATGCTAAGGAGGAGCATTGTGGAGGATTGGATTGATGAGATAGAATCACTGCACTTGGAGGAGATCATCATACAGGGATGCTACAGGCATAGGAGAAGAAGACACATTCTATCCTTTCACTTGCTTGAGGGCAAGCAATCTTTGGGAGGGGAGAACTGTAATGTCCCAAATTTTTGCAAATAAATTGGAACATTAATTTTTTCTCATATTACCTAGGAGATAAATAAAATGGGTGAGGAGACCCATTTTCATAAATAAATTCCACATCAAGTGGGAAGGGATCCATGGAGTAGCCATTTTTTCACCTCCTAGTATGAAAAGGGGGCAAACACATGAGGATGAGGCCATGTTGACCAAGTCAACAACGCAGCTTGAGAGGGTGTAGCTTGCTTGGGAAGTCAGCGTAGTTAGAAAGGGAGGAAACTTCTAGAGGAAGGAAACACTAATTGGGTGGGTTCCATGGCATAGAGACATCATTTTGCATATAAGGAGGATGAGGCAGCCATAGAGATCATCGTCAAAGATTTCGAATTTGAGTCTATTTGCAACAGGGATAATTTTAAGGATGGAAAATTATCTTGAAGTTTAAAAAATTGGCGAATCTCACTAGTCCCTAATATGCAAACTATAAAATGTTTATTGATGTATTTGTAAAATTATTCAAATTTATAATGATATTATATATATTTTCTATATAATGTAGGCGATTTTTAATGTAAAATAATTTTATATTGTAAAATTTGGGCGAATAATTTTTATAAAATAATGGAAATTGGCGAATCTTTTTTTGGAAAAACCATGGAAAATTAGCCCACCTACGAATATTAGCCCCTAAAATTTTCCATGGTTTGCAATCTCTAGCTGGTCAACTGAATTGCAGTTCCTTTGGCATGAGGGATTCCTATTTAGGAGTTCCTCTCCTCTATTGAGTAGCTCAAGGAGGATTGCTCTTCATTTCTCCATATTCAGGCATTTGGCCATAGCCACTTCTTCATATACAGCATAGTCACTGGGTTTTGTTGTAGGTGTTGCTGTGGAGGAGATTCCACAACACCATTCCTTGGATCATTTCTCATAGGAAGGAATTCCTATTCTATGGGAGGATCAACAAGGAGGGTTTCTAGAGTTGATTTGAATATTTTGGCAGAAGTCCAAAATTCTCCCACCTTCATCACCGCAGTCCCTTCTATAGACTGCATTATCTCAGAGTTTGTCTACAGTGGGGGTTTGCTCTGGCATTTTGGAGTAAGAGATTTCTTGTGCTGGGATCAGCCTTGCACTCAAGGAATCCATTGGAGGAGGTTGTTTTAGTTTGTAGGCCATATTCATTCTCCTCCTACTATTGTATATTTTGAGTTGCAGCAGCTACCCAGCAACTCTGGGATTATTGTATTTTCATATTTTATACATGTGTTGCAGCCAATCCTTCTAAGGATTGTGTACTAGTATTATAGTAGTGTTTTCAGGGGTTGAGAGCATGCTCCCCCTCATTTCTTGAGCTATTATTGTAATATCATTTTATTACCATTTTACATGTTGCAGTGTCTCCATGTTACTGCGCAGTCATAACTGGGGTTCACTTGTGTATCTGTGTTTATCTCATGATTATTGTACTTCTGCCTTGAGGATTGCTATTGTTCATCTTGAGCATCATTTCCCTCAAGAGTTTGTATACATTTGCAGCTTCTATTATTTCAATAAGATGGCTATGAGTCCTCCGGCATTTTCAAAAGTTTGAGCAAGTTCTCTTCATGCTTATGTTTTGCATATTGCTGTAGCTCATTCCCTTGAGCAATATCTTCCTGAGGAAGAAATATTTGCATAGCTATAAACAGAGCCTGAGGAAGGGCCAGATAGCCTCTGGTTCTCTCCCTCTCTTTAGAGGTGAAATAACTGGTAAAATCCCTCTCAGTCTATCTTTGACATAGCCTTGTTCATATTTCCGATAAAGGAACATTTCAGCGATGAAAAAGTTGTTGATTTCCATTTCGGGAAATTACATGGAATTATATTATCTATCATCAGGCTACATCATCAGTCCTGTTCCGACATGCTTGGAACCTTTACCTTCTTATTCAAACCAACCTCCCTTTCCAAAATAACTGAACATGGAGAAATATGATCCCACTGTCGATTATAACCTGGCTTCTGAGCTAAGGAATTTGTAACAACCCTGGTGAAAATTCCATTTAATAAAATTTAATAAAGGAAAAATAATAATCCTGATTGATGGGACACATATTCCAAGCTGAATGTTGGGAAAAACATCTTGTGGGTGTTCATTTTGGTTAATATGGCTAAGGAAATTGGAAAATGCAAAGGCCCAAGGCTTTGGGAAGGGAAAATGGCATATTTGACACATTTATTTATGAAAATAATGAAAGTTAGGATAAAAGGGAGATGAAATGTCACAAGTTTCATGTGAAGAGGAAAATGAAGAAAAATAATGGAAAATGCAGAAACTAGAGGCCTCATTGATAAAAAATCTTCTTAGGATCAGTTGGTAAGGTTTTTCTCACACTTATGGATCTCATTATATTCTCTCTCTCTCTCTCTCACTCTTGGACACTTAGATTTTCTTGGAGCACTTTGGCATTGGACCAAGAAAGGAAATAAAGAAGGATGAAGGAGGAAGCAAGCAATGAGGAGAAGGAATCAAGATGTTGTAGTAGGATTCTTGGTAGGTATCGTTTTTCATGTATGTTTTCCTTGCTAGGTCTGGAATGAAAGGTATTGCATGTGGTTCTTTTCTATCTTGGCATTTGTTTTTTCACCCTACCCTTTCCATTTCTCAATAGCCATGGTGTTTTGGAGTTCTCATGTTTTTTTTTAGCTGGATTACGGGGTGGATTCAAAGTGGTGTGAGGTGTATCTATGAATATTATTATTATTATGACACATAACCAGTTTAAGTGTTGCCTCAGTTTAGGGCATATTGACCCGGGTTTGGATTCTAGGAAAGCCTGAGAGGTGTTGCCTTGGTTTATGGCTTAGTCATCTAGGATTGGATTGTGGTAAATCCTGAGCATTGGATGCCCTTGATCAGGCCTAAGAATCCTGCAAGTGAATGGCGGGATATGAGGTAAAGCCTAGAGGGTGGTGCCTTATTTTAGGGCCTAGTGACCCATGATTTGAACTGTGGGTTGTGGTAAAGCCTAAGAGACTAGGAAATAGGAAAATCCCTCATGGTTTAGGTGGAGAAAATCCGGTGATATCCATACTTTTGTTTTCCTAATGATCAGGTGTAGATCATGGTAAAGCCAATTATGACATGTTTATTTTGCTGGCCTAGTGATCCAGTTTGGATCATGGTAAATCCTTATTTATATTGATGAGGGTGAGGTGTTTTAGCCTCAGTATTCCCATAGTTTTTTCTTTCGGTTTGAGTCCCACATTCATTCTTGGAATATGACATGGGGGTGATTGGCTAAAGAAATATTTGGCTAAGCCAATCTATGGTCAGGTGGAACGTGGAAGTCCCATATTTGATTTGTTTCTAAATTCATTAATGAAAAGCTAATTTCTTTGGTATTTGATATGAAAATGTATTGGTTATTATGTGGATTCTATTGATGTTGAATCCATTTCATTTATGTTTTTATTAGGTTGGTTATGAGCATGTAGTTTATCAGTGATTATGTATGGATCTATCCATGTTTTTACTTGTAAATGAATGCACAATGTATCTATGGTAAAATATATTCTATGGAAGCTAATGATGTAGGGGATAAATTCTTCTTAGTGATTCCTAGATAAGTATGATACCCCTTTGCTCTATTATGTTTTTTATACATGTAGCTTTCATGTTTGTGACATGTTTGACAAAATGTTCATCGTGGCTAGGAGGGGTCCAGATGAGTTCTTAATGATGTGATTTCTTCCATATCATTGTCCTATTTTTATTTATCATATTTTAAATTTTCATGAAGTTTTTGGCAAAGCGTTGGGTTATGGGCTTGAAAAGGTGTCTCAAATCCCATATATGCAGGCACAAAACTGACTTTTTGGGTGCCTGGCCCTGGCATGCAGTGTTATGCTTAGGGATATAGCCTCATGGCCACTGGCATGAAGTGTTATGTCTACGGATATGGCTCAAAGAGGTAAAAATATCATTGTGACCCAAGGGTAAGGGGCATGAAAGGTTTGGTTACCTCCTGGGGGTGTTTTTTTTGTTGTACAAAGTCTAGATGTGGTGTTTCTGTTAGTTCCACTTCCTTAAGTTCAACTAGGAGGTTGAATCTCATTACAGTATCCTCACGTCACATGTTTACTTCATTTGGCCAGTTACTTGGGTAGATGTGGGAAGAGGGTGTTGTTCAAGTGTGTTTGGTGCACGTATGTACGGAATCACACCAACTTAAGGGGTGTGGTCTACCCACTTAAGTTATTGGTAATAGGCAGAAAAAGAAGTGGAGACAAGAAAGTTATTGGAACAAGCTAGAATCATAAGCATACTCGATAGAGAAATAGCATGCATATATAAACTAAAACTAAACTAAAAATTAAAAAAATAAACACGAGCTCTAAAAAGAGTCAAACGACAACAATAATACGAATAGTGGCTCTTGGCCCCTCTTATTGAGCGTTGGTAGGAAAATAAGAGTGAAACTTTATGCTCTTGCCAAAGGGCCCTAGAACATGGGTTCTAAGTCCCGATGCAAGGATGTTTTTACCCCAAGCTTGCCTCGGTGCAAAGTCTCCCTCTCTCTCTATTGTGGTGGACTGAACTTGTTAGATGGCCAACAATTGAGTCCCCTCTATCTTCAACTCTGGATCACACACTGTTGGTATTGCTTGGGAAATTTTGGCCAGCATAACAATGTGTTCACAAATTCTTCATCTCATGGTGGCCTTATATAGGAGAATTCAAATCCTCCTTCCCTCTCTTGGTACATTGTGGATGGTGACCCAAGAGAGGGGTATGATTCTTTTATGTGCTCCAAATATTCCTTTGTGTGCTCACTTGATGTTTAAGGAGGCTTTGGTGGTTGTCCTTAGGCGGCTTCAAGTGAGGAATCATTTTCCTTGAGTATGCTTTGTGTGGTCCCGGAAATTGACATTTCGCCACTCCCAGGATTGCACAAATTTTGGGTCATAAGGCACGCAAGGGTGCCCTTCACAAAGGATAATGCACACAAAAGCATTTTTGACTTGCTCAAATTTGATTTTTCCTCAGGCCTTAGAGATTTTCAAATACTTTCCAGATTTTGTAATGTGTTCCAGCTCTGTAAATCCTTCTGCTTGAAATTAAATAATGTTGTCTTCTGCTTGTATGATTTTCCAGTGTTAACAGTTGCCCCCTAACGTGTGAGGTCTAGGAAGAACTATATAGCCGAAATACATTATATTTTCTTTTCTGTATATTGTGTGTAGAGAGAGAGAGAGACCTACGTGAAGCTTGGAATTGGAAATACCCAACACCGGTTCCAAGAATGACCGTGTCCTAAGGGACCCCTGTAAGCAAATATAATACAATGCATATACAAATTTTATATGAGACAGGCATGTCCCATGCTCGTGATGTTGTGGCTAGTTAAACAAATATATTTGACAGATATATGTTGTGTCTGTATGACTAATATGGTAGTGATCTGGTGGTTGCTGACGACGAGTGCTGACGCCCTTCGGGGCGTGTTTCCTCTGAAAATAGGTGGAATATGGTACCCATATGCGTAAAATTGGTATGGCATATATCTATGCATTGTACACATAAGCATTGGTTGGGACCTTCCCATGTAAGAATTGTTGAAAGAGACACTTATGGAGGCACGGG
The DNA here is from genome assembly GCA_034641835.2 of Pinus albicaulis. Lineage (NCBI taxonomy): Eukaryota > Viridiplantae > Streptophyta > Pinopsida > Pinales > Pinaceae > Pinus > Pinus albicaulis. The sequence goes on along the minus strand of CM076575.1, from coordinate 1,013,839,450 downwards.
TCTTCGACAAATTTGATCAAAGTGCAATGGTTGTAAGGTATGATACCATATTGACATGAAAGATTTTTTTTTAGTCGAATTTCAGGAGGATCGATGACATCTATGGCCAATGATGTCTCTCATAGTGCCACCTGAGGATGCCCCTTTTATGGAGAGGGGTAATCCAAGGTACCGCTTCCTTTTTGGAAAATAGGTGTCAAAGTTGACAAAAAGGAAGCCTCAACCGAATGAGGGGTTGCCAACGTGAGGGGTCGAGGACCTGGATGTTATGGGTTTAACATAGGAATTTTGGTGAGGGGTGACTGAAAACTGATGATGGGGATTCAGTGGCCCAAGGTCGGAGTATACTAAGCAGCTTGGCGGCAGTCATAGTCATTTATGATGGTGAAATCCCTGGAGTCGGTAGGACTTCCAGGGTGGGTATAAAATGGCTATGCATGTCATGGTGGCTTATGCGTGGGGGTGTAATACTTCGACCAAGGGTGTTCAAGGACTGTTGCCATGGGAGAAAAATATGGATGAGAGGGTGGGGGGATGTAGTGCACCATTCACGGTCTTTGTACACTTACCAAAAGAATAAAATAATGGGGTTTGGTTTGTACAAAACATAGAGATGGGTACCCAAAAACATGAAATTATTTTCTCATTGATGTTGTGAGGAAGGTGTTTTGCTGAGGGTGGGGGTCCCATTGGTTGGTCTCACGTGTGGGGTTGATGAAGCAGATGAAAAACTATCATAGATGGGATTATGTCGGTGAAGGTATGGTGGGCCAAATGCAAGGCGCGGTAGTGCGCTTTTGATCTACTTGTACAACCTTATCGTCCGGGAAGGGGGTTTTAGCTTCTATGATAAACTTGACCTTATGCATGGTGAATGGATGGGCATGAGATGCTTCCCGGACTAAAGTGGTATGGACATGGCGTCACTTTTGCTGTGATATATGGTCTACTATGGGTGACGAGCACCATGGAGGGGAGGCTCCATCGACCAACGAGGATGTTTATCATGTGCATGGTGAGGTGATGATAAACACGGTCGGATATGAGGACCCTATCATTTATTTCTAATGGATAAATGATGTCAGGATATGAAAAGTTTACTGGGACTCTATCATGCTAGGGGTAGAATGATACAACTTTCAGTAGATGGAGTTATGGATGGTTTGCGAGTTTTTCCTACAAAAACAACTACCTCAAGTGAAAGCATCTTCTTTATCAATTATTATTGAAAGTCATGAGCTTTAAAAAGAAGATGAGAGAGGGCATACCTATCGGCGCTGAAAAATTAATTTTTTGGGAGTGCGATTCTGTGGCATCTCCTCTGTTGGTTATGGAGTGTTGGTCACGGTGTAGCTTATAGTTCGGAGAACGAACCTTCTGATCTCACGTTATGGTCCTCCCAAGTTTTTGAAAAGGGCAATATATGGGTGAATATGGCCCTAATTCAATTCATTTTTACTTGTTGAGTTCTTGAGAGGTAAGAAGCTTCTACATAGAAGTTCTTGTAGTTGTGGTCAGCCTGAGCAACAGGGATTAGCGATATAATTCCCAAGTAACCTCCATGAAGTCCTGCACTTTAATTTTTTTAGTTTGATGGTGTCGAGGTCCATACATACTTAGTTTGTACGGATTTTGAGTGTTTTTTTCCCTATATTGCGCGAGTGATCAGGGCAAAAGCGCGCCTTCTGTGTGCATTTTCTGGGGATAAGCACGCTTAAAACACTTTGTTCCCCTTCTTTGGTGCACCTTTAGCACGCCTGTGGAAAATACAGGCACGCCCTAAGTGCGCCTGTCTGAGGGACAGGCACGCAAAAGGCCGAGGAAATTTTTTTTTAGGTTTTTCCTATTTTTTGTGCTTTTTCTGTTGCTGATGGGTACCTATTTGAATGACAAGTTGTTGTGGAGGGAGCAGGATTGGCCCGAGCTCTGAACTGCATTGGCTACTGATGCTAGGGCACGCAGTTAGCTGGCACAATGCGGGATCCTAAAGTTCGTAGAGAACAAGCTTCTTCGGTCACAGGACCGATTGCTACGCTTCTTGATCTGACATTGGCGCAGGAGGCACAACATGTTCATGCTGTGTGGGAGAAACCTAGTCATCCATCCTGAGGTAGATGTGTATTTTGTGATCAAGTTACTGCCTCATGGTGAGGTGCTGAGGTATCCACTACCTTCCAGGAGAGTGGACTTGGAGAGGTTTCGGAGACGTCAGTATGGTGGAGCACCTTTGATAGAGGGATGCATCAGAATTGCATCAGTGACAGATTTAGCAGAGCGATGTGCTATGGCTATGATTGTGTGACTTACAGGGTCATCAACTCCTCATCGAGCATCAGGCCAGCAAGTTGGAGTATTGCACCGGTTGAGGTCCGTCCATTTCTATGATTTTGCCGTTTTCGCTATGATGGGATGGTGGCACAACTCAACAAGGTCCTTAGTGGATCTAGGTTGTTTGCGTATGCCAAAATTTTGTGCAGAATTATGTATGAGAAGGTAGTTCTGCTAAGGCCAGTGGTGGCGGTGGCTCCTAGGGGGCCACGGGAGCCTCGTATGAGGAGGTGGGCTTTGGTGATGCCGCGAGGCGGTGGGGGTATAGTGGGGCGTTACTGGAATGCCATGACAGAGGCCTGGTTTGAGTTGAACTTGTTATGTGTAATTATGAGTTACGGATAAATCATTCTTCCCTAGACATGTGTGAATATAGAAAAATAGGTCAAAGACTTTACGACTATATTTCCTAACTGTAAACAGACACACAGAATGAAATAAGGAACCTACTTGGGATCCAAGCGCTTCCAACGTCTTCTTCTGTCACTTTTGCTGTAGCTTCAAATTCCATCCAGCTGTGAAAAATATTTCCTACAAGAATGAATACTAAATAGAAAGAGATATCAATAATACAGATGTCTATTCAAGTTATTTAGCTAATTCAATAGAGAATAAACCATATACATCAACTAAGAAATCATGATATTGAAAATAAAATCTTATACAGATGCATATAGGGAAAAATAAGAAATAATATTTATTGATGATAGAAGGGGAGGTTACAACCCAGTGATTGATTTAGTGTCACCATCGACAACATCATCCCAGCCTCATCACAATGTAGATATCTCCAGCAATATGTCACTCAAATCAATCTCCTGAATTGAAATTCCACCAGCATTTCTCTACATAAATTCTTCCTTATCAAACACTAAGATCTGTGCTCAATTTATAGAGGAGTTGAAGGTAGTTTTACAATCAATGAATTTCCAATAATAGGCAAGACATGTTCCCAATATTGTAGATGTTAAATGGACACATGGATTCGAAGTTTGACACTCGTGAACTCTTTTAGAAGGCACTGGCCAAGTGGAGATTCCGGAACAATGAGAATCTCTCTCCCAATGTGACCAACGCACCCTTGGATGTCAGGAAGTTCTTTGCAGAGCAGCCTTGCACAGGGCTACCTGTATATGCAATGCACTTAGTCCCTTTAGAGGCAGTGTTAATGAGCTCTCATATGATATATTATAAACTTCAAATCTTGGAAACCTTTGCAGATGAAAGTATTTAATTGATTTGTCTTGTTCTTTGTCTTAGGGCATGTAGCAACTGAAATGATAGGGGATGATAGACCCTATTCATTGGTCCTGGAGATGATTCCCAGTGGGAATGGTGCCCAAATTGACCTATAAAAATTCCCCCCTAAAGCATGAAGTCAGAATAATAATAACAGTATTTTGATTGAGATGCTTTACATTGTGATGGGCTATAGATGAAGCGGAGTGGCAACCTGCATAAATATTACAATACATTAAATCATGATATATCCTCTTGATCATAATTGCTAAGGGTAGTAATTCGCATGTTTAGCACATAAACAATCTAATAACAAGTACATAATTTAGAAAGTCGTCTACATTGGAATGTTTCCCAATACAAACATGCCTACAGATATAGGCCCATGTTAGGATGACGATCTGTACGTAAGGTCACCGTAAAGATGATGTGTACAAAAATCCTGAAATCACAGCCCGGATGGATGAAACTAGATCCGTGGTCTTCTTGTCTCGTTCACTTTATCATTCGGGTACTAGTCTAGCAATGCGAATATATGATTTGTAGTCAAACATGGAAAGACATCGTTTGATTACCAGCTAATGATGTGATCTATTAACAAATGCGAGAGAACCACCATTGATGTCAATGGCCCTCAAGATATTGCGGTACATTTCATAAGGCATGAATAGATGATTTGATGTCGAACGCCAAACAAAATCTTTCAGTCAAAAGTCTGGAAGCAAGGATCTTGTCAATGTTGTAACAAACCTCATGGTAGTGGAATCTGATGTTTCTAAGTGAACTTCCTGGATAATGATTTGTTGTCGACAGGAAGCCACCTTATTTCGAAACGGGAGTTACTGATTTTGGAGACAAAGGCATGACTTGATATAGAAATGTTCAGGGATGACGGTCATGAGAATGAAGGTTTATGAGTATTGCAGATGGATGAGTTATTCACTGGATGACTTCTCTTTAACATATCGACGACATTGAGATGAGCTGACAACATTGACCCAAAACCAAAGTGAAGGTATGATGAATCATAGGTATGAATGAACCGTCAAGATGATTACCCAACCCAAATAGTCATGGACATGGAGTGAAGGAAGTGTCATGTTCAAGAGCGACTTGCTACCATAAATAATTCTGCTCACTTTTCCCAAATTTTCCCCGGTCATTTTTCGACCAGTAACTCTTTATTTTTTAACAAGGTTGAGGAGGATAACATTTTCTTGATCTATAATTCAACCCTTCGGGCGAATAAAGTATCACTATTTAATAATTTAATGAGTCTAGCGATGAATGAAACTCGATTCTTTCCATGATCGACAAGCTTGTCATTATTTTATGTTTTAATGAGCTTAATGATAGTGATAGCCTAGTCCTTTTTCATATTTAGAGAGATTGAAAAAGAGGACGAAAGAAAACTCTATAAGTAATTTTTCGTAAAGTTGTCACTCATATCCGAAAAAGTGTAAAATAATATCTGAGAGAACCTCTTTAGTCATGTTCGACCAATGTATTCCTTTTTCATAAATAATCTATCTCAGTCCGAAAAAGGGTTAAACTTCTACTGAGTATATATCAATTCATTTACTTTTATGAGCTCAAAAAGACAAGTTCTTGGAAATATTTTCACATTATCAGAGTTTGAAAAGAGCCGAAAGAAGACTCCAGGGGTTCCTTTTTCACTGTTATCGAAGCTCGAAAAAGAGATGAAAGTGCACTTCAAATCCTTTTTCGTTTTTAACAAAGCTTGAAAAATAAGGAGAAAAAGTATGCTTTGTGGTCAAATCATTCTTGAAATAAATCTTCATGACTAATCTGTTCATCAGTTGTAAGACCTGTTCAAAACAACATCAAATGAATTAAAAATACCTGTTTCATGATAAAAAACATAATAAAACCATAGTCATAGAAATAATTTCGATTTGAAAATAATTAAATGACTATTAAAAAGTGATTTTCTATTCTATTTTACCATTCCATAGTTACCATTTGCATTTTGGAGCTCTGAACCTGATTTTTCCCCCGAACTTCAGCTGCTGATTGCGATCGCTTCTGTGGATGGATTTCATTGTCGTTTGATCCAGGTTAGTGATATGAACCTCCTCTCTCCTTCAATAATCATTTCATTTCCAATTTTTGCAATTTTTCAGGGTTTTAAGGCACCTAGGGTAAATTCTGCCCAAAAAGAGGGCAACGCACCCCTGAATGTCGAAACCTGCATTGCATAGAAAGTACAGTGAAGGTTACTTGCATACACAATGTAATATCTCTTGTTAGGGAGTGCGTTGGACACAATCCAGATATTTTTTTTTCACATTATGCTCAAAATCTGCCTAATTTTTTGCAATTAATGGAATCTAATGGATCTTATGATTGTGTTTCAGGTTTCCATCGGATTACAATGACGATTACATGGAGGGAAAGAGAACCTAAAGAACAAGATATGATTTCCTTAAATGATTTGGGTACAGTAAGAGGCCTAAGAGATTGTGGACTGCTTAAGTATTTCAAATTGTCTGGGATGAGGCAAAAAATATAACTCTTGGAGTTCTTAGTTCGAGCATGGGATCCAACTATTGAGGCATTTCATATTAAGAACCAAGTGGTTCCCATAACAGTCGAGGATGTGTACTTTCTTACAAGTTTTTCGAGGAGAGGCTTTCCCATTTCGCTCTCAGGGTCTGTTGTTGGAGGAGAGAGAGTGAGATATTATGTTTTGCAACATTGTTATCTAGGGGCAGAGCCAAGAAAAGATGGAAAGATAAACATCCTGGATGTTACAGATTTTCCTTTGAGAACTATCCTTTTCACGATCGCAAAACTTGCCAGCACCATTACACTACATGTAGCAAATAGATCGTATATGGAGTATGCGCTAGAGTGTATGGAGCCAACAATATTCAAATGGTCTGAAGTTGTTCTTTCTTAGATAAAGGAACAACTGAACAAAGAAAAGGGAGAAAGGAAGAATAATTTCATTTATGGTTTGATCCTTATATCCTTCGCTTTGGAACGGATTCCACTGATGCAGCCACACCATGTGACACCGGATGTGTCTAATCCTACAGATCCACGGATGCAGAGATGGGTAGAACTCATGGGTAGGCATGCAGGCCAATCTACCATTGTGTTCTCGACTGCATTCTTCACCTGGTTACGGTGACAGATTTTTGCCATCCATGAGTATGCATACGTAGGCGTTGATTTCCAAGGAGATCCAGATTTAGCATTACCAAAAGGCGCTCAGTGGGGTGCAATGGGTAAGAACTTTTTGACCATGTTTTTCATTTTCCTAAGGTTTATACAATTTTTTTGTATTTTTGATGTTTTCCCAAGACTAAACTAAATTTTTGATGTAATGAAGATGTTGGTCGTGTTCAACCAGTAGTGGAACCGAAGTGCGAAGCAGATGTTCCAGCAAAGAGGGCTGTTGGGAGAGAAGTCCTTCAGGATCTTGATATGGCTGAGACTCTGGCTCAGCTTTGGCAGCACATAGAGGGTTTTACCTTCGAGATTATGGATTGCCGGATCGAAGAGCTACCTATGTGACTACAGCGACACACTATTGGGGTTCCTAACCACTAGATGCGGTTACTACGTAGGATAGCTAGATCTATAGCATGTTACCATGAGCACCACTAGTTTACTTGCGAAATTTTGCATACATTTTGAGGTCAGATGACCAATGTGTCTTGGGCACAAATTTTTGTAAAAACATATAACTATATATCTATATGATTTCAGTGTTTTCCTATGTTTATTGTGCAATCCTATTCAGTGATGTGAATGTTTTCTTTACATATGTTGCAAATTTCTGTCTAAAACTTGATTAGCTAATGAATCAGTCAATGTGTTCAAATTTCTGGAAATGTGTTGATATTGAATAAAATCAAAGTGTCTTTCAAAAAGTCAAACTCTTAGGAACAATCTATGCAATGTTGGATTTCTAACAGTATAAACACTAGTAAGTTGTAATACCACAAGTTGTGAGTCTAACCTTATGATGATACGATTAATACCAAATGAAATGGCATCAGAGAGAATTTCTATCAATGCACTATACTCAGCGATATTGTTCGTCGATCTACCAATACAAATCCCTTGAAAACTCACTAACTCACTGTTCAGAGCGAAAATGGCCCACGCTGTAGAGGATAGATTTTGCGTACTACAACTAGCACCATCAGCATATCCAACAAAGGGTTTCGAAGATTCAGACATCTATGATGAAATATAAAGCAGATTACTAACGTCAAGAAAACTCTAAAAACAAATTAATATAGTCAATGAAAATCAACAGCATATATATACAATATAATTCAAAAATTACTACGCTCATAATTAAGCATAGTAACGTTTCAAATACAACCCATTTCTAGGTTGCGCCAACGGAATTCCATCGTAATCAACCAACTCATAGGCGCCCTTAGCAAGAACTCTTTTGACAATATAGGGGCCATGCCATAATGGCTCAAACATTCCTGTACCTATTACATCGGCTTCTTGATTGTAAAGAATGACCAAGTCTCCATCTGAGAAAATGCGAGGCTTGACATTTTTGTCGTATTGCGCCTTTATACATCTCTTATGTGCTTCGTTGGCCAATTGGGCTTCATGATGCATTTCATCAAGATTGATGAGGTTAAGGAGACGTGCTTCTTCTTCTGAGGTGTTAGGTAACAAGTCGATTGCGAGTTTCAACGATGGTATTTCACATTGGATTGGTAAGATAGCTTCGAGACCATACACCAATTGAAAAGGAGTAAAGCCAGTTCCATTTCTCACTGAGGTTCGATACGCCCACAAAGCAGATTACAATATAAAATGCCAATTTCTTTTATGAACTCCTATCATTCGTTGAAGCATACATTTAAGAATCTTGTTAATAGCTTCAACTTGTCCATTTGATTGTGGATAATAAGGAGTAGAATTATCATGTGACAATCCTAACTTGGCAGTCAATTTAGTCATCATATGGTTGCGACAATGCTTCCCATGATCTGTTACTATAGACTGTGGGACCCCAAACCATGAAATAACATGTTTAAAGAAAAACAGTGCAGCTATCTGTCCTGTGTTGTTGAATGTAGGCATCGCTTCGGCCCATTTGGTAAAATAGTCGACTGCGACAATAATATAACCATAGCCCCTAGATGAATGAGGGTTACAGGTCATGAAGTCAATACCCCATTTTGAAAATGGTCCCACAGAGACAACAGGATGCATTGGCACTAGCGGTTTACGGATTTTACGATAAAAAATCTAGCACGCATGACAACTTCTGACCGTGAGGATGTAGTCTCGAAAAATAGTAGGCCAAAAGTAACCAGCGTGAAGTATCTTCTGCACAGTAGCATATCAAGATAAATGTCCACCAAAATCCTCAGCATGACAATCATTTAACACTTTTTCGGCCTCCTCATGAGTGAGGCACCTCCTTAAATTGGTATCAACACCACGGCAATAAAGTGTATCACCAACGATCAAGTAATATTTGGCTTGGTATCGAATACATCGCTATTTAGGGCGAGAGGTATTAGGTCGAAAAGTTTGAGTTTGGAGATAGATGATGAAATCCCCATACCAAGGATCAGATGATCCGATCAGAAACAGGGACTCGTCAGGAATTGATGGTTCCGACACAGTTGCAGTACTATCAGAGGGAAGGTCACAGAGAAGCTCAGCCAAAACTAAAGACTTCTTTGACTTGGATTTGATGAATTCTAAATCAAATTCCTACAAAATGACAATCCATTTTGAATATTTCCCCCCCAGCAATTGACGTGATAAGATATAAGTCATAGGGTTGCAATCTGAAACTATAGTGGTTTTTCGAAGAAGGATATAATGGCGAAATATTTGGACAACTTGAACAGCTGCCAAGGCAAGCTTTTCTACGTATGAATACTTAACTTCTGTATCATTGAGATTACAACTCAAATAATAGATCGGATGTTCAATTCCATCTTCTACTTGGACCAAAAACATAGCAATAGTCGTTTCAGCCGCGACAATATATAGGAAATAATCATTTTGATAATTAGGGGGATATATTAATGATGCTCGGACAAGGGTATCCTTGACAACATCAAAATAAGCTTGTGCAACCTGGTCCCAATAAAAGGGAACCCCCTATTTCAAGAGTCGAGTAAATCCTTTATCCATTTTGGCATAGTTTGGAATGAACCTTCTTAGGAAGTTAGCCTTTCCTTCAAGTTTCTGTATCTGAAGTAAGTTTGATGGCGCAGGAAAATCAAGAATGGCCTGAACCTTCAATGGGTTGATTCGAATTCCTTCTTTTGAGACTACGAATCCAAGCAAACTGTTACACCATTTTTTGGTAATCTAACTTGTTACTATTAGATGGACCTAAGTACACCATGTAAGACCAATTTTACCATAACTAAAATGGCTTTCACTATGAAAACTAACTTAGTAAACCACCTTTATTAAGTTTTTTATGGTCTAAACAGGAAACCCCATGAGGAAATATTAAATAAATCCACATTTGTTTGATTTTCCTCAAGGAATAATTAGTTAAAAAACAGTTTAATTAATATTCCTGGTCATATTTAACCCAAAACAGGAAAATTAATTAGATAAATTATTATTTATCTTATTATTTCCTAGGAATAATTATTTAAACCTTATTTAAATAATATTCCTTCTTAAATTTGACCAAATCATTCATTAATAATTAAATAAATCATCATTTATTTGATTATTACTCAACCACATCCTTTAAATAATAAATAAATCATTTATTTATTTATTATTTACAAATAAATGGATTTGACCCAAGTCAAATTCTTTTTCCCTCCAAGAAATATAATAAAATATTCCACAAAAGTTGGATCTTGATTTGGTTAATAATATTTTAACTATGCACCAATATCTAGGCTAACTCAATATTTTGTTATAAATAGAAGGGTTTTTCCATTCACTCACTACCTTTTGTTGCCTAAATATCAATCTGGATCTATAATTTTGGTAAGACTTTGATCCACCATCATTGTCATATTTTGCTATCATTTTTCTTGTGAACTCCCTTTGAGTTCCATTTTTGTCTGGGTTTTCTACACCATCAAGAGAGATGGATTTTAGATCTGAAGTGTTGAGGACTTAGAAGAACCCATCCCATTGAGGAGGACTGGTAACATCCTTCTATGTTCTCCTACCAGGTGTCATAAATACAAAATTGTTTAAACATATTCTTGTCTTGTCTATTGGATGTATGCATCAACTCTTGTTTTTATTTACTGCTTAATGTCTTTTGATGCATAGATCTAGATTTTTCATCATTTATCTTAGTCAACTAATTGAAAATATAAAGATATTGGCAGCCATATTTGATGTTAGGGCTATTTTTTATGCATGGCTAAAGTGATCCTTTTTTGTACACTTGCGATTAAGATTCATACTAACAACTGGCGACTCCACACAGGTTTACGATTACGACCTCTGTCGTTTTTCAGATCCCTACATATCCAACTGCTTCAAACCCTAGAATTTCTCTTCAACTTCTTGTTTTGATTTTCTTGATGTTTTTTTTTTAACATATAAAACCATAAAACATCAAAAATTCTAACTTTCGTGTGTTTTCGGACCTATTGCGCAGGTGACAGACATAAGCCACAGCTGAGATGACACATTCTTCTGAAACCTGCTCCCGAGAGTGACGAAAGTGCATGTTGCACTTTTTGGGCCAAAACCTGCGACTTGAATCTCCAGGGCACAGAAAATAGGCCAAAACCTACAACCTCTGCAGAAATCAGGTCAGAAACTACGACCTGGACTTTTTGCAGGAGTTTTTCTAAAAAATTTATGGGTTTGTCTCGGCCTCTGTTTAGGGTTTTCTGACCTCTGTCTCCGCCCATTTTGTACCTTTACCTATTATGTTTTACTCATCTAAGTGGGAACCTATCCCTCTAGGGCTTCAGTACCCTCCACCTTTTGTAGAAGAGTTTTAGCTGCTGCAGGTTGTCTGAAATTTTAGAGTGTTCAACATTTTTTCAGATCTGATACCTTACCTTCAGATCCACTTTGGATGGGCTATTTATCCCTCCAAATCACCTTCTTTTATTTTTTTTTGGGTTTTCCTCTAGGGTCCCCTCCGCTTCCCTCCAGGTTATAGCCTTTCGCCACCTCATTTACCGCAATCTTTCCTCTGATTTTTTGTTGTTTTTCTGCACCTATTTCCAGCAGTTCTGACCTTTAGATCGTTGTCCCTCCTGAAATTAGATCTACTGGCTATTTTGGTGTGCTTTGACTAGATTTTTTTCCCACCTATAGATTACATGTTGAGAGGCCCGCCTCCTTGGGTTTATATTATTGAATTATTAGTTGTTTATTTTCTGTTATTTCAGTTTCATATACTGTTATCTGCAGGTTTATTTACAGTTATACAACACACTTTTTCTTTTTCTCTACAAACGTCTGAGTTTAAAAATTAAAATTTACACACTTTACAAACACACCCTAAGTGAAGAAGAGCTTGGTTAACACCGCCAAGCATAGACTTTAACATTGAAATCAATTGATCCTACACCTCTCTGCCCGTGTTTCAACATTGTAATTAGTTGATCCTGCACCTCTTCGCCCTTGTTGGTCTCTCTTCCCTTTGTGTCGTGTTTGTGCCTTCATCATTGCGCCACCAAGGCGTTTATCCCAGAGACTTCTTGGCCTTCATCCTCAGTTTTCGGTAGGAATACTTACTCCTCTGCGTAGGATTCGAGTTAGTCCTCTACCGAGTCCACACTCCGACTCCTCTTCTGGTTCATTGGGTTCCCCTTGTGATTCCACCCCTAGTTATCCCCCTGTAATCTTCACCATGTCTGGTTCAGGACCTAATGCTAGTGGTAGCCTCGGCCCTAATACTGGGAATACTACTACTGGGACTGCAACAGGAACTACCCCAGCTGTGCCCTTGCTCCCCTATATGGTAGGCCTCAGTCTTCCCGATTTTAACCAGTTGATCAATGACCCTATACACCATGATGCTAGTTGGCCTGCTATGCCGACCAAGCTCCCTTCCGACATCCCCAAGTTTGAAGGCCTTGCTAGATAAGATCCTAAAAATCATGTTCGATCTTTCCACATGTGGTGTTCTTCTAACTCCATTACCGATGACTCTGTCCATCTTCGGTTGTTCCAACATACACTTACTGGTGAAGCTTCTAAGTGGTATGGTGATCAGGCCTCATCCTCTCATACCACCTTTGCGACTCTTGCCCAGGATTTTCTGTCTTATTTCCAACTTCCCCTTCGTTATGACATTGGTACCGAACTTTTAACTTTTTTCCTTCAATTGTCTGCGACCCACCTATCCGATCATGTCGAGGAGTGGAAGAGAAGAAAGACCCTATTTCAAGCCCCTACCTTCTAAGGCCATGTCTACATGGACTGGTTCCTTAGATCTCTCTTGCCTGCTATCGACAAGGATGTCGCATCGCATTTCCCTCAGACCGAAGAAGCGACTCTCCAAATTGCGTTAAAATATGACCTAATCTACGCTCAGTCAGGTTATGTTTATACCGTTCTACCTGATCTTCCTAGACCCGGTGGTGCCAACGCACGGGGGGCATCTCATGCCGCCGACAGTATTGTTGGAGCTCTCCCGCCATAAAATTAGCCTCCCATTGGCTATGGTTTTCGTCAGGGGGGGGCCAGCACCTCCTCCACTTTTCCCCCTCCTAGTAGCATGTATCCAGGATACGGCATGCATCCTCCTTTTTCCCAACCTCCTATTTACCACAATGTTATCCAACCTCCTTATTATCCATATGCACAGCCTGGTGCTCTATCTCCTCCAACATTAGCACCTCCCCCTCCATTGCCTTCTCAACCCCTGCAACAACAGCCACCGCCCCCTCAGGGGCAGGTGTATGCACATCAGTGCACGACTAATCCTCCTCCTTATAAAAAGAAGAGGAAAGGCACTCAAAATCAATCTTCCTCTAGTAATCCTGAAGCTAATCTACAAAATAATGCACCTAACACTGTTAACCAGCAACAGGGCACTCAGCCCAAGCAGGACAGGCCTATTCGCACGAACAAGCCTTGTTCTTATTGTGGTTTTTATGGTCATTACACGCATGATTGTCCTCTTTTACCACAGATGAGGCAGATGTGGGAGTCTCAAGAAAAATTTCGAGGACAGTAAGCCTCCCCTTTTGTCCCTCCCAATGTTGCGCCTAGTCATCCGGTTGTGTTTACTAATCCTTTCCCTCAGCAAGGATTTGTGGCTACCCAACCACCTGAAGGTCAGGTGGCCAGTAAACCTCCTCCATTTGGTACCTCCGATTACCAGATTCTCATGATGAATTCCGACCAACCTATAACCGTAGATATCAACCTTCAGACTCGGTCCCGTTAGTGCAACAAGCCTCCTGCTACGTCTGTCCCCGAGCACCTTTCTTCAAGTTCTACAGAGCCTCTTTCAACACCTAATGATCCTTTACAAATCCCTCAGCCTCAGGTAGAGGTTCATACCAAGATACCTAAGGGACCACTATGCCAAAATGCTGCTTCTGGAAAAGCTGCCCATTTGTATAGTATAGTAGATGATTTGGCGCAGTCTCCGGCTGCCATCTCAACGATGGAACTCCTCCAGTCGTGCCCTTCACAACGAAAAATCTCTACTATCTACCATGGGTGTCGTATATCCTTTCGATGATCGCTTGATCATCTTCTATGTTGAATGGTCAGAAAATCCTCTACTCCCTACTTCCATCACCTTCCAAATCTCAGTCAAGATCTAGAACGCCAACGTTTCCCAGTGCATCATTGATGAGGGGGAATCCACCTGTGTGATGTCTGCTTTGGTTTGGAAGCAACTTGGATGACCTGAGTTGGCTCCTTCCATGATCACTCTTTGAGTGTGGGATGGCCACGCATCCCAACCCATTGGCCTATTCCGCAATTTTCCTATTACTCTTGCGGGAAAGACTATTTTTGTTGATGTAGAAGTCATTGATGCCCCATTAGATTACAACATTCTATTGGGTAGTAGCTACACCTTTGCGATGTCTACCATACCATTTGTGGTTCACCGCAAGATGTCCTTTCCCCATAATGGAAATATAGTCACCATCGGCCAGTCAACATATTACGAACCGAAGTCTCAAACTTCCCCTGAGTCCATCATATCTTCGGTGGCCAATAAGAAAATCGTCGATCCCTTGACCAGTGTCTCACCCGGAGTCTACAAATATTCCTCTTTGCTTGGTAAATTCCCTGGTCTTCCTCCTCCTGTCTCTGATCCTAGCTCATCGAATGTTTTCATGATGCAATCGTCTCAGGCTCCCCTCAAGCGGCCCGCTTCAGCTATTTTGTAGCCTTGCCCTCCGCAACCTACTCCTAGCCCTTCGTTTCAACCTTGTGGACCCCATCCTCGTGGCCCCTCACCTATAGCTGGTATCCATGAGCCTCTCTACCCTCTTGGAATGGTTCCTCTAGGCTTTAACCATCTCGGAGCTGTCCCTCCTTGCCATTACCCCTCCAGTCACATACCATTCCTATCTCCCCCTCCTCGAGTGTTCTCGGTACCTATCATGGCTACCCTATCTCTTCCTAACATGACCTTGCGGAATCCCATCTGGTACCTCGATCCCCTAGCTGCTACCCTGCCTGGTCAACCCAAAATTTATCTTGCTTTGACCCCGGTTCAACCAGTCCCCATGACTTCTCCCGCTGCTATAGTGCCTCATCCACCTCAACAGGAACCTTCTCCTATTGCGACAGCTTTGAGTAAGAAGGGAAAAGCTCACAAGAGGGCATCAAAATACAAGGCTGCCCCGACTGACCCTACTCCTCCTCCACCTCCGAAGCCTTGTGCTTTGTGTGATGTCTTCGGTCATGCCACCCATACCTACCCCGAGTTGCCTCGTATCAAGCCCATGGTTAATGTTGCATTCCCTGAGTCTATGGTCCCTGAAGCCTCTGTTTCTTCCTCAACTGCAGCCAAGAACCCTATGATTATTCACACCAACTAGGCCTATGATTTGTGTGATTTCCATGGCCACTATACTCACCTCTGTCCCTGCCTTGAAGAGTATCGCTCCTCTTTGGAAGCGGTCCGCCAATTCTAGGCCAAGCACAATGAGTCCACTGCTCCCTTATTTTCAAATTTTTCTTTAGCATAACCAGAGGACACATCCACTCCTATTTACATTCCCCCTCCAGATGTCGAAATGACAGATTCTTTGGCCACTATCCACTACCTGTCATCATCTATGAGATCCTCAATGGAAGACCCCCCTGGGCCTTCCCCTTCTATTTAGCCCGACCTCCCTTCAGCGATCACCTCAGGCTCAACATCAGTGGATCCATCATCTACTTTTTCTTTAGTCACCCTCTATGACAATGCACATGTGAACCTTTCTTCTCATGATGATGAGTCAGGTAGCTTCACCGCGTCAGGTGGTTTTTCTTCCTCAAGTCACCCCATCTTCTATTACGATGACGACACTATGGAAGCCATCACCACCCTTGACTTGATCCATCCCCCCTTACATCAAACCCATGCAGTCGAACCACATACACCTTGTGGCCATTACATTGACACCCAATGTTTGGGTAAGGGGGCACCCATATTTGAGAGGCCAGGAGAATCAATTCTTGACAACTCTCCTAGTGCATCTAGTCATGTTCACTCTAGTACCATCATTCTTCCCTATTTAGAATAACCTCTAGAGTCTCATACCACTTCATATCACTCTAGGGATGATACCCCTCATCATTCCTTCATCTTATATCAGCAACCCAGTCCCCTCGACATTGTTGTTGACCAACCGTGGGCTTTCTAGGAGAGCACCAGTTCACTATCTCCAAATCCACTCTTTGGGATAGTGACACCATGTATGCCAACCAGGAAACTTAGTCAATTTGCTTCATATATGCAATACCAAAAGAGATTGGTAATCCTCCATTCCCTTTCTCAAACTGCATAACCATAATGCAAAAAAAAGGCACACCACATCATTTAAATGTATTTAGATTCCCCTTTTTCTAAATACATTTTGGCATGACCATAATATTCTTGGGGGCACCCATGCCCCTCAACCATAAAAATCCCATAACTCAACCAAAAACAGCACTGAAACCCCCTTTCTCTAACAGGTCGCACTTTTCAGGTCATTTCTTGGGACAAGTCGCAGTTTTCTACATAGTACCTACTACCCAGGTCACAAAACAGACCCCAAAAAGTGTGACCTGGCCTGTTCATGAGCTCTAGGTATCTAAACTGAAATTTCAATCCACTGAAATGAAAGAGTAGGGTTAGGCCTCTTACCTGCAACTGACGAATCTTGATTCCAATGGTCAGTTTGTCCACTACGATTGCCACAAGATTTAGGGCCTTCTCTCCTCTCTACATTCACCACAACTCTACTTGCAAATGAGTGAATTTGGAGGGAAAATTCCTTATTAAAAGAGAAACCCTTGATTTTTCTTTCGCCTGCTGTAGCCAAACTATAGCTCAGTTTGACAAACCATATGTACCATTGGAAAGCTCTCACAGAGCCTTAAAATGGGTATCTGTTAGTTTTTCGTGATTTGATACCTCATGTTAGGGTCTCGTGATTTGGCTGATTAGCAAGCCAAATGACAGTGTAACATCAAACCAATCTTTGGAGCCCAAGGACCTAGCCTTCCTAGACTCAGAGAGGGCTCTCTCTATATGTGTAAGGGATATCTGTGTGTTTGCTTATTGTGTTCTGATTTTAGGCTAGTTATGAAGTGGGTTTTTGGGTTTTAGTTTTTAGGTTGTGAGGGATGAAACTGATCAAAGATATAAGATAGGTAAAAAGATGTCATATCAACTGGGCTATGGGGTCGAAAAGGTCAAGAAAGCTATTAGATGGTGATACAAGGTTGTTGAAGGGCCGATTTGATTCGAGGTAGAAAGGATCTTTGGGCAAAATGGAATAAAATGGACATCAAGTTTGGGAACAACAAAGGATTTCAAGCATAACTAGTTTAATAGCTGACATAAACATGGTAGGGAAAACCATTAATCATGAGAAATGTAACTATAAGCTAATCAATACATAAAAATAAACACTCAAGCCATGCATAGAGATATATAACTCTCTAACTTTGGGAAATGGCTATCAGACTTTGAGGAAATACACTTAAGACAGACAAACAACTTAAATCACTATGCCGGAACACCTAAACATAGTACTTCAAGTTATTGGGCACTTTGAAAACAAGATTGCATATTCTTAAACAAAGGGCAAGATCAGAACAATACCTCCTTGGTTCAACAAATGACAATCTAATCAGTCAAAGAGAAATTTCATGGATGGAGCTATGGCTAGCCATGAGTAAGCAGGGCATACCGTAAATCATACTTAGCATGCATAAAACCATGAATGAAATAAACAACAATATCCTTAAGTTATTAAAGAGAAATCAAGAATTCTTTAATGTGACTAAGGATGAAGAAAACATGGAAGCTATGAAGAAACAAGAAATTTGAGGTGCCTCCAAGGGCATGTCTCAAATTTGTTCTCTACTGTTCTATAGCAAGCAAGAAACATGGATTCATGAATGAAAACTAGGAAACAAAACAAAGAGAGAGACACTATACCATTCTACCAAGTCATGGAATCGAACAACAATCCTCTTTCATCATCCAAGAACATCCAAGAGACTATCCAAAAGCATGAGACAAGTATTTCTTCCAAAGCTTATATGACCATATATTGCTTCTATCATCAATTTCAGCCTTGTTTACAATGAAAGCCTTTGGAATATATAGGCCAAAGTGAGGAAAACCTCTTAGTTCAACTTGCAATCTCATTGGCCTATCCAAAATATCTTATTTTTTCCTTGAGGCTTTGCAAAGCCCAAGGCACAAAATATCTCATAAAATATCTAAAAAAATGCTAAAAGAGGGAAATAAATTGACTTTTCATAACTTCTCATGTGCAAAAATATCTAAACGCACATGAGGAAAAAGAAATTTTTAAAGGTTCAATTTTTACAAAAATACTCAAAATATACATCAGCAAAAGGTCCCCTGAATTTCTGGCAACTTTTGGCAGCCTTCCCGATGTCGAAATAAGGCTCATGATAGCTTGTTGGAAATATCTGAGTGTCTAATTTTTGGAACAACTATAATTTTCCCAATATGATGCCTAGATGTCCTCCAAAAACAGGCATGTGTGTAAAAAACCAAAAAATAAGGCTTGCTGATAGACCGAGTAGAGTGTAGAAAAAGCGAGCATTTTTCACCATTTCGGGGGAGAAAATGATCTTAAAATGTCCTGAAAATCGCTGAGTATGAGCTCCTGAAATTATGGAATCTAATGATACCATTCTCATCCTTTGATGATCCCCCAATCTGAAATGGCGAAGCCCATGAGTTTTGGCCAAAAACCCAAAAATGACAAAAAACCAAAATATGTCGAAAATCGCCCAAAATTGGTGAGCATGACCCTCAAGGGTTCTTAGCAACATGTTGTGAAGCAGAGGCCAAAATCTGAAGTCTTGAGGTGTCTTTGCTCAATTTTTGTGTCGGGCGCTTCCCTTTAGCCTCCTTGAGTTTTTCCTGAGCAGCCTTCAACTTGCGCTAGGCAAATTGATTTAACTTTTTATAATGCCCTGTCATTCTCCTTTGAAGGTCTAAATCCCTGTTTTCCTTCTCCAATTTCTTCTCCAAGTGGTCATTGACTCTCTCAAGCCATGCCTCCCTATTGTTCTCTATCTCTTGTTCGAACAATGCAGTGAGAGGGGTATATTGGAGAAGGGCATTTTCCTCTTCTTTTTGCTTCTCAAGGGCCTTTTTAAGCCCCATGGTTCTTGGCCTCTTTCACCTAGGCTGATCTTCGCCTTCACTTTCATCGAACTCACCCATGAGTTCTTCCAACCTCACTTGGGCTTTGGAGGCCTCCTTCTTGTATTTGATCACCCGTGTCTCATAAACAGCCATATGGACACTCATTTGCTTATTTTGGATTTGCAAAAATTGATTGAAATTCCTAGCTCTATGAAGATCATCCTTCAATGCATCAATTTGGCTTTCTCTATGGATCAAGAGGCTTTCTAGAATCCAGGCCTCATTATCACTATCATCGCTTTGGATTTGGATGATGTCGAATGCACTCTCCTGTTCATGACTACCTTCCTCTTTACCCTTCCCTTTTCTTTGGGTGGCTATTCTAGTGCTCTTCCTCCTAGGCAAATCAATCATGGGCTTCTTTGGAAATTTTCCTTTACTTCGGAGGGCCCTTGTCACATTTGGAGTGACCACTCTAGGCACTCTTTTCTTTGCTGTCTGGGGCTTGGCTTTTTTAGGAGAAGAGGGCATGGCCCCTTTACCTTTGTCACCTTGCTTCTCTTCTTTCTAAGTTTTTTGTTCTTCTTGAAGAGGCTGTTGTTCTTGAGGAAGCTGTTGTGTATCATCTTTTGGCTGCCGTTGCTCATCACTGTCATGCTGCTACTCTATCTCATAAGGCTGCCCTTGTTCATCACTTTCCTGTCCTTGTTCATCATCTTCATGCTGGTGCTCTATCTCATAAGGCTGTTGTTCATCCTCATCATGAGTCTGTTATTCAGCACTTTCTTCCTCCTCCCCTTGCTGTTGTTCATCATCACTGTCATGCTGCTATTCAGCACTTTCTTCTTTCTGCTCATGTCCTTCTTCCTCTTGCTGGTCACTTTCTTCTCCTTCTTCATGTTCCTTTTTTTGTTCTGTAGTAAACTTGAGCTTTTTAAGAATAGGTCTGCTAGAAGAAGGCGAGGGATGATGAGTAGGAGGTGTAGGGGATGTATGGACTGGAGGGACAGTGGAGAAATCTGGATGAGTGATGAAAACATCCCAAGAGACCTCCCTCTTTTCAAGCTGATGAAGGATGATGATTTTGATGAGAGAGTGATGGAAGAGACAGGCTATTTGCTGTGAAGGAGGCTTCTTCTGGACAGTGGAGGCCATTTTCTCAATGCTCTTGTGTAAGAAGAAAGGAAGATTTAGCAATCTGGCCCTAGTGAAATGCATGAGCAGTCGAATGTGATATGCATAAATTCGGGAGAATCTCCCCTCACAAGTGAAGTACTTCATGATAATCTTCATGAGAGGGGCGTAGCTGGCTAAAAGATATGAGAAAGGGAAAATAGAAGGACATGATTCTCTGTGCTCAGGGTTTAGGAAGGGTTTGTAATCATCTGAGTCCAAATGGCTTTGCTTAAACCATTTCTCACCAATATAGGGAATTTTAGTGGCTTTGGAGATGGATCTTGGGGAGAACTTGAAGTCAAGGCCTGCCAATTGGAAATGCTTATCTTGAAACCTCAAAGCGTAAAGGTGTGTCAAAGGAGAAAAACTCTTCACCTCTTGCACCCCTTGACAAAAATCTAAGCACCCGACCTCATGGAAATTGAACAAGACTGATGGATGTGCATTCACTTCTTCGGTGGAAATAGGCTCATACCTCTTATGCAATCCACTCCTACTATCCTGCCTGGGAGGCATCTTGTTCTGGATGCTCTCTACAAAACCAAACTGCCTCAAAAAGGTTTTCAAGAATGTGTTCTTCAAACAAAACTCTGCCTTCTCTGTCAATCACTATTTGATCAAGGTAAATTTGTTTCAAATGTTGTGTGAGATGCTTCTGTGATATTAGGTCTATGTTCCTCTGAAAACACTGCCCTTTCTCTTGGTATTCCAATCAACAAACAATTTTTAAAAAACAAGTACACAGTCAACAAAAGATACACAATCAAGTGATTTCTATGTTTGTGTAAGGTCACATGGCTCTATGTGTTTTGAGGACAACAGGATAGCCTCGTATTTTAGACAAAGGAAAAACAAAACTCCTCCCAATCAAAACACCCCCCTTGTCTTCACTGTTTTCTCACACCCAGTTTTTGACAAAAACACCTTTGAATTGCAATGGCATCTCTACTCACTAAAGTCTGTTTTATGAACAAAAAGGCAGCATTGACTTTGCTCTTCACCACACAGAGACTTTCGAAAAATACAAAGAAATTTTGTGTATGATCTCTGTAGTTAAAGTAGGCTCACTGTTCCACTTTTCAAACCCTGTTTTTCTCCCTTTAAAAAGTGCCTCCACCTGACAATGTTTCCATCATACACTGAGCTGACCAAGGTTTACTTTGACCTATCACAGTTAGGGCACTTTCAACAGTTTGCCAGACTTCTACTACTGGGTATATCTTGACTAGCTGGTTTGTGCCTTTAGTACTGTATTCAGGGAAGTTTTAAGGCCCTTTGACATCAATATAAAAACCCACCATTTTTACTGTGTTCACCTTGGGCATTCAAAACCACAGCAATCTCGAGTTTTAAGCAAACTATCAATCCTTATTACCACTGCCTTGTTCCCACTAGATTCAGCTGACAGAGGTATTGTTTTTATCTCAGTTTCGAGGGAATTTTTAGGTTCTTTGAGACAAGAAGGACCACCCTTCTTTCAGCCAACTGTAACAACAGCCCTCAAACTTTTGCACACTAACATAGCTTGACTTACACCAAAGGTTTCATTTTTTTCACCATTACTTAGTCCTTTGAAAAACGAAACATATGATCACCCTTTAGAAAAATGAATATACCAAGGAGGGACATAAATACCTTGATAATTCGATGGCAGACCTTTCTTGAGGTTTGGAGCAGCTTCCAGACTTGTTTGAGGGCATTTGATGGTTTGAAACAAGCGTGGCACGTTTGCTGTGGAAAGTGGCGCGCAAGAGGAGGCTATCGAGTCACTGTCGGGCCGACGTGACCGGCGCCTACAGGTGCGCCGCACGCCGCTATAGGCATGCTGCGTAGTAGTGTAATCCTTTGTAAAAAATCCGCCTGAACGCGCCATGTAATGCTACAGGCGCGCCGCGTGTTCTTCAAGCCCAAAAAATCAATGAATTTGCTCGAAAATTCCTTCTCTAGTCTCGTGGATAGCAAGAAGGGAGCGATGCCTTGTGCTTTGAGAATTTTAAAAGGGCTTGCAACGGTCCTTAACTCCATTTGAAAGTGAAAAAGCCAAAGTACCTTTGAGTTTGACTTGTGAGGGTTATGAAAGCTTCTCTCTTTAAACCAATGCCTTTGTTTATTTGAAAACACAACCACAGGGATCTTGAACGGGCTATAAGGGGCCCATACTCTAAATAACGTTGGCAAAAGGTTGTGCATGCTATTTTTAACAGCTTGAATAGATATGAACCTATTTATGAGAAAAAACATTCAAGGGCCAACTCCTTTCACTGTTTTCTTATAAAAGGGGGAAACATGTCTCTCCTCTACTTATATTTGCTTGTCAGAGGGAAACTTGGCTTAACACCACATAGTTACAGTAGATGCATTGTTCAACAAGCCTTTCTCTTTGATTGTGAGGTGAAACCCAGTTGTACTAACCTGAGCTTTACTATTATCGGTCTATTGTCTATCAAGAAGGGCATTTTTTCTAAAAAACTTTTCCTCTGCTCAAAATGTACCAGCAAGGTATCTTTGACCTCTTTTATAAGGAGGAGGCCTTCATTTGAAGCAGTGGCATGCTTTAATGGTTTTGAATGTTGTTCCAGAACCTGAAACACATGCCAAAATACTTCTTGCATTTTTATGAACATATGTGTTTAGTTGTAATGCCTCTTTGGGAAAACTGAGCTCAAATTGCCTTCTGTCCACTATGATGAGTCATTTTGAAATAAAATTCTTTATGAGTAGGAAGGACAGTACCCTTTGAAAAGCAATAATCACTCTTAGGCCTGTGTCATGACTCATCTCTCAACCACTTATCAACTTTGTTTTGTTTATAAGGAAACAGGGACTAAATGTTAAGCCTGTTTATCAAGGAGATGAGCTCTTTGTAGCTTTTTAAGGAAATCACACCCCTTAGCGAAGTTTGTACACTTCTTGGCTCCAGACTGTCTTGAAAACAAACTCTGATAGGAGATAAGCCAGCCTTCTTGATATTTATAGTACTCATGCTTTCCCTTTGTTTTTGACATGATTGCCCTGTTTAGAAACTTTTAACTATCTCCTACTGTTCTTACAATTTGTCTCTCAGTCAGTGAAAACCCTAAAGTCAATTACTGCTCTGGCCCTATGCTTAGAGATGAAGGAGGCATATTTTGACAAATGTCTAGTTTCCTTTCAAATTCTGCCTCAACCAAATGAAGAATGTTTGATGAATCATACTGATAGTGGCTTTCTCTTATACATGATGGAAGAAGTTAGTTTGAGCCCAAGACCATTTGACTCTTTTGGCCATCTGTTTAACAATCTTTCTTCAATGATGATGAACCTATTAGTTTCACATTGTAACTCAAATAATAGTGAACTCATGCAATTCATTTTTAAAGCCCACTGCTTTGCCTCTGCCTTTAATCATCATTTTACTTCAGAAACCCTTAGTTGTTGTCTCACTATAACCAAAGTTTGTCTTCACAGTTAGTGAAAAACTTAAAAACAGACTTTACCTTTGGCCCTCTGCTTATAGATGAAGGAGTTGCTCTTAGTCTTAAACCCTCTACTTATGAAATTAAGGAGGTTCTTCAGTCTTCAAACCCTCTGCTTATAGATGAAGGAGGTTATTCAGTCTTCAAACCCTCTGCTTATAGATGAAGGAGGTTTTTTAGTCATGTCATATCATGAGCCTTTTGACAGTGTTATTTTTCCTTTCACTGTCCTTTCGGGCTTTGACTGTGATCGCAAGAGCTTAATGAAAAACTCTCTGCTTTGTAGCTGCATCCTAGGCTCAAGATCACATTCAGAAGCAGCTGTCTTCTCATGTGGAGCCAAAAATTGTCTTCTGGGATGCTGGTATGTCTCTGTCCTTGAAAGATCCATTAAAACACTGTAAAAACACCTAAAATCAGTTTGACCTATGGTACATGTATTGCTGAGACTTGAGGGTGTGTTAGTGGCACGAACTAGGGCTGTAACCAACTTTATTTGCAGGATGAGAAGGTTTGTTATGACTGGTTTATAGCAGGTAGAGGTTATTTGGCTTTAGAGTGGTTTGCCAAGGGAGAAATGCCTAAAGCACCACTACCTAACTTAGGGGGGACTTTTTGGACAGATTTGGATTGTTTCTTTAGAGCTGATGGGAAAAATAGTATGGCTGAGGCTAGAAAGGACTTGATAATGAGGTTTCATCTCGTCATGGGCGGACTGAAAGGTAAGAGGGAAAAAAAGTTTATGGGTGTTTTCCAGTTGGAAAATTTGACAATTTTTTAGATCAGCTGCTAGAAAACTTGGCTGTTACAACTAGTCATCACCAACAAGTGAAAAATACTAATGACTAACAATGGCTCCATTTGGGGAGGGCAGCTCCTTTTCAAGAGGTGTCTATAATTTCAGATCTTTGGCTTATGAAGACCAGTGCCTTTAAACCCATTTGCGCAAATTTCATTCTTCCTTGATGCTACTTCTTAAAAATTACAGCATGATTAGCATCAATGATATTTCTACCTACCCCACTATCTTTCCTAACATTTTTTCTTCCTTTGGGTGCATTTGGACTAGCAACCCTTTTGACAATATATATTTTTTATTTTTGGAAAATGAACCTATCTAATTCTACACTTATATCTGCCGGGAGTTCAGATTAAACTGATGAAATCCTTCATTACTCTACCTACGCTAGATCAACTGTCAAGGTTAAGCTATTTGACAGGATTTTGTTCTCTAATCTAAAACACGAAATTGAAAAGATGCTCAAATTAGGGTTAGACAGTTTGATTTGTCATGTATTTGCGGCATGAAAGACAATCTGCACACAAATATTATTTTGCATAAAATGGAAACTAGGGAAAGATGGGGCTAAGATGCACAATTTTTTTTCATCCCTGCTTCCCTCTTTGGTTCTGTTTTGAGCGTGTGGAACCAGTATCTTTTCCTAATCTACTCTCTTTGATAAGTCAATCTTACACAATGTTGACCATCTTTTTCACTCACTAACTTATCAGCAGATAAATTTAAAACATGTTCAGCTATGATTAGGCTAGATAACTGAACAAGACATTTGAGTACTAGTAGCGGCATTTAGACTTGCGTGCTTTCTGAATGCCTATTTTTTGGAACATGGGGACTTTTTCTATTTTTCAACTACCCTCTTTTCTATTCTTCTATTGTTTTTTACTTTTCTGTTTTATCTATTTTTCAAACAGTGGTATATATAATGATTGAAAATGTTTTAAACTCAAAAATCTTGGAAATGGCGAAACTTAAGCATCTTATCCTTGTAAGGATCTCCTACCATTCTTGGTCCACTCAACTCCTGAAAAGAGAAATTTGGAAATTTCTCTCTTTCCAGCATGACATAAGGATTCATGCAAGAATATCTTAACGAACCCGTATCTTCCCACTGTACCTCTTTATACCTCTGATTTCCACTCCTTCCTTTACTGTACACCTTCTTTAAGTAATGCATATATTCTTTGTCATTTTTGAAATAAATAATGACATCATCAAGGTATGTTAAAATGCAGAAGTTCAGGACTGGAAACATGGCTTTCAGGAGCATATTTTTGATATCCAGTGGTTTTTCAATTCTGAGTCTGAAACTGGAACTACTTCCAGCATACTGAAAAAAATCTTTGAGCTGTCTACTTTGCAAGGGAATCATTTGGCTATAACCTGAAACATCATCTTGCAAAGGCATATGATTAAAAGCACTTATCATCGGTATATCATGGTCCTCGGTAGGAAGGATAAATTTTTTGTTATAGGGATGTGCATTATTGTTTCTAAAATCAAAACATACCCTATGACCAGCTATTTTATCTTTGATTGTTATTGATTGGTTCAGATTTTTGTATTTTCTTTTGTCGAAGTTGTTTCTTGGAGTAATGGTAGTGGCATAGTGTTTCTCACTGTTTTCTCTGCATGAGGTAGTATTGTTCATGAGATTTCCAATTCTAGCAGTTCTAAGTCTTTGATGGAATGACAGGATATTAGCCAGTTCAAGTAACTCAGGTATATTTGGACTACAATTATCATGTTTGCTCATAAGGAGTTTATCAGGTGTTTTTTCTGGATTTTGAGTTGTTATGGATACAGTCAAGGTTTCATTTGCAGTGGAAAAGTTATGTGATGGTAAATCCTTGAGGTACGGTAAAAACATTAAGCTTCCCTGCTCCTGAGTTCTGAAAAGGTTTGTGATATGTAAGTCTTCTAATGCCTTTATTCTGAAAAAGTTTCCTGATGTTACTGCTGATGTTTGACTAAGGTTTGAGCAATTCGCTTGATAGTACATAATGGTTTGTTCTTCTTGCTCTATTCCTATTTCAAAAGGAACATACTAACTTTCCTCAAGACATAGCTGTTCATGATCATGGTAGTTTTGAGTGTCTAGTTCATCATAGAGAACTAGGGGCAGCTGATGTGGTGGGTCTAAGTTTGTTTCAATTTCTTCTGACTGTTCTTCAATGTCCTCATCAGTGTGCAGAATAAAAGAGTTTAGGTCGAAATGCAAGGAATACATTGGGATGTTATCTGGCCTCTCTTGGCTACTGATCATGTATTTCATGTGTGACTCTCGATAGAGTATTCTTGTTTGGTCAAACACAGGAATAGTGGCATAGGACATATCAAGCTGAATATTCCCTTGGAGCTTGGCTCCCCAAGATCTGGATAGAAGCATTCCGTACTTGGGAGGAATGTCTGCTACCACTATGTCCATGATCAGATGTTTTGCAGGTATTTGGGCCAAACTAAAACAAAGATCTTTGATCAAGCCTAGACATTTGACTCTACTAGAATCAAATGAATATAATTATTTGTATGGTCTTGTGATTTCTATGCCTAATCTTTCCATTACAACCTTCGGCATAAGATTATGCAAGGCGCCGAAGCCTAGCATGGCATTGTGAAGGATTTGGTCATGGATATTCAAACTAATGTAAAAGGGGAGAGTGGTTCCCTCTTGGAATTTCCCTTCTATTTTCGGACCAAACAACATTTCAGGAGTGTCATCAGCTAGATTAAGGGTGTTTGCATCATTCCATAGATTCAGGACCTTTAACACTTGGGATTTATAAGAGCCTTGGGCGATGAGCTTGGTAAGAGGCATGGTGATCTTTATTTTGGCGATTTCACCCTCAAAACTAAAAGGTAGCTGCAGTTTAGACATGTTTGTTTCACCTTTTTCAGCCATGACCTTCTCTATGTTCAGAGTTTGCTGGCTCTGTTTTGAGATTTTTTTTTCCACAGCCACCTCGGGAATCTTTGTGGAAGTACTAGGAGCATCTGAGTCAGGACTAGTTTGGGTAACTCTATCTTTGTTTTGGTCATTTTTCCCGACCATGATTTTGTTGCTGTTCACTGCTCTCTTAAGGATGGTATCAGGGGTTTTAGCAATGTCTGAGCTACCTTTCTTGGAGTTGTCTTGATTTTTTCTACTTCTAAGGTCATACTGCCTGTGAGCTTCTATTTTGGCATTCTGAAAATCTATGGTAGGATCCTCGGGATCTTCATAGTTGGTTTCATCATGATTCAGAGAGAAGAATGTTTGTTCTTCTTCCATGAGGTATACCTCACTCTCATTATCAGATCCTATGAGGTTCAAATGATTTTCATCAATGGGTTCTGCATCCCTATCATCTTCTTCCACATAATTTTCATAAAATGGTGGCCTAATTTGCTGGTCATTTTCCCTTGGTTTTTTTTGAGGTTGTTCCCTCCTAAAATTTTGGTTCTGGTTTCTGTTTGGAGGGATTGGCTGGTTGTCCCTAAGAGGGGTCTTATCACTTATCTTCTCCCACATTTTGGCCATGGACCTGACTAAGTCATCTATTCTAGGATCTAGGGAAGGGGATGAAGTTGATACCTCATCTCGGTATGTGACTTTCCTTTCTGATCTAGTCCTACCTCTTTTTTCTGCTAAGTTGGCTTCTGCTCTTATGGCTACTTTTTGCATTTCCTCTAAGGTAAGGGGGTCCTTGTCTCTTAGCTGATAAGTAATGTCTGGGTCAAAACCCTCAGGGAACTTTGCCAAGGTTGAACCAAGCAGGGGTTTGAAGTGAGGTGGGAGGGCGTTATACACACTGTTGAACCTAGTGCAGTATCCCTGGACACTTTCCCCATTTTCCCGTTTTAGATTGTTATATTCTGACAGGATTTGAATGGGGTTTTTTAGGATTTCCCACTTGTTTATGAAGACTTGGTAGAGTTCTGGGAAGTTGTGGATGCTGTTTGGAGTTAAGCTCCTAAACCATTTTTTGGGTTCTCCGCCCAGGCTTTGGGCGAACATTCTCATTCTGATGGTCTCGTCTTCTATTTCCATGTATTCAAAGGCATCGCCGATCCTATCTACATGATGTTGAGCTGTGGTAGTCTCATCTCCAGTAAAGTGTGGGATTTTGGCTTGATAGTCATTTTGTAAGGGAGCCGAAGGTTATGGCAACACCAAGGGTGCATACGAGGCTGCCATGACGGGAGCTAATGGGTGATGTAAAAAATGAGGCCTTGCAGGATGAGCTGAGGTGGTTTGAACAGTAGTGGTTTGGATAGGTGTGGCGGATGTACTTGGACTAGTGACCTGGTTTTAAGCAGATCTGGGATGGTAGGAGCCAAAGTGATGGAGAAGCTGAAATTCGGGAGGTGTGGTAGGTGAGGCTTCTCTACTAGGAATCTGTGGCAGATCTAGGGGCTCAAGATCGTCAAATTCTATCTTACTTTGTGACTCGCTTCTAAAAATGGTTTTTGCTGAATTTAAGTCAAAGGAGGAATCCGGTAAGGTAGTGATATTTTTAGATACTGATTTTGTTTTACGGATGGATCTATCGGTAGCTAGATTTCCAGTTTCGAAAGCTTGCCACAGAATCTTCTCTGGGTCATATACTATGATAGGGGGATTTAGGTCTGGATGAGCTCTAGTGTTGATTCTTCGTGAAGCCAGATTTTGGGTCTAGAGTTTAGAGAGGATGGTATTTGTGAATGTTTTGGATGGACGGCCTCTCTAAGGTTGTACTAATGTGAAGGATGGTCAAAACTAAAAGGATGGACTAGTGGAGTCGCCAGGTGGATTTCTTATGAGAACTATGGTCCACCACCAAAACTATCAAAGATGCTTGGGAAAAAAAATTATAGAGACTTTGAGATGGAAACTTGCAAAAAAAAGTGATTCACTTGGTTTTAATAGTTTGCTAGGCTGTATGGACAAGCTAATGGTTCTCTTGGCAAGAATGCTTTTGCTTATCTCCTATGTTTAGGTGAGGTTTTCTGAATCGCCAAGTTATACTTAGCTTGTCACTGATTACAGAGTTTCCACCCTAAGTTTAAGTTTTTGGAAGGATGAGTTAGCAGAAAGGTATGGTTTATGAATTTTTTGGTTTTTTATGGAGTTTTTAGGCCTACTGGAGGCTAGTGGAGTCGCCAGGTGGAACTTGGTTGTTTTTGTAAAGATGTAGCTACGGTCCACCACTGGTAACTAGGGAAAACCAATCTGGGAATGTTTTTGGGGTTTTTCTGAGTTTTTATGTGCAGCCTATGGTTTATTAAAGTATTCTAAACCTATTTCATCACTTTTCTAGGGTGGTGATAACAAAAAGAGTTTACTTTAAATGATTCTATGGAATGCTTTCCTGTTTAAGTTTTGAAGACTAACGAATCTACAAGAGTTTGCTAGACTGTTATGTACTCAGTTAGTCCCATCGTGATTGCCATTATGTTAGTGTCGCGATGAGGTGGCTCAATCAGATAGTAGCCTAGAGTTTAGTAAAGTAGTAAGGCCTACTAGAGGCTAGTGGAGTCGCCAAGTGGATTTTTAGTTGTTTTGAGGTATATGTGTATGGTCCACCACCAATACTGACAAAAACCAATCTAAGGAAGTTTTGGGGTTTTTTGAGTTTTTAATGTAGTCCTAAGGTTTTTAAGAGTGTCATATAGCTGAGTCATCATTTTTCTAGGATGGTGAGACAACCAGATTCTACGCTTCTAAGTTTGACTGAGATTTTGAGGATTCCTAAGAGATATCTAGGATGTTTTGACTCAAGGTCCCACCGTGGTCACCATTATGTTAGGGTCCCGTGATTTGGCTGATTGGCAAGCCAAATGACAGTGTAACATCAAACCAATATTTGGAGCCCAAGGACCTAGCCTTCCTGGACTCAGAGAGGGCTCTCTCTATATGTGTAAGGGATATCTGTGTGTTTGCTTATTGTGTTCTGATTTTAGGCTTGTTATGAAGTAGGTTTTTTGGTTTTAGTTTTTAGGTTGTGAGGGATGAAACTGATCAAAGATATAATATAGGTAAAAATATTTCAGATCAACTGGGCTATGGGGTCGAAAAGGTCAAGAAAGCTATTAGATGGTGATACAAGGTTGTTGAAGGGCCGATTTGATTCGAGGTAGAAAGGATCTTTGGGAAAAATGGAATAAAATGGACATCAAGTTTGGGAACAAAAAAGGATTTCAAGCATAACTATTTTAATAGTTGACATAAACATGGTAGGGAAAACCATTAATCATGAGAAATGTAACTATAAGCTAATCAATACATAGAAATAAACATTCAAGCCATGCATAGAGATATATAACTCTCTAACTTTGGGAAATGGCTATCAGAATTTGGGGAAATACACTTAAGATAGAAAAAAAAACTTAAATCACTATGCCGGAACGCCTAAACACAGTACTTCAAGTTATTGGGCACTTTGAAAACAAGATTGCATAGTATTAGACAAAGGGCAAGATCAGAATAAGACCTCCTTGGTTCAACAAATGACAATCTAATCAGTCAAAGAGAAATTTCATGGATGGAGCTATGGCTAGCCATGAGTAAGCAGGGCATACCGTAAATCATACTTAGCATGCATAAAACCATGAATGAAATAAGCAACAATATCCTTAAGTTATTAAAGAGCAATCAAGAATTCTTTAATGTGACTAAGGATGAAGAAAACATGGAAGCTATGAAGAAACAGGAAATTTGAGGTGCCTCCAAGGGCATGTCTCAAATTTGTTCTCTACTCTTCTATAGCAAGAAAGAAACATGGATTCATGAATGAAAACTAGGAAACAAAAAAAAGAGAGAGACACTATACCATTCTACCAAGTCATGGAATCGAACAACAATCCTCTTTCATCATCCAAGAACATCCAAGAGACTATCCAAAAGCATGAGACAAGTATTTCTTCCAAAGCTTATATGACCATATATTGCTTCTATCATCAATTTTAGCCTTGTTTACAATGAAATCCTTTGGAATAAGTAGGCTCAAGTGAGGAAAACCTCTTAGTTCAGTTTGCAATCTCATTGGCCTATTCAAAATATCTCATCTTGTCCTTGAGGCTTTGCAAAGCCCAAGGCACAAAATATCTCATAAAATATCTAAAAACTGCTAAAAGAGGGAAATAAATTGACTTTTAATAACTTCTCATGTGCAAAAATAGCTAAACGCACATGAGGAAAAAGCAGATTTTAAAGGTTCAATTTTTACAAAAATACTCAAAAAATACATCAGCGAAAGGTCCCCTGACTTGCCGGCAAATTTTGGCAGCCTTCCCGATGTCGAAACGAAGCTCATGATAGCTCTTTGGAAAGATATGAGTGTCTACCTTCTGGAGAAACTATAATTTTCCCAATATGATGCTTGGAAGTCCTCCAAAAATAGGCCTGTGTGTAAAAAACCAAAAAATAAGGTTTGTTGATAGACCAGGAAGAGTGTAGAAAACGCGGGCATTTTTCGCCATTTCGGGGGAGAAAATGATCTTCAAATGTCCTAAAAATCGCTGAGTGTGTGCTCCTAAAATTATGGCATTCAATGATACCATTCTCCTCCTTTGATGATCCCCCAAACTGAAATGGCGAAGCCCATGAGTTTTGGCCAAAAACCCAAAAATGCCAAAAAACCAAAATATGTCGAAAATCACCCAAAATTGGTGAGCATAACCCTCAAGGGTTCTCAGCAACATGTTGTGAAGCAGAGGCAAAAATATGAAGTCCTGATGTGTCTTTCCTCACTTTCCGTGCCAGGTGCTTCCCTTTAGCCTCCTTGAGCTTTTCTTGAGCAGCCTTCAACTTGCGCCAGGCAAACTGATTTAACTTTTTATAATGCCTCGTCATTCTCCTTTGAAGGTCTAAATCCTTGTTTTCCTTCTCCAATTTCTTCTCCAAGTGGTCATTGACTCTCTCAAGCCATGCCTCCCTATTGTTCTCTATCTCCTATTCAAGCAATGCAATGAGAGGGGTAGATCGGAGAAAGGCATTTTCCTCTTCTTTTTGCTTCTCAAGGGTCTTTTTAAGCCCCATGGTTCTAGGCCTCTTCCGCCTAGGCTGATCTTCACCTTCACTTTCATCAAACTTGCCCATGAGTTCTTGCAACCTTTCTTGCGCTTTGGGGGCCTCCTTCTTGTACTTAGTCGCCTGTGTCTCATAAACAACCATATGGACACTCATTTGCCTATTTTGGATTTGCAAAAATTGATTGAAATTCCTAGCTCTATGAAGATCATCCTTCAATGCATCAATTTTGCTTTCTCTATGGATCAAGAGGCTTTCTACAATCTGGGCCTCATTATCACTATCATCGCTTTGGATTTGGATGATGTTGAATGCACTCTCCTGTTCATGACTGCCTTCTTCCTTACCTTTCCCCTTGCTTTGGGTGGCTATTCCAGTGCTCTTCCTCCTAGGCAATTCAATGATGGGCTTCTTTGGCAATTTTCCTTTACTTCAGAGGGCTCTTGTCACATTTGGAGTGACAACCCTAGGCACTCTCTTCTTTGTTGTCCGAGGCTTGGCCTTTTTAGGAGAAGAGGGCATGGCCCCTTTACCTTTGTCGCCTTGCTTCTCTTCTTTTTGAGTTTTCTATTCTTCCTGAAGAGGCTGTTATTCCTAAGGAGGCTGTTGTGTATCATCTTTTGGCTGCCCTTGCTCATCATTATCATACTGCTCCTGTTTGGCACTATCATGTTTCCCTTGTTCAGTCTCTTTTGGATGCCCCTGTTCATCAGTGTCCTCATAAGGTTGTTGTTCACCCTCATCACTTTCATGCTGCCCTTGCTGCTCTGTCTCACCCTCACTGTCATGCTGCTATTCAGAATTTTCTTCCTCCTCCCCTTGTTGCTATTCATCATCACTGTGATGTTGTTGTGTGTCATCATAAGGCTGCTCACCCTCATCATGAGTCTGTTGTTCTTCATGCTACTGTCCTTCATCCTCTTCCTCATCATCATGATCATGCTCTTCTCAGTCTTCAGGTTCTTCTACTTGCTCTGTGGTAAACTTGAGTTTTTTAGGAGTGGGTATACTAGAGGAAGGTGAAGGATGATGAGTAGGAGGTGTAGGGGATGTATGGACTGCAGGGACAGTGGAGAAATCCGGATGAGTGATGAAAACATCCCAAGAGACCTCCCTCTTTTCAAGCTGATGAAGGATGATAATTTTGATGAGAGAGTGATGGAAGAGATAGTCTATTTGCTGTGAAGGAGGCTTCTTCTAGACAGTGGTGGCCATTTTATCAATGATCTTGTGTAAGAATAAAGGAAGATTTAGCAATCTGGCCCTAGTAAAATGCATGAGCAGTCAAATGTGATATGCATAAATTCGGGAGAATCTCCCCTCACAAGTGAAGTATTTCATGATAATCTTCATGAGAGGGACGTAGCTGGCTAAAATATATGAGAAAGGGAAAATAGAAGGACATGATTCTCTATGCTCAGGCTTTAGGAAGGGTTTGTAATCATTTGAGTCAAAATGGCTTTGCTTAAACCATTTCTCACCAATATAGCAAATTTTAGTGGCTTTGGAGATGGATCTTGGGGATAAATTAAAGTCAAGGCCTGCCAATTGGAAATGCTTATCTTGAAACCTCAAAGCGCAAAGGTGTGTCAAAGGAGAAAAAATCTTCACCTCTTGCACCCTTTGACAAAAATCTAAGCACCCAACCTCATGGAAATTGAACAAGATTGATGGGTGTGCATTCACTTCTTCGGTGGAAATAGGCTCATACCTCTTATGCAATCCACTCCTACTATCCTACCTGGGAGGCATCTTGTTCTGGATGCTCTCTACAAAACCAAACTGCCTCAAAAAGGTTTTCAAGAATGTGTTCTTCAAACAAAACTCTGCCTTCTCTGTCAATCACTGTTTGATCAAGGTAAATTTGTTTCAGATGTTGTGTGAGATGCTTCTGTGATATTAGGTCTCTTTTCCTCCGAAAACACTACCCTTTCTCTTGATATGCCAATCAACAAACAATTTTTAAAAAACAAGTACACAGTCAACAAAAGATACACAGTCAAGTGATTTCTTTGTTTGTGTAAGGTCACATGGCTCTAGGTGTTTTGAGGACAACATGATAGCCTTGTATTTTAGACAAAGGCAAAACAAAACTCCTCCCAATCAAAACACCCTCCTTGTCTTCACTGTTTTCTCACACCCAGTTTTTGACAAAAACACCTTTGAATTGCAATGGCAGCTCTACTCACTAAAGTCTGTTTTATGAACAAAAGGGCAGCATTGACTTTGCTCTTCACCACAAAGAGACTTTTGAAAAAGACAAAGAAATTTTTTGTATGATCTCTGTAGTTAAAGTAGGCTCATTGTTCCACTTTTCAAACCCTGTTTTTCTCCCTTTAAAAAGTGCCTCCACCTGACAATGTTTCCATCATACACTGAGCTGACCAAGGTTTACTTTGACCTATCATAGTTAGGGTACTTTCAACAGTTTGCCAGACTTCTACTACTGGGTATATCTTGACTAGCTGGTTTGTGCCTTTAGTACTGTATTGAGGGTAGTTTTAAGGCCCTTTGACATCAATATAAAAACCCACCATTTTTACTGTGTTCACCTTGGGCATTCAAAACCACAGCAATCTCGAGTTTTAAGCAAACTATCAATCCTTATTACCACTTCCTTGTTCCCACTATATTCAGCTGACAGAGGTATTTCTTTTATCTCAATTTCGAGGGCAGTTTTAGGTTCTTTGAGACAAGAATGACCACCCTTCTTTCAGCCAACTGTAACAATAGCCCTCAAAATTTTTCACACCAACATACCTTGACTTACACCAAAGGTTTCATTTTTTTCACCATTAATTAGTCCTTTGACAAACAAAACATATGATCACCCTTTAGAAAAATGAATATACCAAGGAGCCACATAAATACCTTGATAATTCGATGGCAGGCCTTGCTTGAGGTTTGAAGCAGCTTCCAGACTTGTTTGAGGGCATTTGATGGTTTGAAACAAGTGCGGCACGTTTTCTGTGGAAATCTCCGCGAAAGAGGAGGCTGTCAGGTCACTGTCGGGTCGATGTGACCGGCGCTTATAGGCGCGCCGCGCAGTAGTGGAATCCTTTGTAAAAAATCTGCCGAAACGTGCCGCGCAATGCTACAAGCGCACCGCGCATTCTTCAAGCCCAAAAAATCAATGAATTTGCTCGAAAATTCCTTCTCTGATCTCGTGGACAGCAAGAGGGGAGCGATGCCTTGTGCTTTGAGAAGTTTAAAAGGGCTTGCAACGGTCCTTAACTCCGTTTGAAAGTGAAAAAGCCAAAGTACCTTTGAGTTTGACTTGTGAGGGTTCTGAAAGCTTCTCTCTTTAAACCAATGCCTTTGTTTATTTGAAAACACAACCACAGGGATCTTGAATGGGCTATAAGGGGCCCATACTCTAAATAACGTTGGCAAAAGGTTGTGCATGCTATTTTTAATAGCTTGAATAGATATGAACCTATTTATGAGAAAACACATTCAAGGGCCAACTACTTTCACTGTTTGCTTATAAAAGGGGGAAACATGTCTCTCCTCTGCTTATATTTGCTTGTCAGAGGGAAACTTGGCTTAACACCACATAGTTACAGTAGATGCATTCTTCAACAGGCCTTTCTCTTTGATTTTGAGGTGAAACCTAGTTGTACTAACCTGAGCTTTACTATTATCGGTCTACTGTCCATCAAGAAGGGCATTTTTTCAAAAAAAAACTTTTCCTCTGCTCAAAATGTACCGGCAAGGTATCTTTGACCTCTTTTATAAGGAGCAGGCCTTCATTTGAAGAAGTGGCATGATTTAATGGTTTTGAATGTTATTCCAGAACCTAAAACACATGCCAAAATACTTCTTGCATTTTTATGAACATATGTGTTTAGTTGTAATGCCTCTTTGGGAAAACTGAGCTCAAATTGCCTTCTGTCCACTATGATGAGTCATTTTGAAAGAAAATTCTTTATGAGTAGGAAGGACAGTACCCTTTGAAAAGCAATCATCACTCTTAGGCCTGTGTCATGACTCATCTCTCAACCACTTATCAACTCTGTTTTTTTTATAAGGAAACAAGGACTAAATGTTAAGCTTGTTTATCAAGGAGATGAGATTTTTGTAGCTTTTTAAGGAAATCACACCCCTTAGTGAAGTCTGTACACTTCTTGGCTCCAGACTATCTTGAAAACAAAATCTGATAAGAGATAACCCAGCCTTTTTGATAGTTATACTACTCATGCTTTCCCTTTGTTTTTGACATGATTTCCCTGTTCAGAGACTTTTAACTGTCTCCTACTGTTCTTACAATTTGTCTCTCAGTGAGTGAAAACCCTAAAGTCAATTACTGCTCTGGCTGGTTATAGATGAAGGAGGCCTATTTTGACAAATGTCTGGTTTCTTTTCAAATTCTGCCTCAACCAAATGAAGAATGTTTGATGAATCATACTGACAGTTGCTTTCTCTTATACATGATGGCAGAAGTTAGTTTGAGCCCAAGACCATTTGACTCTTTTGGCCATCTGTTTAACAATATTTCTTCAATGATGATGAACCTATTAGTTTCACATTGTGACTCAAATAATAGTGAGCTCATGCAATTAATTTTTAAAGCCCACTACTTTGCCTCTGCCTTTAATAATCATTTTACTTCAGAAACCCTTAGCTGTTGTCTCACTGCAACCAAAGTTTGTCTTCACAGTTAGTGAAAAACTTAAAAACAGACTTTACCTTTGGCCCTATGCTTATAGATGAAGGAGGTGCTCTTAGTCTTAAACCCTCTACTTATGAAATGAAGGAGGTTCTTCAGTCTTCAAACCCTCTGCTTATAGATGAAGGAGGTTTTTTATTCATGTCATATCATCGGCCGTTTGACAATGTTATTTTTTCTTTCACTGTCCTTTCGAGCTTTGACTGTGATCGCAAGAGCTTAATGAAAAACTCTCTGCTCTGTAGCTGCATCCCAGGCTCAAGATCACATTGAGAAGAAACTTTCTTCTCATGTGGAGCCAAAAATTGTCTTATGGGATGCTGGTATGTCTCTGTCCTTAAAAGATCCATTAAAACACTGTAAAAACACCTAAAATCAGTTTGACCTATGGTACATGTATTGCTGAGACTTGAGGGTGTATTAGTGGCGCAACCTAGGGCTGTAACCAACTTTATTTGTAGGATGGGAAGTTTTGTTATGACTGGTCTATAGCAGGTAGAGGTTCTTTGGCTTTAGAGTGGTTCGCCAAGGGAGAAATGCCTAAAGCACCACTACCTAACTTAGGGGGGACTTTTTGGACAGATTTGGATTATTTCTTTGGAGCTGATGGGAAAACTAGTATGGCTGAGGCTATATAGGACTTGATAATGAAGTTTCATCTCGTCATGGGCAGACTGAAAGGTAAGAGGGAAAAAAAATTTATGGGTGTTTTCTAGCTGGCAAATTTGACAATTTTTTAGATCAGCTGCTAGAAAACTTGGCTGTTACGACTAATCATCACCAACAAGTGAAAAATACTGATGATTAACATCTCACCATGACACATTTTGTCCAAGAAGTGTCACTTCGAATTTCTTCACTTGCAACACTTATACTTGGGGCACCACTTTTCCTCCATACTTATCCATGCTCGTGTCGATTTTCATCATGAGTTACCATCTTGTACTCATGCCTTTATCATCCCCTTTGGACCTTTTCTATGTGGCAGCATCATTGAGTCACCCTTGTTTAGAGCATCCAAGTTGAGTCATCATCGCATCCATGGAGTCTATCCCGAGTCCATTTGTATCTTGCTATATTCCTCCATCCTTCATTGCTTGGTTATTCTCTTGTGTTGTACATTATGGACTTCAGTCCTATTGTCCCCTATCCCTTATGATATTATGTCAGTCACTGCCACGTCATCCATGCCCTTTATGCTCTAACAAGGGAAGTCGTCTATCCGCTACTCAGTACCCCCCATTTCATCATCATCCCTGGTGTCAGTCTGTCAGTCGCTCTACTATTTTCTCTTGTGCCTTAGTTGAGGATCCCTTATTGCCTCACCTATGGCGGACCTCCTTCTATCGACATCAGATCATTCATCCCAGAAGACAGGTCTAGAGGGCAGTGTACCTTGGTTCCAACTTCCACTCTTGTTCGATGCCTCAGATCAGGAAAATGGACTCCTTATTACCCTTTGACTTGATTGTTTCTCTACTCCAGCTCTTTGTAGCATGATCGAGATCCGTATACTTGATGGTTCGGTGATGCAGCAGATGATACTGGCGATTCCATGGTGTGTGAGAGATGTTTCAACCCTCATGCGAGGGTTGCCCTACAGGTAGCCCCCCACATTCCCGGATGACCTCTTCATTACAGCCTTTGATGCAGCTCCATATATTTGATGATGTCGACCTCGGTCGCTTGCAACGCCTTTTTGTTTTCATGTATCAGTCAGATTTTTAGATCCCTTTCCTGTTTACAGGGGAATTTAGGTTGTATTTGTATACCATGTACTCAGATATTATTTTATAAATACTGGATGTTATCCCTAGCACCGTATGTATGTGGAATTCATTATCATGTTTTTACCTTGCTCATGTTTATGCCAGCATGTACGATACTTTTCAGTCCCTTGTTTACTACACACATTATTATTTGTACTTTGTCTCAGTGGGCATAGGTATGCCTCCCCCGCCGCCTATAGCACAGGTACTCACTCATAAAAGAGACTTGTCGCACCTGTAAGTCTCACCTCCTCAGGGTCTAGTCCTCTAGCGCTTTGGTCTACCTTATATTTCACTCTCTCTGACTTCCCTTTCAGTGTCTAGTGATTGAGTACTTACAACGTACTTCGGTCATATGATTAGCTCCTAACGCTCGCATGCTGGGGGCCAATCTGTTACACCATTTTTTGGTCATCTAACCTGTTACTATTAGATGGACCTAAGTACACCATGTAAGACCAATTTTACCCTAAGTAAAATTTCTTTCACTATGAAAAATAACTTAGTAAACCACCTTTATTAAGTTGTTTATGGTCTAAACAGGAAACCCCATGAGGAAATATTAAATAAATCCACATTTTTTTTATTTTTATCAAGGAATAATTAGTTAAACAATAGTTTAATTAATATTCTTTGTCATATTTAGCCCAAAATAGGAAAATTAATTAGATAAATTATTATTTATCTTATTATTTTCTAGGAATAATTATTTAAACCTTATTTAAATAATATTCCTTGTTAAATCTGACTAAATCATTCATTAATAATTAAATAAATCATTATTTATTTCATTATTACTCAACCACATCCTTAAAATAATAAATAAATCATTTATTTATTTATTATTTACAAATAAAGGGATTTGACTCAAGTCAAATTCTTTTTCCCTCCAACAAATATAATAAAATATTCCACAAAAAGTTGGATCTTGATTTGGTTAATAATATTTTAATTATGCACCAATATCTATATCTAGACTAACTCAATATTTTGTTATAAATAGAAGGGTTTTTCCATTCACTCACTACCTTTTTTTGCCTAAAGATCACTCTGGATCTATACTTTTGGTCGAACTTTGATCCGCCATCATTGTCATATTTTTCTATCATTTTTCTTGTGAACTCCCTTTGAGTTCCATTTTTTTCTGGGTTTTCTACACCATCAAGAGAGAGAGATTTTAGATCTGAAGTGTTGAGGACTTACAAGAACCCATCCCATTGAGGAGGACTGGTAAAATCCTTCTATGTTCTCCTCCCAGGTGCCATAAACACAAAATTGTTTAAACGTATTCTTGTCTTGTCTATTGGATGCATGGAGCAACTCTTGTTGTTATTTACTGCTTAATGTCTTTTGATGCATAGATCTAGATTTTGCAACATTTATCTTGGTCAACTAATTGTGTATCTAAATATATTGGCAGCCATCTTTGCTGTTAGGGTTGTTTGTTATGCACGGCTAAGGTGATCCTTTTTCGTACACTTGCGATTAAAATTCATACTAACACAAACGACCAAAACCAAAACAAAACACACATTTATGTGGATTGAGGCATATTTTATAGTGTCGGCAACATAAGAAAATGGCTCTCAAATGCATCAGGTGATCAATCTGATTTCGTGAATGCGCTAGTAAATAATCTAGATAAGGTTGAACAATGTGCTTGATGTCATTGAAAGCATAATCCATTTCTCTCTGAAAAGTTTCCCCAACGTTCTTTAAACCAAACGGTAGTTTCCTATAAGCGAATGTGCCCCAGGGATATATGAATGTTGTCTTCTGTTGATCCTCTGGGTGGATATTGATTTGATTATAGCCGGAAAATGCATCCATGAATGAAAATATTTCACATCTAGCACAATTGTCAACAATATGGTCGATAAAGGGAGTAGGATAGTTGTCTTTTGGATAAACAAGATTAACATCCTGATAATCGATGCACACTCTAATGGTTTCTTGATTTTTCATGATAGGAACGATATTGGAAACCCACTTAGTCTTTGAAACAGGCTAAATGTGTAATATTCCTACTTTTACAAGCAGCTAAGGGAAATATTAATTTTTCATTTTTGCACTTAGTAGTTGGATAAATGGGTAAGGAGGCCCATACATAATAAAAACATGAATAAAAACCATTATAATGTGAAATTAGATCATCATAGTAGCTGTATTTTACACTTGTGTGTGTGAATAGGGGAAAATGGATGAGGAAAAAGTCATGTTTGACTAAGTCAACATGAATGCATGAAGAAGAGGAGATCATTAATGTAACCAGTTCAGTGTGAAAAAGGGTTAGCATAGACAAACATTTGTGAGCTGGATTGAAGGCTCTTAAGTGTGAAAAGGGATGAGGAAGATTGAAGAGGTCAACTGTAATATCCCAAATTAGGGAATTTCTACAACAATGAGAATATAATATCTTAAGATATTCTAGAGTTGGAGACCCAGCAATACATAAACATGCCAATGGAGTAGAAGTGATACATTAATACCAAGAATGCTGGAATATTCACATAACCATTACATTATATTATAGCAGAAACAATGTATACAAGATCTTGAGGAAATGATCTCTCAAGCTAGGCAATGCAGCCTCAATAAAACATATACATGATAAATGGAGAAATACTACTACATTAAAGAAACCATGG
Organism: Pinus albicaulis; assembly: GCA_034641835.2. Classification (NCBI taxonomy): domain Eukaryota; kingdom Viridiplantae; phylum Streptophyta; class Pinopsida; order Pinales; family Pinaceae; genus Pinus; species Pinus albicaulis. The sequence goes on along the minus strand of CM076575.1, from coordinate 1,013,797,599 downwards.
CTATGACTGCGCAGTCTATGGAGTATAACTGCTGCAAACTCATGTCAATAGATGAATATAGCAATGTAGAGCTCAAACAAGGATGGGGGAGCAAGATCTCAACCCCTGGATACAACAATACACAATCCTCAGAAGGATTGGATGAAATATACACAAAATGGTAAATCTGCAGAAATGTCGGAGTTGCTGGGTAGCAGCTGCAACTTGAAACTGGAAATGGATGAAGATAGCTGATGATGCTAAAAATCATGGCTGAATTCCATCCAAAGGATCTCTCAGGTGAAAGTCTGATCCAATCCCTGAAGATCTCACCCTCCAAAATAGTGGAGCAAGTCACCACTGCAATTGCACTCAGAAATAACGCAGTCTAGAGAAGGGATTGCGTTGTTGGTGAAGGGAAGTGCTCAGCCTGATGCCAATGATCTGAAATAAGCTCACGAATCTCCCTCACTAACCTCCCAGAGGAATATAAGCTCCCTCCTCTAAAATATGAGCCAAGGAAATGGTGTTGTGGAGTCCTCCACTACAACACCCTGCAACACAAATTTATCCTGCTTAAGGAATAACGTTGTGACTAAAGGAGGTGGCTTTGGCCTTGAGCCAAGAAATGTGGAGAATGAAGAACAATCCCTCAATATGCCTCTCAAGAAGGATAAGGAATCATAAACAGGAATTCCCCGGCAACTCTGCTAAACAGCAGGAGAATGCACAATGTCTGAATAGACAATGAAATCAATAATCCAATTCATGAATAACAATGGCTGCCTTGCCCTCCTTTTAAAAAAGTGAAAGATTTCTCCCCATGGGTCCCACTCATTAGGGTTTCCTCCACCAAATATCTTCTTCCTCATTCACACTGCACTGTCTTCCAAAGTGATCCACTCCTCCTATGGCAGCGTTGTTGACTTGTTCAAACCTGACCTTGTCTTCATGCAATTGTCCCCTTTCACACATAAGGGTGTGAAATCCAGTTCTTATGTCTATCCCTTTTCACATGTGAGGGATTTTATTTAGTTTTTCAATAAGCATGGGCCTCCTTACCCATTTATTTAGCTGCTAGGTGATAAAAACAAAATTTTAATATTCCATTTAGCTATGTGCTAAAATGGGAATATTACAGTCCTCCCCTCCCAAATGTTGCTTGTCCTCAAGCAACTACAAGGCTAGAACTGGAAAATCTCCACCTAAGGCATGGAGTCTGAAATGTGTTGAGGAACATCTTCCCCACATGGATCCTCCATACCCCAATCTATCATCCATACAAAATGAGTTACCTCCCAACATGGCAACTCCTGAAAATTCTCTTCCACCTTTGGCTCCTGCAATATAGGTGGGCTGAAAATCTATTCTTGGTAGCCAAAGTAGCCTACCCCACGTTGTATTCCTCTCCACTTAGGACAAGTGTAGAGTATATGCTGATATTGGGCTGCCATGATATTTCCCTCAAGTGGTAATATGAAGTTTAGACCTCCAAGGATCTCTCCTCCAATGTTATGAAATATGTTGTCCCAAATAATCTCATATGTGATGAGTTGGAAGTCACCATCATATGGTATCCAATCAATCATATGGCTCACCTCAAATGGAAACAAATTTTTTATTGTAGTGGCCACATACTCTCTCATGCTCCCATTAGAACATGCAATGCAGATAATGTGGGAGGTTTCTCCCCCAAGGGACACATCCAACCAATGTGCCATTATCCCAATCATGCTCCCAACAAATATAAAAACAACAACAACATAAGGAACCATAATGAGAACCATGCTTGCTGTCATGTGTAGCAAGGGAGAATGAAAATGGTCCCTCAATTGTAACCAACGCAGTTTAACCCTCAACTGCAAAAGAATGTGACAAAAAGTGTGGCCTCTCAACCACTTTCTTGCTGCCCTACTCTCCTCATATGTATGAAGAAGGTGAACGATGTATGGTGCAAGCTGAGCATGTCCTCCAAGATAAATTTCCTCCCCAAGTCCTCCTAGGGAGTGGTCACCAATATTACTCATGGCCTCAAGTAGACCATGGGGTCTAGAAAAAATAATGCTCCTCCTTGGAGAAACATCCTATACATGTATGGTTAAGGGATGCATATATACATTATAAAAATCATTATGCAAATAAACAATACCCTTACCATAAGTCTTGCTCATGCAAATGGAGTGGCCCATAGATGAGTGTCCTCTCATCCTCAAAGAGAAAAGAGGTGGTTGTGCTAACTCCTCCAAAGAGTTACGTATCTCCTCCATCTGCATATGATCCATGCATCTCCTCATATGTTGATCTATCAATATCATGCAAGTAAGATGATCCTTGGAATACTTCACCAACAACCGGGAGCTCCAACATGGATCTATCCTCCATAGTGACAGCGCTAATGATTCCTCATGAAGGAAATTTGTCATATGGTTATCTCCTTCTTTGAAATCTCCCATGCCAAAGATGCAAGTTGGAAGGTTGCCATCCTTCCCCTACTGCTTCTGCCACAATGCAGAATCTGAAATGAGAGTGGGTACAAATGATGTTGAGAGAATTTCTCTCTCTTTCCCGAGTCTACCCAAGACTCTCAGTGCTGTAAAGTTGCCCCCCAAGGTCTCCACTCCTCTGAAATCAATGAATGGGGCCTCAAAATGTGATACATCCCTCATCATCTGCTGATATGGTGGTTTCCTTGGTGACATGTCTCCATGCAATGAGACATCATCATCAAGAGTAGACTGCATACATGAATGGACAAACTTGCCCCTTCTCTCACTACGCAATCCAGCCTCCCTCTTCGGTGCATAAACCTCATAAAATAGACAGAGGTGTGTGCTCCTCATCACATGATGCTGATCATCCTCCCTATCTCTTCCTGGTATCTCCATGGTTCCACACCTTATCATCAATGGCACATGTAGAACATGAGTTGTGACTTGATATCCACATATGAGATCGTGGGGAATTTCTTGCAATGATACAAGAATCCCTCTAGTTGGAGCAAGAGCTCCTCCTTCTTTTGCATGAGGTGCTAGATCAACCCCAGATCTAACAACGCTGTTGCCCTTAGCCTCCTCAGCATGAATGGGAAAACCTCCAATAATGTTGTTTCAAATATGGAATTTCTCCCAAGGTGGAAGTAATTCCTGATCTTCAAAGGCCAAGGATCATCCCCTTTGCACCATTATAGTGCCATATCCTACTCCTACAACATCATACAATAAATGAGAGAAAATCTCCCCTTGCTCTCCGAAGAACAACCCAAGCAACCAAAGCTTTTGCTGCCTCCTTATGCTCTCATCATACAAGACAAGTGATGAAGACATAGTGAATGACATGAATGTTGCATCATCACTATGCATCCACACTCTTTGCTGCTCCATGATGCCAGCATCCTACCACATCTTCTCCATCCTCATACCCTTGGAAAGAGTGCATGCCAAGTGATGGCCAAAATCCTTCAAGAGTAACCAGCGCAGCCAAGCCTCCTGTTGCGCGGTATCATAAATTTGCAAGTAGCTTACCAGCTTCTTGCTAACCATCCACATCCACTCAATCAATTGTAGATGTATCCTTCCACCCTTCATCTTGGTACTCCTCCCATGAGGGCTACCATCATCCCAAATTAGATTTCTACATTTCATGGGATCTTGAAATGCAATCTTCCCAAGAATCAATTTGATCCTATAAGGACCCAAATAGGTGGTAGGCAAAAACCTCCCATCATGATGTGCATGGATCAAGAAATGTCCAACATAATAATGAGAGATGTTATCCATCTGAAGATGTCCTCCATTTTCTATCTGCTCCTATGAGAAGGGAAGAACCTCCTTAAACTATTGAAGGATCTTGCACTCCACGATGTGTGGGAGTGCACCTCCATTGAAATCTCTCTTGAGATCTCCTCCTCATGCATGGTCCTCCAAAACCAAAGAGGCCTTGGATCTGCTGCCAGTAGAAGTCTCTCTTTGAGTTGTGGCATGCTCATTGAGAGAGTTTCATCTAGAGAGGAGAAAGAGTTTCTTATCTCCAGATGTCTACTCCTTCTCACTGCTTCCTTCATGGATTCCTGAATGAAGTTTTCCTTTAAGTGCTCACATGAGGAATGGATCCCATTTTCTCCATCACTACTCTTATGCAGCGCAGTGCTATTTTGTTGCTCTAGGTCAACTGCATGCAATGATGTAGACCCATCCAAAGTGTTTGCTGAAATGAAAAGAGATGGATTTTTAATCATACCTTGGTGAAATGTGGAAGCTCCTTGCAAGGCTGCAAGAGTTTCCTTCTCATAAGTGTTGACCTCCCAAACTGTTGAAGATGAAGGCTACTCCTCCATGGTCTCAACAGCACTAATACATGCCTCATCAACTGGTGGTGAGGGCTCCTCCCTCCTTTTTCCAAATCTTCTGATCATTATTTGAGAAAACTCAGCAAGAGTTGAAACCCTTGCATGGCTTAGATGGCTGATCCACCAAATATTTGCTTCACCTTCAAGGTGCAGCACTACAACTTCTATAGCCTCTCTGTCTACTACAGGATGTAGCAGGAATAAAGCTTCTAACTTCTTCACCCAAACCTCTGCTGCACATGTGAGTGACCAATCAAATGTGGACAATAGAAATCTATTGCCTCTCATCATCCCATGGCTATGGGGTCTTCTTTCTTCTTTATGCTAAATAAATTGTGGTAAAGCCAAGGTCTCTTGGAAGGCTCTAGGTTTAGCTCAATATTCAGCAAGGTACTCACTTAGAATTTCAAATTCCAATTTTTCTTTATGCTTCTGGTCTTCTCCTTTGTGAGAGTAGGAAGTGCATGGTCCTTCCCCTTCTCCTTCTTCAATCTTCTTGACCTCCTTGGAGAGGTTCTCTCTGGATATGAAAATTGATGAGAGCAAGCTCATCTTCTTCATCATCTTGATATTCTTTGGCTGAGAATCACAGGCTGAGCCAGAGATCATGCTTTGATACCACTGTAATATCCCAAATTAGGGAATTTCTACAACAATGAGAATATCTTAGGATATTCTAAAGTTGGAGACCCAGCAATACATAAACATGCCAATGGAGTAGCAGTGATACATTAATACCAAGAATGTTGGAAGATTCACATAACCATTACATTAGATTATAGTAGCAACAATGTATACAAGATATTGAGGAAATGATCTCTCAAGCTAGGCAATGCAGCCTCAATAAAACATATACATGATAAATGGAGAAATACGGCTACATGAAAGAAACCATGGCTATGATTACGCATTCTATGGAGTATAACTGTTACAAAATCATGTCAATACATGAATATAGAAATGTAGAGCTCAAAAAAGGATCGGGGAGCAATATCTCAACCCCTGGATACAACAATACACAATCCTCAGAAGGATTGGCTAAAATATACACAAAATGGCAAATCTGCAGAAATGCCAGAGTTGCTGGGCAGCAGCTGCAACTCAGAAACTGGAAATATATGAAGATAGTTGATGATGCTACAAATGATGGCTGAATATCCTCCAAAGGATCTCTCCGGTGAAAGGCTGATCCAATCCCTGAAGATCTCACCCTTCAAAATAATAGAGCAAGTCCCCACTGTAATTGCACTCAGAAATAACGCAGTCTAGAGAAGGGTCTGCGCTGTTGGTGAAGGGAAGTGATTGGCCTGATGCCAATGATCTGAAATAAGCTCAGGAATCTCCCTCACTAACCTCCTAGAGGAATAGAAGCTCCCTCCTCTGAAATATGAGCCAAGGAAATGGTGTTGTGGAGTCTTCCACTGGAACACCCTACAACACAAAGTTATCATGCTTCAGGAATAATGTTGTGACTAAAGGAGGTGGCTTTGGCCTTGAGCCAAGAAATGTGGAGAATGAAGAACAATCCCTCAAGAGGCTTCTCAAGAAGGAGAAGGAATCCTAAATAGTAATTCCCCAGCAACTCTACTAAACAGCAGGAGAATGCACAATGTCTGAATAGACAATGAAATCAATAATCCAATTCATGAATAACAATGGCTGCCTTGCCCTCCTTTTAAACAAGTGAAAGCTTTCTCCCCATGGGTCTCACTCCTTAGGGTTTCCTCCACCAAATATCCTCTTCCTCATTCACACTGAATTGTCTTCCAAAGTGATCCACTCCTCCTATGGCAGTGTTGTTGACTTGGTCAAGCCTGACCTTGTCTTCATGCAATTGTCCCCTTTCACACATAAGGGTGTGAAATCCAGTTCTTATGTCTATCCCTTTTCACATGTGAGGGATTTTATTCAGGTTTTCAATAAGCATGGGCCTCCTTACCCATTTATTTAGCTGCTATGTGATAATAATAAAAAATTGTAATATTCCATTTAGCTATGTGCTAAAATGGAAATATTACATCAACCTTGACCAAATCAAATAGCGTAGTATGGAGGAGTGGCCTTGATGAAGGTACAACGTAATTTTGGAGGGAGATTGCTCATGTGGAGTTGGAAACCCTAATGGGTGGGACCCAAGGTGAGGAGGCTCACAAAGTTTATAAGGAATAGGATGGCATCCATTTGGGGTAGTTTTGATATTATTCATCTTGGTCTGTTTAGACTGTTTGGCATCCTCTTGCTATTTAGCAGAGCTACAATGCTGTTTAGCACAAGGATCTCCTATTTAGGAATCCTTCTCCTTTCTTGAGAGGCCTCTTGAAGGAGTATTGTACTTCATTTTTCCACATTCAGGCTTGATGCCAAGCATCCTCCTTCAGCCACAACATTATTTCTACAGAGTATAGTGCTATGTTGCAGGGTGTTGTAGTGGAAAGTCCCCAACACCACTTTCTGAGCTTATCTTTCAGAGGAGGGAGCTCCCCTTTCTTTGCAAGACTATAAAGAAGGTTTCCAAGCATATTTTACATCTTGGCATGTGGCCAAAGCATTCTCCATCATTGACTGTGCAGTCCTTTGTAGGAACTGTGTTATTTCTCTTTGTGTTGCGATAGCAGGGTTTGAACCCTTGCTTGTGAGCTTATTCCTTGGAGGTAGGGCCAACCCTTCTCCCAGAAAGATTTGTACATCATCTTCCTTATATTTCTTGTAAATTTTCAGCTACATATATACAGAGATGCAGTAAACTTCATTTTTCCATATCTAGATCTACAAATCTGCTCTTTATACTTTGTATTTTCATGAAGCCCTTGGCCGGGTTATCCTTATTTTGTATAAAAATAAAGAGATATCTACTTTTCTCAGCCATTGGATGATTGTATACTCTAGATCTACTATTTTACATTATTTTATGCATAAAACCTCATTAAAATAATGTTTTTTTATGCTTCAGTAATTTCTGTTAAGAAAAGTCATCGGGTTTGGGCTTATTTGAGCCGCATTGGTTTGGGGAGACCTGTTTAACTTGGCTAGAAGCATTTTTTTTTGCTCCAATTATGGATGTGATCTATATATTGTATATTATAAGGGATCCAAGTCCCATTTCTCATATATATAGCGTTATTTTTTTAAGACAACCATTTTATGCCCTATATTGCTGCATTTCCCCACTTTGGAAGGAGTGTATAGGTCATATCCTTGTTGTTGATCATTCGTTTGCTGGGTAGATGTTCCTTTACATATTATGAGCTGATTTACACTACTATGTGCTTGGTTTGCTGAAGCTCCAACTTTGGAACATCTTAAGGTGTTCTTATTGTTGTATAAATTCCCTATTTTGGGATATTATAGTGGTATCATAGCATAGCCTTGGCTCAGCCTGTGAGCTCCAGCCATCAGAGGGAGAAAGATCAGAATGATGGAGAGGATGATTTTACTCTCATCACTTTTTAGATCTAGAAAGAACCTCTCCCATGAGGTTAAGCTGATGAAGGAGAAGAAATGCCAAGAAACTCTTAGAGGTTTTCAAGAAGAGGAAGGACCATGCACTTCCTATTCTCATGAAGAAGAAGACAAAGGGCATGGAAGACACTTGGAACATCAGATTCTAAGTGAATACCTTGTTTATTACAAGACTCAACCTAGAGCGTTCAAGGAGACTCTAGCCTTCCCACAGTTCATTCAACTGGAGGAAGAAAGGAGACCTTGCAGCACAAGAAGAATGAAGGGAAATAGGTTTCTATTGTCTACTTTTGATGGATCATCTTAAGCAAGGACTTGGGAAAGAAGACTTGCAGCATTATTCCTACTATATCCGGTGGTAGAAACAGAAGCAGTAGAGATTACAGCATTGTACATGAAGGGCAAAGCAAGCACTTGGTGGTTCAGTCACATAAGTCATGCAAGAGTATCTACTCTTGTAGATTTCACTCAGAGTGTGAGCAAGAGATTTGATGAAGAACAATCAGAGAGGGAGGATCCCTCACCATCTCTTGAGGAGACTTATATCATCGCTATCACAACCTTGGAGGAGCAACCTTCAACATCAGCAGTTGAGGGAGCCAACACAGTGAAAGAAATAACTCTTGCAGCCATGCAAGGTGTTCCCAAAGCCCAACAAGGTATGATTGCATTTCCACTTTCTATTATTGTAGCAAATATTTCAGAAGATTGTGGAAATCTGATACTGTATGACCCAGGATCATCACTTACTGCTAATTTAGAGTAGCAAGATTGCACTGCGCTGTCCAAGAGCAGCAGTGAAGAAATAAGCACCCATTCCTCATGGGAACATTCAGATGCTAGCCTCATTCAGGAAGCCATGGAGGTAGACATCCTGAGATGAGAAACTCTTTCTCCTCTCTAGATGACACTCTCTCAATGAGCATACCATAGCTTAAAGAGAGACTTCTACTTGCAGTAGATCCAAGGCCTCTTTATTTTTGGAAGGCCATGCACGAGGAGGAGGTCTCATTAGGAGATCCCATTGGAGGTGCACTTCAACATTTCATGAAGTGAAAATTTCTTCAAAGGTTGGAGGAGCAAGGTGTCCTACCATGGGAGGATACCAAGCAATTGTAGAATTAGATCCATCACCCACATTGGGATGAGTGGATGACAGTATGGAGTAAGAGGTTTCCAAACCCTTTGCAGATCTATGATATAGGCCAACAAGAAGCATTATTGTGCTAGTTGCTTTTGGGTGAGTATCGCCACTCCCCAAAGGTTCATATTTTCTTATGTCATGCCTTATGTCTCAATGATAGGATACATAAGAAGAAGGCATGGTTGCTATGGTTATTAAGAAGGGATTTTGGACATCATATGTCAAATCTTATGTCCATATATTTTCCTTTGTTTGAGATATATCTCCTGTGCTTAGATGTATTTATGTTTGAGATGTATTTCATGTATGTACATTGTTTTGGGAGGAAGGATAACTTCCCCATGATGTATGAGGGAGATAGATTGTACTTTTTTCATGAGACAACTCACATGTCCATCATTGTATTATTGCTCCATGATCTGCATTTTGATAATGCAAGGAGGCAGCAAGAGTCCTTGTTGCTATTGCTATTATTGAGGGAGTATAAGCTGAAATTTCACCATACTCATCATGATGTTTTAGGAGGAATGTGTGGCACATTGTCTTGTTATTTTGATCATGTACAGCTGATATATATTGATTTTTACTACCACATAGTAAATGAGAACTCATGCATAGCTAGTACTTTGTTGGAGGACAACTTGCCACATGATATTCTCAAGAAGTAGTTGAGAAAACTGCATTGTATCCACTTGATAGACCATTTATATCATGTAACCATCAGCATTTTTCTGATTTGGATGCTAAATGGTGATGGGGTGCCATTCATTTTGGATGGGATGATTTGGGCCAGCATGATTCATGACATGGGAGATAGGATCCTTGGAGATCTATTCTTCTTCTTGACACTTAAGGGCAACCTTATTGCAGCCACAAATCAAAAATTTATCTACACTTACTATGAGTGGAGAGAAAGACAGCATGGGGTAGGCCATTTTGTCTACCATGTTCAGTTATTCAGCCCAACCACATTGCAGGAGCTAAGGGTGGAGGAGATCTTTCATGAGTTGCCATGTTGGAGGATGACTCATCTTGTATGGATGATAGCTTGGGGGGTGGAGGTTTTACATGGGGATGATAGTTCCCAAACACATTTTAGACTCCATGCCTTGGGAGGAAGCCTTTCAGTTCTATCCTTGCAGTTGCTTGAGGACAAGCAACATTTGGGAGGGGAGGACTGTAATATTCCTACTTTAGCAAGCAGCTAAGGGGAATATTAATTTTTTATGTTTTCTCTTAGTAGTTGGATAAATGGGTAAGGAGGCCCATGCATAGTAAAAACATGAATAAAACCCATTGTAATGTGAAAGGAGATCATCATAGTAGCTGGATTTTACACTTGTGTGTGTGAACAGGGGAAAATGGATGAGGACAAAGTCAAGTTTGACTAAGTCAACATGCATGCATGAAGAAGAGGAGATCATCAATGTAACCAGTTCAGTGTGAACAAGGATCAGCATAGACAAACATTTGTGAGCTGGATTGAAGGCTCTTGAGTGTGAAAAGGGATGAGGCAGATTGAAGAGGTCAACCTTGACCAAATCAAACAGCGCAGTATGGAGGAGTGCCCTTGATGAAGGTACATTGTAATTTTGGAGGGAGATTTCTCATGTGGAGTTGGAAACCCTAATGGGTGGGACCCAAGGTGAGGAGGCTCACAAATTTTATAAGGAAGAGGATGGAAGACATTTGGGGTAGTTTTTATATTATTCATCTTGGTCTGTTTGGACTGTTTGGCATCCTCTTGTTGTTTAGCAAAGCTGCAGTGTTATTTAGCACAAGGATCTCCTATTTAGGAATCCTTCTCCTTTCTTGAGAGGCCTCTTGAAGGAGTATTGTACTTCAATTTTCCACATTCAGGCTTGGGGCCAATCATCCTCCTTCAGCCACAACATTATTTCTGCAGAGTATAGTGCTGTGTTGCAGGGTGTTGTAGTGGAAAGTCCCCAACACCACTTTCTGAGCTTATCTTTCAGAGATGGGAGCTCCTCTTTCTTTGCAAGACCTGTAAAGAAGGTTTCCAAGAATCTTGTACATCTTGGCATGTGGCCAAAGCATTCTCCATCATTGACTACGCAGTCCTTTGCAGGAACTACGTTATTTCTCTCTGTGTTGTAGTAGCAAGGTTTGAACCCTTTCTTGTGAGCTTATTCCTTGGAGGTAGGGCCAACCCTTCTCCCGGAAAGCTTTGTACATCATATTCCTTCTCTTTCTTGTACATTTTCAGCTACATATATATAGATCTATAGTATACTTCATTTTTCCAGATCTAGATCCGTGGATCTGCTCTTTATACATTGTATTTTCATGAAGCCCCTTGCCGGGTTATCCTTATTTTGTATAAAAAGGAAGAGATCTCCATTTTTCTCAGCCATTGGATGATTGTATACTCCAGATATGTTAATTCTGATTATTTTCCACATAAACTCTCATTCAAATAATGTTGTTGTATGCTTCAGTAATTTCTGTTAAGCAAAGTCATGGGGTTTGGGCTTATTTGAGCTGCATTGGTTTGGAGAGACCTTTTTAACTTGGCTAGAAGCATTTGTTTTTTCTCCAATTCTGGATGTGATCTATATATTGTATATTCTAAGGGATCCAATTCCCATTTCTCACAGATATAGCATTATTTTCTGAAGACAGCCGTTTTATGCCCTATATTGCTGCATTTCGCCACTTTGGAAGGAGTGTATAGGTCATATCCTTACTGTTGATCATTCATTTCTTGGGTAGATGCTCCTTTACATATTATGAGCTGATTTACACCGCTATGTGCTTAGTTTTCTGAAGCTCCAACTTTGGAACATCTTAAGGTGTTCTTATTGTTGTAGAAATTCCCTATTTTTGGATATTACACTAGTATCAGAGCATAGTCTTGGCTCAGCGTGTGAGTTACAGCCATCACAGGGAGCAATATCAAAATTATGGAGAGGATAATTTTACTCTCATCACTTTTCAGATCCAGAAAGAACCTCTCCCATGAGGTTAAGCTGATGAAGGAGAAGATATGCCAAGAAACTCCTAGAGGGTTTCAAGAAGAGGAAGGACCATGCACTTCCTATTCTCATGAAGAAGAAGACAAAGGGCATGGAAGACACTTGGAACATCAGATTCTAAGTGAATACCTTGTTGAGTACAAGACTCAACCTAGAGCCTTCAAGGAGACTCTAGCCTTCCCATAGTTCATTCAATTGGAGGAAGAAAGGAGACCTTGCAGCACAAGAAGAATGAAGGGCAATAGGTTTCTATTGTCTACTTTTGATGGATCATCTTCAGCAAGGACTTGGGCAAGAATACTTGCAGCATTCTTCCTACTACATCCAATGGTAGAAAGAGAAGCAGTAGAGATTGCAGCATTGCACATGAAGGGAAAAGCAAGCACTTGGTGGTTCAGTCACATAATTTATGCAAGAGTATCTAATCTTGTAGATTTCACTCAAAGTGTGATTAAGAGATTTTATGAAGAAAAATCAGAGAGGGAGGAGCCCTCACCATCTCTTGAGGAGACTTATATCAACGCTATCACAACCTTGGAGAGAAGCCATCAACATCAGCAATTGAGGGAGACAACACAATGGAAGAAAGAACTCTTGCAGCCATGCAAGGTGTTCCCAAAGCCCAACAAGGTATGATTGCATTTCCACTTTCTATTATTGCAGAAAATATTTCAGAAGATTGTGGAAATCTGCTGTTGTATGACCCAGGATCCTCACTTACTGCTAATTTAGAGCATCAATATTGCACTGCGCTATCCAAGAGAAACAGTGAAGAAATAAGCACCCATTCCTCATGGGAACATTCAAATGCCAACCTCATTCAGGAAGCCATGGAGGAAGAGATGTCAAAGGGTAGACATCTTGAGATGAGAAACTCTTTCTCCTCTCTAGATGACACTCTCTCAATGAGCATGCCACAGCTCAAAGAGAGACTTCTACTTACAGTAGATCCAAGGCCTCTTTGGTTTTGGAAGGCCATGCATGAAGAGGAGGTCTCATCAGGAGATCCCATTGGAGGTGCACCTAAACATTTCATGAAGTGCAAAGTTCTTCAAAGGTTGAAGGAGCACGGTTTCCTACCATGGGAGGATACCAAGAAATTGCAGAATGAGATCCATCACCCACATTGGGATGAGTGGATGATAGTATGGAGTAAGAGGTTTCCAAACCCTTTGCAGATCTATGATACAAGCCCGCAAGAAGCATGGCTGCGTTGGTTGCTTTTGGGTGAGTATGGCCACTCCCCAAAGGTTCATATTTTCTTATCTCATGCCTTATGTCTTAATGATAGGATACATAAGAAGAAGGCATGGTTGTTGTGGCTATTAAGAAGGGAGTTTGGACATCATATGTCAAATCTTATGTCCATATATTTTCCTTTGTTTGAGATATATCTCCTGCGCTCACATGTATTTATGTTTGAGATGTATTTCATGTATGTACATTGTTTTGGGAGGAAGGATAACTTCCCCATGATGTATGAGGGAGCTAGATTGTACTTTGTTGATGAGACAACTCACATGTCCATCATTGTATTATTTTTCCATGATCTGCATTTTGATAATGCAAGGAGGCAGCAAGAGTCCTTGTTGCTATGGATATTATTGAGGGAGTATGGGCTGAAATTTCTCCATACTCATCATGATGTTTTAGGAGGAATGTATGACAAATTTTCTTGTTATTTTGATCATGTACACCTGATATATATTGTTGTTTACTACCACATAGTAGATGAGCACTCATACACAGCTAGTACTTTGTCGGAGGAAAACTTGCCACATGATATTCTAAAGTAGCAGTTGAGAAAACTGCGTTGTATCCACTTGATAGACCATTGGTATCATGTAACCATCAGCATTTTTCTGATTTGGATGCCAAATGGTGATGAGGTGCCATTCATTTTGGATGGGATGATTTGGACCAGCATGATTCATGACATGGGAGATAGGATCCTTGGAGATCTATTCTTCTTCTTGCCATTTGAGGGCAACCTTATTGCAGCCACAAATCAGCATGTTCTCTACACTTACTATGAGTGGAGAGAAAGACAGCATGGGGTAGGCCATTTTGTCTAACATGTTCAGTTATTCAGCCCACCCACATTGCAGGAGCTAAGGATGGAGGAGATCTTTCATGAGTTGCCATGTTGGAGGGTGACTCATCTTGTATGGATGATATCTTGGGGGGTGGAGATTTTACATGGGGATGATAGTTCCCAAACATATTTCAGACTCCATGCCTTGGGAGGAAGCCTTTTAGTTCTATCCTTGCAGTTGCTTGAGGACAAGCAACATTTGGGAGGGGAGGACTGTAATATTCCTAATTTAGCAAGAAGCTAAGGGGAATATTAATTTTTTATTTTTGCACTTAGTAGTTGGAAAAATGGGTAAGGAGGCCCATGCATAATAAAAACATGAATAAAACCCATTAAAATGTGAAAGGAGATCATCATAGTAGCTGGAATTTACACTTGTGTGTGTGAACAGGGGCAAATGGATGAGGAAAAAGTCAAGTCTTACTAAGTCAACATGCATGCATGAAGAAGAGGAGATCATCAATGTAACCAGTTCAGTGTGAACAACAATCAGTATAGATAAACATTTGTGAGCTATATTAAAGGCTCTTGAGTGTGAAAAGGGATGAGGCAGATTGAAGAGGTCAACCTTGACCAAATCAAACAGCACAGTATGGAGGAGTGGCCTTGATGAAGGTACAGCGTAATTTTGGAGGGAGATTGCTCATGTGGAGTTGGAAACCCTAATGGGTGGGACCCAAGGTGAGGAGGCTCACAAATTTTATAAGGAAGAGGATGGAAGCCTTTTGGGGTAGTTTTTATATTATTCATATTGGTCTGTTTAGACTGTTTGGCATCCTCTTGCTGTTTAGAAGAGCTGCAGGGCTGTTTAGCACAAGGATCTCCTATTTGGGAATCCTTCTCCTTTCTTGAGAGGCCTCTTAAAGGAGTATTGTACTTCAATTTTCCAAATTTAGGCTTGAGTGCAAGCATCCTCCTTCAGCCACAACATTATTTCTGCAAATTATAGTGCTGTGTTGCAGGGTGTTGTAGTGGAAAGTCCCCAACATCACTTTTTGAGCTTATCTTTCAGAGGAGGGAGCTCCTCTTTCTTTGCAAGACCTGTAAAGAAGGTTTCCTATAATCTTGTACATCTTGGCATGTGGCCAAAGCATTCTTCATCATTGACTGCGCAGTCCTTTGCAAGAACTATGTTATTTCTCTCTATGTTTCAGTAGCAGGGTTTGAACCCTTGCTTGTGAGCTTATTCCTTGGAGGTAGGGCCAACCCTTCTCTCGGAAAGCTTTGTACATCATATTCCTTCTCTTTCTTGTAAATTTTCAGCTACATATATATAGAGCTATAGTATACTTCATTTTTCAAGATCTAGATCCGTGGATCTGCTCTTTATACAATGTATTTTCATGAAGCCCCTTGCCGGGTTATCCTTATTTTGTATAAAAAGGAAGAGATCTCCATTTTTCTCAGCCATTGGATGATTGTATACTCCAGATATGTTAATTCTCATTATTTTCCACATAAACTCTCATCTTGCAAATAATGTTGTTGTATGCTTCAGTAATTTCTGTTAAGCAAAGTCATGGGGTTTGGGCTTATTTGAGCTGCATTGGTTTGGGGAGACCTTTTTAACTTGGCTAGAAGCATTTGTTTTTTCTCCAATTATGGATGTGATCTATATATTGTATATTCTAAGGGATCCAATTCCCATTTCTCACAGATATAGCATTATTTTCTGAAGACAGTCGTTTTATGCCCTATATTGCTGCATTTCGCCACTTTGGAAGGAGTGTATAGGTCATATCCTTACTGTTGATCATTCATTTCTTGGGTAGATGCTCCTTTACATATTATGAGCTGATTTACACCGCTATGTGCTTGGTTTTCTGAAGCTCCAACTTTGGAACATCTTAAGGTGTTCTTATTATTGTAGAAATTCCTTATTTTGGGATATTACAGTGGTATCAGAGCATAGTCTTGGCTCAGCCTGTGAGTTACAACCATCAGAGGGAGAAATATCAGAATTATGGAGAGGATGAGTTTACTCTCATAACATTTTAGATCCAGAAAGAACCTCTCCCATGAGGTTAAGATGATGAAGGAGAAGATATGCCAAGAAACTCCTAGAGGGTTTCAAGAAGAGGAAGGACCATGCACTTCCTATTCTCATGAAGAAGAAGAAAAAGGGCATGGAAGACACTTGGAACATCAGATTCTAAGTGAATACCTTGTTGAGTACAAGACTCAACCTAGAGCCTTCAAGGAGACTCTAGCCTTCCCACAGTTCATTCAATTGGAGGAAGAAAGGAGACCTTGCAGCACAAGAAGAATGAAGGGAAATAAGTTTCTATTGTCTACTTTTGATGGATCATCTTTAGCAAAGACTTGGGCAAGAATACTTGCAGCATTATTCCTACTACATCCAGTGGTAGAAAGAGAAGTAGTAGAGATTTCAGCGCTGCACATGAAGGGCAAAGCAAGCACTTGGTGGTTCAGTCACATAATTCATGCAAGAGTATCTACTCTTGTAGATTTCACTCAGAGTGTGATCAAGATATTTGATGAAGAAAAATCAGAGAGGGAGGAGCCCTCACCATCTCTTGATGAGACTTATATCAACGCTATCACAACCTTGGAGGGGCAGCCTTCAACATCAGCAGTTAAGGGAGCCAACACAGTGGAAGAAAAAACTCTTGCAGCCATGCAAGGTGTTCCCAAAGCCCAACAAGGTATGATTGCATTTCCACTTTCTATTATTGCAGCAAATCTTTCTGAAGATTGTGGAAATATGATTTTGTATGACCCAGGATCATCACTTACTACTAATTTAGAGTAGCAAGATTGCACTGCGCTATCCAAGAGCAGTAGTGAAGAAATAAGCACCCATTCCTCATGGGAACATTCAAATGCCAACCTCATTCAGGAAGCCATGGAGGAAGAGATGTCAAAGGGTAGACATATTGAGATGAGAAACTCTTTCTCCTCTCTAGATGACACTCTCTCAATGAGCATGCCATAGCTCAAAGAGAGACTTCTACTTGCAGCAGATCCAAGGCCTCTTTGGTTTTGGAAGGCCATGCATGAGGAGGAGGTCTCATCAGGAGATCCCATTGGAGGTGAACTTCAACATTTCATAAGTGAAAAGTTCTTCAAAGGTTGAAGAAGCATGGTGTCCCACCATGGGAGGATACCAAGAAATTTTAGAATGAGATCCATCACCCACATTGGGATGAGTGGATGACAGTATGGAGCAAGAGGTTTCCAAACCCCTTTCAGATCTATGATATAGGCCAGCAAGAAGCATGGTTGCACTGGTTTCTTTTGAGTGAGTATGGCCACTCCCCAAAGGTTCATATTTTCTTATCTCATGCCTTATGTCTCAATGATAGGATATATAAGAAGAAGGCATGGTTGTTGTGGCTATTAAGAAGGGAGTTTGGACATCATATGTCAAATCTTATGTTCATATATTTTCCTTTGTTTGAGATATATCTCCTGTGCTCACATGTATTTATGTTTGAGATGTATTTAATGTATGTACATTGTTTTCGGAGGAAGGATAAATTCCCCATGATTTATGAGGGAGCTAGATTGTACTTTGTTGATGAGACAACTCACATGTCCATCATTGTATTATTGCTCCATGATCTACATTTTGATAATGCAAGGAGGCAGCGAGAGTCCTTGTTGCTATGGCTATTATTGAGGGAGTATGGTCTGAAATTTCTCCATACTCATCATGATGTTTTGGGAGGAATGTATGGCAAATTGTCTTGTTATTTTGATCATGTACACCTAATATGTATTGTTGTTTAATACCACATAGTAGATGAGAACTCATGCACAACTAGTACTTTGTTGGAGGACAAATTGCCACATGATATTCTAAAGTAGCAGTTGAGAAAATTGTGTTGTATCCACTTGATAGACCATTGGTATCATGTAACCATCAGCATTTTTCTAATTTGGATGCCAAATGGTGATGAGGTGCCATTCATTTTGGATGGGATGATTTGGACCAGCATGATTCATGACATGGGAGATAGAATCCTTGGAGATCTATTCTTCTTCTTGCCACTTGAGGGCAACCTTATTGCAGCCACAAATCAGCATGTTCTCTACACTTACTATGAGTAGAGAGAAAGACAACATGGGGTAGGCAATTTTTTCTACCATGTTCAGTTATTCGGCCCACCCACATTGCAAGAGCTAACGGTGGAGGAGATCTTTCATGAGTTGCCATGTTGGAGGGTGACTCATCTTGTATGGATGATAGCTTGGGGGGTGGAGGTTTTACATGGGGATGATAGTTCCCAAACACATTTCAGACTCCATGCCTTGGGGGGAAGCCTTTCAGTTCTATCCTTGCAGTTTCTTGAGGACAAGCAACATTTGGGAGGGGAGGACTGTAATATTCCTACTTTAGCAAGCAACTAAGGGGAATATTAATTTTTGATTTTTGCACTTAGTAGTTGGATAAATGGGTAAGGATGCCCATGCATCATAAAAACATGAATAAAACCCATTATAATGTGGAAGGATATCATCATAGTAGATGGATTTTACACTTGTGTGTGTGAACAGGGTCAAATGGATGAGGACAAAGTCAAGTTTGACTAAGTCAACATGCATGCATGAAGAAGAGGAGATCATCAATGTAACCAGTTCAGTGTGAACAAGGATCAGCATAGACAAACATTTGTGAGCTGGATTGAAGGCTCTTGAGTGTGAAAAGGGATGAGGCAGATTGAAGAGGTCAACCTTGACCAAATCAAACAACGCAGTATGGAGGAGTGGCCCTGTAATGTCCCGTGTGCGATCAGACAACATCACTCACCTTATCAGTTGCTTGAGGACAAGCAACATTTTGGTGGGGAGGACTGTAATATTCCTAATTAGCCCAAGCTAATAGGAATATTCAATTTTGATTTCATTTTCTTGTTACAAGAATAAAATTGTAAAGGAGGAAAAATTAAACTCCTTAAACAGCAAAATAAATCAATGCCCATGTAAACAAGGCTAAATCTGGGTTTCCTTAATTAAACTCCCTCATGTGTGAAAATGGATTGTGACAATTGATTGGATCAACAGGACCAAATCTACATCTCTTTCCAGATGCAATGTACCTAGATGAACAACACAGATCTAGTTGGAGGCTTCAAATGTGAAAGGATCTAAACCTTGAGATGGTTTAGGGTTTTGCAAGGCTTTCATCCTATAAATGAAAGAGGAGAGCAGCATGGGAGGGTTTTTTGAACATATTGTCTTGAAAGGATTTTTTTTTTAGACACTTCTCATTCTCTAGCTGTTTAGCTGAGAATAGTGTTATTTAGCACTGGCTGTTCCTGATCGGGAATCCCACCTCTTTCCTTGGGAGGCCTCTTGGAAGAGTCTTGCATTTATTGGTCCACTATCAGGCATTTGGCCAAGCTTCTTCTTCCAAGTACAACTCAAATCCTATTGAGGGTTTGGTTGTCCTTGTGAGCAGCAGCAAATGGAGGCTAGATCTATTCAGATCTAGGCCATACTAGTGCCTCTTTTTGGTGGGAAAGCCTTCTATCCCATTGGCATGGGTGTATTAGCTGATTGGAGCTTCAAATCTACAACTTGGCATCAAGCCAAACTCTACATCAAGCCTACAGCGCATTTTATCTCCCTATACTGCATTATTTTGCAAGTGAAGAGTTGCAGGGTGTTTTGCAACTATTTGGAGGAGAGATCTCTGGTGTAAAGGAGCCTTCCTTACACTGTGGTGATCCATGGATTAGCCATATAATCCATGTATGTTTCAGATCTGATCTATTCATTGATCTATCTACTTCATAATTTCTGAATCATTCTGTAGATCTGCGGCAGTAGATCTCATATCTACTCTTTGTGCTACATGTATTGCTGAAAACCCCAAGGGGGATGTAAAATAGAGACAATCTAGTGTATAAATCTGATATAGATCTAATATTTTGTACATAGATCTATCCTAGATCTGATTTTTAACCTACGTCTATTGTTTACTCATGAAAATAATGCTCTCATGGCTTTACAGTGAATTATATTGTTGCAACACCTCTTTTAGAGGGTTTTTCTCCATAAAGTCTCTTTCTTTATCATGTACATTGATTGGGCTATATTGTAAATCTGATTTATCATTGTATAAGCTATTTTTGAGCTATCATATTGACCTCTTGCTACTTCTATCTAAAACTGCGTTATTTTCTGGGCAGTGTTCTTTTGTATTGCTGCAGTCCCTTCTTTGGGAAGTTTTCAAGATGTACTAGGTGTGGGAGATCTGTTTGACCTACCTAGAAGGATTTGTTTCAGATCTCCTATTGGATTTCAGTCTTAGATACTCAGATCTAAGGGATCCAAGGGCTTATTTCAAGAGTTGTAGCAGCCATTCCTGGAAAATGCGTTTTCTGATCATGCCTTGCTAGAAGTTCCCATTTTGGGATATTACAAAAAGAAACTAGCACGCAAAAGTTTTTCAAATTCTATTTTGATGGCAGCGGCTTTCTTTGGATGAAAAGTACAAAGCCGTTGATGCACCATTTTGGCATTAGGATAAATATTAATAGTGTGTTCAATAATACTAATATCTATGCCCAGAATTTCCTTGTAAGACCAAGAAAATACATCACGGAATTCACAAAATAGAGAGTGATATGATTCGAGTTCTGATGGAGAAAAAGATACACCGACATGAATATTTTCTATAATGCCAGGTTTGGTCAAAATATCGATACAAATGGTTTCTTCAATATTTGACAGATTTCGCTCGGAATCGATTGCATTAATGGGTGAACAATTCGAAAATAAAGTTTTGATTGATGGGTGATATAGTTCACTAAGAATAGTTTTCTTCATAATCAGGAAGATGGGAACGATGATGATAATCTTCCCATGTTTCTCCTTCTGACATCATGGCTTCCAAAATATTCTCATCTGTCAAGAACGTTGAGGAAAAAGGATCATAGGGAGTACCAAAATCTAAGTAACGATCAACCCAAAAACTCAGAAATGCTGATTTCGGATTTGCTACCCAAGCCAGATAGATTGATTGCTATGTTAGCTCAATAGGGCTGGGCAGCAGAAATTCATCCAACGTAGTTATTTCAGAATCACCCATACTCTCCCTTAAGCTAGATAGAGTGGAAGAGATCATGTAGCAGGCCTCTATACTTGCAATTTCTTCCGACGTCGTGGGTGGTAGTAATGCAAAGATTCCCATAAGAGTGGAATCCTTTAAGAGTCCTACACCAAAGTTTTGAAGTTCTAGTTGGGGTATGTGAACGAACGGAACGCTTCCAGTTATATGCAAAGCAGAGGCAAAGAAGGATAGTTGATTAGTGACTGTGATAGTAACTTTATATGGAAAGGAAATCATTCTAAAATATGTAGAAACAATTGTAGTCACTGCATATACCCATGGCCTTCCAAGTAGAATATTATAGTCAAGGTGTCCGTCAACAACCTCAACATCAACATTCATTATTTTTCCCCCTAGTTCAACATCCAAGTTATTAATAATACCTCAAGGTTTATATGTATGTCCATCAAATGCCTTCAGCATCTTTGATGATTGTGATAAGCACGGTGAGCCAAGTGACTTCGAACAATTTAGAGACATAATGCATGTAGATGCTCCCTCATCAATAATAGTGTGATGAACAAGGTGATCGAGAACATTTACTTGTATGGAGAATGCCAATTCTGCTGGTAGTTGCGGCACATAGCCCGTATGATTAAATATGACAAGATTAGAATCAGTCGGATCAATTCCACCAATAGCCGAAAATAAAGCCTCTTTTTGGGAAGGAAAATTTTTTAATACCTCAAGAGAAGACATAGTTGAAGGGGATTGAGCCAAATCTTCAACTATATTATAATTTTGTGCAGCTCTTGCTGGAGGATTATATGTCGATTTGTGAATTACTCCCTTTGGTTGCTTGATTGTCAATTCAGGAATAACAGTAGGCGATACTGATTTCGTAGACGGATTCGTTGTCGAGGTAGTAGGTTGATCAGTGACTTGACTTCCATAATATTTATTACGCGTTGACACCAAAATATCTGTTGAAGTTTTTCTAGAAAATAACATTAACACTTGGGAACTAGGATCTAGATCCGTAGCAACCATGTTTGTGTCCAGATTTGGAAATGGGTCTGTCAACACAGCTAACGCATGGGAAGTCTTGATGATTTTTGAGACTTAAACGCGGTGAAGACAATCCCTAACAAAGTGTTCCTCGTTACAGATTATGCATGGATAACGAGGTTTCCTAGGTCCAGACGATTGATCAGATGATCTTTCCTGCGGGTTAGAATTTTTCTTTTTCTTAGATTTCCTGTTTTTCTTACTTCTAGGTTGCTTGTCACTTTTTCCCTTATCAAATTACATGGCATTAATTTTGGAATAAGGTGCAGGATCAGATGTAGTAGTGTGATGTGTTCTTGTAGTGCCAATAAAGTTGTCTCCGACATGAGAGTCCTTTAATTGAGGAGGAACAGTAAAATTACATCTCGGCGCGTTAGGAATTTTTTCATAGAGCATGCCAGACTGAGTGTAAATCAAGTCTAAATATTGGGCACGAGCGATAACTTGCTCTTCTGTGATGACACCACCCTTAGACACATCCTCAGTTATAGATGGTAACAGGGAATTAATGAACCATTCAGCAGGGAGCTGATCCGGAACAAATGTCTTAACCATTCTACGATGACGACACCACTCATGAATATGATCAGAAATGTGAGTAGCATTATTTTGTTTTAAATTGGTCAAGAGTTTTGTTCCAGTTTCATATCGGATGGGTAACTGGAAATGAGTCAGAAAGACAAAAGCTAGGGCAGTAAAATTGTCAAAAGAAGCTCTAGGTAACTCAATATACCATTTTGCAGCCGAACCTGTGAGCGTATGCTGGAAAAGACGTAGTCAAACAGAATCATCATTCAGGGAGTTTGATGAACACCATAAATGATAATTCATTACATGAGTTGATGGATCTTCTCCAGGGTTTCCATTGAACTTAGGAATATCTTAGGGTAATTTGTGAGGTATCACCAGTCACCAAGGAGCATAGTTAATTGGATCATTAGTTAGCCAATTTAAATCTGGTAACTCTAAAGTTACAACAAAGGGTGACTTTCTCTTAAGTTCGAGTTGAGCATAGCCAGGGTAAGATGGAATTGCTTGAGAAATAGGCCTTTGAGCACCAGCATAAGGAATCTGTTGTTGGTAACCTAGATAGGGGTTGTTTTGAAAAGCAAACGCTTGAAGATTATTTTTACCAAACTTGGATATGATACTTGTTGAAATGAAGTTTGAGGCATTTGCACCTGTGGCTGCCAAGGGGTCTGTCCACCAATGTTATAACCTAAATTAGGATAACTTGGATTTGGTTGATAGGTATAACCAGTTTGCGGTTGTGAAATCCCATAAAATGGTAAACCATCTTGTGAATAAATGATTTCGTATACAGGTTGTTGTAAATTAACCGAAGGATTTGAAGTTTGTCGACCCAACATTTGAGAGTATTGAGTTGAAGGACCCGCTTGATAAGGTTGTTGTACAACATTTTGATTCTGTAATAGGGGTAAATATGTATTGACAAGTGGAAATTATGTGGGTGTAACAGGTTGAACTGGTTGATACGAGTGTACAACCATTTATGGTTGGATAGGCAGAGTGGGCTGCCATTGACAAACATTTATTTCCACATTAGGTTGACCAAAAAGTGAAAAAGTACTGTCATATTGGGTGACCAAAGGTTTCCCCCCAGCATGAGGAGGATAATAAGACGGAAAATATTTCTCTCCAAATGCTAGGAGTCCAGTTGATATGGTACTTGAAGGAATAGACCCAGAAGGACCGGCTTGATATTTCCCTGAAGATGTGTATAAAGAATCAAGTCGTTCAGTACTCACTATAGGATTACCAGTTAAAATACCAGATGATAAGATTGGTAAATTCCATGGATTCGAAGATGCACCAAATAAAATTCCAGATAATGATTTGTAACCTAATGGGATCATAGGGCCACCATGAAAATATGACTCTGGTGAAGTTGTAAACATCGACGGGGTAGTGAGGGTAGGAGCTGATGCAATTGGAATAGACGGCCCAACCGAATATGTTAGTTCAGGCATGGTTACTTGACCAAATGTATACCCTTTTGAATTTAAGGGATTTTGAATAGGAACAGGATCAACAAAAGCAGATGGTGTCGATTGAGGAAAAGACTCGTACAGGTAAAGGTCCTCCCCAAAATGGGTTGGAGTTAAAGGTGTCTCGTCTTATCATATTTCTTCAATTGCAATTAAACCAGGTGGAAGTATTTCACCGTCAGGCCTAAAGTATATTTTAGGTGGTTGATTATGTGATATTGGAGATTCAATAGCTGCAGATATTTGTGGTATGACCAAGGTAGGAACAAATTCTGGTTGAATAACTTCAAGATTCAGATGTTCTGGCAAACAAGAGACAGGATGTGGATCAATTTCTGGTTGAACAACGTCGGGTCCAGGAGGTATGGTCTCACTGATTAGATGGATCGTGACCATAGGTAGCTGTGAAGACTCCGTTTTGACAACAGTAGACGAACCGGGATGTGTAGAATAAACTTGAGCTAACTCTTGTTTGTGGGAAGATGATGTTTCACCAGAGGTACGAATTGTACTTGATTTGATAGATCGTGATCGCCTTCGCCTACCAGAAGTAACTTCTAGTGGTAAAGGTGGTTTTAAAGCTAATCTACGCGAATGACGGGGGAAAGGATTTTGTTCTTCCACGATTACTGATTTATTTTAACCAAAATAAAATAAACAAAATAAAAGGTTAATGTAGGCAAAAGGGTTTACCAAGAAACTGTGAACTGTAGAATACCTCCTGGCGAACCAAGAAGTACGGGCAGGCAATCTCCCCGAATGCTGTGTTCAGTGTATCATAATTTACAAGGTGGCCGGCTTGGTTCACTATGGATGGATAGCACCTAAAATTTGTCCCCCCAAATATACCCGAAGGTACGTGGAGGCCCAAGTCCTTATTAGCACTGTCTGATGAGAAATCGCACAGTGAGAGCACCCCTTTATACTTATCGTACTGTAACACCACCCGATATACCCGAAAGTACGTGGATGAGCTACGATATACTTACATACGTGGAGTGAGGTATCACACTCAGAATGTATAGCAGACAAGTTAATGATAGCTGGTATGTTTTACGACGCCGGAACACGTCTCTAGCCTAGACCTTCTAAATGTTATCATTATGGTTCCAATGCTTTGTTAGGTAAATTGAGATTAATTTTATGTTGATCTTGTTTAAAAATTTTCCTTTCAAAGGTTCACCATGATGATGTATTGGAAATTCCTAAAATGCAACTAAGAATGATAAGCAATCTTTCACTTTTAGTTTTTCAATGAAAATCCTAGCTACTAGAGGGAAAGAGAAAACCATTTGCCAGCAAACAAATCAAAGAACACAAACTAAATGCAGATTTCATAATTGTTCCTTTTGCAAAACACACAAACCACTACATGAAAATGCATATTTTTCTTTTCAGTTCCTTTAATGTTATGAATACAGAAAATAAACTAAGTGCACTAAATCAATAAAAAAAAATTCCTTTTACTTTTGAGAAATGAGGAATACAAACAACAATTTCTCTTTTGAAGGAAAAATGAGGAATGAAAAAACAATTTCTCCTATCAGGAAACGAATAATTTATGACAATTTCCTTTTTCAAAATAAAATGGATCTAATGTGACAATAAAAATAATTTCAAATTAATTCATCAATTATAAAGAAAAATGCTTTAAATAAACATTGAACAAATTTTCTTTCATAGGAAGAAGAGGTAGATAAGTTCACTGGTCAATATGAGGCTCAAGCTTTTCAAAACATAGCAGCAAACAAACTGAAACAAATTGCAAAGAAAAATTCAAGGGAATTTGGATGGTTTCAGGAGGCAACGCAATCTCTAAAGAGAGACAGTGCTTTGTAATGCAGGCCTGAAAGGGAGACAGTACTATGCAAAGCACTGTGTCTTGTCCAAGAGTGCATTGGGCGCAGCATAAAAGGAAAAACACAGCTGTTTAACACACTTCTTTTGCAAATTTGGATTTTAAAAAGCCTAATATTTGTGAGTAACAACTACTGGGTGAATAAACAGAGAAAATAAGAGGCTAAAACACCTAGGATAAAGAGTAATTTCCCTAGTAGAGTCACCAATTTTTTATGCAGAAATATGAATTATGGATAAATCGTTCTTCCCTAGACAGGTGCTAGTCTAGAAAAATAGGTCAAAGAATTTTTGACTATCTTTCCTAACTGTAAACAGACACACAGAACTAAATAAGGAACCTACTTGGGATCCAAGCGCTTCCAACGTCTCCTTCCGTCACTTTTGCTGTAGCTTCAAATTCCAGCCGGCTGTGCAAAATATTTCCTGCAAGAATGAACACTAAACAGCAAGAGATAGCAATAATACAGATGTCTATTTAAGTTATTTATCTAAATCAATAAATCATAAACCATATACATCAACTAAGAAATCATGATATTGAAAATCAAAGCTTATACAGATGCATATAGGGAAAAATAAGCAGCAATCTTTATTGATGATAGAAGGGGAGGTTACAACCCAGTGATTGATTTAGTGTCACCATCTCCAGCAACATCCTAGCCTCATCACAATGCATATATCTCCAGCAATATGTCACTCAAATCAATCTCCTCAATTGAAATTCCACCAGCATTTCTCTACACAAATTCTTCCTTATCAAACACTAATATCTGTGCTCAATTTATAGAGGAGCTTAAGTTAGTTTTACAATAAATGACTTTCCAATAATAGGCAAGACATGTTCCCAATGTTGTAGATGTCAAATGGACACATGGATTCGAAGTTTGACACATGTGAACTCTTCTAGAAGGCACTGGACAAGTGAAGATTCTGGAACAATGAGAATTTCGCTCCCAATGTGACCAACACACACTTGGATGTCAGGAAGTGATTTGCAGAGCAACCTTTCATAGGGCTACCTGCATATGCAATGCACTTAGTCCCTTTAGAGGCAGCGTTGATGAGCTCTCATATGATATATTATAAATTTCAAATCTTGGAAACCTTTGCAGATGAAAGTATTTGATTGATTTGTCTTTTTCTTTGTCTTAGGACATGTAGCAACTAAAATTATAGGGGATGATAGACCCTATTCATTGGTCCTGGAGATGATGCCCAGTTAACCAGGTCCTTTGGAATGGTGCCCAAATTGACCTATAAGAGAACCCATAGATGTTATTTCCATTCCCATATGCAGGGATGGACTTCCGGGGGGATCCAGATATGGGTCTCCCTCCTGGTTATGCTTGGGGGCCAACAGGTATATTTTCTATGTTTTCTGCATTTATTTGAGTGTGTATGTGTTTATGTGTTTTTCTAGTGACATTGACATAGTTTTGATTACTCTTACAGATGTTGGCGAGGTGGGTCACCCCATGGCTCAGTTGGCTGGCCACGATCCTCTACAGCGACGTAGGGGTGGGCAAGGAAGAGATGCTACTGGAGGACCTGGTGGTGGTACTGTCCCTTCGAGAGAGGGCAGCAGCTCGACCGCTGCTAAGGTTGCGGCCGAGCAAGCTTGTGTCGATGCAACGGTGGCACGTCCAGATAGGGTGGAGGCTCGTATTACGAAACTGACTGCCCAGGTATCGGTTCTAGAGGATCCCTGGGGTGGAGTGGACCACTTGACCCAGGGAATGCCTGCTCAAGGTGTTATGGATGATCTCGAGGAGGTCTGGCTGGAGACTGTGATGGCCCTTGAGAGGGACTAATAGCCTGTTTTACGTCCAGTGGCAGTCTCGGTGGTGATGGCAGCTCCAGTGGTGGCACCGAGAGCAGTTGTGGGTCTAGGTGCCCCTCCTCAGGGGGCACTGCCCTAGAGTATACTTGTACATGGGGGAAGCACCCATTATGACGATTCTTCCCCTATTTTTGATGAATTTTTGTATCTTTTGGCTAGACGTCGAGTCAGCGACACTATTTTTGTACTCAGACATATACATTGTGATATATATATGAGAGATATTTTTGCGGCTCTACATGATGTGTCACCTATTTCGGTTTATGGATGATGTTATGCTGATGGATACCTATATATTTTTTGGTTTTTTATGTGTGATGGTTTATTCAAGATAAATTCCAGTTTAGGATATTGTTGGCTATGCGATCAGCTACATAGGTTTGACTCCTTGATACATGTGTGAATGTAATATATTCAAATTGTCTACTTAATCTTTTTGCACGCAAATATTCTCTAAATAGATGTGTATCTCTTGTCTCAAATGTTTGTTTTAATTGCGACACTAATAGTAGGAATCGAGTGAATGGTATATTTTGGTTGATGTATTTTAGTCAACATCATGTACTGATGTTTGTTTTAAATGGTTGTTTGAGCAAAGTGGTGATCGGTCAGGGTGGTAGATGGCCCAGGAAGATGCGGCTAAACTTTGGGACCATTTTGATTCTCCATCAGCAAGTCCAAAATAGGGTTCAGGTTGGTGATCCATGGCGGCACTTTGAGCGTGTTTAATAATTCTTTTGGTCAAAAATTTTGGTGGTCGGGTTTGTGTACGTTCACTCTAGGGGAGGGCCATATTGGCCCTTATGGGTAAAATTTCTTGAGGTAAATGTCGTTGACGGGGTTGCTAAGGCATGTCCCATCCGGTTCCGTCAAGATGTATGCCCCCTGTCGGAGGCAATGTTTGATGATGTAGGGTCCTTTCCACAAAGTTTCAAACTTTTCTGGCCCTAGGAATTCTTTTGTGACATCATAACGAAGGACTAGTTCTCCCTCGATGAATGAGCGATGGTTGATGTAGCTGTTGAATGATGCTTTTACCCTTTTCTTGTGGGCCTCGTTATGTTGCAGCGACTTTCGTCAGCTTTCATTGATGCGCTCTAGTTGTACTAGGCATTGTTCTAGAGGCTAGGTATCATCAAGTAGTTCGATGGCGGCGTGCAAATTTGAGATCTTGTGGAAATCAATGCAAAAGTGCAAGGTACCTTGATATTTTGCGAGAGGAATAAGGTGGAAATCTTGGCATGTGGGGGTGGCTGAAATCCTATTTCTAGTATGTGATGATACAAATCGTATATGGTGAATCGTGTCATCAACGTTTGGTGGGGGAATAATTTCTGTGATGGGATTCTGTGTGAGCGCAAGGTTGAGTTCCCTAGTAGGATGGTCAATTTCCCGTGGGTGGAAATTGTGCCTGCTGCAGAGGTGCTTGAATGTTTCCATTAGCGGGCATACCTCTGGTGTGTGATTTTAGCTAGTGCATCTAGTGCATGGTAACATTGTACCAACAGATTAGATTGTATGGGAATCAACACTACACAACATCCTAGATGTGGATGCTTGGAAGGGATCTATTGTAGAAGAGGTGGTCTTCTGCTTCCACTTCCATGTTGTTGGTTTAGGTGTGTTTGACTCTTTGTGGGAGTGTACACTCAACGTTGCTCTTGCCACTCTTATCTTGGGGAGGTGCACACATTTAATCATATGGTGAAAGTGTGAACAAATTCGGCAATCGGTACGCGTGACCTTCTCTTGGTTAGAGAGAATTTTCTGAGGGAGAGAAGAGACTATGCTAAAACTGTTTGCAAGGGACTTCAATTCTCTGCACTGATTCACTCAATGGTCATCCAGGTCGCATATTCTACATGTTATCCTAGGCTTGGCTTGTGTCATGCTGGGTTGGTGTGTTGTCCTAGTTTTCCCGTCATGCATATGCAGGGGTGGGGTCATTGACCCAGAGGTGGTGTACCTTTTATACCACCTACGAATATCATCCTCTCTCTTCTCTATGGTATGAATCATATCAATGGTGGGACGAAGTTGCGAGGCATAAGTATAGTGCCACTCATAATGATTCCCTTGACATATAAGGAAAAATAACCTAGATATGGGGGTCTCGTCATGCTCATTTTGTGGCCTGGCAGGGAACCAGCATCGTAACACTGCTAAATCAGGGTAAGTGGCGATCGTGTGCTTGGGCATCTTTCATAACGTGCAAGTTGGTCTTCTCTGTAGAGATCGGTTGGGGGTAATTAGGGGTTCCCTGATTGGTCGATTTTCAGCTGACAAGAATAGGATGGATCTACTCATCACATCTTCTTGGGTTTTGGAGTTGTCTATGGACTCTGCATCTATGTCATCTTCTTGGGAGAGGTGGACTATGGCTGAGTGCAAACTAGATAGGGCTATCCAGAATCGGGGAATATAGTGACAATTCTCCAGAAGGTGATTGTAGACGCATTACGGACATGTGAATTTCGTTGCCCGCAATCCAACGTAGTAAACCTGTTCTATAGGATACCATATGTGGATGAGTTCCAGGGCTACGAATTCTTCATTGAAGTGACCACATTCATCACATAGTGTGTGGCGTATAACAGGTGGGGGCATGACTAGGGGTCTTTCTGGTTCCCTTCGTTCTTCCTTAAGTATAGGATGGTACGAGGTTCATTTCTGGATGTCTGGGTGGAGGGATCCTCTTGATAGGATCACTCAATGGCATTTAAATCGTCCCTATATCAGGGGATATTTGGGCAATGATGGGTATAGTGCCTGTAGTTGTTGTAGAGAGCGCATGCATGATTGGTACACAATGCTTTTCCTTTACGTTTGGTGGTAGGTTCCTTTTTAAGAGAACGAGGCATCGCGATGTCTGCCTTAGAGCCAAGGAATGGTTTTAATTCATCTAGCTCTGAACAGATATGGGTAGGGTGACCTATTACATCGCATATGTCACAGACTGGTGATTCCCATCGTATGGTGGGGGTCACCATATTCTTTCCTCTTTTCTCGATTTTCTTAGCTGTAATCACAAATTTTGCAATGGAAATTTCCTTTGCAAGGATGGTTTCGACTGTTTCTTGGATGGGTGGGGCCTCCTCGAGAGTAAGGGGCTTCAACCCTATGGTAGTGACATGGGTGGCTCCTCTTCCTTCTGCGGGAATGAGGTACCAAACTGGTATTACCATATGTTTGGTAATACCAGTGTTGCCAAAACCTTCTGGGAGATGAAACTAGCTGGGGGTAGAGGAAAGGGGTTTGGGAGGTGACGTAAGCTAGAGAGGTTGTTGTAGCCGATAACTCGGTGCCATTACTACTTGTGTCTGTGTCCTGACTGGCTTTGGCGCTTGATGTGGACAACATGCACACCGGAGCCCCTATGACATCGGGTAATGACTCAGGGATCATGGGTCGGTCTCCTAGGAATGACACTAGAACGAACAACAGTTTGAACTGGCCGGGGCCATGTTCTTGTACCGTGAGAGAGCATCCGAGGATGTATCTACATAGGGTAGAATTAGATCAGTGTTTTTTATGGGTCGCTTCTCGCTATGCTTCAATTGGTCTACAGTAATGATGCGGTCCTCATGGAGGAACATCATGAATTGAAATATGGAGGAGGCTATGGTAGACATGTCATACATATAAATCCACCCAAGGAGTATATTGTAGTCCGAGTGAGCATCCAAGACTTCAATGTATATGTGGACCATATTTCTGGCTAAGCAGACTGGGATGTTTTGGTAGAGGCCAACGGGGGTTGATGGACAACCATCGTACGCTCTAAGCATAATGACTGAGGGTTTTAGTTCAGGAGACCCTAACTTATGCCAAAACTTTTTGGACATGATGCACGTGGATGCACCCTCGTCTATGACACATCAGTGAATTGTGATATTCTGGACCGACACTGGTATCTGGAAGGAAACTATGGAAGGAAGCCTGGGGGTGGCTTTGTCTAAGTCAAAATCCATTAGGCATGTATTAGCAGGGTTGATAGTGCCTAACGCGGAAAGTAGGGCTTTCCGTTGTTTTTGGAATGACTGCAATACTTCCAAAGCTGACATAGCAGTGGTAGATTGTGCTAAATTTTCCACGATGCTATAATTATGGGTTGCTTTGGAGTAGTTTCCTGCTATTGGATTAGTTTCCACGATGCTATAATTATGGGTCCCTTCGCTATTTTTGGCAATGGTTCTATAGGCATCTTTGAAATGGTCAAAGGTGCAGTCGGTGCACTGGTACTTTCCCCTGATGTATTGGTGTCTGGTGGGGTGTCGTAATTGTGATTCTGTGTTTGGAAAAACATCTCTTCCCCAGTCATGTAGATTTCATGGCTTCTTTTCCTGGAGTCATTTGTATTTTTCTGTTGAGTGCTTACCATCCCTTGATGGGGGAAATGTTCCTGCATCACAGCTGGTTGCTGGGAAGATCCTCATTTTCCTTGGTTACTCTCTAGCTTTTGCAGCTTAGGGAGATCGGGACAATGGTGAGTATAATGGCCGTACTCAACACATATCTAACAAGAATGGTTTTTTCAGAGAGGTGGCCTTTTGCTTTGTTGTTGGGCATTTCTTGGCTCCTGGCTCTAATTCCGATTGGAGTTGCCTCCAGTCTAGGATCACGGAGGGCGTTGCTGGTTATTGCCCCCTATCCAGGGTTCTCTTTTGGCTTGTTTTTTTATTTTCTCTTCACCACGTTAGGATGTTAGTTCTCTTGGTTATATTGGTGAGGTTGGTTTTGGGACGGTTGAACAAAGTTCAACTGTGCATTGGTCTGCATAGGTGGGTCTTGTGCAAGGGACTGAGCATAACGCGGTGCTTGGTTTGCACCTAGCTGTTGGAAGGGATTTCTTCTTTCATTGTTTCTTTCTGCGTACTGGGTCCCCTGAGTCGAAGGATAAGGTCCTCCTTGGTGATACGTTGGCGCCCTATTAGCCAAATTTTGCTGAGGCATATGATGACTTTGAAAACCGGGTTGAGATATGTTCTGGGTAGAACTGTACATGTAACTGGGGTATTGACCACTGCTGCCTAGGTAGCCTTGGGTCAGTGACCCAATCAGTCCATCTACAGAGTTTGACACACCTAGAAATTCTTGATAACTTTGCAGGCATGGGGCATTAGGAAGGATGTTGTAAATGTATCCTAACTGCGTATAAATCAGCTCAAGTTGTTGGGCTTTGTTCATGGCGTCCTCTTCGGATGTGAGCCTCTGTTGCACCACATCCTTTGAAATCTCTATCCTAAGAGTTTTCATGAACAAATCTAAAAGAACCCGGTCGTCGAGTTTTGATTTA
The DNA here is from genome assembly GCA_034641835.2 of Pinus albicaulis. Classification (NCBI taxonomy): domain Eukaryota; kingdom Viridiplantae; phylum Streptophyta; class Pinopsida; order Pinales; family Pinaceae; genus Pinus; species Pinus albicaulis. Next base: position 1,013,764,487 of record CM076575.1, on the reverse strand, counting down.
CATAAACTAAGACGCCGACTCCATTCGTGGAGATCGTCCGAGATATGTGTTTGCTCCTTGTGATTTGCAACATTGGCAAGAAAAAATCTGCAGCGGACCACATCAAACCACTTTGGATTCCAAGGACCTAGCCTTCCTGGACTCGGAGAGGGCTCTCTCTATGTATGTGTTTGTAAATGATATATCTTTATGCTTTTCTTTTCTGATTTTAGGCTAGTTATGGATTTCTTAGGACTATTTGTTTTGTTTGATTGGTTGATATTTTAATGGTGTGATAAATTGATGGAGTGTTTCAGTTGAATAGATAGACTGTGAGAAGCATTAATCCATTGGGCTATGGTGCATTAATAGGATTTAATTGTTCATCAACTCTGCAAGGGTTTTCATAGGGTAAGCTAACTATGTCAAGTGGATCTCTTAGATTAGATGAAATATGAAATGATAGTAAGTTGTGAAAACAATAAAACTACAGGGAAATTAAGAATCCTTTAACTCTCTTTCAACAAGAAAATCCTTTTAGGTAATTTTTTGAGACAAACCAAAGGACAGGGAAAACCATAAACTTCTTTGGCTAGACTCTAATAAGAAAACCTTTAAGACAACAATCCAATAAATCCTCGAATTACTTTCAGACAAAGAAAAAATTTAAGATTAACATTCAGTATAATTAAAGAGCAATTAAGAATTCTTTAATCAACCAAAAATACCTTTGCAGCTACAGTTTGATACAAACCAAAGGACATGGCATACCATAGACTTCTTTGACTGGACTCTAGTAAGTAAACTTCATAGAAAGGCCTTTAAAACAATATTTCAATTAAGACCAAAGGACAGGGCATACCATAGATTTCTTTGGCTGTGCTCTACTGAATAAGTTTCAAGGCAATAAGCTAGGTGGAACTAGAGAGAAATTAAGAATTCTCTAATCAGGCCTTGTAGAATAAAACATTAAGATAAAGAAAGCAGACAGAATAAGGGTGTCAAGAGAGCATATCCTAATCTAAAATTTATGTTCTTTTATCAGAGAAATAATGGACAGAATGGAAAACAGAAGGAAAACATTGACAAAGAAGGATAACTTCACCTTTAACATAGCTCAGGAATCCTCTGAACATGCTTCTATTACTGATGTTCAAAACAATTACATTCCTCCAGTGCAATAATCTTTGCAACTCGGATTTTTCTCAAATCCAACCTAACAACTCATTAACTAGCTCAGCAACTATCAATCCACCAACCAACCAACACTAGAAATGAATAATAAATGCAGTATATATCTGCAAAATGAGGAGGTGATCCTAAGCTAGGGTTTTAGATTTGTGTTTATTACAGAGTTAATGCATTTTTTACCTTTGAGACCATGCAAGGCCCAAGGAAAAATATCTGTGACTGACTCACTGTAACAATAACTTCCAACTTAATTGTTGAGCTAACTTTGGGATATGTTTGACTTTAAGGCTTTTTCATTAACTCTTACAATAACTGCTGAGTAGCTGAGAAATGTCTCTGACTGTTTCAATAACTATGGCTACCTTTATTTGAGTAAAAACTGTTCTAGGTGGCAATTTGTTCGATGAGGAAGTAAATGTTTCTTTGCTTTAGCATTCGGATCTGTCTTCTGTGTTAATCTGCCTTTAATCTATCCTTTAAACTATGTTTAAACCTTTTAGATTTATATCTTTAACTCTTTTAATATGCTTTATCTCTACCTCTCTGTCTTTGGACCTATGATTAACCCTTTGACGTTTGATTTGATTTTGAATCCATTAACCTCTAATCCTATTAATCTTCACTATCACGGCCTTTTGACTGTGTTCTTCCTTTCACTTTACCTCTATGCATCTAATGTGTTTTAATGACCATCAATGGTCATAATCTATTGATGTTCATGTGTGGATCTGGCACTCCTGGTCCTTTTGATGGACAAACTAGCTGGATCGTCACCCAGGAAGTCTGTTTGAATGTTTTTCAGACCTTTAGAATGAAATTTATCTATTTCCGCCATGACTACCTGTTTAGTCAATTTAGTGTCCTAAATTGCTAACATAAATTATCGACCAGGGCTAGTAAACTGATGAAGTGTGATGCACTATATGTGCCTAAGTATCCATTTTTCTTACTTCGTTGTTTTTAGTGTTTTATTGATGTTTTGGGGTTTTTATGTTTGATTCTTAGTATGCTACTCTATGCTAAAAAGATGAAGTTAGATCTATGTCAAAAGGGAGAAAAGGAAATGTTAATAAATGAATTAAAACAGAGTTTATTTGCAAATTATGTTCCTAACTAGAAAATGATGAAAACGGAGAGTCCTAATCCATGGATATTACAGCTTCTAAATGAACATTCATGAAATGAAAAGTAACTCAAAACACTACAACTTAATCTGATTCGTTTAATTAAAGATTTTTTGGAAGAGCTTGTGTAAAAGACTAATTCTAATGCAATGAGGATCTCCTAAAACATAAAAGAAATGCTGAAACAAACAGTAACTTAGAACATTACAGTGAAATCTCATTCATTTGATAGAGGTCTATTGGAAGAGATTGAGAAAGATACTAATTGCAATATCATGAGGATCCTTTATCTAAGCAAATGACATGAAACATAATGCTAAAAGCTATGATTTCAGAAAGCAATCTAAGTAAGGAAATATGACAAAACAGAATTGAAAATGACTTATCTAGAAAACATGTAAAACCTCCTCGAATAGCAGGGGCCCTCTGCTACCAATTCAGTGTAATACTTAGCTCCTTGAAGATGTGATCAAAACAACATCAAAGAACTAAACTTCTTTATTTATAAACTCACAAATCTACATCCAATTCCATCTTAAGCTTTGTTACAAAACAATCTCTAATCCTTTCTCTTCTTCTCTTATTTTTCACTACCCTTGATAGGAAAAAGCTTCCCCTATTTATACAAAAATATGAGAAGTTATCTCATTAATGAGAGTCCATGAATCTCTCCCTCTATCTCTAGAGTTACAATCAAAATAGGAAATTATAAGACACATGTCTTATAGTTTCAATACAAATAAAAAATGAGACACATATCTTCTTAAAGTTTCAATACAAAAAGGAAATGAGACACATGTCCTCATGATCCCATGATCTTCTCCACTCAAATTCGAATTTGGTTTTGGGAGGCCACATAAAGGTATTTTAGAAGCTTCCTTTTGACCTACACATGTCACAAAACTCATAACACATATATAGATATATGAAAATATGTTAATTTTCTAGTTTCTAATCATAAATTCACTTTAAATACATAAAATAAATAACTTTGGAAGACAAGGATCCTAATCCATATATTTATGAAAATGGTTACTTGATGTAGGGTTTTAGGTCAGATGGCTATGAAATAAGAGCTGAATGGTTATGACATAATGGAAATATGTATGAATATTGAAAACACTTTTGAGACTCAACACTACCTACACATTAAAATCAACAAATTAGTTTAAAACCTGCACAGGAGGGGTTTCTACGTTTATTGGACATTTTCGGGCCTTAGGAGTGCTTGCAGAGGTTCATGGTGGCTACGGGGCTTCGTCGCAAAGGCACGGGCCTTTGGAGCATTTGAACAGTGGAGTGGTTTTGTGTTTTGGCAGGAGGAAGAAGGGCGGTTTTCTCATGGAGCAAAGGTGGTAAGCGGGTTTGGGAGAATGGATGCGATTCCATAGGATTTGTTGTACCCTAAGAGACAATCCCTTGGCTGTATTAAGGAATCATTGCTTAAGACATTTATACATGTATGTCATACAATTATAATATCAAGGGTCTTTGCGTAAATACCTTCAGATATACTTTTATCAAACCCTCAAGAATCAAATGCAATAAATGCTTCGCAATGCCATTATTTGTTGATATTAAATGGAACAATGAGAAGAATATGAAGGAAGGAAGCCCAAATTGATATGCTAGTAAATAGTATCTATCTCTTTAAACTTCAGAAGAATTTTATGACAGAAGATTAGTTAAAATGAAGGAGCGCCCATTAAGGATTTTAAATCTTGTTCACATATGTAAAAAGAGACATGTAGCTTCATTACTTCATTTTATTCAAGAACAGAAAATACACAATGTAAACTAGAAAACATATCAATATCAACAAATGCCAGAATCTTGATTTTCATTCATTAATCATTTGAAAACTGAGTACAAAATTTGCAGTCTAAAGGTCCAAAACTCAGAACCTTTTTCTTTCCTGTCTATCTCTTTAAATACAATAGAAAACAGTTTGTAACTATTGGAACTAATCCTAACTGCTTCAACTACTTAGGACTTCACCAACTACCTATTACATGTCATCAAAATGTCTTATTAAAATTACATTCTCTTTAAAAGATGAAAATAACATGAAACTTAAATCCTAATCTATTTGCTAAATTTGAATTGATGATGCTACTGTTGCATTTCCTTGACTAGTTGGTTTATCTTTCTTTGAAGTCGAGGGATCCTTTGGTAGATCTGTCATCTAGGCTCTGTATTTCTTCCATACCTCAATGTTTGTCTTATGTGAATGAACTAGCTTGTGATATTCCAATCTAAAGGCATTGATTTTGTTGAATGACGGCTTCTCTGTAAATAAAGTCTTCACTAACCATAACAGCTGAAAATGTCTTTGAAGGAAATTGATCATTGTTGCTCCTTTAAGAATCTCAGTCTTTTCATGTGTATTGTCCACCTTGATTTTTTCCAACACCAATAAGGGTTCATAAGAATCCCATGATAAAATACCACCTCCAAGACCCCAGCATGATGGAAAACCTGCTCTATCTCTTTTGTCAAATAAATTATCAAACTGGCTCACCTCTTCCTTAAGCTCAATCAACTTCTTCTCTATAGACTTCTTGCAATCATTTTTGACAACCATCTTATTAATTTCCATAGCATATAAAATCCTGTCTTTAATCTCATTTTCTTCCAACTCTTGATCAGTTTTGGAATTAATAAAATCAATAAAATTTCTTTCCCAAATAGCTCTGTTAATTGTCTTTTGCTTGTCTACCATAACTTGTTCCTCAAAATCTCTGATGATACTTCTTTCTTCTGCTACAACAGTCAGAAAACCCCAATTTGCTTTCATTTATTCAATGATATCATTCCAGATGATATCCTTAGCCTGTATTAGGGATATGTTTCCCTTCAATTTTTCCTTGAGATTTTTAATCTCAGCATCAACAGTCTAGCAATCTGTTATGTATTTACTGACTTCCCCCTCTTTGGCTTGTATGATCTTTGTTTTTGTCTCCAAATAAGCTTGTGCATTTTTGTGATCTCTCTCTGCCATCTTCAATTCAGTGGTCAATTGAGATATTTGTGCTACTGGATCTTCATTTCCATATGGAAAAATGAAAGTACAAGTATGATATTCAATGTGATTCTGCAATGATAATGCAATTTGCTTCAATTTGGTGATTTATTCTTCCTTTTGCAAGAGTTGCTGAAGAAGTTTCTCTTTCTCATTTTCTACTTCTGCAGCCTCTGCTGCCATAGAGTGTTCTCCTGTAGCCAACTTCAACTTTTTCTTTAGCATAGAGATTTCTGATTCGGCACTTTGCAGCAACTTCTGTACAACAGACCTGTCATTGGGATCTACTTCAATCTTCACAATAATATTTTTAAGCTCTTCATTCTAGATTGTTAAAGCCCTGGAATTTTCTTTCTCCAATTTCAATTGCTTGATCACTTTTCCAAGCATGTTTTTAGCCTTGAGTGCCATTGCATTGGTTTTGGTTAAGTCATTCACAATCAGTTGACCTGTTTGGATATGTAGATTTACTTTGTCAAGAAATGGAATTTTCCTTACATCTACAGTTAGATTCACAATATTAAAATTATTGAATTAACCAATAGACATATCAGAGGAATGTGAAAGGGAAATCTTAAATTGATCCTTTTCAAGATACATTGCAGTTAGTAGTCTTGTTTGATATGGGGTTATCAGGTACTTAGCTTGAGCCTCCATGCTTGCCTTCATTTTCGGATTTCTTTCTGCAATTTGAGCAAACATTGTTTTAATTAAGGGCACCTGTTCCTGAGTGTTTTCATGTCTTCTTGGTGAAGCAAGGAAATTTTTCTCATCTCCCAATTGTAGTGAGAGACCAGGTTGAGCATCTACAGAATCCTCACTGAGCTTTGTCCTCTTTTCAGTCCTTTGTTCTTCATCCTCTCAATCAATCAATGTTTCTTTACCTCTCTTATTTGACTTCTCTGATATGATAGGATTTTTTACATTTGATTTCACAGAACCCATCTTTTCTACATCAGGTATGCTTTCATGAATGAATGTTGAATACCCATTTTCAATTATCCTATTAGAAATAACACTATGAGGTTCATAAGCCCACTTCTCTCCTAACAGTAGGTGCATTTCATCTAACATATCAGTGATTTCATCAGTTTTCTGTCTCATATTAACTATAAAAGGACCAACAATCATTGGAAATTTAAACATATGACCTTTATTCATAGGCACAAAATGTATTTGATCAAAATTTAAACTTTGTCTAAAGAATTCCAAAGAAAATAATCTCATGGGAACAAATAATAGAAGCCTATAAGGTTCTACACCATCTCCATAGAGTCTAATTTCAGAATAATATTCAAAGACATACCAATCGCCAAACTTACAATTCGTCACCAGCTGTAAGAACTCTTGAGCCTTTGGCAGGAAGCATGGGGGGGAGATTCCATTCAAAATTCTAAATGCAATAGACATAAAATGACTTGCAAAGTCAAACAAACCTTCCTCATTTTGTTCTTTCCTTACCATGTCTGTCCAAAATACCACTGACTTCCTCTTCTTATTCATATCCATTATATTTAACCCCAGATGCATGAATTATTCTACATTTTGATATAAAAACAGATAAATAACAAGAGAGCGAAACCTGAATGAACCCGTCAGTGATAAACTCATAAGATGAGAATTGACAGCTTCTTGCCAATAAGAAGGAATATTCAGCACTACTCTTGGCTTCATCATTAAGGCGAACATTCCCAGAACTGATTTGTCTACTGTATTATCATCATCTTTTCCCAAAATATTTGAAATGCACCTCAACACTGGTCTGACTTCTACATAAAAAACCTCCATGGAGAATTCTTTATTGTCAGGTGCAAATTGCTTTGTATCTGGCTTCAGGAAAAAGATGAATTGGTTGAACTCTTGACTTGCAAGACTATCATAATGCGCCATCAATGAATCATCAGTGAATTGGACATACGACTCTAACTTAGGGTAACACAGAGGGTGACGAATTAATTGGGTTGAGACTTGCAGAACATTTTCTCCTTGAAAATTCATTACAAAACACTTTCCTGGGTACATGACAGACACTAGCCAATACACAAGTTTGGGAAAAGGTGCGTTCTTGGAATGCATGCAGAAAATACACCAGTTTTTACCATGGCGGTGTAAATTGGAGAGGCTTTATCATTTAAGCAGACCTGTTGATAAAACGAAAGTTGGTCTAGAGAACAAACAGTATCCTAGATGTCCCTGTCAGTGTCCATGAGAGGAATGTGACTGGAAGAACCTGAAAGGGATGGAAGCTTTGCCATAATTTAGCTTGGGGTGACAGACAATCGACAAGGTGGCAGACAGTAGGGAAAGACACAGCGTAGATAAAACTTCAGATACAAACTAACAATAATAAACTTACAAAAATGAGAATCCATCTTAAATAGGTGGCGCGAGCTTAAGACTTAAATGCTGAAAAAACGTGCCAAAAGACCGTTAAAAGTACCCCGACGTGGACGATAACTGTCACCAACTCGCTGCTTACGTCACTGCAGGAGGTCTCAACATACAGAGAGCTCATAGGGCTCATGCCCCAATAGTGAATCTCAACCGTTGATCTGGATCGGCCCCGCAGTCAACTGGGTCAACTGCAAAGGCACCCTTCTTGTTAACCTGTGTGCTGAATGTGCCCGCGGGTTGACACTTTTATTCTTTGGCTAATAAATCATCAGATCCTGCTTCATAAACTGCTCGTTTTTTAGTTGTGTACTAGGACCCGTTTTCATTAAAGTATAAAGTATTAACCTTAAACTTTAATATAGAAAATATGACATATTTTATGCTAAATTATATGGAACTTTATACTTTAACATATATTTTCATAATTTTCTTTTTTTTTGTATTTTGAAAATTAAAAATAAAGGATATTGCAAATGAGCCACAACAGGATTGACGACGCGTGGCAGAGGATACAAGGGCGAAGACCACCCATTTTGCATGTTTTTCATTCAATAACCCCCGCGCTATTAGATGTCCAACAAAGGCATGGGGTCATTGGATCAAGATGAGCGAGATCGACGGTGGTCGGGGAGAGTTGTAGCGATGGGTGAGCTTGAATGGTGGGGCCCAAGGTTTATATAATAAAGCAGGGGTATTTTTTTATACACAGGGTTTGGGTTTTAAACATAACCAAGGTTTTATGAAGTGGGGCCTGGGTCAAGAAGGTGGAGTTAAGAACTTTTAGAGCGAGGATTAAAGTATATAAGGGGTGGGGTTTAACATATAGAAGGGGTCGGTTTAAAAAACACAAAGGGTCGGGTATTTTTAACATAATGGGGATTAATTAAAAAGAATGAGTCCCGAATGATAAACATGAACAAAGTTTGGTGTTAAAATAATGTAAAAAGAAGTTTTTAGTTTTTTTTAGTAGAACAAGGGAAAATGATGAAGTTGAGGGGGTTTAGTGGGAAAAATGAGGGCTTTAAGTAGGAAGGAAGGTTGAAAATTAGAGGGTGAAGCCCAGGCATGAGTTTTTCAGAAGAGGAGGGTGATTTTAAGAAGGCATATTGAGAGATAATAAATTAGGACAGATAAATATAATGAAGGCAGTGAGATTTCTAAAGATAGCTGATAGTCAAGGAATGCTATCTTTAGCAGTCTATAGAAAATCCATAGTCACCTAGTGATTCTGTGAATATAGGAGACTAACAATGGCTCTAGCTGGGGAGGGCAGCTCCTTTAGGAGGTTTCAAGAACCTCAGAGTTCAAATCTCTGGAATTTGTAGATCAGTAACTTGTTTTTACTTGGCAGACTTTTCTTTCTGCAATTGCTGATTTGCTATTTTTCTTTGTAATTGTGGCCTTTAAATCATGAAAAACATGCTTGCTACAACTCAATTCTACCTACCTATCATTATATTCTAGCATTATTTCTTCATTTGGGTGCATTTAGACTGGAAAACCCTTGACATCATTTTTCTTTTTGAAAGAAAAAAACTTATCTATTTTTACCCTTATATCATCCAAAGGCTCATATTAGATTGATGAGCTCTCTTATTCTCTACCTAATCTACTTATCTGTCAAGATTAAACAATTTGAAATTCTCATTCTCTAATCTATCAACATGAATGTTAGTATGAATCCTTTGTCGAAGTGTACGAAAAAAGACCACTTTAGCTATGCATAACTAATAGCCCTAACATCAAATATGGCTGCCAATATCTTCAGATCTGCAGTTAGTTGATCAAGACAAGAGCTGCAAAAACCAGATCTATGCATAGAAAGACATTAAGCGGTAAAAAGAAGGTTTTGCTCCATATATCCAATAGACAAGACAAGAACAATTTTTGAAATAATTTTTTGTATTAAGGGCACCTGGGAGGAAAACAAGAAGATGTTTCCAATTCTCCTCAATGGGATGGGTTCTTGGAAGTCCTCAGCACTTCAGATCTAGCATTTCTCTCTCTTGTTGGTGTAGAAAACCCAGACAAAGATAGAACTCAAAGGGGGCTCACACAGCAAATAATGGAAAATATGACAATGATAATGGCTCAAAGTCAGACCAAGAGTTTAGATCCAGAGTGATCTAATAGGCAACAAAAGGTGAAGAATGGTAGGAAAAACCCTCTTATTTATAACAAAATATTGGGTCATTCTAGATCTTGGTGCATGATTAAAATAACATTAACCAAATCTAGATCCACCTTTTATGGAATATTTTATTATATTTGTTGGAGGGAAAAAGTATTTGCCTTGGGTCAAATCCCTTTATTTGTGAATAATAAATAAATAAATGATTTATTTATCAATTTAAGGAGGTGGTTAAAATATAATCAAATAAATAATGATTTATTTAATTATTTATGGGTGATTTAGTCATATTTAACAAGGAATATTATTTAAATAAGGTTTAAATAATTATTCCTAAAAAATAATAAGATAAATAAAGATTTATCTAATTAATTTCTTTGTTTTGGGTTAAACATGACCAGGAAAATCAAACAAATATATGTTTGTTTAATATTTCCTTTTGGGGTTTCCTGTTTAGACCATAAACAACCTAATAAATGTGTTTTATTAAGTTATTTTACATAGTGAAAGCAATTTTACTTAGGGAAAAATTGGTCTTACATGGTGTACTTGGGTCCATCTAATGATAATAGGTTAGATGACCAAAAAATGGTGTAACAGATTTCCCCCCAGCGTGCGAGTGTTAGGAGCAAATCGTATGACCGAAGTACGTTGTAAGAACTCAATCACCAGACATCAAAAGGGAAGTCGGAGAGAGAGATGTAAGGTAGACTAATGTGCTGAAGAACTAGACCCTGAGGAGACGAGACTTACAGGTGCAACAAGTCTCTTTTTATGAGAGGGTACTTGTGCTAAAGGCGGCGGGGGAGGCATACCTATGCCCGCCGAGAAAAAGTACAAAAGAATAGTGTGTCCGGTAAACAAGGGACCGAACCATAAAGTACAACCGGCATAAACAAGAGCCATATAATAATACAATGAGGAATCCCACATACATGCTGTTCCTGGGATAACAGCCAGGACTTATACAATAATATCTGAGTACATGAGATACAAATACAACCCAATGCCCCCTGTAAATGGGGAAGGGCTCACAAGATCTGACTGATACATGCAAATCATAGAGGTGCTGCAAGTGGCTAAGGCCAACATCATCAAAATCTGGAGCGGCATCAAAGGCTGCAATGAAGAGGTCATCAGGGCATGTGGGGGGCTACCTGCAGGGCCACCCCCTCATGAGGGTTGAGACATCTCACACACACCCGGGAATCATCAAGAGCTGCTGCTGTATCACTGAACCATCAAGTATACGGATCTCGGTCATGCTGAAAGGAGCTGGAGAAACAATCAAGTCAAAGGGAAATGAGAGATCCCTTTGCCTGATCCGAGGCACCGAACACGAGTGGAAGCTGGAACCAAGGTACACTGCCCTCTAGACCTGGCGTCTGGAATGAATGAGCTGATGTCGACAGAAGGAGGTCTGCCACAGGTGAGGCAATGAGAAATCCTCAACTAAGGCGCGAGAGAAATACGACGGCCCCGCGGACTAATACCAATCGCGATGTTGAAACGGAGAGGCCCGAGAGTAGCGAATGGACGACTTCCCTTGTTAGAGAATAAAGGGCAGGAATGACATGGCAGCGACTGACACAAGATCATGAGGGATAGGGGACAGTGGGACTGAAAGCCATAATGTGCGACACAAGAGAGGGATCAAGCAATGAAGGATGGAGGACTATAGCGGGGTACAAAGGGACTCGGGATAGACGCCATGAATGTGATGATGACTCAACTTGGATGCTCTAAACAAGGGCGACTTGATGGTGCTGCCACACAGAAAAGAGCCCACGGGGGACCCGAAAAACATGAGTACAAGATGATAACTCATGACGAAAATCGACACAAACAAAGACAAGTATGGAGGCAAAGTGGTGCCTAAGTACAAGTGTTCTAAGTGAGGAAATTCGATTTTGGGTGGAGGTGAAGTGACCCCTCTTGGACAAAATGTGTCCTGGTGAAGTATCAAATCAGGAAAAACTAATAGATACCCATTTGAGGGCTCGGTGAGAGCTTTCCAATGGTGCAGACGGTTTCTCAAACAAAGCTACGGTATGGCCGCAGCAGGCGAAAGAAGAAACAAGGGTTCTCTTTTAATAAGGCAGTTTTCCCTCCAAATCCACTCATTTTCTAGTGTTGCTGTGGTGAATGTAGAGAGGAGAGAAGGCCCTAAATCTTGCGGCGAGCGTAGCGGACAAACCGACTGTTGGAATCGAGATCCGTCAGTGGTAGGTAAGAGGCCTAACCTTACTCTTTCATTTTTATGGATTGAAAGTTCATATTAGGGCCCAGAATCTCAGGAACAAACCCCCTTTCATATTTTCGGCTGGGTCGCACTTTTTGGGCCAAAATCTGAGACCTAGGACGCATGTTTTGAGCAAAAAGGTGCGACCTGTCCCAGGATTTGGCAGAAAAGTGCAACCTGGAAGATGAGGGGGTTTTAGTGTTGTTTGATGGCTGAGAGTTGGGTTTTTGTGTTTGGTTATAGTATTCCCTATCTGTAGGCTGACAAAGATGATGTTTTGTGCAGATATGGCAGATATACAGGTGAACTGGAGAGAGAGAGACTTGGGTACATTACGGGCAGAGATCCAGGCAGATCAGGGTGTCCATCGTGTGTTGGCCAGGTTTGGGGTTCTCAAGTTTTTGGAGAACCCTTTGATGAGAGCTGGAGAGCCTTTGTTGGCCCTGATTATCAGTTATTGGGATCCAAAGCATGAGGTCTTTGTAGTGCAGGGGCACAGGATCGAACTGACAGTCCAGGATGTGTATTTCCTGACAGGTCTCCCGCCACTTGGGATGGTGGTAAATACGCAGCCAGTGTTATCGCAGGGGCAGAACATCATGGAGTTTGTGGAGCGGCATTGTCGACCGGGTCTCCAAGTCAAAGGGACGTGGATACCGATCAGGGACCTAGAGAGATTGGAGACTCGGGCAGTGGCCGCAGCGGTGCTGCGGATCCTCGGCAACCAGGCATTCCATGACATCACTGGGGGGCAGATGATGATCATAGAGAGTGTGTTGAGTGGTACCTACTATGGATGGGCCCAGATGATGTTGGTGTCGTTAAAATGACAGTTGTCGCTTTACAAGCGGCAAGTGAACCACGACTGCTCGTATGGGACTTTATTATGCTCCTTCTTTTTTGAGAAGATCCTGACCTTACAACCTCGTATACAACTCTCAGGTGGGGGCCCGAGAGAGCCCAGGATGCGCCGGTGGGGCGACTACTATGTAGAGGAGGAGGAGGGGCGGTCGGACGGGTGTTTCGACCTGAGTTCTTTGCCCATTGGGATCAGATGTCGTTATACATAGACGACTATCCCTATAGTGGGATGAGTTATTGTGGGGATCTGGACCTACCACTTCCGCCTGGTCGAGTATGGGGACCCGATGGTAAGTGACAAGTAACTATTCTTTTTTGGGCATGTTAAAGTTAATGAATAGTAGATAGGGTACTGATTCGTGTACTTTTGGTATGCAGATATAGCTCCGGTAAAACCAGCCGAATATATGGGATGACCGGCAGCATCTGGAGCTGCAGGTCCGAGTGGGTCGAGAGCAGTGCATAATGAGGATGCAGCCGCCCTTCTGGAGGACATCCGCCGTAGATGCGAAAGGTTGCTGACCGGAGTGTCAGAGTGCGGGTGGCAAGACTTGGATGACCATTACATAGAGCCATGTATTGGTCTACCCTCGGAATGGCGAGGTGTCATGTGGCGCATGGCGATGGCCGGTCAGGGGATACATGATCTACAGGCTGCAGGAGCAAAGCCATTGGCTCAGGATCCGCCAGATAGTGATTAGGTGTGGGGCAGGTGGTGCCCCCTAGTGTGTATGTAGGGGCAGGTGGTGCCCCTAGTTTTGAGTTTTTTGTAACATGCTATGGGCATGTCAAATGTATCAGAGTAGATGGACTCTAAAACACATGTTTTGCGACACATATTATGGATATGTATCTTTTTTAATGATTATGAATGTTATTGTATTGTATGAAATGCGTGTGATAAATGCCAATCTAGAACATGGTTTGCAATACTATCTACATAGTGATTCTTTTCTCGAGGTACATGGTTGAAAGTTATGGTTTCAAATTCATGTATCAAGAGTTTCACTCATAAATATCATCTAAACAGCACAGGATTACGCACACGATAGACACCATTTAGTTGCATGACAAGAAGTAGTGAATCTAAACGAACATGCATATGGAGGATGCGATGAAAGAGGGCATCGGCTAAGAGACCACGCACTACATCATATTTGGCCTGATTGTTGGTGGCAGTACCAATGCAGACCCCGTTTGAGAGCACAAGGGCATGCAAGGGGGTGAAAATGGCCCAACCTGCTGAGGCTAGATTCCGGGAGTAATGACTTGCACCATCAGCGTAACCGATATAGGGTGGGGACGGGAGGTCCTGCGGAATAGTGTTACAAGACAACAAATGGGGGGAGGAGGGACAATGACGGCAGCGTGAGTGTACAGAAGACATCGAGCAGCAACTGTGGGAGGGAGTACGATGAGCAGGATGGCTATGACTCATATACAAACTATAGGGTGGTATATGAGGGCTATAGGAGGTATGGCGGGGACTCGGGCTGCGGAGGTCAACAGAGAGATGGGTGGATTTACCTTGTGTATGGGCGGAAAAGAGGGGGTCAAGGGTGGAAGGGACACCACATGACGCGGCAAAGTTACATAAATCATCCGTAGGGGAAGAAAGGCTCGCATACGGATCGTCACGAGGAATGACGAAAGAACAGGGAAACAAATGGGTAAAAGGTGGGGAGCCCAGGGTGGTCGCTGAAGGGGGGTCAAACGAAACAACAGGGGAGGTTTCGAGGGGAATGTGCTCCAAGGGTCTCATAGAGGATGATAGGTAAAGAATGGTGGTAGTAGACTCTGTCATCTGGACATCAGGGGGGGGAATGTCGATGGGAGCGGGGGGATCCTCAAGCTGACCCGAAGCATACTGTGCGAGGATGGGAGAGGCGGACTGATTTTGTTCAACCTCATACTCGCAGACTACTTCTAAAGAGGCACGGTAATGCATCAGGTGAGGACAATGGTGGGAATAATGGCCATGGACACCACACAAAGCACAGGGTTTGCTGGTGCGAATAGTTTTGGGGTTCTTGGTTACGGACGAGGACGGGAGAGAGGGGTCAGGGACCGTAGACTCAGGGAACGCGATTTTAACCATGGGTTGAATGCGGGGCAATTCGGGACAAGTATGGGTGGCATGGCCGACGACATTACACAAGGCGCAGGGCTTTGCGGGCGGAGGAGGAGTTGGGTCAGTCGGGGTGACCTTGTCTTTGGATGCCCCCTTGCGAGCTTTGCCTTTCTTTCCTGGAGCTTTCACCATAGGGGTAGGGTCCTGGGGAGGTGCGGGGGGCATGGTGGCAACGAAGGAAGCGAGGGGGACCGGTTGAACCGGTGTCAAAGAGAGATAGGGTTTGGGGTGACCAGGTGGGGTAGCGGTTGGAGGGTCAAGGTACCAGACGGGTATGCCCAGGGTCAAGTTAGGGAGAGAGAGGGTGGCCATGACAGGGACCGTATAGACATTGGGAGGGGGAGCCAATAAAGGTATCTGACCAGCGGGATAATGACCAGGAGAGACGGCTCCGAGCTGATTGAGGCCTGGGGGAACCGACCCGGGAGGATAGAGGGGTTCAGGGATACCAGCTATAGGAGAAGGGCTAGAAGGAGGACGTTCGGCTGGCGAAGATGAATGGCTAGGAGCGGGTTGCGGTGGGCGAGGTTGATTCTGAGGTTACTGACTAGCCGAAGCGGGTCGTTTAACGGCAGTCCGAGATGATTGCATAATGCAAACATTCGATAAGCTGGGATCAGAGATATGAGGAGGGGGAAGACCAAGAAAAGTTCCAAGCAGGGAGGAATCTTTGTAGACATCGAGGGAGACACTGGTCAAGGAATCGATAGTTTTCTTATTGGCTATAGAAGAGATGGTCGTCTCTGGGGAGGTCTGAGACGGTGGCTCATGGTAAGTCAACTGGTCGATGGTGAATATATTTCCATTGTGAGGAAAAGACATCTTACGAAAACCGCGGATGGGACAGCAGACATGGCATAGGTGTAGCTTCGCCCCAATAGAATGTTGTAGTCTAGAGGGGCGTCGATGACTTCGACGTCAACGCAAACGGTCTTGCCAGCAAGGGTGATAGGACAATTACGGAAAAGGCCAATGGGCTGGGAGGCGTGGCTATCCCACGCTCGAAGGGTGATCGTGGAAGGGGCCAACTCAGGAGATCTGAGTTGCTTCCAAACCGAAGCGGACATCACACAGGTGGATGCCCCCTCATCAATTATACACCGAGAAACGTTGGCATTCCAGATTTTGACTGGGATTTGGAAGGCGACGGAAGCAGGAAGAGGAGGATGGTATGATTGATGAGCGTCGAAAACAATCATTTGGTCATCGACAGGATCTACAGCGCCCACGGCAGATAGCAAAGCCTTCTTTTGGGAAGGGCATGACTGGAGGAGTTCCAATGTGGAAATGGCAGCAGGAGATTGCACCAAATCATCTACTATGCTATATGCATGAGCAGCTCGACCAGGAGCAGCATTTTGACGTAATGGTCCCTTAGGAATCTTGGTATGAACCTCAACTTTGGGTTGAGGGATATGTAAGGGGCCATTGGATGTCGAAAGAGGCTCTGTAGAACCTGAAGAAGGGGACTCGGGGGCAGACTGAGCGGGAGGCTTGGGGTACTGGCGAGACCGAGTTTGAAAGTGAAGGTCGACGGTTGGGGATGGATCAGAGTTCATCATGAGGATCTAGTAATTAGAGGAACCAGAAGAGGAAGGTTGAGTGGCGACCTGTCCGTCAAGTGGTTGGGCAGCCACGAATCCTTGTTGGGGGAAAGGATCGGTAAACACAGCCGGTTGGGTAGTGGCCACATTAGGGGGAGCATGAGGGGAGGCATGTTGTCCTCGCAATGTGGCTTGAGACTCCCACATCTGCCACATCTATGGTAAGAGGGGAAAATCGTGGGTGTAATGACCGTAAACACTGCAACATGAACAAGGCTTATTGGTGCGAAGAGGCATGTCCTGCCTGGGCTGAGTGCCCTATTGCTGGTTAGCAGTGTTAGAGTCAGTACCTTGAGGATTAGGTCCACGCATATCAGGGGCGGATTGATTTGGGTTGCCTCTCCACCTTCTTTGAGAAGGGGGATTAGTCGCGCCCTGCTGTGCAAAGACTTGCCCTGGAGGGGGCTGTAGGTGCTGTTGCGGTGGCGGAGGAGGCAGGGGAGGTGGAAGCGTATATGCTGAAGGAGCTGGCACACCAGGCTGCGGATAAGGATAATGGTTAGTTTGGGAAAAATTAAGGTAAGCAAGAGGTTGGGAAAAAGGATGAGGCATGCCGTATCCTGGATACATGCTACCTGGAGGGGGGAAAGTGCTAGAGGTGTTGGCCCCTCCCGGAGGGAGACCATAGCCCAGAGGAGGTTGAGCATACAGATGAGAAAGGGCTCCAACAATACCGTCGGCAGAATGAGATGCCCTCGGGGTGTTAGCGCCACCGGGCCTGGGGAGGTCAAGAAGGACGGTATAAACATAACCAGACTGAGCTTAGATCAGGTCATATTTCAAGGCTATTTGGAGGGCGGCTTCTTCGGTTTGAGGGAAATGGGAGGCGACATCTTTGCCAATGGGAGGTAAGAGAGTACGAAGGAACTAGTCCATATAAACCCAATCTTCGAAGGGGGGAGCTCGACATAAGCTCTGTCTTCTCCGCCATTCCTGGACATGGGTAGAAAGGCGGGTCGAAGAGGTTTGCTTGAAGGAAGTCAAGAGCTCCGTACCAGTATCGTATCGGAGAGGGAGATGGAAATGAGATAAAAAGGCTTGGGCAATGGTCGCAAAGGTGGTATGGGAAGAGGTGGCTTGGTCAACATACCATTTAGAAGCGTCGTCGGTAAGCGTGCGTTGGAACAACCAAAGAGGGATGGAATCATCGGTAATGGAATTGGAGGAACACCACATGTGGAAAGATCGGACATGGTTGGTTGGATCTTCTCCAGCAAGGCCTTCGAACTTAGGGATGTCGGAGGGGAGCTTGGTTGGCATAGCAGGCCAACCAACATCGTGGCAGATAGGGTCGTTGATCAACTGATTGAAATCGGGGAGGCTAAGGCCTGCCATGTAAGGGAGCAAGGGTGCAGCCGAGGTAGTTCCTGTGGCGGTTCCGCTAGTAGTAGTTCCGGCATTAGGGCCGGGATTACTGCTAGTGTTAGGCCCTGGACCAGACATAGTGAAGGTGACAGGGGGAGAGCCAGAAGTAAAAGGAGAACCCAATGAATCAGAAGAGGAGTCGGAATGCAGACTCGGAGGAGGACTGGCGCGACGACGGTGGAACGGAGCAGGTCGACCGACCGGAAACTGAGGGTGAAGGCCAAGAAGTCTCCGGGAGACGCGCCTTGGGGGTGCAATGATGACAACACAAACACGGCACAAGGGGAAGAAGAACGACCGACAAAGGCAGGGAGGTGCAGAATCAAGTGATTACAATGTAGAAACAAGGGCAAAAAGGTGCAGTGTCAATTGATTTTAAAGTCTTTGCCAGGTGGTGTAAACCAGGCTCTTCTTCGCTTAGGGTGAGTGTGTGGCGTGCGTTAATTTTAATTTTTAAACCCTTTTCGTTTTGAGAGCAAGAGAAAAAGTGTGCTGCGTAACTGAAAATAATGCTGCAAAAACATTATATAATGCTGAAATAACAGAAAATTAACAGCTACTAGTGCATCGATTCAACCCAAAAAGGCGGGTCTCTCAAAACCAATCTAAAAGAGGGAAAAAATCTAGTCAAAACACACTAAAAAGAGGCCAATATATCTAGGGTCGAAAGGGACAGGGATCTAAAGGAGAAAGCTGTTGAAAGAGGTGCAGATCACAGCCAAGAGGCAGAGGCAAGGTGGCTGGAAAAAAGGAGGAAATCAGCAAAAAGCAGAAAGGACAGGGAGCAGGTCCTAAAGGGATGTCCAAACAAAACTACAAGAGGTGGTTTGAAAGGAAGAAGAGCTGATTTAAAGGGATCTGAGAAATGAGGTATCAGATCTGAAAAAGGGAAGGCTAAAACTATGAAAAATCAAACACCTGAAACAGCTAAAAATCTTCCACCAAAAGTGGAGGGTACTGAAGCCCTAGGGGGCTAGGTTCCCACTTAGATGAGCAAAACATATCAGAAACAGGTCCAAACGGGCGGAGACAGAGGCTGGAAAACCCTGACAGAAGCTTCAGCAAAACCCAGAAAAATTGTAGAAAAACAGCAGAAAAAAGCATAGGTCGCAGGTTCTGACCTGTTTTTTGTTTTCTGATAGAATCACCCAGAAGAAAAGGGAGACGAAAAGTGCGACTTGGAGTCCAGTCCTGGGTTTTTGAGTGAAAAGTGCGACCTCCGGCTTCCGGTTGTCCAGTGGCAGATTTACGAAAAGTTGTCATCTCGATTTGCGGTACAGTGTCTGTCCACTGTAATGAGACTTGAGAGACACGGTTAGAAATTTTAATGTTTTAGGGTTTTATAGGTGAAAAACCACATTAAAATAAGAAAAAAAAAAAAGATGAAAAGAAACCCTAGGGTCTGAAGTAGCTGGATATGCAGGAATATGAAAAAAGACAGCGGTCGTAATTGAAAACCCGTGTGGAGTCGCTAATTGTTAGTATGAATCCTTTGTCGAAGTGTACGAAAAAAGACCACTTTAGCTACGCATAACTAATAGCCCTAACATCAAATATGGCTGCCAATATCTTCAGATCTGCAGTTAGTTGATCAAGACAAGAGCTGCAAAAAACCATATCTATGCATAGAAAGACATTAAGCAGTAAAAAGAAGGTTTTGCTCCATATATCCAATAAACAAGACAAGAACAATTTTTGAAAGAATTTTTTGTATTAAGGGCACCTGGGAGGAAAACAAGAAGATGTTTCCAATTCTCCTCAATGGGATGGGTTCTTGGAAGTCCTCAGCACTTCAGATCTAGAATCTCTCTCTCTTGTTGGTGTAGAAAACCCGGACAAAGATAGAACTCAAAGGGAGCTCACACAACAAATAATGTAGAAAAATGTGAGAAAATGTATAGATCCAGAGTGATCTAATAGGCAACAAAAGGTGAAGAATGGTAGGAAAAACCCTCCTATTTATAACAAAATATTGGGTCATTCTAGATCTTGGTGCATGATTAAAATAATGTTAACCAAATCTAGATCCACCTTTTATGGAATATTTTATTATATTTGTTGGAGGAAAAAGTATTTGACTTGGGTCAAATCCCTTTGTTTGTGAATAATAAATAAATAAATGATTTATTTATCATTTTAAGGAAGTGGTTGAAAGATAATCAAATAAATAATGATTTATTTAATTATTTATGGGTGATTTAGTCATATTTAACAAGGAATATTATTTAAATAAGGTTTAAATAATTATTCTAGAAAAATAATGAATAAATAAATATTTATCGGGTAATTTCTTTTTTCTGGGTTAAACATGACCAGGAAAATCAAACAAATATAGGTTTGTTTAATATTTCCTTTTGGGGTTTCCTGTTTAGACCATAAACAACCTAATAAATCTGTTTTATTAAGTTATTTTACATAGTGAAGGCAATTTTACTTAGGGTAAAATTGGTCTTACATGGTGTACTTGGGTCCATCTAATGATAGTAGGTTAGATGACCAAAAAATTGTGTAACAGTTCCCATGAGAGTGGAATCCTTTAAGAGTCCTACACCAATGTTTTGAAGTGCTATTTGGGGTGCGTGAACGAGCAGAACACTTCCATTTACCTGCGAAGCGGAGGCAAAGAAGGATAGTTGATTGATGACTGTAATTGTAGCTTTATATGGAAAGGAGATCATTCTAAAATATGTAGAAACAATTGCAGTCATAGCATATACCCATGGCCTTCCAAGTATAATATTATTGTCAAGGGGTCTATCAATAACCTTGACATAATCATTCACTATTTTTCCCCCAATCTCAACATGCAGATTATTAATAATACTGCAAGGTTTATATGTACATCCATCACCTTCAACATCATTGATGATTGTGATAAGCACGGCGAACCAAGTGACTTCCAACAATTTAGAGACATAATACAGGTAGATGCTCCCTCATCAATAATAGTACAATGAACAAGGTGATTGAGAACATTTACTTTTATGGAGAATGCCAATTCTTCTGGTAGTTATGGCACATAGCCCGTATGATTAAAGATGACAAAATTAGAATCAGTCGGATCAATTCCACCAATAGCCGACAATAAATCTTGTTTCTGGGAGGGACAATTTTTTAATACCTCAAGAGCAGACATAGTTGAAGGGGATTGATCCAAATCTTCAACTATATTATAATTTTGAGAAGTTATTGCTCGAGGATTATATGTCGATTCGTGAATTACTCCCTTAGGTGGCTTAATTTTCAATTCAGGAATAGCAGTAGGCAGTACCAATTCCGTAGATGGATTCATAGTCGAGGTAGTAGGTTGATCAGTTTCCTAACTACCATAATCTTTATTACGCATTGACACCAAAATATTTGTTGAAGGTTTTTTGACGGATAACATAAGTACTTGGGAACTAGAAGCTGGATCCATCAACACAACTAAAGCATGGGAAGTCTTAATGATTTTTGAGACTTCACCGCGGTGAGGAAAATCCCAAACAAAATGTTCCTCATTACAAATTATGCATGGATAACAAGGTTTCTAGGTCCAGACGATTGATCAAATGATCTTTCCTGCGGGTTAGAAATTTTATTTTTCTTAGATTTCCCTTTTTTCTTACTTCCGGGTTGCTTGTCACTTTTTCCCTTGTCAAATGACATGACATTAATTTCAGAAGAATGTGCAGGATTAGATGCAGTAGTATGATGTGTGCTTGAAGTACCAATCAAGTCATCTCCGGCATGAGAGTCCTTTAATTGAGGAGGAACAGTAAAATTAGATCGCGGCGCGTTAGGAATTTTTTCATAGAGTGTGCCAGATTGAGTATAGATCAAGTCTAAATATTGGGCATGATCAATAACCTTCTCTTAAGTGACGAAGCCACCCATAGCCACATCCTCAGTTATAGATGGTAACAGGGACTCGATGAACCACTAAGAAAAGAGTTGATAAGGAACAAATGTCTTAACCATTCTACGACGACGACACCACTCATGAATATAATCAGAAATGTCAGTAGCATTAGTCTGTTTGAAATTGGTCAAGAGTTCTGTTCCAGTTTCATATCGTATGGGTAACTAGAAGTGAGTCAAAAAGATAGTAGCTAGGGCAGTGAAATTATCAAAAGAAGCTCTAGGTAATTCAATATACCATGTTGCAGCCGGACCAGTAAGCGTACGCTGGAAAAGACGGAGTCGAACAGAATCATCATTTAGGGAGTTTCATGAACACCATAAATGATAAGTCATCACATGATCTGATGGGTATTCTCCATGGTTTCCATTGAACTTTGGAATATCCGAGGGTAATTTTTGACGTATCACCAGCCACCAAGGAGCATAGTTGATTGGATCATTGGTTAGCCGATTTAAATCTGGTAACTCTAAAGTTGCAAAAAAGGGCAACTGTCTATTAAGGTCAGGTTGAGAATAGCCAGGGTATGATGGAATTTCTTGAGCAACAGGCCTTTGAGCACCAACATAAGGAATCTCCTTCTAGTAACCCAGATAGGGGTTGTTTTGATAGGAAAACGCTTGAGGATTTTGTTGACCAAAACCTGGATATGGTACTTTTTGAAATGAAGTCTGAGGTATTTGCGCCTTACGCTGCCAAGGGGTTTGTCCACCAATATTATAACCCAAATTATAATAATTTGGATTGGGTTGAGGATAGGTATAACCAATTTGTGGCTGTGACATCCCATAAAATGGTAAAATAGCTTGTGAATAAATGATTCCAGGTACAAGTTGTTGTTGTAAATTAACCAGAGGATTTGGAGTCTGTGGGCCCAATACTTGAGGGTATTGATTTGAAGGACCCGCCTGAAATGGTTGTTGTACAGTGTTTGGATTCTGTAACAAGGGTAAATATGTATTAACAAGTGGAAATGATGTGGGTGTAACAGGTTGAACTGGTTGATACGAATGTACAATCGTTTGTGGTTGGATAGGCAAAGTGGGTTGTCATTGACAAACATTCATTTCGACATTAGGTTGACCAAAAAGTGATGGAGTACTATCATAGTGGGTGACCAAAGCTTGCCCCCCTGCATGAGGAGGATAATAAGACGGAAAATATTTCTCTCTAAATGCAGGGAGTCCAGTTGATATGGTACTCGATGGAATAGACCCAGAAGGACCAGCTTGATATTTCCCTGATGATGTGTATAAAGAATCAAGCCGTTCAGTACTCACTATAGGTTTACCAGTTAGAATATTGGATGATGACATTGGTGAAGTCCATGGGTTTGAAGATGCACCAGAAAAAATTCCAGCTAAATATTTATAACCTGATGGGACCATAGGGCCACCATGAAAATATGATTCTGGTGAAGTTGTAAACATCGACGGGGTAGCGAGGGTAGGTACTGACGTAATTGGAATAGATGGCCCAACCGAAGATGTTGGTTCAGGCATGGCTACTTGACCAAATATATACACTTTTGAATTGACAGGAATATGAATAGGAACAAGATCAACAAAAGCAAAGGGTGGTGATTGAGGAAAAGACTCGTACAGGTAAATATCCTCCCCAAAATGGGTTGGAGTTAAAGGTGTCTCGTCTTGTGGGATTTCTTCAATCGAAACCAAACCAGGTGGAAGTATTTCGCCGTCAAGCGCAAAGTATATTTCAAGAGGTTGATTGTGTAATATGGGAGACTCAAAGGCTACAGAAAATTGTGGGATGACCAATCGATGAACAACTGTCGGTTGTTCAACTTCGGCAATCAGATTTTCTGGCAAAGAAATACAGGATCTAGATCAACTTCCGGTTGAACAACGTCGGGTTCAGGAGGTATGGTCTCACTGATTGGATGGATCGTGACCACGATTATTTGTGAGGACTCTATCTCAACAACAATAGACAAACTAGGATGTGTAGAAACAACTTGTGCCAACTCTGGTATATGCGAAGATGATGCTTCACCAGAAGTACTGATAGTACTGGTTTTGGTAAAGTGATGTTGCCTTCATCATCCAGAAGTAACTTCTGGTGGTAAAGGTGGTTTCAATGCTAGTCTACGCGAATGACAGGGAAAAGGATTTTGTTCTTCCACGATGACTGATTTATTTTAACAAAAAAAAAAAAACAAAAAAAAGGGTATTCTTGGGCAAAAGGTTTACCAAGAAACTGTCAGCTGCAGAATACCTCCTGGCGAACCAAGAAGTACGGGCAGGCAATCTCCCCGGATGTTGTGTTCGATGTATCACAATTTACAAGGCAGCTAACTTGGTTCACTATGGATGGATAGCAACCTAAAGTTGTCCTCTCAAATATACCCAAAGGTACGTGGAGGCCCAAGTCTATATTAGTGTTGTCTAATGTGAAACCGCACAGTGAGAGCACCCCTTTATACTTTTCGTACTATAACACCACCCGATATACCCGAAAGTACGTGGAAGAGCTATGATATACCTATGTACGTGGAGTGAGGTATCACACTTGGAATGTATCGCAGACAATTAACGACAGCTGTTATGTTTTACGATGTCGGAACATGTCTCTATCCTAGACCTTCTAAATGTTATATTTATGGTTCCAATGCTATGTTAGGTAAATTGAGATCAATTTTAAGTTGATCTTGTTTATCAATTTTCCTTTCAAGGTTCACTGCAATGATGTATTGGAAATTCCTAAAATGTAAACTAAAATGATAAGAAATCTTTCACTTTTAGTTTTTCAATGAAAATCCTAGCTACTAGAGGGAGAGATCAATCAATTTGAGAGCAAACAATCAAAGAGCACAAACTAAAATGCAACTTTCCTAATTGTTCCTATGCAAAACACACAATACACTACATGCAAATGCAATTTTTTCTTTTCAGTCCCCTTAATGTGAATTAAAAAAAGGAAACTAAGTGCATAAAATCAATAAAAACAAGTGCCTTTTACTTTGAGAAATGAGGAATAGATCAACAATTTCTCTTTAATAGGAAAATGAAGAATAGAACTACAATTTCTCCTACAGGAAATGAAGAATTTATCGACAATTTCCTTTTCAAAAGAAAATGGATCTAATGCAGCAATGAAAATACTTTGAAATTAATTCGCCAATGATAAAGAAAAACACTTTAAATAAACATTGAAAAAACTTTTTCTTTCAAAGGAGGAAGAGGAGGATAGAGTTACTGGTCAATATGAGGTATCAAGCTCTTTAAAACACAGTAAACAACAAACTAAAAGAAAATGCAATGACAAACTCAATGGAATTTTGTTGATTTTAGGGGGCAACGCAGTCTCTAATGGGAGACATTGTGTTGCAATGCACCCCTAAGTGGGTGAGAGTGCTATGCAAAGCACTGTGTCCTGTTCAACAGTGATTTGGGCGTAGTAAAGAACAAAAACTCAACTGTAAAACACACTTCTAATGCAAATTTTGATTTCAAAAAGCCTAATATTTCTGAGTAAATGCTACTGGGTAAATAAATAGATATAAACAGAGGAAAATACACCAAGGATGAAGGGTAGACTCCCCAACGGAGTTGCCAATTTGTTATGCGGAATTATGGATTACGAATAAAACATTCTTCCCTAGATGTGGTGCTCATCTAGAAAAATAGGTTAAAGACTTTGCAGCTACTTTTCCTAACAGTAAATAGACACATAGAACAGATCAAGAAACTTACTTGGAGTCCAAGCGCTTCCAATTCTCCTTTTGTCGCTCTTGTTGTAGCTTCAAATCCAAGCTAGATCGCCAAAATATTTCCTACAGGAATGAACACTAAACAGCAAAGAGATAGAAATACACAGATGCCTATTCAATTTATTCAGTTAAATCAATGAAACATGAACCATATACATCAGATAAGAATTCACAATATGAAAGACAAAAGCTTATATAGATACATATGTGGGAAAGTAAGCAACAATCTTTATTAACGGATAGAAGGGGAGGTTACAACCCAATGATTGATTTGATGTCACCATCTCCAACAGCATCCTAGCCTCATCACAATGCACATCTTTCCAGTAGCATGTTACACAAATCAACTCCTCAATTGAAATTCCACCAGCATTTATCTACTCAAATTCTTCCTTCTCAAGCACTAGGATCTGTCCTCAATTTATAGAGGAGATGAAGGTAGTTTTACAATCAATGACTTTCTAATAATAGGAAAGACATGTTCCAAGTCTCATGGGTTTCAAATGGACACATGGATTCGAAGTTTGACACATATGCACTCTTCTAGAAGTCACTGGCCAAGTGGAGATTCTCGAACAATGAGAATTTCGCTCCCAAATGACCAACGCACCCTTGAGTGTCGATAAGTTCTTTGCATAGCACCTTTGAATGGAGGTACCTGCATATGCAACGCACTTATACCCTTGAGAGACTCCGTTGGTGAGCTCATAGGTGTTATAACATAAACTTCATATCTTGGAAACCTTGCAGATGGAAGTCATAGATGATTTGTTCTTTTTCTTTTTCTTAGGGCATGTATCAACTGAAATGATAGGGGATGATAGACCCTATTCATCAGTCCTGGGGATTATGTCCAATTAACTAGGTCATTGGGAATGGTGCCCAAATTGACCTGTAATACTCAACGGTTCACTCAAAATTAGTACCTTGGTCCTCAACCGGTGTATGAGCAAAATTATCAAAATTATAACTCCTATGGACAAAATCCTACAAGACAGAACATATGGACTCAGAATTTCTCCCAGCCCAGTTGGAACCTCAATACTGGACTCTATCAAAGGCCTGCCATTCCTTTCAATCCGAAATTTCTATTCCTTGTTGAGCTAGAAATTCCTGATGTGTCGAAGTTAACAAATGATCCCATCCTTCATAACCCATATTGGCCCCCAATTCATACCAAAATATTTGGCGATTGTCCCAAATTTGAAGGCAAGTTTGGAGAAGACCCCCAGGCACATGTTATGACATACCATCTATGGTGCTCCTCTAACTCCTAGGTTGATGATTCGATTATTTTACGTCTTTTCCAAAGGACTCTCACTGGTGTCACTGCAAAGTGGTACATTGAGCTCTCTCGCGACATCTTTCAATATTTCAACTCCCTAGCTATG
The DNA here is from genome assembly GCA_034641835.2 of Pinus albicaulis. NCBI lineage: Eukaryota > Viridiplantae > Streptophyta > Pinopsida > Pinales > Pinaceae > Pinus > Pinus albicaulis. Next base: position 1,013,737,421 of record CM076575.1, on the reverse strand, counting down.
GCATTTCTCACGCACTTTCAGTTACCAGTTTTTTATGAAACTGGGATGCACCTCCTCACATCCTTGAAATAGGATTGGGTTATTCATATCTCTGATCATATTCATCAATGGAGGCGGCGTCGTCGTTTGATCAAGTTTGAGATCCCTGATCAACTTCTAACCGATTGGTTCACTACCTCTTTTATTGTTTTTATTGCCAAGGACATCGCTATGGGGGCATGTGTTACTTAGGAACAAGCCATCGCTCGTACCCAGTACCTCGATCTCAAGTACTCTCAATTTGGCATGTTGAATGAACTATTCCCTGATGCTTCGCAACATGGAACTTCCAAAACGCCAATGACACCATCCATAAATGGTATCATTAGTTCTATGTCTCAGACTTCTCGTAAGTCTTCTCCCAATCCCGCGAAGAAAAAATCTACTTCTTCCACTGATACTGCTTCTCAGCCACCTCCTAATCCTGGCAAGACCGCAGAAGTTAATGTTGTCCAGTCCACCCCACGTACAAAGCTTCCAAAGGTAAGAAAAAGGGGAAAGGTAAGGCAAAAGTCGATACCCCAAAATAGGATTCTCCTAAACCCAATGTTGATGATGGTTTGAAACGTAAATTGAAGTACCCTTATCTAATATGTGATGATGAGCACTACACCAAGGACTGTCCACAATAGGTTAAGGTGAGTCGACTTCTCAAAGGCACTCAAGGCACTCCACTTGTTCTTAAATACCCATTCCCATCGCAGCAAACTCAAATGGTGGAGAAACCTCAGTCCTCCTCTCCTTTTGGCTCTTGGGTTTTTATGATGAATGGTGCTGCACCCATATCTATTGCTAGTAGATCGAAGGATTAGACTGAACTACGTCAGGCAGCAGGGAAAGAGATCACAGATGGTCCTCCTCCCCCTTCTGCTTTTGTCCCTCTTCACATTGAAAGGTCCAGTCCTGAGCTCATCGTATGGCCAAATTCTAAAGGCGTGCTCCGTAATTCTTCCTATAACCCAAATGCCTGTGCTGCTCAGCATTACAGTATTTTTGAGGATTTAGCTCAGGCACCATCCGCTACGTCCGTGTTGGAAGTGCTTCATATCTATCTGTCACAACGGAAGGTTTTTCTATCCACTATCGGAGGGGTGGACCCCGCGCATTCAAGCCTTATCACCTTTGATCTAGAAAATTTAGTTTCACGTCTCCCTCACCAACTTGCCCTGATTATCCAACTTGGGATTAATGGAAAGAATAGCCATAAATTAGTCATGGATGAAGGTGCATCTACTTGCATCATGTCCATTTCATGATGGAAAACCATTGGTTCTCCGGTTCTCCGGCCCTCAATCAGTCTCCAAATGCTTTAGAAGCTTTCGACGGAAGGGAATCTCGCCCTCTTAGTGTTCTCGCCAGCTTACCTATCACATTGGAAGGAAAAATGGTTAATTTTGAGGTTGAACTTGTTGACGCCAAGCTCCACTATAATATTCTCCTCGGTCGCAATTGGACTCATGCCATGCTATGTGTCCCGTTCACTCTCTTTCGTGTTCTTTGATTCCCACTGTTATCACCCAAAAAAATGAAGCATCATTTGACAAGGCTGAATAAGTTCATGTGTAAATGGTAGGGTCATAGAATTCATTTTTCATTACTTGGTGAAGGGAAATTTCAATATTTTCTTGTTTAAGCTTACCCTAAGGTCTAAACCCACCCATATTCAAACTCCTTCATGTCACATCATTCATCATTCTTCGATTCATTTCATTTTCAAAAAAAATTTGTACCAAAAGTGCCAAATTAGCAAGGAAACCACAGTTTCGTAGCGCATTACACTATAAAAAGTCACTTTTTTCTACAAAACTGGCTAATAGTTTCATAGTGAATATGAAGCAAAACTCTGTTTTCTGACTTTGAGAAGTCAAATTCAAAGGCGGATTTTGAGAAACTAAAAATGAATTTTGGAAATATGAAAGAGGATTTTCTTCATAACAAACCTAACTACAAAAACCTCTCTCATTTTCTTTAAATTCATTAGGAGGTGGTCTAAATTAATAAATTAAAATGCGCTACGAAACTGTCCTGTACATGATTGTTTAGCAGTCAACTTCAAGTTCAGTTTCTAGCCAAATGAAGAAAAAAAATTGTAATTTTGAAAGAGGTTTTTCTTCATCACAGCCCCAGCTACAACAACCTCTCTCAAGTTTTTCACAGGTGTTATCAGTTGGGAGATACAAGAATTTCATTGAAGCCCTATTTTCAGAAAACAAAGTTTTCATGTTTTACACATGTTTTTCAAATGCAGTTTATGGACAACAGGAGATGTGTTTCAAAAAAACAAGAGAGGTTTTTCTTCAAGACATACTGACCTACAAAAAAATCCTTTATTTTTTCAAAATACATCATGGATTATAAGATATAGGCTCTGTTCCAAGACCTATTTTTCAGAAAAAAACAAGAAAAATCAGCAAGGATGTCTTAAATATGAAAGGTGAGGTTGACACCTCAAAACTCTTGGTTTGAGTTTTTTTATGGTTTATTGAGGCTAATTATATGTTATATACAATTTTTTTCAACTTTTAGGTTTCAATTTTCAAATTTATGCAAAAAAACTGCATCTACAACAGTTTCGTAGCACCTCCAGGCTTAAAAAGCAGAAAAGCGCTACGAAACTACTGTAGCTGCGTTTTTTTCTTCCTAGTCAGTTTTAAAGGGTGTTAAGGGCTGAAAATGATATGAGACATGTGTTGAAGGATTATAAAGCTGATGCAAGAGGAAAGAGTTATAAATTTTTAGGATAAAGGCTTGTTTTAAGGCACTACAAAAGTGCGCTACGAAACTGCCTTACTTTCGTAGCGCATTGTGTTTCAGTATTTTTAGCAGGTTTTGGATAGATGGAGGCTATGAAAGAGTTAAATAACATGTAAATAAATTATTAAATACTCAAGGACCACGAATTAAAGACCAGATGATAGCCAAAATATTCAAAGAAGAAGAAGACCATTTACCTAAAACAACAGGGTTTTGTTTCCTAGTTTTGAGGAGGTCAGTTAAGTGGTCACAAAGTGGTGAATCTCATCATCTAAATTCGACCATGTGAAATCATAATAGTCAAATATGTAATTTATTTAAGTAGATAAGGTTTTTAAAGATAATAATGAATATTTTGAGTCCTAGTTGAAATAGGACTGTCAAGTAGGATAGGTGTCTGTTTGTCATAAATTTGATGTTTTATGGTCATGCAAGGTGTCAGTAGACAAAAATTCAATGTATCTAGCCTAGAGGCAGATCATATGATGATTTAACATGTCTATTAAGGGCCATTGGATAAAATTAGCAAAGGGTTGGAGATTTTTGGCAAAATTGCAGCTTATTGTAAATTGACTGTTTCAACAATACATAGATTTGTTACTTAACCAAATTGAGATTCTGAAAGAGTTTTTAGTGCTTATTTATTCTATCTTTACCTTTTGTGTATCTCTCTTGTAGTGGTTTTCATTTATATTACTCATAATTCATCCATGTGATGCTCTGACTTCCTTTATAAGTGAATTGACTGTGTATTTTCATATCTCATGTGTGTGTGTCCTACTACTAAAAAATCTTACCTGCCTCAAGTTCCATGTCAAGTGAACTCACTAAAGCACTGAAAGTGCTGACTCCATAAGCTCAATGGCTACATATTGATATTATTTTCAACCTACATTCATCATAACTAGTTTATTACCTAAATAGAGTTAGCCATCTATATCTTTATTCCATATCATTAACCCTTGAGAGAGCCCTCTCAGATTGAGGAGGCTAAGCCTCAGTCACAAGATTGGTTTGAAATAGTTACACTGAATTTTTCTGATCAACAGCCAATCAGGTATGATTTTGGTGATAACATTTTGGCATCATTGTCGAGGAGCCTGAAGATTATACTTTCTCGAAATTTTGAAGCTGAACTTTTGAAGGTAGTGTTGAGGCCTCGAAAATCGCTGCAACAACATTGGGGGATAACCACCCGGTCCGGACCTTAAAGCAGATCCTTTTCCGTTTGGTGTGGTGGCTCCGACTGGTTTAACTAGGTCCAGTTACCTTCTCCCTATTTGCTATTGGTTTATAATGTATCTTTAACTACCAATAGACAGGGATATCAGATCACTTCTTCTTGCTGATCAGGCAAGAGAATGACCCTTAAGCTGATTTGGGTTCAGCCAAGCCACAACTAAAATTTTGCCTCTTTAAGGAGAGGGCTTAAAAGAATGTAGAATTTACTCTAAATGCAAGCTTATTCTATAATGTAAGCAAAAGAAACTAATCTAAATCCTATCTCAATTAGGTAGATGAAAATCTAACCCAACTAAGAGCAAGATGATTAAATAATGAGAATTAAAATATGTCTGGTTTTAAATTAATGTTAAGCTAACGAAAAAATTCAATTAGCTCACATTTGTGAGTACCAAAACACATTCTATTGAGACCATTTGACTGAAATAATAAATCAACAACATTCCGGAAGAAATTCACAAAAATTGATATCGATTATCATATCAGTCAAACTAATAATTAAACGATAACATGTGGAAGAAATTCACAACACATTACTATTTAATAAATCAGTGTTATAAGACAGATTTCTGAGTAATGGTTACTCAGAAATCAGAGTTTAATTCATAAGAGCAGAGATACATAACAATTTGAGACAAACTATCCATATTAACATAAATGCCAAAACATGAATAAAATGAAACAACAATTTTATTAACATAAAAATGAAACTGGTATTTGATACAGAAATGCCAAAAATACCAGTTAATTGAATCTGTTTCTCTGATCCTGGTCTCTAACAGTACTTTACATTACTTGAATTTCTGCTTTCAGGACTAGAGCTGCAGAAATGCAAACTCTGCCCATCATGCATAATACAAGACATAAAGCATAAACCCTCAATAATGTTCAGATCTGAAACTTTATCTCCTCCCCATCTACAACTCTAAATTCCTATAACAGAAATGCTTTTAGAAGTCTGGAATTGCAGAGGAGAGCAGCCCTTTTTACATTTTGCAATCTGCAATTTATAATTCCTCCCAAAACTATTTTTAGAAGAGAGTTTGTTTGAAGAAAAATCTGCCCAATCCAACTTTAATTGCTCAAAAATTCCAATCTTTAATTGCTGGAGTCTTCTCATTGATTGAAATCTTTTTCCTCAATATCTCTTCTATTGTATTCCTGCAAAAAGAAATTAAAAATCATTTAAGAAGCAAAAATAAAATCCAAATATTATTTCTATCATTAAAACAAATCCAATCAAATTCTATTTAAATAAATGAAATTTGAGCTTCTTATTGATACTCATAATGATTTTAATAAAACAAGGATATTATTGATGCATGAATCTGCAATTAGAAGAGGCTGGACAAATAAAAATGAAGAAAACAAAGCTCAGAAAATTGATTTCTTTTTAGAAATTCGGAGCTTGATCTTCTGCCTGATTTTTGACTCAATAAATGACCAAATCTGTTAATGAAACCTCCTCAGAAATATTCTCCTTGATTTTCTCTTTCCAATGAGCCGTCCTGGGCCTCATTTGGCCAAGTAAAACTCAATCTATGAGCCTCCAAAGTTGATAAGTCAAATCTGATATAATTCTGGAAATTCAGTTGCTCCTCGTGACTCAATCGGATCGGAAGTTTTGAACATTGACTTAATCGCCTCGGAAGATTTGAACATTGACCTCATCGCATCGCATAAGTTCAATGTGACTCAATCGGATCGGAAGTAATGAGCTCAATCGCATCGGGGCTGACAAGCTTAATCGGATCGGAAGTAATGAGCTCAATCGCATCGGGGCTGACAAGCTTAATCGGATCGGAGGTAATGAACTCAATCGCATCGGATGAAACTAATGAGCCTCAATCGCATCGGGAAAAATCATTGCATCGGGGTTTTTAAAAGGATGTTCGCATGAATATTTCCGATGCGATGTGTTTTATGCAAAAATTTAATTTAATTTTTTGTTTTTTTATATATTTGTTTTTAATATAAAATTTTAATTAAATTAAATTAATTATATTTAATATAATAATTAATTTAATTAATTCAAAATTTTATGTTAAAAATTAATTTTTTTGTTTTTTGATCTTATTTTAGAGATGTTAAATTAGACTACGAATTTATCTAAAATGATGATTTACCTAAAACAACCATTTTGACATTTTGGATTTTTTTGAGATTAGAAATTTATTTGAAAATTGGAAAATTGGAATAAATGACTGAAATCCCGATGCTTTATGATTTGGCTGTATAAGTAAAAATAAAAATTGTTAGTAATAATTAATCTAGGGGTTAATATTTAAACTAAATGCATTATTAAAATCCGCAATTTTTTAACCCAGGTGACATAATTGATTAGACTTCAAAGGAGTGCTATTTACAAACCGGTTGACCAAATGAGACGAAACAAGCGTCAATAGGAAGCTTATAAAAAATCGATTTCAACCAAGCAATCAAAACAAGAATCTAAAGAAAATGAAAAATTAACAAAATCGTAAGATAATTGACTTAATAAAATCATAAAAGGTGTTTAGCTAAATTTTTTATAAAAAGGGTCCCCATTATTTGATGTGAACAAGTTAAAAATGGGGGGTTGTTGTACCGTACAACAGGTAGCAGGAGTTCAGGAAGTTGTTCGAGGTTGCATCTACCTTGGTGACTCCATTCAAAATTTATATGATCAAAGGTGGCTTCGAGAAGGAGACACACGAGGAGTAATCCTGAACCAGATCCAGCTACCATTATCGACAATCCAAACACCATTTCCAGAGGCAGTCAAGGCATTTCTAAAATATCAGGTACTCCATCACATACAAAATCCTTGTCCTCTGAAATATTAAGAAGTCCTAAAGATAAAAGAGTTGATGATAAAATCCAGGAAGTCTTGTTTAGATCATCTGAGGATGTAAGAAGTCTATTAAAGGCCATTGGGTCAAATTTGTCAAGGTTTGGAAATTTTTGGAAAAACTGAGCTTTTTGTGAATTGACTGTTTTCAGCTAATACAGAGATCTTCAATGTTATCACCAAAATCGTACCTGATTGGCTACTAATCAGACAACTCCAGTGTAACTATTTCAAACCACTTCTAACTAAAGCTTATCCTCTTCAGTATAAGAGGGCTCTCTCAAGGGGGTTTATGATATTGGTTAATGATAAAAATAGATGGCTAACTCTATGATTTATGTATTATTTTTATATGTTTGCAGGTTGAAAATATCAGAGCTTACTACCATTGGGCTATGGAGTCAGTGGCAGGGATCTCAATAACAAGGCTTTCCTTGTGGAAGACGAGGCTTGTAAATATTTCAATGAAAGAGCAAGACATACAGGAGGTTTTAAATAGCTTGAGGTTCAAAGGAAGTCAGAGCATGTAATACATGAATTCTGAGTGATGACACATCAAGAAATTGAAGGTAAACTATTAAGAGAGATATAACATAGATTAATACTTAAAGGAAGTCAGAGCATGAACAATCATGATTTCTGAGTAATAAGCATTAAGACATTGAAGAAAACCTTTCAAAAGATAGGACAGAAACTCATTGAAATATAATAAGAATCTCAAGTGAAGAAAAGTTGTGTTGCTACTGTATATAGCAGCAAACTCCGATAGATTTACAGTCAAATAGTCTTCTGAGATAACATCTCCAACCTGTGTGTTGAAAATAATATCATTATGTAGCCATTGGGCTTATTGAGTCAAACTTTCAGTGATTATAGTGAGTTTACTTGACATGGAAGTTGAGGCAGGTCAAAGTTGTTAGTAGTAGCACACACACACATGAGACAAGGAAATACACAGTCAATTCACTTATAAAGGAAGTCATAGCATCAAATGGATGAATTCTGAGTAATATAAATGAAAGCCGCTGCAAGAGAGATACATAAAAGGTACAGATAGGATAAGTAAGCACCAAAAAATCCTTCAGAATCCCAATTTGGTCAAGTAACAAATCAATACCAAAATTTTATCACAAAATTGGACCTCATGGGTTGCTTGATCAAACAATCTCATGTAACTATTTCAAACCTAATATTGTGACTGAGGCTTAGCCTCCTCAGCCTGAGAGGGCTCTCTCAAGGGTTAATGATATGGATAAAGATATAGATGGCTAACTCTATTTAGGAAATAAATTGATAATGATAGATGTAGGTTGAAAATAAAATCAGCATGTATACATTAGGCTTATGGAGTCAAAGCAATTCAGTAATTCAGTGAGTCTACTTAACATGGAAGTTGAGGCATATCAGAGTTTTTAGTGATAAGGCACACACAATAATATATTACTAGTATAGTCCCTTATTGTTGTTATTGTAATACCTTTATTTTTATTATTGTACCCTTGTAACCCCCATATTGTTATTATTGTACCCTTATTGTTAGGTCGGCTAGGATTACATTGTGGCCCCACTAGGATTACATTGTGACCCCATGGACTCCTATATATAGAAAGGAGGTTTTATAATTTGTATCATCCAAGAATTGTTCATTCATGTAATGTATTGGAGGTTTCCCCCTTGAAGTGGCTCATTTATAAGGCGTTTATATCTCTTTTCTTCTATTTTTGGAGCTGGTTTCACAACATTTGGTATCAGAGCTTTGGATTCTAGGGATTTCACTACTCCAAACCAGTCATCGTGGAATTTGTGCTATAAAAATTTTTCTATGAAGGTTCAAAGGCGGAATTTTTTAGAGTATGAAGCTGAACTCCTGAGGAACATCATCACAAAATTTCAGAGCTTGATTCGCAATAGTTTCGGAGATATGATTTGTGGAAATTAGGGCTTTTTGCAAGCTCCTGAATTTAACCTAAACAGGTCATCGCAGCATTTGCGCTATAAATTTTTTGATACGAAGTTTCAGAAGCCGAAATTTTTAGAGAGTGAAGCCAAAATCCTGAGGAACATTGTCGCAAAATTTCAAATCTTGGTTCGCAATATGTTCAGAGATATGATCTGTGGAAGGTAGGTCTTTTTTAGGCTCCAGAATTTCATCTCAAAGAGGTTATCGTGGGAAAATCTTCATAACTCTCTCTTTGAGCATCGGATTGGAATGCTGTAAAAATTGATGGCAAGTAAACGGACTATAGTTTCTTGTCTATCAATTTTAGAGATAAAGGAGGAAACAGTGACACGTGGAAAGTCGTACAAGTTCGCTCTACTGAAGCAGTCCATAATTGGGTCATTGTGGGAGATTGGACATAACTTTGCCTTGAAGAATCCAAATTAGGTCAGGCCTGTGACATTTGAAATAAGCTTAAGAGGGTTACCACAAGGGTGAATTTTAGATATTGAGGATCTGCAATTACAGAGATAATTCAATTTCAATATAGAGCTCCTCAAAATCAAGTAAAAGGTGTGTATTTCTTTGTTCCCGAATTGCATAAGTATTGTTTGAATAATCAAGTTGAGTTGATTCCAAGGGCATATTGTAGAATATATATCAGTATTAGATTCTAAAATGGCCCCTAAAAAGAATTCAACACCCATTAAACCTTTAGAAGGCTCTACTATGACTCATGAAGATGAAGAATGGAAACATGACATATCAAATTTACAAGAGCAAGTGCAACAAATTTCGCTCTCACAAAGAGCAACAAAAAATGACATGGAAGTTTTGAAGAAAGGCATGGAAACTAAGATGGATGGTTTGAAGAAAGGCGTGGAATCTAAGATGGATGGTTTGAAGAATGGCATGGAAGCTAAGATATATGGCATGGAAGCTGGCATGGAGTCTAAGATGGATGACATGGAAGCTAAGATCGATGAAAAAATGGAAAACATGAAGAATGATCTAAAAGCAGACATGGAAGGTTTGACAAATTTGATACAACAAATGTCTCCTAATGGTGAAAATATAGTAGAGGAAACTCATGATGAGAACAAAATAAATGTTAATCATGATTTCATAAACTCTAATGTTGGCGGGAAGAACCACCATATTCCAAAAATGGATATGAGGAAGTTTGATGAAAGGATCCTGTAACATGGATACTACAGATGGAGAAATATTTTGATCTCAATAATGTGCAAAACACACAAAAGGTACGCATTGCAACTTTACATTTAGAAAAAAATACATTTGTATGGTATCGATGGATTTTCTCCCGTAAAAAAATTGTCACTTGGTCAATTTTTACGGAGGAAATGATAGCACATTATGAGGATACAAAGAGCAACACCTTCTTTAGCCAATTGATAATTCTCAAAAAAAAGGGTTTAGTGGGGGAGAACATTGAGGACTTCCAAAAATTGAATATAAGCGTAACTGATATTCCAGAGGAACACAAGATTGATCTCTTCACAGGTACTTTAAAGGATAACATCCAACATGAAGTTCGCGTTTTGGAACCTGATTCATTGGAGAAGGCATTCAGGTTGGCAAGAAAAATTGAATGTAAAATTATGGCGACAAGGAAGCCTACCACTCACTTCTATAAAGAGGGAAGTGTTGCTACTCCTAGAATTCCACAACCTACAAGGTTTACACCACAACAATTGGAAGAAAAAAGAGCAAAAGGGCTTTGCTACAATTGTGATAGCAAATACACTAAAGGTCATAAGTGTGCTGAGAAGAAATTATTTTACATAGATTGTGAAGAGGAAGAAGAAAATGAAAAAGAAGAGGATATACACCAGGAACCAACCCTAGAAGAGGAAGAAATGATTCCGACCATATCGTGTAATGCATTGGCAGGAATTACCACTCCTCAAACTCTCAAGATAGAAGGACATATCAAGAAGAAAAAGGTAATAGTGTTGATTGATTCGTGTAGTACCCATAATTTTATTCATTGTAAGGTAGCCAAGGAATTGAATTGTTTCCTATACCCAGCACCAGAATGTCAAGTGATGGTTGCAAATGGAGGAACTATAAATTGCTCTGGAAAATGCCATAATATCAAGCTAACCATGGGGGAATATGTATTGAATAGTCCAATGCTTTCCATTCCTATGGGAGGTGTTGATGTTGTACTAAGAGTACAATGGTTACAATCTTTGGGGACAGTAGCTTTTAATTTTCAAGAACTTTTCTTGAAATTTTTTTCAGAAGGAAAGGAAGTCGAATTACGGGGTATTGCGGGGAAGCCAGGAAGGATAATAAGCTCTAATGTCATGACAAAGCTTCTAAAGAAAGAACAGCGAGGCGTAATTGCACAACTATGCTCACTAGAAGTTCCAACATCAAAATCATCTATTTCTGCAGATCTCCAACAAGTCTTGGACAATCATTCCAAGGTGTTTGAAACTCCCAAAGGACTCCCACCTATTCGTGATCATGATCATGCTATTCATTTGATTCCAGGAAGTGTTCCTCCAAACATCAGGCCTTATAGATATCCTTACTTACAAAAGAGCGAAATTGAACGTATGATTGCAGAAATGTTAGAGGCGGGTATAATTCAACCTAGTCAAAGTTCTTTCTCTGCTCCTGTAGTATTGGTACACAAGAAGGATGGATCATGGCACATGTGTCCAGATTATAGGGAGCTCAATAAGCTCACCATTCAAGATAAATTTCCCATTCCTTTGATTGATGAATTATTGGATGAATTATATGGAGAAATTTATTTTACCAAGTTGGATCTTCATTCAGGATATCATCAAATTATAATGAATACTGAAGATATTCCAAAAACAGCATTTCGAACTCATGAGGGTCATTATGAATTTTTGGTCATGCCTTTTGGCCTTACAAATGCACCTTCTACATTTAAAGGGTTCATGAATTCCATTTTCAAACCCTTCCTTAGAAAATTTGTGCTAGTATTTTTTGATGATATGCCAATCTACAGCATGTCTTGGAAGGATCATGCTCAACATGTTGACAGGGTGCTCAAACTATTGCAAGAGAAACAACTATATGCAAAAACATCCCAATGTTTCTTTGGAGTACAGGAAGTGGAATATCTGGGTCATATTGTATCTCATGAGGGTGTTAAGGTAGACCCTATCAAAATTAAAGCCATTAAGGAACAGAAAGTCCCCACAACCATAAAGCAGTTGTGAGGATTTCTCGGGTTAACAGGGTATTATCGCAATTTTTTTAAGAATTATGGGAGAATAGCAGCACCTCTAACAACATTATTGAAGAAAGATGCATTTCATGGACTCCTGAAGCAACTAAGGCCTTTGAACATCTTAAAGAGGCAACGTGCCTAGCACCAGTCTTAGCTATGCCAGAATTCACAAAAACCTTTATTATGGAATGTGATGCCTCAGGAAATGGAATTGGTGCTATTTTAATGCAAGAAGGAAGACCCATTGGTTTTGAAAGTCATCCAATCAAATGAAAGTATTTACAGAAACCTATTTATGAGAAGGAAATGTTAGCAATACTGCATGCACTAAATAAATGGAGAAGTTACCTAATGGGAAGACACTTCAAGATAAAAAATGATCATGATAGTCTTAAACACTTTTTGGAACAAAGACTATCTTCAGAAGAGCAGCAAAAATGGGTCACAAAGATGTTGGGTTATGACTTTGAAATAATCTACAAAAAAAGGAAGCTAAATGTTGTTGCAGATGCACTCTCAAGAAAGAATGAAGAGGTGGAAGCATTGCTTTGTGCCATTTCTATTATCCAACCAGATTGGATAACCGAAGCAAGAGATGAATGGAAGAAGGACAAAGAAGTATGGACACTCATTCAAAAGTTGCAGCAAGATCCTAGTACATCCGATACATTTAGTTGGAAAAATGATTCCTTATGGTACAAAGATCGCTTATATCTTTGTAAGAATTCCCAACTAAAACAAAAGATTCTTCTGGAATTGCACACTTCTCCTTTAGGAGGACACTCAGGATTTTTAAAAACTTACCACAGGGTGAAGAAAGATTTTTTTTGGGATGGCCTTAAATCCGATATTCAAAATTTGTGGCAGAATGTTTGGGTTGCCAGCAGAATAAAGTTGAGACAATTAAGACCCCAGGACTTCTACAACCTTTATCCATTCCAAGTCAACGTTGGGAGGAGATTTCAATGGATTTTATCAAAGGTTTACCTAAGTCCGAAGGAAAGAGTGTCATCATGGTGGTAGTTGATAGACTTACCAAGTATGCACACTTTTGTGCATTATCTCATCCATTTAAAGCAAGTACAGTTGCTACTACATTTATGGACATAATTCAAAATCTACATGGAAGCCCAAGGGTTATTGTGAGCGACAGAGATCCCATTTTTACTGGAAATTTTTGGACGGAGTTATTTTCTTGTTTGGGTACTCAATTAGCTCATAGCTCATCTTATCATCCTCAATCCGATGGTCAAACCGAGATAGTAAATAAATGTTTGGAAGGATATCTTCGTTGTTTTGTATCTGATAAACAAACACAATGGGTCAAGTGGTTACCTCTCGCTGAATGGTGGTACAACACTTCCTTCCATACTGCAGCAAAAATGACCCCATTTATGGCACTTTATGGATATCATCCACCATCGATCACATCATCTTTAAGGGAAAATTTGAAGGTTCAAGCAGTGGAAGATCACATCGAGCATCAGCAAGAAGTTCTCCAACTCTTGAAGGATAACCTGAATTTGGCACAAAATCGAATGAAACAACAGGCAGATCAACATCGTAGCGAGAGAAGTTTTGATGTAGGAGATTGGGTATTTTTACGGCTACAACCATACAAACAAATGTCCCTCAAGCAAGCAAAGAAGGATAATAAATTCTCGCCAAAGTACTATGGTCCTTACAAGGTGTTGCAAAAGATTGGTACTATGGCATACAAATTGGAGCTTCCTGCTTCTTCGCGAGTACATCCAGTTTTCCATGTTTCATGCTTAAAGAAGGTTATAGGAGAAAATCTTCCAGTTCAAACAATATTGCAAGAACTTGATGAGGAAGGAAAAATCATATTGGAACCAGAAGCGGTCATGGAAACAAGAACTCGACAACTACGGAATCGATCAATTTCAGAGTATCTCATCAAGTGGAAGAACTTACCCACTGAAGATTCTACATGGAGGATGAGAATTTTATACAGAAGCACCCAGAGCTACTCAAGCGTTGAGGACAACACTTTTTTGAAGGAGAGGGGCATGTTAGGTCCCTATATTACTAGTATAGTCCCTTATTGTTGTTAGTGTAACCCCCTTATTGTTATTATTGTACCCTTGTAACCCCCATATTGTTATTATTGTGCCCTTAATTATTATTGTTAGGTCGGCTAGGATTACATTGTGGCCCCACTAGGATTACATTGTGGCCCCATGGACTGCTATATATAGAAAGGAGGTTTTGTAATTTGTATCATCCAAGAATTGTTCATTCATGTAATGTATTTGAGGTTGCCCCCTCGAAGTGGCTCATTTCTAAGGCATTTATATCTCTTTTCTTCTATTTTTGGAGTTGGTTTCACAACATGGAATTTGAGGCATATCAGAGGTTTTAGTGATAAGGCACACACACATGAAACGTGTAAAAACACAGTCAATTCACTTATAAAGGAAGCCAGAGCATCTTAAAGATGAATTCTGAGTAATATATATCAACACCACTGCAAATGAGATATATAAGAAATACTAATAGAATAGAAAAACACTAAAAACCCCTTCAGAATCTCAAGTTGGTCAAGTAGAAGATCTCTGTATTATCCTAAAACAGTCAATTCACAACAAGCTTAGTTTTTCCAAAAATTTCCCACCCTTGAAAAATTCGACCCAGTGGCATTTAATAGACTTCTTACATCCTCATATGATCTGCCTCTAGGCTAGATAGATCGAATTTGTGTCCATTGACACCTTGCATAACCATAAAACATGAAATTTATTACAAAAAGACACCTATCCTACTTGACAGTCCTATTTCAAAAAGGACTCAAACTCCTTATTACTATCTATAACAACCTTATCTATTTGAAATTACATCATTGACAAGTGTATCATCACATCGTCGAATTTGGATAATGGCATTCAGTTCTTCATGACCACTTAGCTGACCTCCACAAAAATAGGAAACAGTACCTTGTTTTTTAGGCATAGGATATTTTTCCTTCTTTGAAAATTCTGACTATCATTTAATCTTCATTTTGTGGTCCTTGTGTAATATCCCAAAATAGGGAAATTATACAACAATAATAATATCTTAAGATATTCTAAAGTTGGAGCTTCAGCAAATCATTAGCTTGGAAATGTAAATCAGTTCATTAGATGTAAAAGAACATCTCATCAAAAAATGAGTGGATATCAGCAAGAATATGGCCTACATGCTCCTTCCCAAGTGGGGAAATGCAGCAATATAGGGCATAAAAATGGTTGTCTTTAGAAAATAACGCTATCCCTGTGAGAAATGGGACTTGGATACCTTAGAATAGTCAATATAAAACTCACATCCACAGTTAGAGCAAAAACAAATGCTTATAGCCAACATAAGCAGATCTCCCCAAGTCAATATGACTCAAATGAGCCCAAACCCCATAGCTTAACTCATGCAGAAAGGACTGAAGCAAGTACAGTGTTATTTTAATGAGGGTTTATGCAGAAAATATAGAGAAAAAATAGATCTGGAGACTACAATCATCCAATGGCTGAGAAAATGGAGATTCCTTCCTTTTTATACAAAATAAGATCAACCCAGCAAGGGTTTCATGAGAGTACAATGTATAAAAATCTAGATCTGCAGATCTAGATCTGAAATACGTAGCTGTACTGTAGCACTGAATAAATATGACTGAAATATACAAGTGACAAAAGAAAAATTAAGTACAGATCTTTCCGAGAGAAGGGTTGGCCCTTCCTCCAAGGAACAAGCTCACAAGCAAGGGTTCAAACCCTGCTACTGTAGCACTCTAGAAAATGACACATTTTCTTCAGAGAACTGCACTGTAAATGATGGGAGCTGCTTGGGCCACATGCCAAGATGTCCAATATGCTTAGAAACCTCCTGTACAAACCTTTCAAAGAGAGGGAGGCTCCCTCCTCTGAAAGACAAGCTCAGAAAGTGGGTGTTGTGACCTTCCCACTACAACACCCTACAACACCGCGTTTCCTGCCACAAGAATAACACTGTAACTGAAGGAGGATACTTGGCCTCAAGCCTAGATGTGGAAAATTTCTGAACAATGCTCCTCCAAGAGATCACTCAAGGTTGGAGAAGGAATCCCTAAGCAGGAATGCCTTGTGCTAAACAGCACTACAACTCTGCTGAAAAATAAGAGAATGCTCAAGAGTCTAAGCAGACCAAAATCAATAATCCATAAGCTAACCTCAAATGTCTTCTATCTTCCTCCTTATAAGGTTTGTGAGCCTCCTCACCTTGGGTCCCGCCTATTAGGGTTTCCAACACCATGTGAACAGTTTCCCTCCAAAACTGCGTTGTAGCTCTATCAAGATTGCTCCTCCATACTGCGCTGTTGACTTGGTCAACTTGACTGAATCAACAAGATTATTTTCCTGTTCATACATGGAAAGTGCAAAATCCAGCCACTAAGATATCCCCTTTTCACACCAAGAGGTATTTTATGCTAACACAAGACAAGTATGGGTCTCTTTCCCCCATTTATTCACCTACTAAGTGCAAGAAACAAATTTAATATTCCCATTAGCTGCAGGCTAATTTTAGGAATATTACAGTCCTCCCCTCCCAAATGTTGCTTGTCCTCAAGCAACTGGAAGGATAGAACTGGAAAGTCTCCTCCCCTCTTCCTGTAGCATCCTCATATGATGAGATGTTCCAAAGAACAAGATGTTTTCTCAACAATGAACTCCACAATGTCTCTCCCAAGCATACAAGTTAGCACTTGGTATACATCCCAAATGGCCATCATCATGCAAATTAAAATACTCAAGGAGATAACTATGTGCTGTCTAGAGGTCCTCTCAAGTCATGGAGTTTGAAATGCATGGGAAACTTTCATTCCCAAGTGAAACTTCCACCCCCAAGCTATCATCCATATAAAATGAGTTACCCTCCAACATGGAAACTCATGAAGAATCTTCTCCACCTTTGGCTCATGAAGTGTAGGTGGGCTGAATAGATGAACATGATAGGCAAGAAGGCCTATCCCACGTTGTCCACTTCTCCACTTATGATAAGTGTAGTGAGCATGTTGATCTTGGGCTACAACATGGTTGCCTTCAAGTGGCAAGAAGAAGGTTGAATCTCCAAGGATCCTTCCTCCAATGTCATGAGCCATGCTCACCCAAACCATCCCATACAAGATGAATGGCACCCCATCACCATATGGCATCCAAATCAGAAAAATACTGTAGGGTCTGTGTAATTTTGGGTGGTACAAATGGTTATCCAAGTGAATATCACGCAGCCTCCCCAACTTCTATTTGAAAATCTCATGTGGCAAGTGGTTCTTCAATAGGTTACAAGCTATGTATGGTTGCTCCTCCACCATGGGGAAGTAAGCCTCAATGTATATGAGTTGTACATAGTCAAAATAACAATACACTTGCCCAAAATCATGTATAGATGGGCTACTAGCGTTACAAATATTGGCCCTAAAGTGACCATGGAACCCAAAAATATTCTTGCTCTCTTGTGGAGCAATGCACTGCTCATATATGGTGAGAAGATACAAATACTCAATGAAGTAATCAACAAGTACACAAATGTATTTCTTACCATGCATGGTGAGTAAGTTGAAAGTGTTCTCCATAAATGAGTCCTCCCATGAGAACCTTCCCATAAAATTTTGTAGAATGAGAGGGTGCATACTGCCCTTGGAACACTCCATCAATAAAAGCATACTCCCAAGTGACAGCATTGTAGGCCTTAGTGATAAGGCTCTTGTCACTCCATGACTTCCCCCTTTGACATTCCATATGCCAAAGCCATCCATCCACCACATACCTCCTGACAAAGGGTATGATCCAAGATGGCCAAACTCTCTCAAGAGTAGCCAACGCAACTTTGCTTCTTGCTGCCCTATGTCATAGATCTTCAAGTGGCTCACCAACCTCTTGCTCTCCATTCATCCAAATGTGGATGCCTCCAATCATCCTCCCCTTTGGTATCTTCCCAATGAAGACTACCAATCTCCCAAAGTGGATCTCTCTCCTTACACCTCATGGGAAGTTGAGATGTAACCCCTTGGAGATCTCCTAGAGAATACCTCTCATCAATGATCCCCTTGAATCCAACAGGATCCAAGTGTGCTGAAGGTAAAACATCACCAGGAAGTGGCACAACATTCCTCATGCCCTCCAAAATCTTACACCCTAACTACTCATGCTACATTCAACTCAATAGGGGTGCAATGGAATGAATATTCATTCCTCCTTTGTTTAGCCCAAGATCACACAGTGCAGTGCAAGCTTGTTGCTCGACCACAGCAATGTGTTTTGATCCTTCACCATGTCAAGACAAGTTTCCAAGGTTTCCCATAAGATTTTCTGAAATGATAGGAAATAGAAATTTATGCATACCTTGGTGAGTCTTGGGAACATCTTGTGTGGCTACAAGAGTTACTTTCTTCAATGTGTTGGCTGATCCAACTACTGATATAGATGGCTGCCCCTCCCTGATTGTGACAGTGCTGGTACAAGGCTCCTCAAGTGGAGAAGAGGACTCCTCCTTCTCGGATCTTCTACTGTCAAATATTTTTATTACACGGTGAGTGAAATAAGAAAAATTGGACACTATTGCATGATTCACATGGCTAAACCACCAGGTACTTGCCTTGCCCCCCAAGTGCAGCGCTGAGATCTCCACATCCTCTCTTTCCACTACTGGATGTAGTAGGAAGAATGTTTCTAATTTCATCACCCAAGATTCTACTGTACATAAGGGTGATCCATCAAAGGTAGACAATAGGAACCTATTGCCCCTTATCATCTTGTTGTTGCATGGCCTTATTTCTTCTCTCAGTTGGATAAACTGAGGAAGATCTAGGGTCTCTTTGACAGCCCTAGGTTGGCACTTGTATTCTGTCAAATATCCACTCAGGATCTCATGCTCTAAGTGGTCTTCTTGCTCTTCACTTCCTCTATGAGAATAGGAAGTGCATGGGTCTTCTTCTTCCTCTTGAAATATTCTAGAGGTCTCACTGTAGCTTTCTCCTTCTTGAAACCCTCTTGGATTTTCATTGCATCTTTCTTCCTTCATCGGTTGAACCTCCTTGGAGAGGCTCTTCTTAGATCTGAAAATGGATGAGAGTAATCTCATCCTCTCCATCATTTTGATCTCCTCTTCTTGTTTATCTTTTGGATTGGATCTTAAATCCACAGGCTGAGCCAAGATAGTAGCTCTGATACCACTGTAATATCCCAAAATAGGGAAATTCTACAACAATAAGAATCTCTTAAGATATTCTAAAGTTGGAGCTTCAGAAAATCATGAGCTTGGCAATTTAAATCAGCTCATTAGATGTAAAATAACATCTCATCAGCAAATGAGTGGATATCAGCAAGAATATGGCCTACATAGTCCTTCCCAAGTGGGGAAATGCAGCAATATAGGGCATAAAATGGATGTCTTCAGAAAATAATGCTATCCCTGTGAGAAATGGGACTTGGATCCCTTAAAATAGTCAATATACAACTCACATCCAGAGTTAGAGAAAAAACAAATGCTTCTAGACAAAATAAACAGATCTCCCCAAGTCAATATGACTCAAATGAGCCCAAACCCCATAGCTTAACTCATGTAGAAAGGACTGAAGCAAGTACAGCGTTATTTTAATGAGGGTTTATGCAGAAAATAATGAAACAATAGATCTGGAGACTACAATCATCCAATGGCTAAGAAAATGGAGATTCCTTCCTTTTTATACAAAATAAGATCAACCAATGGGTTTTGCAGAAATCAAATGTATAAAATGCGAGTTGATTGATAAACGTCGTTATCTGTAGCACTGAATAAATATGACTGAAATATACAAGTGACAAAAGAAAAATTAAGTACAGATCTTTCCGAGAGAAGGGTTGGCCCTTCCTCAAGACAGACACAAGCAGTTTGACCACCTTTCTGCGACATACGAAGTAAGCGAGATTCTTCATGAAGCCACATATAAATGGGCTTATGGGCCACATGCAGGGGTTATGCTCGAAGAGAGCCTCTGTACAGATCTTGCAAAGAGAGGGAGGCTCCCTCCTCTGAAAGACAAGCTCAGAAAGTGGGTGTTGTGAAATTCCCACTGCAACACCATGCAAAACAGTGTTTCCTACCACAAGAATAATGTTGTAGCTGAAGGAGGATGCTTGGACTCAAGCCTAGATGTGGAAAATTTCTGAACAATGCTCCTCCAAGAGATCACTAAAGGTAGGAGAAGGAATCCCTAAGTAGGAATTCCTTGTGCTAAACAGCACTGCAACTCTGCTGAACAGCAAGAGAATGCTCAAGAGTCTAAGAAGACCAAAATCAATAATCCATAAGCTAACCTCAAATGTCTGCTATCTTCCTCCTTATAAGGTTTGTGAGCCTCCTCACCTTGGGTCCCACCTATTAGGGTTTCCAACACCATGTGAACATTTTCCCTCCAAAACTGCATTGTAGCTCTATCAAGATTGCTCCTCCATATTGCGCTGTTAACTTGGTCAAATTTACTGAATCAACAAGATTCTTTTCCTGTTCATACATGGAAAGTGAAAAATCCAGCCACTAAGATATCCCATTTTCACACCAAGAGGTCTTTTATGCTAACACAAGACAAGTATGGGTCTCTTTCCCCAATTTATTCACCTACTAAGTGCAAGAAACAAAATTTAATATTCCCATTAGCTGCAAGCTAATTTTAGGAATATTACACCTTGGTTGTTGAAAGTTGGCTTTAACATGTCCCATAACTCTTTCCTTGCCTCCAGCTATCTAAAACTGCTTCAAAAACTGCTCAAAATGATGTAATGTATTTCGCTATGAAAATACAGCAGTTTCGTAACGCTTTTTATAGTGCTGCCATTACAAGCCTTTGTCCTCTAAAAACTTGACTCTTTCCTCTTGCATCATTTTAATCACCCTTCAACACATCTTTCAAAGCAATTTTAGCTCTTAACTCAGCCTTTAACACCTTAAATACTGATCAAAAGAAGCAAAAAAGGCAACTACAGCAGTTTCGTAGCGCTTTTCTGCTTTTTAAGCCTGGCGGTGCTACGAAACTACTGAGTATGTAGATTTTTTCATAAATTTGTCAAATGAAAATTGTGGTTTCCCAAAAACTCAAAATATAACCTGTCTTCATCATCTACAAACCATACAAACCATAAACCAACTTCATTTTAGCTTCTTTGAGGCATTTCTTCTTCATTTAGAATTGGTTGGCCTATTGGTTCTTCTATGACTGTCATTTTAATGCCTTTTCTCTGTAGCTCATCATGAATTAACTCCAGTTGCTCTTGTAAATCCTTCACCTCGTCTTTAAGTATTTTATTAGTAGCTCTCAGATGGGTGTTTATTATTCTGACAAGATTAGCTTCTTTTATTGCTGGAATTGTCCACTTGACAAGTTGCTCTGTATTGTCTAAAGTTTCAGAAACAGAATCAACTTTTCCTTCCCACACTGCCTTCATCCTTTTAAACTGTACTTTCTCAACACTGTGTTTTCTAGCTCTCTTTTTCATGACAGCAATTTCCTGATTTTCCAACTTTAACTTCTCCTCAAGGCGCTGAAACTCTGCTTTCTCTATCACTTTCTCTTTTCCCATTTTTAATTTTCTGGTTGTATCCTTCACTGTGGGTGATGAGAGATCAATAATATCTTTAGGTGATTTAGTTGTCTCAATGGGTTTTTGAAATTCTTTGCTACCTTCCATTAATTTCCTAGCATGCCTTGTCATAGGCTTTATTGCTTGAAAAATGAAACCTGCATCTTCCCCCTCAAACTCTAATCTCTTTGCAGACTTAACCTTTTTCAACTTCTGCTCATCTTCCCCAATAAAATCAGCTTGAACAATAGGTGTTTCCTCAATGTCAATGGCATGAAGAATATCCTCTAGATTCCCCTTTGTTACTGAATTGTCTTCTATACCAATTGTTTTTCCTTCCAAAACCACTGCTTGGCTTCTAGTTATTCTTTTGGTCTCTTGTTTTTTGACAACTTGTTCCTGTTTTGCATCTTTGACAACCTTTGATTTCTGTTTTGCAGGTGAGAGAGTTGGTGTATCAAGCATTTGCATTTGCTCTAGCCTTTTCTCAGTTTTCTTTCTTGGATTTACTCTTGCAGGATCTTTTGGTTTTGCAACCATACGTTGGCTTGGTTCTACTACTGGTGGTGATGGAACTCCTTTAGCTTTAGGGTTTCTTACAGGAGTTAGGGTTTCCAACTCAAAACCATTAACAAACAAGAATGAGGACCAATATCTGCCTATCTTTTTAGGTTCATCTAAAACTAATAATTTCATTAAGCCATGATGAAATAATGATGTCTCACTCCCCTCAGACTTTGCTTGCACCTTATCAGCCATTTTTGCAAGACTTCTATGAAGATAAAAAGGTAAGTCAAGTGAAATCTTACCAGTGAAGTGTAGAAGTAATTTTAAATGGTATGAATAAACCTTGTGATACCTGCCTTCACAGGTAAATATTTCTGAATGTTGAGTAGTAGTTTTGAATAATTATCTTTGATGCAGCTTCTTGGGATAGCATTGTTGAGATCCATGTCAATGTGCTCAGGCTTCATGAACTCTTTACACTGCTCCATATTAAATTTGAACCCTTTGAACCAAGTTTCTTGACCTCTTGGAATCTTTGTAATAGCAGCAATGACCTCTGGGGTGATAGAAAAAATTAGCATCCCCACTTTAGTGTTTGTTCCATTGAAATTCATAGCAAATTCCTTGGATACCTATGTATGACAGACCTGCAATTTCTCACAAAATTGTAGGCAACCTGCTCTTCTGAATGCTTCCATCACTGTTGGGTCTTCAGTTATTGCCTTCATGTCTTCAGGTTCACGCCTTAAGCATTGTCCTCCTCTATGTATTTTTCTTTCTTCTGTCATATTCTTCAAAGAACTCTTAGCCTTGCTTGATATAAATATTTCAACCTTGCTTGATATGGATGTATCAGCCTCACTTGAATAAATGTATTAGCCTCGCTTGATATGGATGTAATAAACCTTTGTAAGAACCAGCCACAAGTTTGGCTCGATACTCAAAGCTCTAACATTACGAATGAAAGAAAAAGGAATGAGAATGACTAATTAGGAAAGAATTTGAATTTCAAGTTTCCTTTCATAACTGAAAATGATAGCCCACTCATAACCTATACTAACCATGATGACTACAAACGTGGGTGTTTACTTCGATTTCATCATTACATGACTCAACAAGCCTCTATATTACCCTTTCCCAACAGTTTCTGACATTTGACAACTCAACTGACAAGATAGTTACAAAATCGCACTTTCGTAGCGCCTGTAGTGTATTTTTTGTTGTTTGCGCTACGAAACTATCAGCGCTTTCGTAGTGCAAAGTGACCTTTTTCAACGTGATGCGCTACGAAACTGTGGTTTCTTGGCTAATTGGGTGGTTTTGATACAAAAACTTTGGGAAATGAAATGAATCCTAAAATTATGAAACACTTGACATGAAAGACCTTAAAAATGAGTTTATTTAAACACTAGGGTAGGCTCAAACTTATAAAAAATTTAATACTTCCCTTGGTTAAACTCAAGAAATGACTCCTAAGGCCCTATTTTGACCCATGAACCTAAGTAATCTTGTCAGAATGATGTTTTGAATTTTTTTTTGAGTGATAACAATGGCTCCACTTGGGATATTGTTCCCCTATGGTGCACTAAGAACCAGTAGTTCCAGTGTTGCTATCCATTTTCTTGACAAAACAGAAAAACTTTGAAATTGCCAAGCTTTCTCCTCAAACTATAATGGCCTTCACCTCGGGCTCAAGCTTGTCAATTTAGCTTGTCATTATTAGCAGAAAAACTCATAAAATGGAATATATACAATGATATGAATGATCAGAAGATTTTAGTAAGAGTAATGCTTTAAAAACCTACGATTGACAGGTCCTCTAGCATATGATTTTCCATCCATATCTTGCATTATGTAAGTATATTTCCATTGGAAGCGGCTATTTTGAAAGGACCTTTCCATAAGTTCTCAAACTTACCATGTTTTCCTTTCCCTTCAATTCTGGCCTCCCATTTCAGCACTACATCCTGAATTTGAAAACTTTCTTCCTTGATTTTCTTATCAAATGTCCTCTTGATTATATTTTGAGATTTTTGATTGTTGTTAGAAACGTCATCCCTCTTCTCTTGCAAAGATATTAGCTGATTGATTCTTCTCTGAACTGCATTTGGTTCCTCTTCTAATCCTTGAAGCAGCTTCATCACAGGTACCCCTAAAGATGTAGGAAAAATGGCTTCAGCTCCATATACCAGTTCATAAGGTCAAGTTCCAATTGACCTTTTTGTGCATATCCTATCAGCCCACAAGGCATACTTAAACTTCAAATTCCAAGCTTTCTTATTTTCTTGCAACACCTTTTTAATGATCCTCACAATACTCTTGTTAGAAGATTCAACAAGACCATTCCCTTGTGGATAATATGCAGTGACATGCCCAAGAGTAATATGATATTGATGACATAAATTAATCAGCTTCTTAGACTTAAATTACTGTGCATTATCAGTTATGATCTTCATGGGTCAACCAAATCTAGACAAAATATTATTTTCCAAAAAAGAAATAATAATCGAATCATTTCTTTGCCTAGTTGGGATTGCTTCAATCCATTTGGTAAAGTAATTAGTCGCTATGAGAATACAACAATGCTGACCTGATGATGATGGATGAATCTCTCCAATAAAATATAGCCCCCATTGTTGAAATGGTGCTTCCACATAGATAGGCATTAAAGGTAAAGGTACAATCTTCTTCTTACCATCAAAAATCTGACATTCATGGCAAGCAGAAATCTTTTTGTAGACATCCTTAAACATTGTAGGCCAATAATACCCTGCTCTAAGAATCTCGTTCACTATGGCCTTCCAATAATGGTGACCTCGACAATCTCCTTTGTGGAACTCCTCAATCACTTTATCAGCCTCCTCTTCCAGCAAAAAATTCAGCAAAATACCGTTGGTATCCTTCCAAAACAGACTTTTATAAAAAATGCAATACCTCAAGGATTTTAGCTTCAAAAATCTTGCCTTAGACTTTGTTAGCTCAGCAGGTGCTTTATGATGATGTAGGACAAAAAAAATACCCTTATACCAATCTGAAGTGATGTACTTTTCTTCAATAGGGAATAGTTCTTCCTCATCTGAAATTTCTGATATTTCTGCAATTAAATTCATGTCAAGACAATCAAAGTTTGACTGTGCCGTTAGCTTTGCTAAGCCTTTTCCTTTGACAAATTTTGTTGGCTTGATCTCTATATCATATTCCAGCAAGTTAGCAATCCATTTTCTCCTCTTACCATCAGGATCATCTTGAGTTAGGATTTCTTTCACAACAATATTAGGAACAAAAGCTACAATATGAGAATGTAGAATATAAATTCTGAAATATTTGACAGCCTTAACCAAGGCATAAGCTTACTTCTCTAAGATGTTGTACTTCAGCTTAGAGTTATCTAATCTCCTACTAAAAAATGAAATGGGTTGGCCAATACCTTGTTGTCCCTTTTGCAACAAAACTCCAACAATAGTATTTTCTGATGCAAAAGTGAAAACTAGAAATTCTTTTGAAAAATTTGGACTTTTAAATAGATGGCTAACTCTATTTAGGAAATAAATTAATAATTATAGATGTAGGTTGAAAATAACATCAGCATGTATATATTGGGCTTATGGATTCAAAGAAATTCAGTAATTCAGTGAGTCTACTTAACATGGAAGTTGAGGCATATTAGAGAGTTTAGTGATAAGGCGCACACACATGAAACATGTAAAAACACAGTCAGTTCACTTATAAAGGAAGTCAGAGCATCTTATAGATGAATTATGAGTAATATAGATGAACACCACTGCAAATGAGATATATAAGAAATAAAAATAGAATAGAAAAAAAATAAAAACCCCTTTAGAATATCAAGTTGGTCAAGTAGAAGATCTCTGTATTAGCTGAAAACAATCAATTCACAACAAGCTCAGTTTTGCAAAAAATGTCCAACCCTTGACAAATTAGACCCAATGGCCTTTAATAGACTTCTTACATCCTAAGATGATCTAAACAAGACTTCCTGGATTTTATCATCAACTCTTTTATCTTCAAGACTTCTTAATATTTCAGAGGACAAGGATTTTGTATGTGATGGAGTACCTCATATTTCAGAAATTCCTTGACTGCCTCTGGAAATGGTGTTTGGATTGTCCACAATGGTAGGTGGATCTGGGTCAAGATTACTCCTCATGCGTCTCCTTCTCGAAGCCACCTTTGATCATATAAATTTTGAAGCTGTAGCTATTTCAAACCAATATTATGACTGAGGCTAAGCCATTCAAAATTTATATGATCAAAGGTGGCTTCGAGAAGGAGAAACACGAGGAGAAATCCTGACCCAGATCCACCTACCATTGTGGACAATCCAAACACCATTTCCAGAGGCAGTCAAGGCATTTCTGAAATATCAGGTACTCCATCACATACAAAATCCTTGTCCTCTAGAATATTAAGAAGTCCTGAAGATAAAAGAGTTGATGATAAAATCCAGGAAGACGTGTTTAGATCATCTGAGGATGTAAGAAGTCTATTAAAAGCCATTGGGTCATATTTGTCAAGTGTTGGAAATTTTTGGCAAAACTGAGCTTGTTGTGAATTGACTGTTTTCAGCTAATACAGAGATCTTCTACTTGACCAACTTGAGATTCTGAAGGGGTGTTTAGTGTTTTTCTATTCTATTTGTATTTCTTATATATCTCATTTGCAGTGGTGTTCATCTATATTACTCAGAATTCATCTACAAGATGCTCTGACTTCCTTTATAAGTGAACTGGCTATGTTTTTACATGTTTCATGTGTGTATGCCTTATCACTAAAAACTTTGATATGCATCAACTTCCATGTTAAGTAGACTCACTAAATTACTGAATTTATTTCACTCCATAAGCCCAATGTATACATGTTGATGTTATTTTCAACCTACATCTATCATTATCATTTTATTTCCTAAATAGAGTTAGCCATTTATATCTTTATCCATATCATTAACCCTTGAGAGAGCCCTCTCAGGCTGAGGAGGCTAAGCCTCAGTCACAAGATTAGGTTTGAAATAGTTACATGAGATTGTCTGATCAAGCAGCCTATCAGGTCCAATTTTGTGATAACACCCACACGAAGGAAATATCATCATTGTCGATCAATTGTCCTTTTTCACTTCCACGTCCTCCGAGAGCAATGTTTCATATGTAGATCATATTCCTATGCCTTATGATAGCATAGGGTCAGGAATTTTCAAGGATCCCACCCTTATGGTTCTATTTTCTCTTCCTCCGCCCAATACTGCCCAGGTCAATATGATTTCCACATCTTCTGATCCATAGATCATCCCTTCGCCTGAGTAGGTTGATTCATTTGGTGACACGATGTCGTTAGGCCCAATAGAAATTGATTATTGTGAAGTTATCTCGACTTCGGCTCCTCCTCCCTCCAATCAGACTCCTTTGCATGTGTCTCTCAACACGTATTCTCAATCTCCTTGGCTCAGTGTTTCGGATTATCCTGATCCCTTGAATGAGATGTTCCCCATTTATGAGGCCATCGTGGAAACCATGTCTCTCAAGGATCCTCCCTGGGACGATAGTCATCATCATTCCTCCTTTATGCCTGGCCTTGGGGCCATGTCTACTTGTCTTTAGAAATTCACTTCCCAAGCTACTTCCCATCCGCTTCAAACGCCCATCTTGACCCATGAATTTTTCGCGGAAGGTAACATGGGGAACATTACGCAAACGATGCCTATTGACATCTCTGTTAAGCTAGGGGTTATTGAGAACATCCACATTGGCGTGACCTGTTCTCCTGATGAGATTGAGGTCTTTACTAGGTTTTACTGTCATACATTTCCATAAATGTCATTGCATCCCTTGGCATGTCAATATCATAATCTTTGTTGCTCATTCCTCAATCAGACCTTCAAAAACACATAATTTTGGGTCAGTGCTGGTAGGTAGTTATGGCCTCGCACCCATGGAGAAATTAACACTGGGCCTCGCGCCCTTTGGCGCTTTGTTTCAGAAGGGCACCTGCGCCAAGCTATTTTTGTAATTTTTTTTTAAATAGAAACAAAGCTTCCATGCTTAACAGCTTCGTTAGCGGATTCATCATGGTTTTTCGACTAAATCATGTCGATTTCCTCCCTTTGGCTTGTTATTTCTTACAATTGTGCAACTCCCCAAAGGGATAGACCTCTCCTCCACCTTATGTGGGATCCCAAACCACCTCCTCCTCTCCTATAAATTCTTCCTCTTCACATTGATTCAGCTAGCTGAACAGTCACTAGTATAGTTGGTGTTTTGAAGAAAGTAGAGAAGCATCCATTGTTGAGAGAGAGTGTAAGCCCATTGCCTCATTGAGTCGAATTCCAAACGAATGCTTGAGACACGCCCCACTAAACCTGTTGAAGGAGATCTGCAACGTCAAGGCATAAGGTTGTAAACTTCTTTTTCATATATCAATAATACATGACTGGTTTTTGGTTCCAACTTTGTTTCCATTTATATGCAAATTTTTTAGCTCTCCTTGACTAGCCGAATATTTGTAGATGAATGTATATGCGTGTATGTTGTCATCATTTGTTTGATCTTTGTGCAGACGCATGAACATCGTCATCAACACGAAGCGCAAGGCGTGGAGAAAAATATCGAAGGATCATTGTCGCGCTCCATGAAAAAATCAATGGACCAAGGTAGGATATGTGATCTGGTCCATTTCATTTATAAGCTAGGAATTTAAGATTCCAACATGTTCCCTTGTTGCTAGACCCACCCCAGGGCTAGAGGGATCACCTATGTTCGCGGAGGGGATTTTCCTGCTCAACAATGGGGTAGGCATCGGAATTTGGATCTACATCCCTCTTCATCAGCCTAGTAATATTCCTTAGAATGTTAGACTATGTTCATACAAATTGGCTTTTGATTTTTCTAACAATGAGGCGGAATATGAAGCATTGATCATCGGTCTCAATATCTTGAAAACTTTGGGTGCAAGAAGAATTTCAATATATGGCGACTCTAAACTTGTGATAATACAGGTAAAATGGGAATACCAAGCCAAGCATGCATGAATGAGAGCGTATAGGAATTTTGTACTAGATATCCTAAAGATGTTTCCCGAACATACATTGTCATTAGTGTTAAGAAGTAAGAATATCATGGCAGATTCACTTGCTACAGCAGCAAGTAATTTCAAGATCCCTATATATTCTAATAGAAAATTTGAAATTTATGTTAAAAATAAGCCCATTGTTCCTGACAACTTGCATTGTTGGCAAGTATTTTGGGATGATAAGCAGGTAAACAATTTTCTGCAAAATGAAGGAGAATTCAAGAATTCTTTCATTGACGAAGTTTATGACAAAGAAGATCAGGTCATTGAAGCTGCGCAGGTTGATATTTTACAGCTGAAAGATAATAATATTCCAAGAGGTGTCACACCTTGGAAGAATTGTTTGATCGAGATGATGTGGCTCGGAAACCAACATTGGTTTCTAGGAAAAAGGGTGTGGAGGATGTAAACATCGGAACAGCGGAGAAGCCTAAGATGGTCAAATTTTCCAATTCTTTATCTCTTGGGTTAAAGGACAAGAACATTGATTTAATTTCTGAATTTTTTGATGTTTTTTCTTGGGATTATGTAGACTTAAAGGTTTATGATAAGGATATCATACAGCACACCATTCCAATTAAGCCTGATCAAAAGCCCTTTCGGAAAAATCTAAGAAGGATCAACCCGAGGTTGCTGCCATACATAGAAAAAGAAGTGAACAGGCTCTACAAATCAGATATCATTGTTCCTATCAAGTTTTCCAATTGGATATCTAATCTAGTCCCGGTAAGAAAGAATATTGGTGAAATAAGGCTTTGCATATATTTCAGAAATTTAAACAAGGTGTCTCTTAAAGATAATCACCCCCTTCCCAAAATGGACCACATCTTACAGAGAGTGGTTAGGGCTTCCTGAATGTCTTTGCTTGATGGATATTTGGGATACAACCAGATTTTAGTGCATGAGAAGGATCAGGACAAAACTTCCTTCACTACACCTTGGGGTATGTTCAAATATGTAAAAATTCCATTTGGACTAAGAATGCAGGGGCTACCTTTTAGCAAGAAATGGGTATATCTTTATAGATGAGAAAGATGTTTTTCTAGTGGTATATTTAGATGATTTGACAGTTTTTTCCCATTCCGATGATGAACACTTGTATCACTTAAGGAATTTTTTTCAGAAATGCAGGAAATTTGGAATCTCTCTTAATCTGAAAAAGAGACTTTTTGCCATGGAGGAGGGAAAAATTCTTGGTTACATCATCTCTAAGGATGGAATCTAAATTAACCCTTCCCAGGTTGAGGCAATTCAACAAATTTACTTTCCACGGAGCAAGAAAGAAATTTGAGCTTTCAATGGTAAGATGAATTTATTACGCAAATTTATTCCAAATTTGGCTGAGCACCTTCGAGAAATGGCCAACATGTTGAAAAAAGAGAATGAAGTAAAGTGGTATGAGGGTGCCAATAAGTCCTTTAACTCATTAAATTTTTCCTTAACCATTGCCCGTGTTTTAATCAACCCATATTATTCAATTGATTTTATCATTTTCTCATTTGCCTCTGAGCATACATTAGTTGCAGTCTTGATGCAGAAAAAGGATAAGAATCAGCAGCCCATAGCATTTTTCAGCTGAACCATCAGGGATGCAGCTCTTCGATACAATATCATAGAAAAACAGGCCTTGGATTTGGTAAAATAATTGAAGGATTTCCGTTTTTATATTTTACATTCGCATATTCTAGCTTATGTCGCCAATGCAGTAGTAAAATATGTTCTTATGCAAACAGATCCAAAAGGTAGAAGAGGGAAATGGATAGCAGCAACGTTATAATATGACCTCGAGATCAAGCACACAAAGCTAATCAAAGGTCAAGGTCTAGCAAAGCTCATGGCCAAGTCAAATTTTCATGTTCTAGACATCAACCTTATTACAACATTGTCTGATGAAGAAAAGGATGTCACTCTTATATAGGTTTCTGATATGTTTCCTTCGTCTCCTTGGTATTCTAATATCATATATTTTCTTTAGAATTTGAACCCTCCTATAGCCATGACTAAGAGTAAGGGTAGGTCTTTAAAATTGAAAGCTTCCAAATACTACATTTTGGACAGTGCCCTTTATTGGAAATATCCAGAAGGTATTTTGCTGAATTTTTTAGTTGAAAATGAAGCCCAAGAAGTTATGAATGATTTTCATAGAGGAGACTATGGGGTCCATATGTTCTGGAAGACCACGGCTAATAAAGTTTTGAGAGAAGGATACTACTGGCGAACTCTTTTTGCATACTTGTACAAAACAGTGATGAATTGCCATGAGTGTCAAGTGTTTCAAGGTAAAATAAAACTTCTTCCTTTACCTTTGTAGCCTATTTCACCTTTTCAGCAGTGGGGACTTGACTTCATTAGAGAGATTCACCCTACATCATCTGCACAGCAAAAATGGATATTAATAGCCACCGACTACTTCACCAAATGGATCGAGGCAATCCAAACAAGGCAAGCAACAGATCTAGTAATTATTCAGTTTTTGGAGACTAACATATTGTCTCGTTTTGGTTGTCCTTATAATATTATTACCGACAATCATGGTGGCATTCAAATCAAAAAGTATGGTTGAGTTTTGTGAAAAATATAACATCAATTTGGGGCACTCAACCGCTTATTATGCGCAAGTTAATGGCTGAGCATTATCCTCTAATAATTCTTTGATTAAAATCATAAAGAAGATGTTGGAGGCCAACAAGAAGAACTGGCACAAAAATCTTGTAAATTCCTTGTGGGCGAACAGGGTGAGTAGTAAGAAATCTATAGGAATGTCCCCTTTTCAGTTAGTTTATGGTGTAAACATTGTTTTTCCTACATCACTTGTAGTCTCGGTCATGAAATTGTTGCAAGAAGCAGGAAGTAAGGAGAATTATGTATAACTTAGAATAAATTAGATGATTCACCTTCAGCAGACGAGAGATGAAGTATTTCAGAACACCTCAAAGCTTCATGAGAAGATAAAGAAGGTGTATGACCGCAAAACCAAGACAGATGATTTTAAGCTTGAAGATGTAGTCCTCCGATGGGATGCAAGGAACGAGGAAAAGGAAAGGATGGAAAATTTGAAAACTTATGGAAAGGGCCATACAATATCTCAACATTCCGTGGACAGCATGATTTCATACTGAAGGAGATGAATGGAGAAGAATTCCTAGGAGGACCAGTTAATGGTAGGCTCCTTAAGCATTAGCTTTTCTGATGCAGATTTCAAATTTCTCAAATCCATTGTAAATACTAGTTTAACTTTCTGGACAGTGTGAAGTGGAGAATCACTGAAGCTTGGAGCCCGAGGCGAAGGCCATAAAAATTTCATTGGTTTTCTGTTGTTTTCAAAATTAATTCAGTCAAAGTCAAGTCAGATTTTAGTCAATTTTTAGTCAGTTTGAGTTTATTTCAAATCAGTTTAAGAATTCAGTTTTAGTTTGTCTTTTCCCTTTTGACTCCATGCCCAATGGATAGGCACTTGGTCTACAGTGTTCTTGGCACCTCCAAGGAGCTACCATCCCTAGATGGAGCCAACATTAGTGTTAGTATTTGCATCCTTCCACCAATGATCAAATAAACACTTTGATGTCATGTTAAAGGTCCCATTCTGAAATTTTTGTCATTCCATTAGGTCATCATGCAAAAATTTGGTCACTTGGTGCAGATTTAGGTCAAACCTCACTCTTTCCAAAAATTTCATTACTTGTTGGCTCATTTCACCACTTTGCTGAGTGTACATCATTCATGAGTTGTCATCATTATTTAAGTCTTTTCATCATGAACTTCATTCAGACAATCTCTCCATTAGGTCTTATAGTTTTCAAGGTTCATCAAATCACCATTTTCATGCATAAAAGTCCAGCAAGTAAAAGAGTGACAATAAACACATTTTGCTACGAAAGTTTGATTAGTAAATTTAATTTCAATTCAATATGTAATTTTATGTTTCTTAATATGTAATAAGTTCTCATGGTTCCAACGTAGCTCCATACTCAAGGTTCCATTAGCCAAATAAGTCAATGTTCTAAAAGTCATAGTGTTCCAAATCCACCAAAAGATCAAATCCAAAGATCAAGTTCAAAAGGTAAATTGCAATTGTTAAAGTTGATTTCAAAGGGAAATGTGGGTCCCAAAGCCAATTTATGAAATTTCACAAAGTATAAAGGGCCATCAAAGACCAAAGAGACACTCATTTTCATCCTCATGCATCGAGCTCTCAAAACCCCCAAGTCAAAAATCGAATTTTGAGCGAGAAAATCGAGTTTTTTTGAAGGATTTGTGCTCCTATTTGAACTATTGTGCTTCTGACAAAGAAGGCGATGCGCTCTTTCTTGAGGCATTGTGCTTTTATCTAGGAGGCACTATGCTCCTGCTTCAGGCGCTACGCTTTTGCCAGCTTTCACCCACAACTTCAAATATTCTTTGCAAGTGGTCCAGTGATCAAGCAAGGGTTTTCTTCATCAAATACAAGTAAGTTTCACCTCTCCAATCCCTCCTTTCACTTCATAATTTCAAATTTATGCTACAAAATTTCCTCACTCACCATTTCAAATTTTGAGAAAAGAAACCATAGCTTTCACCATTGCAAGCCAAGAATATTTCCCCTAGACCCTATTTTCCCTTCCCACACTCTAGAATCACTCCCCTATCCCTACATCACCTTATCTCTCATTCCCAAGTCCCATTTACTAAAACCCTACTCCTAGGATGAATTTTCCTAGGCAACCACACCATATCCCTGTAATCAAATTCCCTTCCCTACCTCCCTAACGTTTTCTATCCCCCACCACTTCCCTGAGCTCCCTAACTCCCTTCCCCACTTCCCTAAATTATCCTACACTTATCACAACTCCCTAACCCTACTTCCTAACTTCTTTTCCCTTCCCCTTTCCCCTAGGATTTCAAAACAAAACATACAGTATGGAGGAGGAAAGAGACATTATGGAGGAGGAAATAGAGGAAAGGAGAAACCACAAATGAGGGAGGATTTTGAGGCTTGATCCATCCAACCCTAGAGAATTTTTGGCCTCACCCATAACAATCAATTTCTTCAAATATGTGGGATGTTTTGAATTCTGTGAGATGGTCCAAAGAGTACATCATCACCCTGCTTTGACCAGAGTTTTCACCTCTAACCTCCAAGAAAACCAAGTGACCATTGCAAGGGTGACCTTCACCATCTCCACATATATTATTGACATGGATACCCAATGTGCATTAAAAATGGTAAAAGGCCACAAATTTATATTCCCATCATTATGAACCATTTATCAAGCCACGGTACAAAAATGAAAAAAAGAAATTATTTCCTTTTAGTCACCTACTTGATATATTTTCTCCCATGATGAAGATCATCATGAAACATTTCACTTGTGAGGGCAGATTCTCCATACTATACACTTATCACATCAAGTTTCTCATGCATTTCACTAGAGTAAAATTGCTCAACATCCCTCACTATTTTTACGGGAGTATTGGTAAGATGTCCTACATAGTGCAGAACAAAGAGTATGAACATCAGATGAAAAACCTCTTCCATCACTCTCTAATCAAAATAATTGTCCTTCATCATCTCAATCAGATAAACATTGCATGGGAGACATTCATTGAGAATTATGTTTTCATTACTCCACCACCTCAGCCTGCTAGACCAATTCCACCACCAGCATCAGTGTCTCAAAGACAAACAGGGTCATCTAGCAGGGTTGCAGTGAAGAAGGCCAAAGAGGCCAAAGAGGCCAAATAAGTCAAAGAAACAAAAAAGTTCAAAACATACAAAAGGGGACCTAGGCAAGTGTTTTCTCCATAGGTTGTGGAAGGGGCCTTACCTTATTCATCATCAAAGCAGGTACATCAAGATGAGTAGCAAGAAGCGACAGTTGTCCATGAAGAGGTAGACCTTCATGAGGAAGAAAGAGATTTTGAGTTGATGGACTTGGATGACCAAGATGATCATGAGATCTCAAAGCTGATCAAAAAATAAAAGGATCACATAATCAAAGAACTTCAGGAGAACATGGAAAGAGCCCAATTTGTCATATCATTTTTTGAACAAGAAAATAAGTAGCTGAAAGACAAGCAGGTACCCATGGATTTAGAGTTGCTAAAGGCAAAAAGACAAGACATCAAGGGTAAGGAAATTATGGTACCTAATGACTCTTACCATGATGATACTCAATTCATCAATTCAAGACCAAAAACAAGAGGTCTTAAGAGAGCTTTAGAGAAGGAGAAACTCAGGGCAGAGAAACTCAGTTTTGAGGAAAAGATTGCAAAGGAAATTGAAGATGACAAAGAGGTGTGGCTTGAAAGAGTTAACCTTCACCTTGAGAAACTCCTCCATAAGGAAAACAAATACAATTATATTCTCAGACACATGGCCAATAGGTACATCACTAGAAACAAGATCTACAACATTAAGCTCAAGCAGTTGAAGGATAAATACAAGAAAACCCTAATCAAGCAAAAGGAGGAGGATAAACTTGAGATTCTTGTTGATGCCTACCTAATTGCTTGAGAAATATCATCATAACTTCATATACCAATTTTTAAGGTTTTTGGGTAAGTTTTTTCAGTTTTGGGAATTTTGACAAATTTTGACAGACTTTCAACACAGTCCACTTGTCAAAAACACAGCGCCTAGGGCGTTGTGCTTTTTCTAGGACCCTCAAAATGATAAATGGTCACCACCATTGGATTCAAAAGTCCCTATATATCATATTTGACTATTGGAACATCAAATTTGGACATTCTGACAGGGAGAAATGGCCAAAAACTCACCTTTCTACCTCAATTTTCAGGCTAGCATTGTGCTTTTGACCAGCCTTGGGAGATTTCAGTTTTGATGGCCTTAACTTCATAATTTTCAGAAATTAAGGGAATTTTTGGAAACTATACAGGAGCAGCTTTCCAAGGAGCTATCTTGGGATCAATTTGGACTTCATGAAGTCCTCCAAAAGTGACCTTTAAGTTAGCGATGCGCTTTTGTCAAGGGCACTGCGCTTTTGCTTCAGGCGCGGCGCTTTTTTCAGTTCACTAATATTTTCCAGATTTTGACTTTTTCTCATTTGGTCAATGGATTGAATGCCCTTTTACGGATGTAACTGATTAATGTAAATTTAATTATGTTCCTAAAGGTTACTAGAGGTAGATACATTGGATAAAAAATGTATTTTTGGGATAAATGAATCAGTTTCACCAACATTAGGGATGAGTTTGTTGACCTCCCTAGTCTTTCGGTTTCTAGTTGAGCACTTTGGGGATCAGTTCCTCAAGTTAGGGATTCGACCCTTGAGCTGGGGATAATCATTTTTGGTCTATATTATTCACTTATTTTCTCATAGCAAGGGTTGGATGTTGTTGGATTGATCACTAAACACTATTGTAATCAGATTTTTGGCAAGTAATAAGAGACTGAGTTGCAACTATTTTGATGTAATTCTTGTGGTAATGTGATTTGACAGTGTTTCTACTTATTTTTTTGTAAATTTTTGAATGTATTGTGATTTCATATTCATTCCATTTCTTAATGTAATTGTTTCCTAAGTCAGAAAGAAAAAATTCATTAAGCTTATGCTTTGTTTTGGAGGAATAGTTACAGTTTGTTTCATCTTCTTCTAGTAGAAAATAATTCATATTTCTTATGCTCTTTTCTCAAACCCTAGCAGTCTAGACCACTCCATCAAGATATCCTTTTGTGTTGAACTGCTTACCTACCTTCCTCCATCAGATCCCTACAATTCTGATCCTTTTTTGCCCCGACCTGGTCCTTCTCTGGCCTATTCACCATCCAGCACCTCACATTCAATCAAGCAAACCCCTATGCTACTATACCTAGCCTAATATCTCATTGATCTAGTCATATTGACTGAGATCCATTGGAGATATCCCTCTCCTACCTAGTAGGGCTAGCTAATTGGCAAAATATTGGTCGGTGGTTACCTTTGCTGGTCTCTTCTCAACCTCGGATATCTAGTGGAGTGATAACAGGGTTCATACCCCAATTTTCCAAACTGGGTCTTGTCGGTAAAAATGGTAATGTGATTTTATTCCTCCACTTTTTCCACTCTAAAAGTATCAATATGGAGGAAAAAATATATAATGACTTGATTTGTATCACTATCTTTGAAATACTCACCATGTCCTTTCACCACAAGAATTGATTTAACAAATATCCCATTGTAACAAGGTCTACCACATGCCCAATAAAAACCCCTCAAAAGTGTCCCCTTGATTCCAAAAATTCTCTAATACCAATTGTTGGTTTTAACCCTATACATTTAGTAAAGCAAAAAATATGCAATGGAAAATATGTGCATTAACACACAAAAATTCTACCCTTGAAACCCAAACTAGGAAAACAAGAAAAAAAATTCAGTATATTCTTCTTTATATATCTATATATATATATATATATATATATATATATAGTTTGTATGTATGTATGTATGTATGTATGTATGTATGCCATGTATTAGAATACA
Source organism: Pinus albicaulis (assembly GCA_034641835.2). NCBI lineage: Eukaryota > Viridiplantae > Streptophyta > Pinopsida > Pinales > Pinaceae > Pinus > Pinus albicaulis. Next base: position 1,013,699,752 of record CM076575.1, on the reverse strand, counting down.
AGATATTTCCTTAACTAAAACTATAAAACCATGGTCTAAACCACCTTGCACCATAAAACTATTAAAGGAAAAATTGCATGTTGAAAACTACCAAAAGTGGATGCAAAAAACCACCCATAACCTTTTTCAAGGGCACCATAAACCCCCTATGACCCCCCCACTAAGTTGGGAACAACATATATCACATGAATGTAGTAATGCAAATAATATCATGCATACCCAACAATAATGGATATTTTCAAATTCCTTGACTTAGTGTTGGGCCAACCCTCAAGATACCAAAGATTAATTTGGGGTGAAATGTCCCCAATGATCATGCATGGGGGTGGCCCATAACTAAAATATAATTAATGACCTATATTAGTCCCCAGCTACGGTGTTCGATTTGTAAGTCCTGCAAACTTGTCCTTCACAAAAGAAGGCTTCACTATCTACTTTCAGAATTATTACCCCTGTCAATGATCAATTGATAGTCTTTAATGTTGACAAAGCTAAGCCCCCTTGTCTAACCCCTTATAAAGCCTTTCAAATTCCATTGTCCATCAAAATTTTTATCTTTCAATGATGTATAATCTATGAAGGTGCATCTACATGTGTGATTTTGGCCCAAGTCTTGGAGAACTTAGGTTCGCCTGAGCTTATTTCATCTAAAATCACACTCCATGTGTATGATGGTTGATAACCAGAAGTGTTATATCAAATTTTTCCTATCCAATTGGTAGGGAAGTAAGTGCTTGTTGGTGTAAATTTTCTAGATGCCCCTTGGACTATATTATTCTCTTAAGCCATATCTTTATTTATGCCATGAAAGTGGTTTGTTCTTCAATCTATTGTACCAAGATCTCCACTCATAATGGGAATATTTTCACCATTTAGTAGCTTAAGTACCATGATCTTAAGGCTCATGTCAACCCTAAGAATGTAGTTTTCTCTATGGGTGGGAACTAACTCACTCTCTCTTTTTCTAACATCAACCCAAGAGACTATAAAGACTATACCTTACATGAATCCTATTATGGTCCTCCACTTGTATTAAGTAATCCGGTGTCATGCTCCCAAGCCTATAATAATCCTTTTGGTTCATCCTCATAGCCATCTACTAATCCTATAACTCCCACATCTTCAACATTGGAATCAAAGGGAATTCCCCCTTGGTATTAACCCTTTGGCCAAACTCCTTTCTTATTTCCACCACTGGTATAGCTAGTACCCCTATTATGGCCAGGGAAAATTTTAAGGATGGAAGTTTATATTAAAGTTTAGAAACCTTGGCGAATCTTACCAGTCCCAATATGTAAATATTAAAATTTTTGATGATATTTTTGTAAAAATATTTAGGATTCTAATTATTTTATATTACTACATATAAATTTTGGCGATTTTTAGGGTAAAATAATTTTATACTATAAAATTTGGGTGAATCAATTTTCAAAAAAATGGAAATTGGCAAATCTTTTTTTTAGAAAAATCATGGAAAATTAGCCCACCTGCGAATATTAGCCCCTAAAATTTTCCCTGATTATGGCCACATTGAATTTTTCTAGCCTTACCTTGGATCTTCTTGCTGGCTACTTAAAGCCTCTCATCCCTACCCCACTCTTTGAGATGAATAATTATTTATCATTGACACTTGTGTATTCGATAGCAAATACTCCAATAGCCATTATGGAAAATACATAGGCATATCCCAATCTTAACAAGTCTAGGAAATGATTTGAAAAAGGGCGTAAATCCAAGAGGGAACAAGGCACCAATAATTCTATACAAGTCATGGTTACCCCAAGCACTAAACTTAAATTCATACCCCTGTGTGATTTATACAATCCTATTGGCCATGTTATTGATAAATGTAATTTTCTCCCTGAGCTTAAAGGAATTCCTAACACTAATGACTTGGAACCTAACACATCCACCCTTGTGGTTCAAGCTACCCTTCCGAAGTCATCATCTAAGAATATTAATTCTTTATGCATAGATCATTGATGTGCCGCTATGAAAAATGTATGGTCATTATTCTCACCATTTTTCTAATTTACCCTAATTCCAAAACTCTCTTGAAGTCATACATTAGTTGAACTCCTCTCCCAAAGAGAATTCAACCTTAATAGTAGAAGACATTACCATTAGATGCAAGCAATACCTTTAGGAAAATGTCAACCGCACTATGGAAATTGGTACCTTAATTTCCCAATGAATGAGGATTCCATCTAAACCCTTTATTCCTCAACTTCCATGGGATAAATAATTTCAAGATATCCTCCTTTTTATAATAATGTAGAACATATAATCCCTTCCACGCCTCATTTTTATTTTGTCTCAAGATTGGTAGATCCTTCATCCATTAGTCTTTGGTGTACCTCAATAGATGTCATGTATGTGAATCATAATTCTTTTTCCCATGGTGATTGAATCCAAGGCTCACTTCCCCATATTCCACAACTTCATCTGATAGTGTAGATTATGGTGCCCCCATTTTTTCATTCGATAACTTTCTAGAGTCCCCTAGCACTCAAAATTATTCTTGGGATGATCCACATCATCATTCCTATTTTTTTGCATAACAACCTAGTCTTTCTAACCAATGTGTTATTGAATCAAAATACTTTATAGATGAATATTTTTTCACCATATCCATAGACAATTGTGTGTATGGTGAAATTCCAACCTATTTGAAAATACATAAGTTGAGTCCCTCTGACTCATGTGTAACATCAAATAAATTGGATCTTGTTAGCTCCCTATAATCAGCAAGATTGGCAAAGTCCGAACACAGGGAGAAACATCGTTTCAACCAACTTTGGGATTCTAGGATCTAGCCCTCCTGAATCCGGAGAGGGATCTCTCCAATATGCACAAAGATGGATTTTTATTTGAAGTTTGGGGTAATGATATTAGGCTAGTTATGAAGGCCAAGGGTTTTGTTTGTTTTTGGATGATTGCGCATGATTATTATTTTGAGGAGAAAGTTCTAAGTGAAAAAAGTTTCAAAGGTGAGAAGTTGCAAGTGAATAGAACAGCTATGGCTAAAAATATAGATATAACATTGGTTTTTAGTCCATTGGGCTATGGAGTCATAACAGGGCTTTAATTGAGCAACAACATCAAGAGTGATCCAAGGGGAAAGTCATCTACATCACAAGATTATTGAGATTTAAATGATGGAATGGGAAAAATAAAGTGTTGGAGAGGTGGAAACTGATAATAATTTCACAAAGGATTTATAGTCAGTCCAAACATGAAAAGCCTCTTAAGTAACTGTTTAAAACCAACCAAGTGCAGGGCTAACCATTGACTTCTTGGGCAAGTTTTCATTAAAGCAGCTTAATTGACAAAAAATCCAGTAATCCACATAATTACCTTCAGAAAGTATGAAAACATGTAAGAGAAGACAGAGTATAAACTTAAGATCAGATAAAGTAATTTTAAACCTAGTCTGCTTTCAGTTAACACTAAGGGAAACTTTCAGAATCTGCCTTTGGAGAATAGAAGCTAGAAACAGGGCAAACCATCACTTTTCTAGTCTAAATTTAATAAGCAAATAAGGAAAATAACTCTCAAGAACAATGTTTAAAGCAAACAGTAGGACGAGGGAACTCCAGCATTCCTAACTGCTTAAACTGTATTAAATCATTCTAAAATAAACAATTGGAGGAAAACATTGAGATAAAGATTTTCAGTCAGAGAAGGTTACTGATGTACGTAGGCTCTAACTCTATAAATGTTGTTCTTTATCGAGAATATTGAACAAATATGACATACATAGAAGGAAAAATAACAAAGAAAGGGGCACTTCACCAAAGGATATAGACCAGGATCCCAAGAAACAACTTTGTTTATTGATGTCAAAACCGCCATGTGATTCTGTGTCCAATGTTTCCCTGGGCCTCAAGCAATCATCTTCACTATCCAAATTCTCTTAACAAAATTAACACAAATGTGGAAATGGTACAAGTGGACACTATTTACAGTCAGAAGTTTAAGCTCAAATGTATTTCAAAGTTCTGCACCCAACCGATTCTCATCTTCTACAGAAGTATTTATAGAAGGATGAAGAGGTGAGATCTGATAAAAGATCTCTCAAGGAAATTAATACAGATTCAAGACTTCTTGGCCTTTTGAGGGGCTCGATGAAGAAGTTTACAGGTGGATTTCTGTATTAACTCTTTTACAATTATGAATAAAACTCGGTGGGAGCTTTTGTTTGATTTCGAGGCTCTGCGTAATGTTTGGAGTAACTCTGCAGATATTTCTGCATTTATTTCCTTGCAGAAGTAACTCTTTGGCTGTGCTGGAGGCGAATATCTGATTTTCTTCAATAAGTTCAGCCTTTGTTTGAATGCTTTGAGGCAACAAGTGGCTCTGTGGTAGCTCGGAGGAATCAATTTTCCTCAGATGTGGTGGTGGAGGCCTTTCTGTCTGTTAAACACTTATGATTTTATTTTAACTGTGTTTTCTAATTTGGGGGATTAGGCTTTTGATACTCAATCTTAGCCGTAATCCCCGCAAATCTGTCTTCAATCTTCATTCTACTGTGCTCTGTCTTCAAAAACTGATACTCTTTTTAAATGTGATTTAAATCACAGTTTCTTGTCGATGTGCAGGCCGCATAGGATTTCACGGCATCAATTCTCATAGAGCATCGACGAAACATAGATCTTGAACCCTGTAAATGACTTCTTTTGATGAATCAAAGGCACAGGAAACGTCTTTCCCGGCCTCTGACTTTTCCTTTGTTATAACGAAAAACCATTTATCCCTGCAAATATACACAAAATATTAGAAAATCCTGCATTTTTAGGTTTAACTACTTCAGAAGGCAGGGAAGGAGTGTAGCCATTGGATGAAAGCATCCAACGGTGGAGATTTATTTTGGAGGAGGTCAAATAAGAGCGGGGGAATGAACGAGATGGGGTGATTTTGGACCGTCCCATCTGGACACGTGGACGGTCCAGATCTAATCGGAGGATCGCAATCGGGGGATCGCAATCGGGGGTGGCAAGAAAATACACCGATCGAAAGTTGCGATGCGATGTGGCACAGACCGTCGATCTTAAGATTAGATCAACGGTGGAGAATGAATCGGAAGGATGTCAATCGGAGGAAGAAATGTAACGCAGTGATTGAGAAATGCGATGCGATTGAGAAGAGCGATGTGATTGAACGCTGGTCATTTGATCGACTCATGATCAACAATGGGGATTAGTTTTTGAAACGACCCGGCGAAAAAACCCTTATAATATATAAATCCCAAAGTTTAACTAAAACAAAGGTTTTTTATGGATCGGGGCGGGATATATATATAAAGTGGATAGGCGCCCGACTGTGAGGCCTTTAGTTATATGGAACGTAATGGGCCTGGGGCATATATATTCAAAGGAGCCAATCGCAATCGGAGCCTTGGGCTTGGTCTATCAAACAACCCATTGAAATATTGCGATGCGATTGAGCGCTTCGGGACTTCGACACTTGGTCCCGGGGGAAAGTCATATGAAACAAAAAGGCGGGGGGGAGTTTAACATATATAAGACCCAATCGCATCGGAACTTTTGATGCGGGTCTTTCAATCAACCCATTTGTGAATTCCTCTGATGCGATTGCACGATCGGTCTTTCAATCTAACCATTTTTATATTAAACACGTGACTTTGGTTTTTTAGATCAAAATTTGGATAAATGGGTTTTTGTATTTTACAAAGGAAAAATGGATCAGGATGGTTTATTCAATGGTTTTTAGGCGCCGAAGGCGGGCCCATCGTTTATATGAAACAATAATGTGATCAGGGGTTTTTACAATACAAGGCTTAATCGCATCCGAATTTTTTGGAACATGGCAACGAATTGTGCACTTGAATCTTTCCGATGCGATAAGTGCTCGAGACTATAACTCTTGGTCCTGGGCACAGGGTATATGAAACGAAAAGTGGTGGGGCGGAAACATAATACAAGGACTCAATCGCATCGGAATTTTTTGATGTGATCCTTCAATCAACCCACTGAAATATCCCGATGCGATTGCGCGATCGGTCTTTTTAATCTACCCATTGTATTTCCCCGATGTGATTGCACGATCGGGTATTTTTAATCTACCCATTTATATTAACACGTGACTCTAACTTATTGGAACAAAACTTTGGATAAATGGGCTTCTGGGTTTTACAAAGGAAAAGACCACCGGGGAAAAAATATTACAAATTTTTAAGCGCCGGAGGCGGGCCCACGGGATATATTTCAAGATAATGTGCTCTGGTTTCGGGTTTTAAATACAAAGGCTAATCGCATCGAAACTTTTGAAACATGGCAAAAGACTTGCACACTTGGATCTTTCCGATGCGATGAGCGCCGAACAGGGTTAGCGCTTGGTTCCCGGGTGTGGGCATGTGGGAGAAGTGGTTTAGGACTTAGCCCAAGGGGGCTTGAGTCCTTAGTAATAAAAAATTTGTTTTTTATGACTTTTACAAAGTTTTCAATGGATTTGGGGGTTTCGGTAAGGTTAAAGAGTGAGTCTTTGACTTTGTAAAAGTGATTTTCATGAGGGGAAGAAGAGGAATCATGAAAAAAAGGAGTTTTATGGATAAAAAAGGGGAGAAAATGAAGGCTAGTTTTGAGTGGGGGAAGGGGAAAAATGTTCCTTTTTCAGCGTACTTTTTCATGAAATTAAAGGCACTTCCGAGTATAAATGGGAACAAGAATGAAGATTTAGGCAGAGGCATGAGGCCTCAAGAGCTTTCTCAAGAGCCAACAATTCTTAGCAATAAAATTTGTTCTTTTGAAGACTCAAAATTCTTAGCCACCTTTTTTGCTATAACAAATTTTATAGGTGGCTAACAGTGGCTCCACTTGGGGATGGTGCCTTCTTGAAGGCATCAAGAACTTCAGACTTGCATTCTCTGGGAGGCTGACCTATGCCACATCCATTATGTTCTCTGGGAGGCTGACCCGTGCCTGATCCATTGGGCTGCCCTTCCTTTGCTAGGATGATCTTGCTCTAAAAACATATTAGCAACTAAAAAAACAATGGATCTTTCATCAACAAGCTTTCTACCTACCCAATCCTACTGATCTAGCATTTTTTCTTCATTAGAGTGCACTTGGATTGGAAAACTCTTTTCACAACATTTTATTCTTTTGAAAACAGGAAATATAATCTATTTCTACTCCTTATTTCTCCATGGACTCAGATTAAACAGTTGAGCCCATATGATTCTCTACCTAATCTACTAATCTGTTAGGATTAAACAGTCTAACAGATTTTTATTCTCTAAATTCTTCAACAGAAATTTAAAAGCATACAAGTCAGGATTAAACAGTCTAACTTGATGCTGGTCTATGGCATAAAAACAAGTTGCACATAGATATTTATTTTACAGAAAATTAAATCAAAATGGAAGGCTTAAGATCTGAAAATTTCTCATCATGGCCTTCTCTTTTTACAGCTCTGTTTTGGCTCTTGTTTGAGATGTTTCTTACTTTTTCTCTGGTTCAGATTTTGAGCTAATTAGAACTAGATTTACTTCTTCTTGACTCAGAAAAAATAAAATAGATTTGATTCATTTTCTTTTTGAAACCTTAGGTTCAGATTTTGATCTTGTTTGAACCTTTAATTTCTATCCTAAACTATCTACTGATAAGCCAAGATTAAACAGTTTGGCAAATCGATTTCACTATCCTATCAGTAGAAAGTTTAAAGCTAATTAGTCAAGATTAGACAGTTTGACTAACTAGAAGTGTGTTATTCAGGAGTGGCATTTAAGCTTGCACACTTTCAGATTTGTTTCTTTTTTGGTATGGGGCTATACCTTTCTTGTTTTTCACAATCTGCCCTCTTTTCTTTCTTTCTTTGTTTTTGTATTTTTTATTTTGATTTTTCTTCAAAGTAGAAAATAACAATTGCCTATATGCTAAGAACTGAGCTTTATTGACATTCCTATCTAACCTATTCTAAACATGGAGTATTTACATTTATCATATGATACAAAAATGCCAATGCAACCAGCTGAGTAATGTCAAGAAGAAGTAGAAACTCTGGCTGCTTGTTAGAGGTACCCATAGAACATATTGAATATTAACCTTCAATATCAAGGTTATCACAGAAAGTGAAAGCTTTTCATGACTCTGGCTCTTGCAAAGGACCACTGCGTGATAATTTGAGCCAGTTGGGATTTCCACACACTCTTCGATAGGATCAACAAAGAATAGATGAAGGTTCTCTTCCTTTTGGTCCTCCACAATTGGTAGATTATCTACTTCCAAGACATCAGCTTTGAGGACTATCTCTTCAGTATGTAGCTTGGAAGTATTGGCATCCTTAACCTGCACAATAGCAAACAATGAAATATTTTCTTTCTCTAAACATATACTTGCTTCTAATATACATTCAGGTTCTTTGGATGACATTCTGACATTAATGAAGGGAGAATTCTCTTCTTGGGAAGATGGTATATCCACAGCAGGATAGTCTGGTATTTGTTTCTCTCCCTCTTCTTTATCATCATCTGAACTGGAGGACTCATCATATTTGGCAGTGTTGTCCTCTTGTAGCCCTACTATGTTCTGGTTTAGTGGACTGTACTCTATGAGGAGGTTATTATATTCTTGAGCAAGGGTATGTTTAATTGCTTCCTCTTTTTCAAGAGAAAGCTTTTTTATTTCCACCTGCCCAAAAATTTCTTCATTTCTTTCCTCCTCATCCTTTGAGCTGAAAGTTTGTTGATTCCCAATCACATGGAAACTATTATTGATGATCTGAAATGAAACAGAGCAAAGATCCAATGAATCTTCACTCGCTTCTAGACTTTGAAAACTTTCATCATCAGTATCATAAATATTCTGCACTGGCTCATTACTCTTTTGAAGGAGCTGATCTTCCTTGCATAAATATGCTAATGATGACCCTACAAAATTAATCTTTGTTTGGGAAGCATCATCACTAGGTAGATCAAAGTTAGGAGAATCATGAATATAAGTAATACTACCAATCAAACATACTGGGTTATCAGCAGGTCCTTCTTCATTCTGATCTACAAAAGAACTTTCTAAATCTGTACAACAAAGTTCTCTATGTAAATGGGCAAGAGTGTTTGTTTTGCGGAAAGTTTCAGAGGATGACTATTTATAAATAGTATGATCTATTTCCTTCTCTGTCAAAGGGGAAGATGTCTCCATGTCCCTTTGAACAGAAGTACAGCAGTTCTATGTCTCTTGTGAAGACTGATTTTGAGGCTGAATGTCTTCTTGAGCCTCAGCTATAAGGGATGATGAATCAATATCTGAGTTTCCAGGGATATCTTGAGGGATTTTCTTTATTTATTAGGTCATCTCTTCCTCAACTGATCCATCTATGTTCTTAAAAATTTTCAATAGGAGATTAAACTCATGAATGGCTGTTAAAAGATCTTCAGGATGCATCTCTTCCAAAGCTTCCTCATTATCTATAATGTGTTGGGTGATATTTTGTGATGGATCATAATATATTGCACCCAATGATAATGATGTAGTTTTTTCTTTATAGTTCTCATAGAACACATATTCAAGGTCTCTTAAAGAAAACAAACTACTAGATCTTAAGCATTCATACCAATCCCTATCTTTTCCTTCTAATGTTAACATGAACATTTTCATTAGGCAGTCTTCATGCCATTCAACTTTCAACCTCCATACATGTATATGAAATTTGATGAGATGTAATACAGGGTCATCAAACTTTTCACCTTGAAAAACAGGCAGGTTTTCATCCCAATTCACGTGGGGCATCTTATGTGGAAACCCAGGGATATGATCTCTACTCATTGGGGCATATCTTCGTTGTATTCTTGGAGTCATATTTGTAAATCAAAAAAGAGGTCACTGTGTCTGGTCAATCAGTTCAGGGTCTTCTATCAGTGGAGTCATTTGGTCTTCTGGGAGTTTCAGAGTGTGGAGTCGCCAGGTGGAAGATTTTTAGCTCCTAAGGAGGTAAAATGTTTTAATGGTTCCACCACCATGTGTTGGATACCAATCTGAAATATTTTTGGGTTTTTCTGAGTTTCTGTGGTTGTATGGAAAACTAAAAAGTCTATAAAATTTGGCCAAGAAACTATTAACTCAAAAATTCCCCAGTTGAGTCGCCAGAACTGTTAGCTCCCTGTAATCAGCAAGATTGGCAAAGTCCGACCTCAGGGGGAAACATCGTTTCAACCAAATTTGGGATTCTAGGATCTAGCCCTCCTTAATCTGGAGAGGGATCTCTCCAATATGCACAAAGATGGATTTGTCTTTGAAGTTTGGGGTAATGATATTAGGCTAGTTATGAAGGCAAAGGGTTTTGTTTGTTTTTGGATGATTGAGCATGATTATTATTTTGAGGAGAAAGTTCTAAGTGCAAAAAGTTTCAAAGGTGAGAAGTTGCAAGTGAATAGCACAGCTAGGCTAAAAAGATATATATAACGCTGGTTTTTAGTCCATTGGGCTATGGAGTCATAACAGGGCTTTAATTGAACAACAACATCAAGAGTGATCCAAGGGGCAAGTCATCTACATCACAAGATTATTGAGATTTAAATGATGGAATGGGAACAATAAAGTGTTGGAGAGGTGGAAACTGATAATAATTTCACAAAGAATTTATAGTCAGTCCAAACAAGAAAAATCCTCTTAAGTAACTGTTTAAAACCAACCAAGTGCAGGGCTAACCATTGACTTTTTGGGCAAGTTTGTATTAAAGAAGCTTAATTGACAAACAATCCAGTAATCCACATAATTACCTTCAGAAAGTATGAAACATATAAGAGAAGATAGAGTATAAACTTAAGATCGGATAAAGTACTTTTAAACCTAGTCTGCTTTCAGTTAACACCAAGGGAAACTTTCAGAATCTGCCTTTGGAGAATAGAAGCTAGAAACAGGGCAAACCATCACTTTTCTAGTCTAACTTTAATAAGCAAATAAGGAAAATAAATTTCAAGAACAATGTTTAAAGAAAACAGTAGGACGAGGGAAACTCCAGCATTCCTAACTGCTTAAACTGTATTAAATCATTCTAAAATAAACAATTTGGAGGAAAACATTGAGATAAAGATTTTTAGTCAGAGAAGTTTACTGATGTACAGCAGGTCCTAACTCTATAAATTTTGTTCTTTATCAGAGAATAGTGAACAAATATGACATACATAGAAGGAAAACAATAACAAAGAAAGGGGAACTTCACCAGTGATATAGACCAGGATCCCAAGAAATAGCTTGTTTATTGATGTCAAACTAGTTACAGTACTCAGGTCCAATGTTTCAGTTCAGCAATCATCTTCACTATCCAGCCTAACAAAATTAACACAAACAGAGCTGCAAGGGCCAGTGAACACTATTTACAGATAGAAGTCTCAAGCTCAATTATATTTCAAAGTTCTACAACCAACAGTTTCTCATCTTCTACTGAAGTATTTATAGAAGGATGAGGAGGTGAGATCTGATAAAAGATCTCTCAAGGCAATTAATACATATTCAAGACTTCTTGGCCTTTTGAGGGGCTCGATGAAGAATTTTACAGGTGGGTTGCTGTATTAACTGTTTTACAATTATGAATAAAACTCGGTGGGAGCTTTTTTTTGACTTTGAGGCTCTACGTAATGTTTGGAGTAACTCTGCAGATATTTCTGCATATATTTCCTTGCAGAAGTAAATCTTTGGCTGCAATGGAGGTGAATATCTGATTTTCTTCAATAAGTTCAGCCTCTGTTTGAATGCTTTGAGGCAACAGGTGGCTCTGTGGTAGCTGGGAGGAATCAATTTTCCTCAGATGTGGCGGTGGAGGCCTTTCTGTCTATTAAACACTTATGATTTTCTTTTGACCGTGTTTTAATTCTGGGAATTAGGCTTTTGATAATCATTCTTAGCCGTAATTCCCAAATCTATCTTCAATCTTCATTCTGCTATGCTCTGTCTTCAAAAACTGATACTCTTTTTAAATGTGATTTAAATCACAGTGTCTTGTCGATGTGTAGGCCGCGCAGGATTTCACGGCATCAATGCTCATAGAGCATCGACGAAACATAGATCTTGAACCCTGTAAACGGCTTCTTTTGATGAATCAAAGGCATAGGAAACGTCTTTCCCAGCCTCTGAATTTTCCTTTTTTATAATGAAAAACCATTTATCCTTGCAAATATACACAAAATATTAGAAAATCCTATGTTCTTAGGTTAAACTGCTTTAGAAGGCGAGGAAGGAGCGTAGCCATTGGATGAAAGCATCCAACGGTGGAGATTTATTTTGGAGGAGGTCAAAGAAGGGCAATGGAAAGAACGAGACGGGGTAATTTTGGACCATCCGATCTGGACCCGTGGACGGTCCAGATCGAATCGGAGGATCGCAATCGGGGGTGACTAGAAAATACACCGATCGAAAGTTGCGATGCGATGTGGCGCAGACCATCGATCTTAAGATTAGATCAACAGTGGAGAATGAATTGGAAGGATGTCAATCGGAGGAAGAAATATAACGCAGCGATTGAGAAATGCGTTGCAATTGAGAAGAGCGATGTGATTGAGCGCTGGTCGTTTGATCGGCTCGTGATCAACGGCGGGGATTAGTTTTTGAAACGATCCAGCGGAAAAAACCCTGATAATATATAAAACCCAAAGTTTAAATAAAAACAAAGGTTTTTTATGGATCGGGGTGGGATATTTATATATGAAGTGGTTGGCGCCCGATTAAGGGGCCATCGGATATATGGAATACAATGGGCCCTGGGCTTTATATAACAAGGGCCAATCGCAATCGAAGCTCCGGGCCCCTGATTTTCAATCGACCCATTGGAATATTGCGATGCGATTGAGCACTTCAAGACTTCGACACTTGGTCCTAGGGGAAAGTCATATGAAACAAAAAGGCAGGGGGAATTAACATATATAAGACCCAATCGCATCGGAACTTTTGATGCAGGTCTTTCAATCAACCCATTTGAAATATCCCGATGCGATTGCGCAATCGGTCTTTTTAATCTACCCATTTATATTCGACACGTGACTCTAACTTTTTGGAAAAAAACTTTGGATAAATGGGTTTCTGGGTTTTACAAAGGAAAAGACCACCTGGGAAAAATATTACAAAGTTTTAAGCGCCAGAGGCGGGCCCACGGGATATTTATATAAAGGCTAATCACATCGGAGTTTATATGTGATACGAAACTTATGCACCATTGAAAGTTTTCGATGTGATTGAGCGCCTGGGATCTTTAACACTTGGTCCTGGGTGAAAGTTATATGGAGTAGCGAGGCAGGGGGCGGATTTTATATATATGACCCAATCGCATCGGAACTTTTGATGCGGGTCTTTCAATCAACCCATTTGCGAATTCCTTCGATGCGATTGCGTGATCGGTCTTTCAATCTAACCATTTTTATATTAACACGTGAGTTTATCATATTAGATCAAAAGTTTGGATAAATGGGTTTTTTGGTTTTTTCAAAGAAAAAGAACGTCGGGGAAGAAATATTACAAGGTCTTAAGCGCCGAAGGTGGGCCCATGGGTTATATGAAAAGATAATGTGCTCGGGGTTTATAAATACGAAGGCTAACCGCATCGGAGTTTTGTAATGGCACAAAGACTCGCGCACTTGGATATTTCCGATGTGATAAGTGCCGAACAGGGTTAGCGCTTGGTTCCGGGGTGTGGGCATATGGGGGAAGTGGTTTAGGACTTAGCCTAAGGGGACTAAGCCTTTATGTAAAAACAAGTATTTTTTATGAAATTTTTCAAGGTTTTCAATGGATTTGGGGGTTTCGGCAAGGTTTAAAGAATGAGTCTTTAACCTTGTAAAAGTGATTTTCATAAATGGAAGAAGAGAAATTATGAAAACAAGGGAGTTTTTATGGAGAAAAAAGGAAGAAAATGGAGGTTAGTTTTGAGTGGAATAAGGGGAAAAATGTTTATTTTTCAGCAGTCTTTTCTCATGAAATTAGCAAAATTTCTTAGTATAAAATGGGAACAGCAATGAAGATTTAGGACATAGGCATGAGGCCTTCAAGAGTCTTCAAGAGCCAACAATTTTTAGCAATAAAATTTTTTCTTTGAAGGCTCAAAAATTCTTAGCCACCTTTTGCTATAAAAAATTTTATAGGTGGCTAACAGATCCAAATTTTCCTTTCCAAACCTACATTCAAAATGCATATGCATAAACCAATCATTTTTTAGTTGCACCCAACATGCTACATATACAAAGAGTAGCGGGAATAACATCCACCTACCCATACATAATCATTTCCCTCTTCATAATTGGATGGGAAGTAGGGGGAAATCTCATGCTTGGGGGAATGATGGCCACTTTGGCCAATTTCAAAATTTCTTACTGTCCACTTTAGACCTAGGATCAAATGGCCTAGGTTAGGTAGATTCTCCTCTAATTTGTTGGGAAATCTATCTTACCAACCCTCATTAACAAGAAAACTGTGAATTTCATATAATTGATAATCAATACCATATATTGAAATATTTTACTCTATGAAATTCCAACATAGATTGGAAATGCCACACTTACAATCAAAGTCCCATGTTTAACCTAGTGTGGGCGAGTAGACTCTCCCCTCATCCAAGATTTGATTGGTGTGACATCTGTGTCATTGGAATCAATTTTCTGAGCCCTTCTTGGAATTTGTTTCTTTGATACTTCGCCCGAAAGCCATTTTTTCAAGAAGGATTAAAGCACCCCTTTTTGGCCCCTTTGGCCATTTTTATACTATTCTCAAAATTGTGTGTTTTGATACTTCATCAAAATTCTTTTTCTTCAAGAAGTGTTAAATCATGTACTTTCTCTTTCAAATTTCTACCTGTTTGTATCTATGGCTTGAGTATCGTTTTTATTGTGTTGACTCTACGAGTGGAATTTCACCATGGATACCCATCTTTATTCATGGCTATGGGTTTCCCCCCTGCTTTATTTTCATCGGTATTTAGCATAGAGAACTCCCCCTTTAGTTCATTTCATTTTCCAATCATTCCTTGGAAATTTCCTATAGGAACCATGTCGCTTTGGTATATGGATTAGCACCTCCATATTTTGCACATGCCATCTTTAAATTAATAAATCCTTCTTTCCATATTTGTCTTATAATAGTGACCCATGTTGAATTTTGGTCCCCGTAACATTTAATCCCTTTGGAATTAGGATTCTAGTTAGTTTACATCCCATATTTCAATCCATATGCATTTATTTTCATCATGTTCATGGTATGTTTACCCCATAAACTCCCATAGTACTTTTGGATTCTCACTCATGATAAACCCTATGCTCCATCCACACAATGACAATTCTTTGTTTTTATGCTACCATTCCAGCCAACCATAGACCTTGTTGCTCCAATTCACTCTACAATGGGTTACCCTCAATCTAGGGATATGACTCCATAAAGGCAAAGGTTTCCTAAGCTAACTAGGTATTAGAGACATTACATGTAAGAATTTATACAAAATTTTCAAACTCCAACAACAATTCCAACCAACAAATCTCATTTCCCACAACCCACACAACCTAAGGAAGTGTACCTCCTCCTTTGCACCAAATACCCTCACGTTGTCCCACTTCACTTATAGGGCTCTAGCACATGTTTAGCATGAAGTCTCAAAGTTGTGTATATCTAGGAACTTCAACTACACCAATGGAGTTTCCAAGCACTCTTTAGGCCTCACATATATAGAAATCATACCCACCTAATATCCCCTCCAAAGCTTCAACCTTCCCTGAGGCAATGCACGAGAATTATCCAGATAACTCCACCTAGGATTCACAAGATTCACCCAGATACAGGATCTCGGTGGCTATCCCTAGTCCACTCCCCACTATATTTCATCATAATAAAAAAGGAATGACCCCATTTCCAACAGAAATAAGACTTGTATGTGTATGTAAACCTTTTGAAACATGGTACTCAAGGAACCACATTTTTCACAGCCTAGAAACTCATCTCATTGTAGCTTGGGAACTTAAAATATAATTATCATAAAAATTATACTTATGAAAGAAAATTAATATTATATTCATTGGCTTATCCCCTGACCCTAATCCCTTAACCCCCTTTTCTTCTCGTGAAGTATTATCTGCATAAAATTTTGTCCTATATTTTGCATCCATGATGTATTATATCATATTGTGACTACAATTTACATTGATAGAATCATTTCCCTTTCAACATACTAGCTCTCTAACCATAGACCTAAATACATTTCCATCATTTTTCCCCAAAAACCATGCTAGCTCGGAAACCTTTATGTACATGAACATACTACAACATGGGGATAAAATTGGGGTATTACATGTTCACTAAAAATAAAATTTGAGGACACAACAAAATTTAATTTCATTGTCATCAATTTCAATTTCAAGTGGTGAAGGTTGTAAGAAAAATCAAAAATGAAAAACCTGCAAAGAAAAAAATAAGATCATTACACAGGGGAGACCACGGTTCCTGAAGCTCAAGCAATGGGAACCAAAATTCAACACTCTCATGTGTCTCAATTGTGGAAAATTTATTGATGTATAATCCCATATTGGCTATTTTAGATCATTATTTTCATGGATGGTGTCACACTTTGCGGGTAGCCACATGAGGTTATGTCATCTCCTCCCTCATCCTCCACAATAATAGGGAATTCATCCTGGGAATTTTTCTTGGGAAATGTGGATGTTATAAGCGTCATTTTGTACCATGTAGGTTCCATTGAAAGCTACTACGTTGACACACCAATCAGAAGAGGAAATGTTAAGAACAAGGGAAGGTGTGACTTCTAGCTTGGATTGATTGTTAATACCCCTCTTACATAGAAAAATTAGCCCTATATTTGTTATTCGTTGAATATCATTTTTATCTTATCTTAGATTGTAGGAAAATACACCCACCAACATCATATGCATTAGGATCCAATATAATCATTTGAGCTCTATTATGCTTCTTTTTTTTAATGAACTGCACTCAAGTTTTAAACTTTTTGTTTTACTATATTATATAATTCAACAACAAAACATTTTAATACAAAAATATAATTATTAAAATAGATGTGTTAAAAATAAAATTACATATCTATATAAGCTAGTCAAGGCTACAACCATGTAAGCCATGTAGAAAGTATACCAATGGATTCAATATGATCTTGTAATGTACTAAAACAAAATACTGAATCACTTCTACAATTTTTTGCAAACCAAATTCAATCACATAAGCACAAACAAGTAAGAGAAAGAAATCAATAGGTCGCACAACACAAGATTTATCTGGGGAAAGAAACTTCTCAAAACCCTGCTATATGTATATTGCATAAAGTTAAGACCATGAAACAATAAAATGTTGTTCCTCACACTGAGAAACATATGCACTCTAGTGACTGTCTCACACTGATCTAGGAAAAATCGGTCAAATACTTAACCAATTCTCAGCCCTATCTACCCAGCCTTGCTTATGCATTCCTATAGGAATTTTGGACCTATTAGTTAGAAAATTCATTGGAATTGATTGTGCAATTCATCTAAGGCTTGTTGGTTACCTCATGCATGACCTGTATAATTTTCTAATTATACAACTAATATTTATCTTCCCTTTAACCTCACTCTCAACCGGGCCTTCCTTAGAACTGACATGCAACAACTATTTATAGTGAATTATCAGTTAACTAATTGATCACTACTTGTGAATTATATTAAATTTAATTCACTAGACCTATCATTAGATCATCTATCATTTATAACTAGTTAAACTAATTGTAACTCAATTTGTTGAGTTAACTAATTAAAACTCACAAATAACTATAACTGGACCCCCAAAAAACAGAAAAATATTATACATGCCTCCTCTTAGACCCTCAACTCAAATTTCCTAAGCTAACTCGGCCTTTCTAACTTAGTTAGCTAACACAAGTTGTTATGAGATGAAATTACAATTTCTCTTCCAAATTAATTAAGGGAAAACTAAATTAGAAGCCTCCATTGGGTGCCATTTCTTGGTTCCATTTCAACACTCCCTCTCAACAAGAAAGGGATTATCTTCTACCCTGATCTTGCCTCTATGGAACTCAAATTTTCTTCTTGTCAGTGCCTTCTTCAAGATGTTTGCATCCTGCTCCTCTATTTGAATTTAATCTAATGACATAATGCGCCTCTGCACACAATCTCTGAGATGGTGATACTGGATATCAATATGCTTGGACTTGTCATGAAAAATTGGATTAACCGAGATTTTGATGCAAATTTGGTTATCACAATGTATCACCATCAGATCCATTTTTCAACCAAAAAAACCAACAAGTATCTTCCTCATCCATATGGCCTCACATGATGCCTAATTGGCCACCATGTACTCTGCTTATGTTGAACTGAGTGCAACTGATCTTTGTCTCTTGTTGTACCAGGAAACTGTTGTTGATCATATGCTGAAGATGCCCCCTAATGTGCTCTTCCTGTCGGATGGACTACCAAATCTACATCGGTGAAGCCTTAAAGATACACTCCCTATGTCCCTTTGTACCATAATCCATACTATGTAGTGCCTCTGAGGTATCTCAACACATGCTAGCCTACCTTCCAAAAGAGCTTGGTAGGCTTAACCATAGCTTGACTAAGCTACTTAACTATGTAGCATATGTCTAATCATGTGTTCACCAAATACATGAGTGAACCCAAAAGCTACCTGTAAACAATAGCATCCACTACTTCACTTGAAGTAGCATCCCCCTTCCTCCAGTTTCCTGCTAGAGGAGTCTCCATGGTTTTGCTTCCCTCCATGTTGAACTTCCTCAGAATTTTCTTAGCACACTTTCCTTGAGATACAAATAGCTCCCCATATCTTTTCCATATTTACAATCCTAGGAAATAATGAAATAGACCCATGTCCTTCATCTCAAATTATCTTGCAAGATCCTCTTTGCAATACATTATGAGTTGCTCATCACCTTTCAGTATCAGATCATCGACATAAAGTACAATAATCAAAATATTACCATTAACCACAATATGATATAGGTTTGCATCCGCTTCACTCTTGTTGAATCCCAACTAGGCGAAATAGTTTTTTATCATGGTGTACCAAGCACGAGGTGCTTGCTTCAGCCCATACAGTGCTCTCTTGAGTTTGCACACATGCGACTCCCTGTCTAAGGTTTCAAAACCTTGTGGTTTCTCAATGTACACCTCTTCCTCAATAACTCCATTGAGAAATATTATCTTTACATCCATCTGATGTATCTACCATCCCATCTACGTTGAGAGTGAAAGGATGGATCTAATAAATGAGTACATTGCGACTGATGAAAAATTCTCATCATAGTCAATTCCCTTCACCTAAGAGAACCCTTTGGCCACAAATCTGGCCTTGTTCTTCTCCACACTCCCATCTTCTTCCTGCTTCACCTTGTAGACCCACCTAGATCCTACAACTAACTTCCCCACTAGTCTTGGGACAACTTCCCAAGCGTTGTTTCTGATAATGGAGTCATACTCCTCAACCATGGCATCGACCCACACTATTCGTTGCACGGCTTCCTCAAAAGAGGATGGTTCTATCTCAATACCTTCGCTCATAAGATCCATGTATCCAGTGTACTTCTCTAGGGACTTCTCTTCCTGCATTGTGATCTGGGTGCTCCCACATTATCTCTCGCATCTAGCAATAGTCTGTCAGCCTCTGTAGTGTGCTTCGTTCCATCTCTATTAAATGGTTGTTCATGAGTGGTTTCTACCACTCTTTGTTCCTTTGCCTGTGGTTGCTCCACTATTACACAGTAATTTTTCGCCATGCTCATTTTCCTGTCCCTGATCCTGAAATGCCCCGTGAGAAATCCTGTGCAATGTTTCCATCATCACGAAATATGTTAACATATCCCCTTGAAGGTCTAAAGAAGATTTCCTTGAAATATTATTGAAGAAACTTGGTCAAATTCCTAGTTTCCTGGGTCAGCGCCCTTCCTAGTGTCATGACCGCGTTGATGTCCTTATCCCAGTTCTGGCCTAACGTTGTTAATGCCCTAATTTCTTGGAAACCCGTTTTGATCCCCTTCTTGGCAGTGCTTCCTAAAATGGAGGATAATCTTAGACCTCTAAAATATCAAGGGCGGAAAGTTGGTTGTTGAACAGAGATGATAAGGTTGATCTCTCTCATTTTAGAGCTTTGATCTCATCCATGGGGGATCATCCCTTATAAAGTGGGCCTTCCTCCTCCTTTCATGGGCTCCCAACCTCCTTCTCCTTGCTATAAATTCACATCCCTCATTCCCCCAAGTTTAGATCTTGGTTGATCATTGGTAGACTCATCTAAAATTTCAACCCTCTACATACTTGCATCGTGATTAAGTCTAAGTGCACGGGAAAAGGAATGCTTTTGAGCTGGGTGAAGGACTCATATTTTCACCTCAGGATGCCTCCAACATCAAGGCTTGGATGTAAGCTCTCATTTTGTAATTTATATATAATAAAATCTAATGTTTTCTTTATATATTTTTCTACATGATTATGCAAATATTATGGTACTCCTTGATCTGCTAGATAGCTAGTTTTTATGTTTATTATATATTGTATCATGTTTTCTGTTGTCTCCTGATCGTCCATAGGTATTCATGCACCATCAGTAGCAGGAAGAAGGCCTACAAGGATCACGGATCGAGGTCACCATCAACGGAACCAAGGATAGCAATTGGAAAATGGTATTTATGTCTCTTTCAACTTTGCATTGTAAGCATTAGTTAAGAAAGCTTAAGTTAGAAAGAATCTCATGTTGCTAGACCCACTCTAGGGCTAGAGATATCGCCTCTGTCCACAGAGGGGATTTATCTTGACAACAAAATTGGAAACTCCACTAGGGAGATTTATCCTTTTAAGTCCTCCTTCCCCAAACTGATCTTGGATCAGTTTCACCAATTTATGATATTTAAATCTTCTTAGGTCTTTGTGAGCTTGTGTAAATTTTGTTTATCACTTCACTTTGTCAGGTTTGGTGTGTCTATGAGACTCTTTTTTTTCCTTAATTTTAGCAACCAGTGCCCTTTCTATCCTCACAGTAATGCTGGCAGCATTTTTCTATATATTATAGCCATGTTGATTGGCCTTTAGACACCTTTCTGCTCAACACAGAAGCATTGATCTTGGCCTTGGGAAAATTTGAGTTTCCCTTCTGATTATCCAGTTTGTCATGGCCCTTGAAGGAGTCTGTGAGATCTCAATGCTCTCCTTGCAGTGCGTTTGGTTACCTATCTTCTCTGAGCAAGTTTGTTTCATCTCTTTGAGTTTTTGTAAGTTTGGGAACTTTTTTCCATTTCAAACACACTTTGTCGCATTTTTATTTTCTTGTTTTGAAGAGAATTGGTGTATGCTTACAGTTATCTCTACATCTCTCACTGTTTTCCCTTCGGTTCAGTGTCAAGCACAAGATTACAAGTTGTTTGTCACACAACTCTAAAATAATGTGTTTTGTCTAAATTCAAAATAAATTGGAAGTGATTTAATTTTTCGTTTTTGATTTAGATTATCTTTTTCATTTTAAGAAGAGTGAAAATAATTTCATTCGTGAAGTCTTTTAAAGCGTTTTTTTTTGTTTGATTGAAAGAAAATTGAAGGGATTTTTCATTTCCTCCTTCTTTCATTTGTTTTTCTTTTGATTACATTTCAAAGTGAAAACCAAAAAAAAATATGTTCTTGCATCTTAGTGAAATTAAAGGCATTTTCATTTTCAATAAGTTGCATTTGTTGGGAAAGTGAATTCAATTTGAAAATCATTGCATTTTCGAAACTCTGAACTATTTTGGGGGCATTAGCATTGTTGCATTGAGTGCATTCTTTTTTTTCTCTCTTCCCTAAGTAGTTTAGAATTCATCGAAATTGAAAGCTTATTTCTTGCATTTAGAATGCATCATAAGGATTCAGGTGACATTTGTTTTGAGCCTTGAAACTGAAACTTTAATCAAGATCAACTTAAAATGAACCCAATTTACCTTAAGGAGCATTAGAATTAACGATAACATTTAGTGGTCTAGGATAGAGACGTGTTCCAACGTCATTAAATGTAGGAGTTGTCGCTAACGGTCTACGTTACAACCCGGGGGTGATAATCCCATATAGGGAAGTATATTGATGTACGATAACTACATTTGGGATGCTCTCATCCAACGGTTACACATTATACAGCACCACTACGGATTTGACTCCCACGTACCATCACACATATTTGGGGAGACACCACTAGGTTGCAAGCCTGCCATAGGTAACTAAGTCGGCCACCTTGTAGATGTGATACACCAAACATAGCATTCAGGGAGACTGGTTGTTGTACGTTAATTCCTTGGTTATTTCTCTTTCATTTGATCACCAAGGTGTATGTTCACAGATACTTGGTAAACCTTCATGCTTATCACACCATTTTTATTTATTTTTTGTTAATTCTAAAAGTAACTACCCACGAAAACATCTCACCCATGCAATTCTCCAGCTTTTACTGCTTGGTAAGTTGTGATTTTGTTCACCTCTTTCCTTTTTGATCTTCTTCTCGAAGGTCATCGTGGTTGAATCATCGAATTCACCCACTCCCTCCTCTAAAGGATCTTAGAAACCTCCTCCTAAGGTCCCTCATTTTCCAATTGGACCCCTCGAAGCACAAGGTGAAGAGATTGGAATTGTCATTAGTGTTCAACCCATATCATCTCGAGCACCTCCTAATGATTCTCCTTGGACTAAATCGGAAGAATCTGAGATGGAAAGCCCCGAACAAGCTACACAGTTCTCGGCCTTCCCTCTAAATCCACTCTTTGATATTATTTTATTCTCTCCTAAGAAACCTTATAGCGCTTTCGATCAACCCAGAATCCCTTTTCGAGCTTCTCTGGTAGCATCTTGCTCTATCATCTGTCGGTTGTTTCCTAACGAAATGGCATCAAATGTTGATGATGCTTAGTTCATGAGTGATCCTCAAAGCACTCTCCAGGAAATCTATGGCTCGTATATCCTTGAAGCCTCTTCATTGGTTTTTCCCTCCAAGGGAGAATTGTTCGGATCCACACCTCACGATTCAGCTAGTGGAACCGAAATATCATCTAGTTATGTTACATATATGCTCCTGCACGGTTATACCTCTTTGGGAAACCTCATTTCTGGAGCTTTCGGTGATACACCCTTATTTCCAGATCCTGTTTTCTCAATGGGTATTCCTCCATATTCCGACCCATTTTTTTCAAATGTGGTCACGGTGTCTCAACCTTTTGTTCGACCAATGGTCACCATTGGTCAAATGACCATGTTGACGGATCCTCTGCCCCCTTTTTTCCATCTATGATTACTGCAATCCCGCCACTTAGTGGTCAATCCATGGTTTTGTATGTTCCTGGGGGGAATTCTAACCCTCTCTATGTACCTCCCATTTTGGGTGGCTGGTAGCTAAGTTCTTGATCTATTCCTGTGGCGATTCAACCTCATGTTCAATATTCCAAGGTTCAGCAGACTTTCCTGTAGCCGAACGCAGTATATTCATATGTTCAACAACCTAACATTCCTCATTTTCAAAGGCCGAATGTACAATATCAACAGTATTTCCAACATCCCCAACGTTTAGTTAGTGTTGTTGTGACTAATCCTCAGTTTGGTTCTTACACCCAAGATGGTACGAATCTCCTTCTGGGTCAATATGTTCATTTCCCTCATCAGTCTGGTACTCAGTACCAGCCTTTTCCTCAAGGTAAGTACCAACAACCCCAGACTGGGCCTCAACCTGGTGCTTCATATCAGCAAATTCTTCAGTACCAGCAGGCTCAGCCAGGACCCCAGGTTGGACACTATGTTCAGAAAGGACCACAGGCTGGACCTCATGTTCAGCAGGGAACATAGGCTGGACCTCATGTTTAACAAGGACCACAGGCTGGACCGCATGTTCAGTAGGGACCACAGGCTAGACCTCATGTTCAGCAGGGACTGCAAGCTGGACCCTACTTTCAACAGGGGCCACAAACTAGACCTTATGTTCAGCAGGGACCTTATCCTAGACCCCATGTCCAACAAGGTCCACAGCCTCAGTTCTCGCAGTGGCCATGTCAACAACACTAGCTAGGTCCCTACCAACAATACTTGCAACAAGTTCCTTACCAGCCATGGGGCAAATATGCATATTCGGGTCAGAATCTGCCCAATTGGGGGCAGAATCCTTATCAATCAGGTTGGAATCCCTGACCTTTCTTACCTCATCATCCTCCTTTACCATTATTGGCTACGTTGGAATTTTCGGATCTGTCAAAGCTCACAAATGACCCCATTTAGTATCAGCTGCATTGGCCGTCGATTCCAACTAAGATTCTAGGATATTATCTGAAGTTTGAAGGAAAATTTGGGGAAGACCCCCAAACCCATGTTATGACATACCATTTGTGGTGTTCCTCTAATTATTGGGTTGATGATACCATTCATATTTGTCTTTTCTAGTGCACTTTGACTGGTGTTGCGGTCGAATGGTACATTGAGCTCCCTCGAGGAATTTTCTTCGATTTCGATTCCTTGGCTATGGACTTTCTCAATCACTTCCAGTTGCATGTCCAGTATGAAAATAGCACCCATATTCTCACCTGCTTGAAGCAGTTGACTACTACACATATCTCGGATCACATCCATGAATGGCAATGTCATCATTGCCTCATCGAATTTGAATTTCCTGATCAACTATTGACCGAATGATTCACAAAATAATTCGTTCCCAAAATTGCAAAAGATTTTGCAATGGGAATGTGTGTCACAGAAGAGTAGGTCATTGCTAGAGCTCAATACCTCAACTTGGTTTATTCCCAGTTCAGGACTCTATAATATTTATTACCTGATGCGTCGCATCCTTCGACTAATCCTTCATCATCTCAGTCTCCTGCTACGCCTCTGGTGGATGGTGTTATTGGAACAGTGGCTCATACTAATAGTAGTGCGCCTAAGGCTTCTTCAAAGTCCAAATCCACTGTTGCCACTATGCCCCCTCCTTAGAATTAGAAGAATCCTAGTAAAACCTCAAAGGTAAATGTTTTTCAGTCTACCACAGTAGACAAATCCTGATCGAAGGGTAAGAAAAAGGGTAAAGCAAATTCTAAATCCGAGAACCCTAAACAGGATTCAAAGAAGTCTTATTTTGGTGATTCTTCATCATGTAAGCCCAAATTTCCTTGTTTAATATGCGATGAGGATCATTACACCAAGGACTGTCCTCGGCGTGCCAAATTTTCTCGTCTTTTGAAGGGCGCACCTGGGACCCCAGCAGTTTTGAAAGAACCATTCCCTTCCCAATAGATGCAAATGGTAGACCAGGCTCAATCATCCGGTAGCTCTTAGCTGTTAATTATTGGAACGCAATTCGTTTCCATCACCACGATAACGAAATATTACCCAATCCATCCAAGGCTCCTATGGAACCAGAAGTCCCAGATCACTCTTCCTCTTCCACGCCTCCTACCTCTGGTCCTATCCAGATCGAGAGACTGATTAGTGACTCCATCATCTAACCACCCCCAAAAGGTGTTCTTCAGAAATTGTCTTACAATCTGAATGCGAGAGCAGCACAGCACTACAATATTGTAGAAGATCTAGCTCAGGCAACTTTGGTGATGTCAGCTTTGGAGGTACTTTAGTCATACATGTTGGAACAGGGTCTCCTAAAGCTGCAAATTTTGTCCATTTTTGTATATTTTTTGTATTATTTAGTCTAGCGCAGGGGTTTTGGGGTGGGTCAAAGCCCTGAATGCATTGTAACGGGTCAAGGGTAGACCAAGAGTCCGCAAACCACGGCTTGCAAGCCATTGGATGTGTAGGCTAAATTGGTATAAATAGATGAACCTTGTTTAGTCTTAAAGTAGGAAAGAATGGAGATTGATGTTAAGCACGAATTTTTAGATCTGTTGTTGGGTTGTTTGGGGAAGGACTCCTGCTGGCTATGTGCACAGAGATCCTCAGTCCTGTTGTGTGCAGACCCTATTGGCTATGTGCGCAAGCGGTATTTTGGGATTGTAAGAAGATTTTGGTATTAATATATATACGCGAGGTACTGTTGATATCTGATGTTATGTGGATCTGTCTTGTTATGATTGATTCAAACTTGGGTTGTATGATTAAGCTACGAAAGTATCTATTTGATAGCTGTGAAAGTATCTTTGTTTATGTTATATGAATCTATGATCTTTTAATTTCTGCGATTATAGTTGCTATGCTGATAGATTGGTATTACGCACGTGGATGCGAAGGTAATTACTAGATATGTGCTCTGTTATATAAGCCTGTAACTAGGTATGTTAAATGCGAGCTTGATAAGCTGGGAACGTAGATCTGCTTAACTTACCTACTCTCTCTCAGGGTGTAGAAACCTGGTTCCAACACCCTCCCATACTACTTGAAGTAAGACTTTGGCCTGCGCAAGCAGGTCACTACCGAAAGGGCCAGTAGTATCGGGGTTTGTTGGCAAACCTTAACCTCCGAACCTATTTCAGGACCCCTCAAGCCAACAAATGGTTCTGTTGCCAAGACCAGGATCATTTTGAGACAGAGATCGGGTAATGCCAAGAACATATTGGAGACCTGATAAGAAAGAGATCGACGAGTGGTTCGAAAAGAAAATTTAGGAATTCGTAGTAAGGGAGAATCGCAGTACAAAGATGACCAAAGAAAAGTGGAATAATAAGTACATTTTCACAGAGATATACGAAATTTTCTTTGTGACATTTGCGACCGAGCTTCACGAGTGGCTCGCAAGGCTAGTATATTTCCAGAAGTGTTGGAAGGACGAACGAGTCAGGCAGTGGAACCCAGAGATGATTCAACAGTTAGAAATGACTGATAACACCATCACTCACATGGTATATCACTAGGTGGACAGTGTGATAGGATGGTTTTAGAAAAAAATTGCAATTAATCAATTTTTGTCCTACTCTAAGGTAGAACGAAGGTTCTCAAGGGTTTCCGGGGTAAGTTTCTAAAAACTCTTCCATTACTGATTAAGATCTTATTGTGCGAAAAGAGCATTTTGTGCAGCCATACAGAGTGAATGAGCTCAAATCAAAGTAAGGGTACAACACGCAGTGGTAAGTACTACAGAACTAACCAAGAAGGAGATAGATTTGTCTATAGTCCAGTAAGGGATTCTGCTGCACAAGACTCTCCGACTACACCAATGTTGAGCCAAAACAAAGGTAAGAACTCACCCATACATCCTCCCCACCAGAAGATGAGATGGCCTCACACATGAAGCTACTTACCTTCAAGGGCGTAAGGGATGAAGACATGGACCGGTTCTAGTTTATTGCAGGATCAGTGTGGACTGCGCAGAACATGGCTAGTGACGTTGTGAAAAGGGCACAGCTATCCCTTGCATTTTAAGGAAGAGCCTTGGACTGGTATATGCGATACATAGCTCAGCATGCAAATGCGACCATCGAAGAGATTAATAATGCCTTGAAACAACAGTTCAAGAAGCCTAAGTCCTACTCTCAGATAGTGAACGATCTAAAAGATTTCAAGCAAGGACCAACTGAGTCTGTATGGGAGGCTGACCAACAGTTAATGAAGGTAATTAGAGAAGGATGGGTCCCCATGTGATGACGGGTAGCACACAGAGTGGTTCATTCCTATGCTGCTGCCCCACCTGCATGGGCCAATGGTACATCAAGCCATTGGACTGCAGGAAAAGGCCTTAGAGATTGCGATGAAGTTGGAGGTTGCGCTAAGGGACGATACCTAGTTAGGAGTACAAAAAATACAACGAAAGTTAGAGGCAATGCATATGGAGATCCAGAATCTGCGAAAGGAATGAGGAACAGAGGCTAGCCCTGACAGATGGTCCATACGATGCAGGGTGAATGGCCACACCAAGGATAATTCTCTGCTACTAGAAGATTACATGCAGGCTGGGGGACCCAGCATGTTGTGTCCTAGGGAAGTTGCAGGGCCAATTGGGTTGGTGCTGTGTTGCGATGATTGTCGCGTGGCTGGGTTGCATGATACCAACCATTGCCCCTGCCCTGCCGCATATGTCTCTGAATTGAAGCAGTAATGGTGCAGGTTTTACAAATCTGGAGGACATGATGAGAAAAACTGTCGAACCTATGATCTGATGATAGACAGAGGAAACCTATATAGGGTACAATCAGACCCTTCTTCACCAAAATCCCCCTCTGGTTTGAGTGGCTCCCCAGCTAGGGGTAGGGGAGGGGGCCGAGGTGGAAGCGCAGGTAGGGGGAGAGGACAACTGATTTTCTATAACTGTGGGGAAATAGGGCACTTTGCAAGGGATTGCATGAACCCTACGAGATAATCCTGTAGGTAATGTAGACAGATGGATCATGTGATTGAATATTTCCAAATTTTGATAGCCAAGATGCAGGAGAAGCAGCAAACACCTACACATAATGTACAAAGGATCAAGGCAGAACCTCAAGATGAAGGACCAAGCGTTAATGTGATAACACGTAGTGGCATGGCCACCGGAGGGCCTGCGGAGAAGGCTGAGGTGGAGCCTCTTATCTTTAAAGCAGCCATTAGGCAAGAAGGTTTGGCTTACAAAAGGAGAAGGAAACCTTTGTCGCAACTCGTCAAGACTTTGCTAAGGTTGTGGCATCTGACCCGCAAGCCTCCATGAACCTTAAAGCAGATGAGGAAGTTAAAAAATTCCTGCAGACGTGTATGAAGCTACTATGCAACAAAAGGGCCATAGAAAGCCTTCGAGCTTTAATCGACAACTACGCAGAAAGAACAACCCCAGCCATGGAGGTTAAGAATGTGCGCAAACTATATAAGCATAAGAGACGCACTAGTTAGGAGATGCGGTTGACTGCGCAGATTGGTGATTATGAGATGGATTAGGTTATTCTAGACCTAGGATCATATGTGAACGTACTACCTAAAAAAACTTGGCAGCGAATGGGAGAACTTAAGTTAGAATGGTCCATTATCCAGTTTCACATGGCCAGTCAACAGAAGATCATCCCGTTGGGAAGACTATCAAAGATCGTGGTAGATATCGTAGGAGTTAAGGTCCAGGCTGACTTTGAATTCATTCATATTGTCAAAGATGCGGACCCCTATCCTGCACTCCTAGGATTGGACTGAGCAATCGATATGCATGTTATTATCAATTTAAATAAAAGAAGCATGGTGTTTGAAAGTGAAGGAACACAGGTGATCGTACCACTAGACCCCGCAGAAGGAAAAAGGTACACAGAGCCAATACGTGAGGAAGGGGAGGTGGATCACATCTATAAGTTAACTACGAGGGAAAAATACTAGATCAATCCTACAGCTGACGGTGTGCTTTGCTGGGAAAAAGATAGCGAATGCTCCTCGGACTCTGACGGAGAAATAGAAAACTAGAAAAATCGGTTGCATGATGTCTCTGCAGTGCGCTGCCTACGAATCACAAGGGACTTCCGTTTTATATCCTCAAAGGTAAGAGAATTTCCCTACTTTGATGGTTCTAGTAGTATAAAAGAATTTTTGCGAACATTTGAAGCTGACGTTCCCAGAGAATGAAGGCTATGGGCCCTTAACCTAGCTATGCACGCAACACCTACAAGATGGTGGTACAGACATAAGGGGGAATTCCAGGGTTGGGAGGAATGTCGAGATATGATGATCCTACGATTTGAGCCTTTGGCCAACATACGCGTCAAGATATTTCTTGGCCCAGGGGATCCACGCGAACATTTTTTCACATGGATGGAAAAATGGTGGGATCGCCCTACAGAAGAATGGGTTCACTTGTTTATTCATGCCTTGGGACCAATTCCCACCGTATGGTACTTCGATGTGGAGCTACATCAACGCACCCGCCATTGGGAAACCTTAAAGGATAAATTTATGGGGGCATTCGGGTTAACAGGAGGATCAGAGGCACTTGACGAAGATCTATAGGATATAGATACCTTTTTATTTAGTGAATCCAGCCCCTACGCAGCAGTGGGGATACCAACATGGGAAACATAGATGCAGGATATTGTCAACTGCTGCAATATCACCATAGAAGGATGTGATGAAGATCCACGTAATGTCTCGATCCCAGAATCAGAAGGGGAGCACACAGTTGCAGGACCTCCGCTATACACTGTGGATGTTACGAAGCCTCTGAAGCTATGAGAAGTTAACATTGGCACGGAGGAGAAACCCAAGTTGGCTAAAATTGGGGATTACTGGGATGATGAGATAGTAGGTAAGGTTGCAAAACTACTCACGGAATATCAAGACTTATTTCCAACAAATTTTTCGGAGCTTAAGGGGATCACAGGGGACTTAGGGGTTATGCGCATCACACTGAAACCAGAGGCGTGCCCTATAAAGCAGTGCCCTTATCAGCTGAACCCTAAGTATAAGCAGAAGGTTAGGGAAGAAATCGATAAAATTCTCACCGCAGGTATCATCGAACCAGTCGAACAGTTAGACTGGGTGAGTCCTATGGTGGTTCAGGAAAAGAAGACGA
Organism: Pinus albicaulis; assembly: GCA_034641835.2. Taxonomy (NCBI): domain Eukaryota; kingdom Viridiplantae; phylum Streptophyta; class Pinopsida; order Pinales; family Pinaceae; genus Pinus; species Pinus albicaulis. The sequence continues at coordinate 1,013,669,339 of CM076575.1, read as the reverse complement.
AGGGGGGAATCCGCATCTCCGTGGACTTGCGCAAGCTGAATGATGCATGCGTACATGATCCTTTCCCAACACCGTTCTTCGATGAGATCCTGGATAGCATAGGAGGCCAGGAGGCGTATTCATTTACTGATGGGTTCTCAGGGTACCATCAAATCAAAATTGCAACTTAAGATCACAGCAAAACTACATTTGCTACCGAATGGGGATCCTTTTAGTATATGGTCATGCCGTTTGGACTCGAAAATTCTCCTGCCATCTTCTCGCGGGTAGTAGTCGTAGTGTTCAAAGAGTTCATCCATAAATTTCTAGAGGTATACTTTGGTGATTGGACTGTCTTTGGCTTAGTAAATATGCATGTTTTGAACATGCACATGATGTTGGATGCCTGTCAAAAGCACCATATTTCCCTGAATATCAAGAAGCATATCTTCTGCGCACCCTTTGGAATCTTTCTCGACCATATAGTTTTCTGACAAGGGCTGATGGTGGACCCTGCGAAGGTTGCAATGATCATCAATATGAAAACCCCTACGACTGAGAAGAAGTTGTGCTCAATCCTCAGATATATGAGCTATTATAGAAATTTCATTCAAGGATACGCGTTGATCACAGCCCCTCTGGAAAAGCTGCTTAAGAAGGATGTTTCATTATTTTGGGATGACAAGTGTCAGAAGAGCTTTGAGCTACTCAAGGAAAAGATGGTCTCTACACCTATCCTTATTTTTCCTGATTAGGCGAAGGTATTTCATGTTCACGTTGATGCTTCCAGAATCGCCCTAAGATCAGTCCTTATGTAGCCTGGAGAGGGAGACATTGATCACCCAATTTCATTCGCTAGTCGAAAATTCTTGGGTGCAGAGCGCAACTATGCCACCACGGAGCGGGAAGGATTGGCCATGGTTTATGAATTACAGAAGTATTAGAATTACCTGTTACGGGGACACTTCAAAATGTTTACAGATATTTCGGCTTTGAAATACCTGGTGAATAAGCCTGTGTTGGGGGGGGGAATCTGCTGATGGCTTCTCTTGTTCCAGGAGTATGAATTTGAAATCATTGTCAAACCAAAAAGGTTGAATGTTGGGCCAGACCACTTGTCCCGAATTGAGACTGGCGAGGAACCAACTAACCTGGAGGAAGGATTTCCTGATGCAGTCGTTTTCTATTAAGGTAGTCGATGCACACTTCACTGACATTATTCAGTTGCTGACTACAGGCATGGAACCCGTGGAGTATTCGGAGCAACAGAAGAAAGAATTGGTAACCCGCACTGCAGACTTTACCATTATCGTTGGTCACCTCTATAATATGGGAGCAGATGAAGTGTTGCAAAGGTACGTTTTGGAACATGAACGGCATGCTATCTTGGCAGAAGCCCACGATGGGGTGGTAGGAGGTCACTACGCAGGTAATTCCGCAGAGCGGAAGATCTTAAGAGTTGGATTATGGTGGCCTACCCTGCATAGGGGCTATCATGACTATTTTAAGGCCTGTAATACATGCCAACGCACTGAAAGGTCGTCCCGCAGGGATGAAATTCCCCTCCAACCACAAATGGCCCTACAAGCATTTGACAAGTGGGCCATCGATTTCGTAGGACCTATCAACCCACCCGGAAAGAATATAGGTGTGCGTTACATTATAACTGCTACTAATTATGTCACTAGGTGGGCCGAGGCACAAGCAGTGAAGGACTGCACTGCAGATACCACTGCGCACTTCATCTTTGAGTAGATTTTGACCAGATTTGGATGTCCGAAAATCTTGATGAGCGATATAGTTACGCACTTTGTCAATGAAACAATACAGGCATTGATGGAAGAGTTTCAGATCCATCATGCGAAAAGAACTCCATATCATCCTCAGGAAAATGGCACGGTCGAAGATTTTAATAAGGTCTTGGAGCACGCACTAACCAAGGTCTGTAACGTTGATTGCCGCGACTGGGATGTGCACATTCCGTCTATTCTATGGGCTTACAGAACCACCTGTAAGAAGTTGACAGGGAAAACATAATTTAGGATGGTCTATGGTAAGGAGGCCGTTATGCCCTTGGAATATATGGTTCCTAGCCTACGCATCACGGCCTTCACAAATATGGTCGATTTGGATATCATGGAGGAGCGGTTAGCACATCTTGTGGCTTTGGAGGAAGACTGTTTCAACGCCAACTTCCATTAGCAGGTTTAGAAGGCACGTGATAAGGCATGGCATGATCGACATATTTGTCAAAAAACCTTTGCGGAAGATGACTTAGTCCTGCTATATGATATCCAGTTTGCGAAACACCCAGGGATGTTTCGACAGCACTAGCTTGGGCCCTATACAGTTAAGGAAATCATGGATGGCGGAGCTATTCGACTAGCCACCCTGCACGGCGATATGCTACCTGGCTATATCAATTCTAGTCGGCTCAAACCATATCAAATCAAATGAATATATGGCTGGAGTAGCTGTATGAAGTGGGATAGCTCCACCAAGGAAGGTAAGTGTAGCAAGTACCATGCTCCGCGTAGGAGACAGCTGCAGGATTGGAAGCCCGGGGGAGTGCGCCGAAAACATAAGAATAAACTCAGAACACAGCAGGTGTGCTAGAAGCGCAAAAGGTATTCTAAAAGCGCAAGGGTGTGTTGGGAGCGCAGGGGTGCACTAAGAACACTAAGGGTGCGAAAACTAGCCATTGGAACAGTCAAATTGGGTGAAAAGAAGAAATTACCGTTGGAAGGAGCGGGCGGCTGGCATTTAATGAGGTGATTTCTGGAGATTTTTTACCATTTACTTGATGGTAAGTTCCAATTGAAGTTTACCCTAACGTTGGGCGATCACCAAAGCTATAAAATGAGCAGGATAGATCAAACAAGGGTTCTGTATCGCTTGAATAGCTTGTAATTGGCATGCTTGTCCTTGATGAATTTGTGCTATAAGAATTTCTATGCCTATAGCATCTCTTTCATGTCTGAACAACCTACGCCCTCTGACAGTAGCAATCCCAATTTTGTCTTTCACGCCAGGATGATGGCCACAAATCCTGCTACACCCTCGGAACCAGTGACCTCGGTGGAACAAGGTGTTGTGCTCAACTTAGTGTTCCTAAATTGAGGTCATAAATTATCAACCAGGGTCAGTAAACTGCTGAAGTGAGGTGCACTATATGTGCCTAGGTATTTGTTTCTCACTATGTTGTGTTTAGTGTTTTTATGATGTTTTTGGTTTTGTGGTTTTATGTTAAGAAGGAAAAGAACTAAGTGTTGAAAAAGAACAGTTGTTGGTCACACTAAAAACAGAGCAAAACCTATACTAAAGAACAGAAAATGCAAAGTTTGATATTGACTCATAGCAAGAAAATAAATCACAACATGAACTCAATAACTCATAACATAAACTCATCCAATTCATTCATTAGAAATATGTTGGAATATCTTGAGAAAAGGACAAGTTTAGTACAAATTAGGTTCTCCTAAGTAAACAACCATCTTACAATATTACAAGGAATCTCATCCATGGCTAAAAGTTTATTGGAACACAATCGGAAAAAGATTATTTGTAGCACAATAAGATTTCTACTCTGAATTAACTTGTCATGCTAAGGTCAATCCATTTTACAACTCAACTTGTCACTCCTAAGCCTCATTCGAAAGTTAGAGATTTTCTAAAATAGTTTTTTGGGAAAAGGCTTATTTGTGAAATTGCAAAGGATTGCAGAACAATCAAGGCCCTAAACTGATATCACTAACTCGCTCCTATCCATATGATGATGCATAAATAGAAAGTCAGAACAAGATTATTTTGTAAACAATGAAGGCCGTGAAGTCTAATTTTGACAGTTAACACAACTTAAAGAACAATGGATAACACTGAACTAGAATGCAATTGATCAAACTTGAAACACAGTGATCACAACTAAACTAAAATTCTTTTAGCCTAACTTTGAAATACAGTGCACTGGAACTGAACTAGAATGTCACTAATATAACTTAAAGTACAGTGAACAGAGTTATACTAGAGTGCCATTATCAAACTTGAAACACAGTGACAGAATTAAACTAGAGTGACATCTACCTCCGGAGTACCACAACTAGACTAAAGATGCAACTAATCACTAAAATGTCTCAGCTCTGTGTCATTCGGAATTAGTGGTATTTTAGAATAATTTATGGAACAGGACTGGCTGCAACATGTTATGTAAATGAGCATGAAAGCATACAATTCAAAAAAACACAACAAAGCTCTAAAACACCACAGCTATGTCTCATCTAGAGTTAGTGATATTTTGGAAGAGTTTATAAGATCACGACTAGCTGTAACAACTGATGTAATTGAGCACAAAATCATAAAATTCAGAGAAATGTAACTAAATCCTAAATACTACAGTTATATCCCATCCAATGTTAGCGATATTTTGGAAGGGTTTGTAAGGATAAGACTAATTGTGGCATCCGCTGCAAGTAAGCATAAAAACACAAAGTTCAGAAAATTGATTAAACTATGAATGAAACAAGGCTAAGTTACTTATCTAAACCATATGAACAAAGCTTCTCAGGTAGCAGGGGCCCTCTGCCATAGGATCAGCATGCAAATCTACTCAAGATTGACTCAGCTCTTGCAATAAAGTGATGCTTCTTTCATTAAAGGAGAAATTCTTCAAAACAGAGTATTTACGATCTTCTAAGATCTAGCAATAAAACATAAAATCTAGCTCTTGTTTCTCGGTCTCCCAAGCCATACTTATAATAAAATTACATAACTGTCTTTAAGATAAAACAGGAATAATTTTCTTTCCCAACTAAAATCAAACTAGGACTCTGGTGGTGGCCTCGTACTATGATTAAGGACATCTGTGAAGTCCTTGTCCTATTAGAAGTTTATCTCCTAGTTTTGGTTTCCCACGTGCATAACCACCTGTAGACTCAAGCTCAGACTTCATGGAGAGAAATAAATGATGGGGGAGTGATGTGGAATACGACCATATGTGTTTTTCCTTGAGGTGACACCTGGAACCTGCATAAACATGAGAATGGCTGTGGAATAGGCAATTGGCTACAGAATGACTGCATTCTGTAGCCGAGTCTAGTAAAAAATTGCTACAATAACAAAATCATGAAAACATAGCAAGTTAGTCATTATATACATTCTTAAAGTAATCCTAATCAATCCTATTGATCATTTAAGCCTGTAATTGATGAGGGACAAAGGAAATGAAGTGAAATGTGGTGGAAAAGAAGGACATCTTTGGGGCCAAACACAAGGAACTGAGGAAGTGGTGGAGATTGAGTCTGAAGCTGAAGAATTTTTCTCCATGCCAGTCACAAAGAAGGGAAAAGAAAAGGCAGAAGGCTTAGGGAAACCCCCAAAACCCAAGAAATGGGCTGCAAGGAAGCCCCGTACTTCACCGAGAAACATAAAATCTCTGCGGGCGCCCCAGGTGCGTGTTGCTCAGGAGGAGGCCCAGCCTGCTGAACCGATCAACTATTTACCTCCCTTCGTCCAGCTGCACAGGACCTCGCCGCGCACGCTAAAGAGCCTTGACAGCCTAATCACTTATCTGTAGATGCCGCTGACCTTGGGAGAGGTCCCCGTCATTGGTGAACCTTTTGGAAGGCTCCATGAGATGAAATTTGATGATCACGACTTGGCCAGTTTGGAGGCCTTCCCTGAGCTAGCACCTGAGTTATACCTTGACACGATTCAGGCAGACGATGGGATCAAAAAATTTCCCCAGCGTCGGGTGCATGGATTTTCCAGGTCCGAGCTCCTGAACTTGCTAAAGATGCCACACTTCGGTCACTACAACGTCACGAACCGGCTAGCTCAATAGTTTCTCGCCCTAATTCATGATGGCCACCTGTGGATCCAGGACAGGATCCCCATCGATGTTGCGCTGGTTCATAGAATTACTGGCCTTCCCATGAACGGATCGAACCCTCTAGAGCGCGTGGGCAAGAAGTATGAGGGGGAAACTGCTGAATAAATGCGCAAAACCCACCATGTGGAGCGAAATACTCGAGGCTTTATAATCAATTCCATCAGCGACCAAGGCATGCAGTTGGGCACCATGTTGTTGGCGTGCAAGATGATGAGAAATTTTCAGGTCACCTCTGTCACCGCATATGTAATTCAGTTAGCGGGCCAATGCGATAAAAGGATAGCTTCAATTGGGCCCAATATTTATGTGATGAATTTCTGGCTAATGTCCGAGAGTCCTAGGAGCAGGGACGAGCCTTTTTTTATTCCTCGTTGTTGCTCCTCATAGTGTTGGTCGCCTAAGAAGCCCCTGCAGAGTCATTCCTCCCTTAGCTCACCCCAAACATATGCGAAGGGGCTCGTTATGCGCACTTGTGGGACTCCAAGGATGCGCAACACATCGAGGACAACCAAGTATTCTGGGTCCTCTTCCAGAGTAGCTTGGCAGCAGCTATCAATTCCTGATCGCGCTTGTTGCACACAGTATATGAAAGATACAAGAGCATTGCGTCCTTCCAGATAACTATGCACAATATCCAACTTCAAGGCCGCAAGGATAAAGCCTGGACCTCACTCCCTTATATGGTAGCTGCTATAGGGTAAAATGCTTGGGTTGTTGGTTATCGAATATCCCTCTCAGGGCTTTCCGGTGCCCGAGGCAGATAGTAAGATTAGTTGTATAGTTCACAAAGATGGCACATACATATTCATATTTAACTTAAAACAAATTGATAGAATAAGATGGAATATTACCTCTTTAATGATCTTGGAGTCCCTTGGAGAGCACTAGGCAGCGAAGCAGGAGTTCTCCTTCACCAGCTCCAAATCTTGGCCCTGCAATCAATTAAAGCACCCGTGTAATCTCTACCATAACATGCATTTCCTATCAATTAAGTCAATATATAATAAACATTTAAACTATGCATATCTAAGCCATTCATCTCATGCTATATAATTTATTAAATAACAATGACAATATCAACGCATAGAATGGACAAAACAGATACAGTTCTATTGATTTATAAAAAGGAGGATTATAACCGTCGGTTGTACCAAGCCCTCCTCAGCCTTCCAATCTCTCTATCTCTTAAATTGGTGATGTCTTGATCAAAAAGTTCTCAATCAACCTCTTTGACCTTTGACCTTCACACTACAACAATGATCTCTACTTCACAAGTATTCAAAAACTTTGACAATCCTTCGACCTTGAACCAAGAGCCTTCAACTCCATTTTATAGGAGATGGAGAGAGCAATCATTGCCCTTCTCTTTCCACCAGTTCTGAATAGAAAAAACCAAGATTTTTCTTCAACCTCCATGCTTTTGCCTTCTTTGAGAGTTCAGTTGTTTATGCCAAGGCCCAAAAAGAGTTAGTGCTTTGCAGTTTCCTTTTTGTACTACCTCTCTTGTGAGAAAAAGCTGGAGATTCAAATCATTCTCCGCAGGTTTTTCCTGTTTCAAACTTAAAACATGGGTAACGCTGCCCTCTAGTGTAAACAGAGCATTGCTCTTGCCACTAACACATCCTATTCACATATTAGCTGCATTATAATGCTCTTGTGTTGTTATAGTGAGGCGTTACCTTGGCAGAAATAGGTTTTATTTAGGTCTTTATATTCCTTCCATATTTATCTTCTCCTCTGAGCTGATGAGGAGGTATTTTGACCTGTAACAGTAGCAGATGAAGAAATTTACAATGTAATTGCACTCTGGCCTCCTAAATGGAAGATCTACTTCAAAACTGATGCGAAGGGCACCGAAGGAACTAGCACGACGCAAGTAATCCCACCGGTCCTCATTAAGGATACCGGACGACCAAGAAAGATTACAGGGAAGGACACGGGCGCAGCGGCACAAAATGATGCGCAACATAAACAAACCACTGAGAAGCCTGTCGAGGCAGAGACTCAGGTATATTCACAGCCAGATCTGGGTATAGAAGGATTCCATGTAGGAGGAGCTGCCTCCCCCTGCGGCACGAAGCGAATAAGTGAGCCTGTCAAAGGACCTCGAAATAAGCAGCACTCGCAGTGGGCTGAGCGAGATGAGATAGTCACGCTGACCGATGGGGACCTCAAACAAATTTCTGATGCGATCACTTTGGCCACAAAATATTGATGGTTATCCTTCAAGGAACAGCAAAAAACTGCGATCGACACTCTTCAGGCCGAGCTCTGTGCCCTGTAGTTGAAAATAGACACGCTACAGACTAGTGTGACTCAGGTACGCACGCCCTCGGCCACCAGTAGTGCAGCACTAGTTACAGAAGAAAGTTGCCTCTGTTCCTTATCTGGCGTAGCCCTCACACCTGGGAATGTAAGTCCAGGCTGATGCAGAAGTACAACTAAACTTAGCCAAGCTGCCACATGAGCCATTGCAGGCTCTCCATACTTCTTTTTTTCAGGAAATTCACCATTGGACCAACGAGTGCACTAGCAGCTCAGTGTGGCTGAACAAACAATCGATGAAAAGAATGCTAAAGTGTGCCTCACTACCCGGTAGCAAACGGAGCTCAAAAACTTGATTCACTGACTCTACACATATGTTACAGAAGAAATCTCGGCCACAACCACCCCCCAGGCTAATATTGAGGGGTTGGTCGCAGCATTGAAGGCCTCGAGGATGGAATTTCAGGTTGTTAAAACACAGATGGAGTAGCAAATTGTAGATTTGTAGGCTAAGTTGCAGCCCGAAACACCTTCGGAGGTATGGGACCAGCGAGCTGCGCTGGTTACCATGGCTATAAAAGTCATTACATGGAAAATCACTCAGGGCGCCCAATTACTGGAAACAACCATGCAGCTATGGACCAAGTTCTAGTGCGATCCGATCTTGCGAGAAATAAACCAGGACCTATGGCAGAAGGAAGAATCATTTGAGAAGATAGAGGCCACATTACCCACCTTGGTTCCTGCTCAATCCTTGGCACGGGTGTGAACCATCCACACCCTCCAAAATGATATTGAGGAACTCCAGCATAAGAAGAAAGTTCTCGGTGACCACCTGAAGCCTTAGGCTTCCGAAACCCTCAAGCTCTTGCAGGATGTTGGTGTTGTTGTTAAGCAGCTAAACCAGACTCTGGAAAGCATCACCGCCGCAACGGAAGGCCCGACTTTGCATAAGTTGGCAGATATTGAGCAGAATGCTGCAGCTCAAAGTGAAGGTGTGTTTCCCTCGTTAGCCGAAGTGATCAGACTGCTACAAGTGCAGGTGGAGAACCCACCATCGCAGTGACTCGAGACGAGTCACAAGATTGTGTTGGAGGACTGTTGGAATAGCGTCTCCTAAAGCTGTGAATTTTGTCCATTTTTGTATATTTTTTGTATGATTTAGTCAGGCACAGGAGTTTTGGGGTGGATCAAAACCGCGAATGCATTGTAACGGGTCAAGGGTAGACCAAGAGTCCGCAAACCATGACTTGCATACCATTGTATGCGTAGGCTACATCGGTATAAATAGATGAACCTTTTTTAGTCTTAAAGTAGGAAAGAATAGAGATTGATGTTAAGCACGAAGTGTTAGATCTGTTGTTGGGTTTTTTGGGGAAGGAATCCTCCTGGCTGTGTGCACAGAGATCCTTAGTTCTGCTATGTGCAGACCCTTTTGGCTATGCGCGTAGGCAGTATTTTGGGATTGTAAGAATATTTTGGTATTAATATATATATATATATATATATATATATATATATATATATATATATATATATATATATATGCGAAGTATTGTTGATATCTGATGTTATCTGGATCTATTTTGTTATGATTGATGTGAACTTGGGTTGTATGATTAAGCTGCGAAAGTGTTTGTTTGATAGCTACGAAAGTATATTTGTTTATGTTATATCAATCTATGATATGTTAATTTTTGTGATTATAGTTGTTGTGCTGATAGATTGGTATTACGCACGTGGATGCGAAGGTAATTACTAGATCTGTGCTCTGTTATATAGTCCTGTAACTAGGTCTATTAAATGTGAGCTTGATAAGCTGGTGTTGACGTGAAAATTTGTCCAGCCAACAGTAGGGGATCTCCCTGGTAGAAAGTCCCAATTAGACTTTGAACCGTTTGTGATAGGGATCCTGTCCGGGGGTGTGGGTCCGGCTAACGCTAAATACTCCTTCTTCTGGACACAAATGAGCCCTGCAGAGTTAAAGGTGTACAGTTATCGAATGATACAAGACAAATATCGATGATTTTTAATGAGCATAAAAACTAAAAATAGCAAGATATAAAAGAAAACACGCAACTGAAAAATATGTTGTTAGCAGCGTATCATTAAGTTTGTGTTTGTAAGATTGTTCAAAACATAGAAGAAATATTTCTGCCTGGTAAGAAAAACTTACGCGTACTGGGCATTTTCGTGAATGAGATAGATGTCAATAATAAAGTTACTAACATATCCTATGCAAATAACATACCATCATATACACATACAGTAAGCTGAAATGCATAAAGAGTATAATCAGAAAACACAGATCAATTAATCATAAGATATCAGACATATACGAAGAAATACTCATAGTATTGACACATTGAATTCCATCAGATCCAATAGTGGATTTAAAACAAATGCTTGTATTCATTCATAATAGGTCGTTTAATGCTTTACAACTCTCTTCTCTCCTTTGGAGTCCAAAAAAAAAGGTCTTTTACAAGTCCCCGAATGGGGTATATATAAGACAAAATTGACCCTTGGGGGGCCCTGACTCTTCACCTTCTTGTCTGTTGGGCTGCCTTGCGACCTGAATGGAAGATGCGACTTGCAACCTGAATGGACAATGTGACCTGTGACCTGGTCGTGGAAGGTGCGACCTGCGACCCCTTCTGTAGGCTATGCCTTGCAATCTAATCATGGGAGCGTGCGTGTGATTGCTAGGTCGGGAACATCAACTTGTTGCTCTTTGAGGAAATTCTGCCATGCACGATAATCTGCAGCGATTGGGGAGATCAAAGGATTATCTTCCCTTAACCATTGTAGGCATTCTAAGGCATTCAGAATCAAAGTCTCCCTCTTTATTGTGACATGGTTAGATAAGGAAGCCAGTTTGGTGTAAATCCAAACTGGCGTTACAAAAAACTTAACCAAGTTCTCCTGTGACGTGGGAAGATCAGGTGTAGTGGCGGCTTGTCTGATAGGTTGTAGAAATGATTGAATCTCTTGATCTACCTGTCCCCGTGTCTTTTCCTCGCTCAATGCACCTAAAGAAGGAATATTGTGCAGTTCATGCATCGAGTCAATGCCACTGATCAAATGCTCATATGCGGACATCCCCTTCTCCATATCTTTAAATAATTTCTCCTTAGATTGCACCTTCATGTGAATTTGGACCTTGTCATTCTGAGTGTGAATCCAATATTTCTTGGGCAAGGTTTCCGGAGCCTATGGATATCTGCTTGTCCACTCTATCATTCTATCTAAAGCGGCAGAGGCCTCTTTCAGTTGCTCATTTATCTTCTTTGTTTCCACTTGGGCTCTTAGGAGGGGTGCGACTGTTTGCTTTATGGTGAACATCTCCCCATAAACCTGCTTCATGGTGGCTTCCAGTCTCACCAACTCTCTCTAGACGGTAAGCGGTACTTCGTTAATAAGGGTGTTTTTGTCTTGGAGTTGTTGGATTTCTTCCCTTAGTGCTCTCTTTTCTTGCTCTGACCTAGCTTCTCTTTGTTCAGAGTCCTGTAATCTATTTTGTAGGGAAAGGATTTCCCTACTCATCCGGCTCACATTTTCTTCTGTGGCTGCGGAAAAATCAGTTTCGGCTGATGCTATCATCACTGGGTTGGTCCTAGTGTCTAGGACTATATCCTTTTCCGTCGTGGCTGTGAATGGGGTGGTATGGTTCCATGCTAGGCATCTCCTCTTTTCCTGCTGGATCTTGAAGGTGAACTAATCATATGTGAGTCTCGTCAGGTTGAACACCTCCTCCTCTTGTCCTTTAGAGGAACCTAGCTCTGAGAGTGCAAAACGTGTGTTAATTGCAGGTACTTCGATGGGCGGTAGCTCGATCTGTACTACTGTTACTGGGGGAGGTGTCTCAGTGTATTTTGATCTTTGATCCTCTTCATATTTTCTCTTTTGTTCTTCTTCCTCCTTCAATCGTTGTTTCGCCTCCACCTTATCCTGTTCTGCCTTTTGCCTGCGCTCCGCTTCTGCTTTTTCTTCCTCTTCTTCTTTCCTTTTTCGTTCAACTTTTGCCCTTGTTTCCTCTTCTTCCTTCCTTTTCCGTTCAACTTCTGCCTTTGTTTCTTGCTCTTCCTTCCTTTTCCGTTCGGCCTCTACCTAATCCAATTCTTTCTTGAGCTGTCGTTCGGCTTCTTCTTTCACTTCCTGCTCTTCCTTCCTTTTCCGGGCATCTTCCGCCTGTTTCTTTCTCTGTTCTACCTTCAGGTTTTTCTTACGCTTATCTTCACCTTCTTTCACTTTCTTTTCAGCTTTTAGCTGAGCTTCTACTTCTTTTTCTTTCTGTTGGGAAGTAGAGATGTGGCCTGTGTTAGTTCGGGGCATCTTGGCTTGGGAAGAAGACGCGCCTCCCAACTCACAAATTCTTTCCTCCAGAGTATGATCATCTTGATCCTCTTGATCGGTCCATGCTCCCGGGGCAAGTTCCCTATCCACGTTATACCAGTTTATTTTTGCATCCTCAGATGGGCGTTCAGTATGTTGGTAGCTCCATTTGAACTTGGCCCGTTTACAGTGGTCAGGGACTATCCTCTTAGGATCATATGTCCGGTGATCCAAAGGCCCCAGGTAGAATCCTTTTATTTTTTCAGCTTTCACCTCTACCTCCCTAAAATCCTTGACTGTGTAAGCACCAATGGCAAGCGGCAATGTGGGCCACAGCTTTTTCTTACCTTTGGTAAGGACCTTTGAGAATTTGGAATTCATTTGATAACATACTTCCTGAAGAAGCATCTTTCCAGTCACGAATCAGGGCAGAGCACGGGGAGTCTTGAATGAACCAAAGACTCGAATAAAGGTGCATTTTGAAAATGGAAACCAATGTGCTACCTTGACTAACATTTCCATGGCTCACCAGGACATGCATGGGGTATCCTGACCGAACAACTTCCCGTAGAGTGCAGGGATGAAACTGTGTGAGATTGACTCTATGTCCTGCTTATATTTAGAGTCCCAGAATACTTGCAATTCTTTGTGAATTGGGCGTGCCCGCTCCTAATCCCAGTTGTGAGCCCATCCCTCAAAGTAGCACCTGGAACAAACTACATCCAATACATAGGAGGCCATGTAAAATTCGGACGAGTATCCCTCCTCTAGTGCCAGTGTTGCAAATATGTTTGTTTTGAGAACCGCTATTAGTAAACTAGCCCAATTGAAACGGGTGCCATATACAGTGACAAAGTTCATTAGGGATACCCAGGAACCACTGAATGTGGTGGCATTGGGATGACCATATATCCTACAAAGCATAGCTTCCACTAGCTTGTAGACCTTTCTGAGGCCTGCCACTGGATACTCCTGATCCTTCTTGATTTTGAACTTCTCGGGTTCTTCCCACCATCCTCTCAGGGTGTCTGCTATGGGGACCGCATGGGTGGTGGCCCATTCCTCTGTGAATGTGTATTCCCATTTTGGAAGTGCGTAATAATACTCCGCATTCGAGCCTTTTAGATTTGCAAAAGCCTTTCCCTCGTAATCCCGAATTACCCACTTCCTGGGGTTGATCTTCTGTATGATCCATTCAATAATTTCCACACATGGGAATATAGCTGGGTAGGCACCTGCGTAGTGAAGCTTCGACCTCTTAACTTGTACATATACTTGTCGGTCGGGGAGGTCCTCTGGAAATTCTGGTTGTGTGAATTCTTGGTATTATTGGTACCAACTCGTGCTTTCTCCTTTGCTAAATGTACAGGCGGTGTCCCCATAGATCGGTGGAGGAGACGTTAGTATTTCACTTTCTGTGACCTCTATCTCTGGGCTCTTGTTTTTCTTACGAATTTCTGAAGGCCCCATGTCACTTGAGGCTGAAGATATGGAGACACACTCTAACTCTGCTTCGAGGTTCCCTGGCATGTTCATAAAACAGTCCCAGGATAAGATAGATGCCATAATAATAAATGTCTAGGTATTGCTTTTAACTCTACCCAACTGAGATCCAGGAAAGGGTGAAACTGCGACTTGGTGACCTATTTCTTGGGTCGCTGGGTCATAGAGGTTTAAACTTCACGAGGGTGCAACCTTGCAACTTAGCGACTTGCGATCGGGTCACTGGGTCGCATTGGTTTAACAATTCACGAGGGGTCCGACCCTGCGACTTAGTGACTTGTGACCGAGTTGATGGGTCGATGAGTCGCAAGGTCGTAAAATTCCAGTTTTGAGCGAGATGTGACTTAGCTACTTAGCGACCAAGGGTCGCTGGGTCGCGGGGGTTGCAAGGTCGCGGGGTTGGAGGTTGCGCTAGGGCTAGGCGGAAGATTCCGACGGCGGTGTGGCCTTTTGTTTCACTTTTTAACATAAAACAATACAAGGATTGAGTGAGGAAAACCCATAAATGAGGATGAAGTGGTCACTAGGGGAATAGACAAACATAGGGGAGGTTGGTTGGCTCCATTTATAAGCCTATGTTAGGAATGGCAGGTTTTGGATAATTGGGAAAGATTCAGGTTCAAAAGGATCTCAAATGGGAGATGCTAGATGGCTTTAAAGGGGCTAAGGTAAGTGGGAAGGGGCAAAAAATAGAAAAAAATAGAAACATCAAGACGATAAGGCAACTTGCCCGAGAAAATCGCGCTCCAGTTGGCTTATCAGAAGCGTTTTTTTTTTCTCTCCGTCGCGTGGGTGTAATGCGACCTAGCGACCCATCTATTTATAAAAGGGTCATGCATGCAGGCAATAAATGAGGTCGTTGGGTCGCAAATATCCCACACTTATGAGATGTGCGACCTCGCGACCTTGCGACCTTGCAACCTGGGGGTCACGGGGTCGATGCTATAAGTTAAAATGCTTGGGTTGTTGGTTATAGAATATCCCTCTCAGGAATTTCTGGTGCCTGAGGCAGACAGTAAGATTAGCTGTATAGTTCACAAAGAAGGCACACACATGTTCATATCAACTTAAAAAACTTGATGGAATAAGATGGAAGATTAGCTCTTTAATGATCTTGAAGGCTTTTGGAGAGCGCTAAGTAGCGAAGCAGGGATCCTTGTTCACCAGCTCCAAATCTCGACCCTGCAATCAAAAAAAGCACCCGTGTAATCTATATCACAATATACATTCCTATCAATTAAGTTAATATATAACAAACATTAAACAACGCACATCTAAGCCATTCATCTCATGCTATATAAGTAATGGAAAAACAATAACGATATCAACGCATAGAATGGACAAAACAAATACAGTTCTATTGATTTATAAAAAGGAGGATTACAACCATCGGTTGTACCAAGCCCTCCTCAGCCTTCCAATCTCTCTATCTCTCAATGTGATGATGTCTTGATCAACAAGTTCTCAATGAACCTCTTTGACCTTTGACCTTCACACTATAACAATAATCTCTGCTTCACAAGTATTCAAAACTTGGACAATCCTTCGACCTTGAACCAAGAGCCTTCAGCTCCATTTTATAGGAGATGGAGAGAGCAATCATTGCCTCTCTCCTTCCACCAGTTCTAAATAGAAAAAACCAATATGTTTCCTCAACTTCCATGCTTTTTCCTTCCTTGAGAGTTCAGTTGTTTTTGGCAAGGCCCAATAAGAGACTAGTGATTTGCAATTTCTATTTTTTACTGACTCTCTTGTGAGAAAAAGATGGAAATTCAAATCATTCTCCGCGGGTTTTTCCTGTTTCAAACTCAAAACATGGGTAACGCTGCCCTCTAGTGTAAACAGAGCGCTTCCCTAGCCACTAATGCAGCCTCTTCATTGATCAGGTGCGTTATAATGCTCTTGTGTTGTTATAGGGGTACATTACCTTGGCAGAAGTAGGTTTAGTTTAGATCTTTGTATTCCTTCCATATTTATCTTCTCCTCTGAGCTGATGAGGAGGTTTTTTGACCTGTAATAGATGCCCCCTAAAGTGTGAGGTCAGAGACGAAGACGATGGCCGAAATACTTTATAATGTGTGTAGTAGAGATAAAGAGATTGAAAGACTGAGGAGAACCTGAAACAACAACATATGTCAGAAAATATAGTAACTGCCTTGAGTCGAGCATTCCCATGCTCAGTAGCTTAATCAACATGATTTCTCTAGAACAGAGATATGAAGAATCTATCCACCGATAAGCACAATGTGGAAACGTATGTCATAATAGGATCAGGCTGAAGAAGCTGTCTCCATAAACAATATCGCAACTCGGGGAAGGGAACACAGCTTTAATGGTGTAACCTTTGCCCCAAGGTCTTGACTGCCACTTCACTTAACCTACATATTTCTCAACATGTGAATGAAGGAGTTGTCGTCGAACATGTGAGAAATCGTCTGATTAATAGTCGATAATGAAAACTGTTAACATATGCGAAGGTGGCCACCGATAATGATGATGGTCCCTAAGATGCACAGTACAATCTAGCGAGTGTGAATAAAAAGAGTTGAAGTCAAACACTCGTAGAATCATTTGATCAGGAGCCAATGATGAAGACTCCTAATCAAACACAAGACTACTTGCCACTGATGTCTGCAAGTATCTGGGTACTAATGGGTTTCTGGATCAGCTTCCTAGATAAGATGTTGAATTCAATAGGAAGAGATATGTTTAAAGGTAGGCACAGAGGCATCCTACATCAGTCAACATGAAACAGAAACCAATTGATTTTGTTTTTGATGGAGATAATGAAGAGTAAATGGGGATGTCTGACGACAAATAATTTCTGGCATAATGAGCGGTTTGGTTGATAAGAGGAGCAGTAGATAGCAAGATCTACTTGAACAATAGAAGGCACTGTAACAGAGTACTAGGCAGTTGAGGCTTACTGAACACCAAAGAGTGTGTTAGGATTTTACCGGTGTAGGAACACTGGGAAATGAAGGCTAATACTCATAGATGGTAGGGTTCGGCTAACTGCGAAAGAGTTTTCTGGGAAGTGCCATGTTCAAGATTTTTGCTGCCAAATCAACCTTTCTGAAATGTAACATAGGTAGTATCCATTTTGTCCAAATTTTTCCCCATCTGATTAGGTTTAACGAGTCCAGATGAGTAAACTCGGTGAATTTTTCATATTTAGAGAGTCTGAAAAATGTCAGAAAAGACAACTTCATGCCCCGTCTGATTAGGTTTAACGAGTCCAGACGAGTAAACTCGGCGAATTTTTCATGTTTATAGAGTCTGAAAAATGTCGTAAAAGACAACTCCATGGGGTACCTTTGTCATCTCTTGATAACCGAGCACAACAAAGGGAGAATAGTAAGCCCAAAATAGTTCATTTTCTGTGAGTTAGTCCATCAAAGTTGGAAAAGTGAGAAATCTATGTTCGATGGATGTCTACCTCATTTTTTTATGAGTATGAGGAGACAAAGTAAACTCAGTATTCTTTGTGAAATTTTAATGAGTCCAACAAAGAAAAACTCGGTGCTCTCCGTGAAATTGTAACGAGTCATGCGGAGAAAACTTGGTCACTTTTTCTGTTTAAAGAGCTTTGAAAAAGAGGAAAAGAATGGCTCGTTACTCTCTGTCGTGGTAGTTTAGCGAGCCCGAAAAAGGTAACTCGGGGTTTTTTCAGTTTTATGAGATAGAAAAGGGTCCCTAAAAAGAAATCTCAGTGCTTCTTCATATTAGTTTTAATGAGTCTGAAGAAGAGAACTCCAAGTTTTTTCGGATTAACGAGCAAGAAAAAAGACCATAAAAGAACGCTTGATATCGACTTCGTATAAGTTTAACGAGTCCGAAGAAGAGAACTCGAGGTTTTTCAGATTAACAAGTAAGAAAAATACCGTAAAAATAATGCTTGATATCAGGTCAAAACATGTTTATGTCTGCATATAAATCTTGATCACTCATCAGGACATCAGTAACTAACCTCAATAGTTGTGACACATATGCAGGAAGAATTCACGATTTTTGCGGACTAGCTAAGAGAGTCATGCCCCAGAGTTGGCTATAAGAAGGTCAAAATACTTTCATTTTCACCATTTTGAATGCTGTGAAGGAGCTCTGGGGTGAAAAAGGGTGAAAATTTTAACTGACAATTACAGTCAATCCAGGCAACGGTTTTCCTTCCCGCAAGATCCAAGTAAGAGCTAGAACCTCCTGCTATCATTTAATTGTGTTTTTGTGAAGTTTTTCTGGTTCAAAATGGGAAATTTGGCAGGCCCTAAAAAATATTAGTGGCTAACACAGGCCAGCAGTGTTGGGGCCGCGTTAAGCGCACTTCCCGTGAAGGGAGGGCACGTTAGCACGCTCTGTTTTGCACTATGGCCAGCGTTAGGCGCAACGCATTTTTTAGGAACTCGTTTATAATCATTTTGAAGGGTTCCAAACAATTTCTAATTGGTTGAAAATGTTACATTTGCAGGTATTCAGCTGTTAATCATGAGTATCTGGTAAGAGAGAGAACATGAACGGGAAGAAAGAGATATGATTACTGATGCTGCAAGCTTGATGGCTCTCCGCAGATGCAGTTTGCTAAAATATGTACGTTTAGAACTGATGAGCGGCCAAGAGAACCTCCTGAGATGGCTGATTCAGCAATGGGACGAGTGGCACCATGTCTTTCAGATTGGGGGCAATGAGCTCTCAATCAAGAAGGATGATGTGTACTTTTTGACCGGCCTATAATGTCGTGGACCGAGGCCCAACTTGACGGGGTCCAGAGCGGATCCGTGTTCTACTGCTGATCTCATTCTTTCTCATTTCATATGCAACACAGAGGCTGTGAGCAACCGGGTACCTATTGCACGGGTATATTTGATACCATTGAGGTCTATACTATGTATGATTGTTCGCTTGGCAGGGACCAAGAGTCATCATGTGGCCACCAAGGCCCAGATGCTACTAGCCTTGGATTGTATGCAGCCTCAGGTTTTTGATTGGTGTGATGGAGTTGTTCGTCGGGTCTGAGCAGAGCTCACAGCATGCAAGACCCGTACCCAAAGAGAGTTTGGGTATGGCACATTGATCATTTCCTTCTTACTGGAGCGGGTGCCATTGATGAGGCCCAGGATCACTACAGCACCATTGGGCCCACGTGAGCCAAGACAGGCTCGGTGGGCAGCTTTGATTCCGCGGACTAGAGAGGGCCCAGTCCGTCCTTTCTTTGATGATGGGTTTTTTGAGTGGCTGGACTCGCAGATCATTATGATTGAGAAGTATCCCTATGCAGGGATGAACTTACCGATGATCCGGAGTTAGTGCTGTCCCCTGGCACCCAGTGGGGACTTGATGGTAAGAAATAAATGATCAGTGTGCTTTAGGAAGTACTTTGTTTTTTGTCTTTTGAATGTTTATGCAATTTTTTTGTTTGAAAGGGTGAAAAATATGTTTTGACATGAAGCTTGTTTTCTTGACACAGATGTGGCACCTGTCCGCCCAGTTGGGGCCCCTCGCTATGCACGGCGAGGACTGCAGCTACTCGGGGCTGGCGCACCAGCTAAGGATGCGGAAGCCTCCAGAGATGATGATGCCCAGATCCTACATGAACTCTCCAGGAACCTGGAGGGTTTGAGTATGGGTATACCACCTCTTCCTATGCGGGAGGTCCCAGTTCGTCTGCAGCGGCATACCATAGGTGTGCCAGAGAGATACCTGGTGCCTCTGAGGAGGATAGCCAGGGCATTTGTGTGTTATTTCGAGCATCATGCCTAGCTGGCAGAGCGGATGTATAAGTGTCAAAGCGTGGCTTAGTATAGCCAATTTTTTTGTAAAACACCCAAGTTTTGGAAGATTTTTTTATGTAACTATTGTACTGGACACGACATATATATATACATACTTTTTTGGTGATTTTGTGTTTTTTAATTTTTTATGTATTTTCAATGGGATAAAAAATATATATACTCATGTGTAAATATTTTATAACAAATGTGACAAATGCCAATCTAACACATAGTTTTCCAAAGAATCGGCTAATGCACTAAATTCTCTAGAAACGTGTTCAAATGTGATTGTTTGAAATTGATATTCTAGAAGTCACACACTTAAAAAATAACGTAAAAAGACTGGATGACAGACACAGTAATGATTGTTTAACTTCATAATGACGAGTTGGGAATCTAACCTGACCACTAAATTGGAGATGTCGTGATATGCAGCCTCTGTGAGGAGTTGGATCACCGAAATATACTCGGCAATGTTATTGGTGGCGCTACCTAGGAAAATTCTCCCGAAACCAATGAGTTCTGACTCAGTAGTGTAGAGAACCCAAGCAGCTGAAGCAATGTGTCTAGTGTGACGAATAGCACCATCCGTGTATCCGACGTATGATAAGGAGGATGACGGCATCTGTGTGAAAGAAAAAGATTGTAGATGAGAAAAAACACCTCAAAAACCAAAGAATATCCAGAGACATCAAAACAATAGGCAAAAATTATATACATAAAATTCCAAAGCATACGCCTAGTGCGAAACTAGGCAAAATACTTCTTTAGATAGAGCCCGTTGCGGGGCTCCGCGAGCGGAATTCCATTACAGTCCTGAAGTTTGTAAGCCCCTTTTGAGAGGACTTTAGTGACGATGTAAGGACCAAGATGGTTGGAGTGTTCCTGCCCCCAAGAGGTCATGTTTCTAATCATAGAGTAGAACAAGATCACCCTCTTGGAAAGAACGAGGCTTGACATATTTGTCGTATTGAGCTTTGACTCGGCACTGGTGAGCTTTGAGTGCTAGTGTAGCATCTCGATGAGTTTCGTCCAAATGATTGAGTGAGAGCAAGCGCTCTTTTGTGGCAGTGGTGCCAGGCAGGAGTTCCACAGCAAGTTTGAGTGATGGAATTTCACACTTGATTGGAAGTACTGCCTCCAGGCCGAATGCAAGTTGAAATGGCGTGAAGCCTGTGGCAGTTTTGACTGATGTTCGGTATGCCCATAACGTGGAATACAAATTCTGATTCCAAGTGGTTTTATGGTTTCCGACCAATCGACGAATCATGGTTTTGAGGATGCCATTGACGGCTTCGACTTGACCATTAGCTTGAGGATAGTAAGACGACGATTGATCTTGACGCAAACCTAGCATGGATGTTAATTCAGTCATCATATGATTCTGAAAGTGGGATCCATGATCTGTGACAATAGATAGGGGTACGCCGAACCGAGAGATTACCTGATTGAACAGGAAGAGAGCGGCGGTTTCGCCATCGGCCTTAAAAGTGGGAATGGCTTCCGCCCATTTCGTAAAATAGTCGACCGCAACCAGGATGTAGTTGTGTCCATTTTCCGAAGTGGGATTGCAGGTGACGAAGCTAATTCCCCATTTAGCGAAAGGACCAATGGCGATAACCGGATGAAGGGGGGCAGGATGAGCACGCATTTTCTTCGTGAAAATTTGACATGGGTGGCACTTTTGGACTGCTGCAATGCAGTCTTTAAACAAAGTGGGCCAATAATAACCTGCGCGCAAGATTTTTTGGCCAGTAGCTATGCCCGAAAGATGACCACCTCACGCCCCTGCATGGCAGTCATTCAAAACGTGTTCCACTTCATTGAAATTGAGACAACGCCGGAGAATAGTATCGATACCACGGAGATATAATGTATCATTTAGCACAAGGTAGTGCTTTGCCTAGTGGCGAATACGACGACGGTTGTCGGATGTGAGAGTTGGGAAAAAGCTATGGGTTTGCAGGTAGACCAAAATGTCTCCATACCATGGGTCCGAAGAATCGACCAAGTATACAGATTCATCAGGAAATGGATCATGAACTACTTCTCCTGGGTCAATTCTGGGAAGGTCCGATAATAATTCGGCGAAGACGAGGGATTTCTTTGCTTTGGCAGTTGTGAAGACCAAATCAAATTGTTTGAGGATTATGATCCATTTGGAATATTTTCCTCCAATCATTTGTCGAGACAGGATGTTTCACATGGGGTTCTCCAAAGCAATAACCGTTGTCTGTCGCAGCAATATATAGTGTCGAAGTCGGGTGACGGCAAAAACTACTGCCAGAGAAAGTTTCTCCACGTGTGAATAACGTAGTTCGGGTCCAATTAGACCTTTTGACAAGTATTATATCACATGTTCACTGTCATCACTGTGAACTTGAACCATAACCATTCCAAGTGAGGATGGTGAGGCTTCTAGGTAGAGGAGAAAGTCGCGTGAGTAGTCGGGGGCACTAAGGAGTGGGGCTGAAACAAGTGCATGTTTTAAAGCATCAAATGATCGTTGAGCTTGGTCATCCCACAAGTATAGTGTCCCCTTATTCAATAATCGCATAAATCCTTTCGTCATCTCGGCATAGTTAACAATGAATCGACGTAAAAAGTTTGCCTTCCCTTGCAAACATTGGAGTTGGAGGATGGATTGCAGTGCCGACAATTCAACAATTTCTTTAACCTTATCGGGATCAACCCTAATCCCGTGCTTGGAGACAATGAAACCTAACAGACGTCTGGACTCGACCATGAATATGTACTTATGAGGATTCAGAAGTATATTGTAGAATCTACACCTAGCAAAAATTTCTTTCAGATGAGCAAGGTGATCAGGTCGTTTCATGGAATGGGCCGGAAGGTCATCCAAGTAAGCCTGTACAATATGTTGAATGTCGTGGAAAGCGTAGTCCATAGCCCGCTGAAAATTTTCTCCAACATTCTTCAGACCAAATGGGAGTTTACGATACGCAAATGTTCGCCAAGGACAGATAAAGGCAGTTTTATGCTGGCCATCCTTTTTAATTGCAATCTGGTTATAGCCCGAGAATCCATCCATGAAGGAAAAAGATTCGCATCTGGCACAATCGTCAAGAATCTGATCTATGAACAGTGTAGGATAATTGTGTTTGGGACAAGCAGCGTTCAGATCGCGATATTCAACACAAACTCGGATGGTGCCTTGTTTTTTTATCTACGGGAACTAGATTGGAAACCCATTCTGTCAAAGGAACGGGATAGATGAAACCAGCGTTTAAAATTTTTTCTACCTCAATTTTGATGGCGGCTGCTTTGTGCGGGTGGACAGGTCTGAGTCACTGCCGAATTGGTTTGGCATTATCATAAATCTTGATTTCGTGCTCAACTATAGATGGATCTATGTCAGTCATTTCGTCATAAGACCAAGAGAACACATCGCAGAATTCTTTGAAAAGGGATGTGAAGTGTGCAATTTCCTCAGGATTGCAATCTGCTCCAATCTGAATATTTTCCACGATACCCGTTTTGACCGAGATATCAATGAGCATTGTCTTAGAAAGATTACCCATGTTCCCTTCTAAATCGATAGTTTGAACAGTCGTGTAAGCAGAGGGAACCATCTCAGGTGGGTCAAAAGACGGGATTTTAGTATTTATCACGTCCGAGTCGATCATCGAAGCGCAATGGTAAAACTCTTCCCAGGTTCGTTCTTCTAGAGACATGATCTCTTGAATAGCTTCGTTTGTAGGCAATACTTCATTGAGGAGATCCTTAGAGAGAACTGTGATGGGTGGGAAGTTTGTACTTTTGGTCGAAACCATAGCAATGGAGGGTTTAGATGTAATTTTGATGGCTTGGTAGGCCAACTCGGCTGGTGAGAGCGGCATCTGATCTCCGTAGGAATAAATGTTTGAAGGTGCCGGGAGGATCCATGGTCGATAGAGCCATCCAAAGTGGTGGATATCATTGCAACTGTATTTGGGATCTCTGGCGGTGGGAGAGGAAAGTAACCCAGTAGGGAAGACGCCTTCAGAAGACCGGTACCAATACTGACGTAAGAGTCAGGAAAGCCTCCTATTGGGGGTATAGTGCTACTTGGTAACGTGGAATAATCAGGGGTGCATAAGGATAACTGATCCACTGTGACTATTTTCCCATCCAATGGAAATAGGATGAGTCAGAAGACCGAAGAAACAATGGTAGTCATGGCATAACACCAACAGCGACCGAGCAATAGATTATTGTCGAGATGACGATCTATGACTTCAACGTCTACGGTTACCATTTTCCAACTCAGAGTGATGGGAAAGCTAGCAAGGTATCCTTTTGGGAGGAACGTGTGGCCGTCAAAAGCTTTAAGGGAATTCGACGACGGTTTTAAGGTAGGAGAACCTAAAGCGAGCCAGCAAGCTTGTGACATAACGCAGGTCGAAGCACCTTCGTCAATGACAATGCGATGGATTGGTCTCCCTTTCGACACAACCTACACTTGGAATGCGAGTTGGTGTGAGAGGCGAGTCTGATGGTGCCTGCGCCAAATCTTCTATAATGTTGTAGTTTTGGGCTGCACGTGCATAGGTGTTATGAGTCGTGTGTCAAAGCTTCCCTTTAGGGGGACGAATCACAGGATCAACAGTAGGCCATTCGATATGAAAATCGTTGGTCGGCGGTGGATTTGAACTAGTACCAGGTTCTTGAGCGTCTATGGTAGGATTTCCATAAAGCTTGCCTCGTGTTTGAAGTTCAACACTTTTAATGCCATAAATGGCTTATGGTCCTTCACCGAAAGGATGTGAACCACCATTGCCCCGTTATTGGGGTTGTGGCGAGTTTTCAACCATGTGTTGGTGTTGCTGCTGTTGATTAGGGAAAGTATTATGAAGAACGGCAGATGTTCACCCAGAATCCTTGTTTACGATAAAATCGATGCATTCCTGCAGCCGAGGACATTTGTATGTCAAGTGGTCCTCCGCACAGATCTTGCAAGGAAATTTCATGGGTTTATCCTTCCCTTTGTCATTTTTGGTAGTGTTTTTCTGATTAGGATTATTCTGATTGTCCGACTGCTCTTCCGAAGAAGATATATTTTTCTTGTTCTTCTTATTCTTTCCACTAGGTTTTTGTGAAGTTTGCACAGAATTTACCTCAGCGGTAGGAAGAGTAGTCATTTGGTTAGGGGAAGTGGCAGCCAAGGATGGCTAGGAGGTTTGCCCCCAAGACTTTTTTTTGGCTACACCAGAGATTGTGCCAACGAGACCGTCGGCGTGAGCTCCAGTTTTCTGAGTAGTGGGAGGATTTGGGTTGCCAGGGGCATTGGGGAGTAAATCATATAGCGTGCTAGATTGTGAATAGATTAAATCCAAATGTTGGGCATGACGAATGCATTGATCTTCTGTAACCGCACCAGATAGGCCAATGTATTTAGAGATGTGGGGTAAGAGAGACTTACAAAAGAAATTTGCTACAAGATGATCCGAGATTGGCAACTTGACTAGCCTCCTCCTACGCCTCCATTCATGAATGTGATAGGAGATGTGGGTGTCGGTGTCTTGGTGCAGCGAGGTTAACAATTCCGTTCTGGTATCAAATCTGATTGGTAATTGGAATTTCTTTAGAAACTCCATTGCTAAAGCACCAAAAGTGTTTATGGCAACGCGTGGAAATTCAATATACCACTTGGCAGCATTTCCTGTAAGGGTGCGGGTGTAATGTTCCTAAATTAGCTTCAGCTAATTGGAACATTAATTTTGCCTTGTTCATTTTTGTATTTCATGATTGATGAATAAAATGTGAAGGAGGACAATAAAAACTCCTCAAATCAAAGAATAAATACATGCCCAATGTGAAACGGGACAAATATGGGCTATTATATTAAATACCCCTAAGTGTGAAAAGGGGAAATTCATTTGAATGGGTCAACTTGGCCCCACCTACAGCGCTGTTTGGAGGGAAGCTTATCCATCAAGCACAATGTACTTCTAGAAGAGGATCACATGTGTGAAAGATGATAAGATGAAGAAGGTGGTTTAGGGTTTTGGCAAGCCCTCATGTTATAAAAATAAGGAGAGGCAGCAAGCAAAGTTTGTCGAAGAATTTTAGAAGTTGCTGCAGCAACTCAAGTCTCTTGGTTGTTTAGCCTAAGGGAAGAGGATTTCCTGTTTAGGAATCCTCTCTCCTTCCATGGAGTAGCTCTTTGGAGGAGATTGTGATGCATCTCTCCACTATCCGGCATTATGTCCAAGCTACATCTCTATAGCAGCGATGGTCCTGTTGAGGGTTTTGCAGCTGTTTGTGAGTTGCAGCAAGTGGGTGAACTAGATCTGCAAGATCTAGTTGTTTAGAGGAGATTTCTCTCAGGGAGGGTGTCTTGTGACCACCCGAAAGAGGATCTTACTCTCATTGAACTCTCAGATCTGTAATTTTTATTTTTTGTATCAGTTCATTCCAGCTACTGCGCAGTCTCTTCCATATACTGCGTTATTTCATGTACATGCTTCAATGTTGTCTAGATTTCTTATTGAACTTTCTCTCTGGTGATTGAGGCTTGCCTCTCCCTTTGAGATTTGTAAAGTAGCTTGCTGACCTATTCATGTTCAAATCTGATATGTAATGTAATGAAAGCCATCTTCATAAATCTCTGAATTTTTCTTCAGTCTAGTGTAATAAAAGCTATATCTACACTTTATTATGCATTATTTTGATAAAACCCCAAGGGGATCTTGTAGAGAAGGCTGAGTAGTTTCCATATTTGGTATGGATCTGGTGTTTCAGCCATTTATCAGTTTTATATCTAAGTTTTAACCTATAGCAGGTGAAGCTCCTCTTATAGGACGTTTTCAAGTCTTTCTACAGCTTTTCCATGTGTTACTGCTATAATTTCTGAAGGATTCTTGCTCTTGCTTCATGTAAAATCATTGCTTCTACAAAGGAAATTCATTATGGATCTGATTTCTTGCTGTCATACTATAATATGATTTTTATGGCTGATTTCCAGTGATTTCCAATAGAAACTACGCAATTCTTGAAGGAGGGTTTCTCCATTAACCTAGCTCTCTCCTTTAGCTGATTTTCAGCTAGTGTTGTTTGTGGGAGATCTGTTTAAGCCCTCTAAACTCATTTTTTTTTGCTGAAACTCTGCATGGAGGTCCCACATAGCCTAAACTAAGGGAAACCACCAGCCCTAGTCTGCGTTATTTTTACACTGGCTTGCTTATACAGTGTCCTCCTTGAGCCTATTGCAGATTTTCCTGAGAGTGGAATTTCCCGCTTCTTCCTTGTTTGATTTTTGCTTTTCTTTTGGATCCATTATTAGACTTGTATCTCTAAGGTTCCTAAGGGTAGAAAACTATAATAGGAGTGTGTCATTCCCACACTTTATGTGTTTCACCAATATTCTATAGACGGAGTCTGGAACGGGCTAGGAAGCCTCTAGATTTCACCCTTCCTTGTGAAGGTGATGAATCTGGTAAATTCCCTACCAGTCTATCTCTGGTTTAGATCTATTGGTGTAATTCCATATTGCTATGATTCCATAGTGGAATATCTCAAGATATTCCCTACTAAGCCTACATTTCCCCATTAGGAACATTACAGTGGTATCAGAGCATGATCTCTGGCGCAGCCTGTGAGATCAAGCTATTAGTGAATTAAGAGCAGAAGCAGAGATCAGATTGATGGAGAGGATGAGATTAATCTCATCAATTTTTAGATCAGAAAAGGACCTCTCAAAGGAGTTTCAACCCATGGAAGAAGAAGGATGCAGTGAAACTCCAAGAGGGTTTCAAAGCAGAAGAAGCTAAAGTGAAATTCCTAGAGAATTTCAGGAAGATGAAGGAGTACCCAGTACTTCTTATGATGTGTGTGAGCATTCAGCCACACAATCTGATTTATGATGATGTCACATCCCCAATTTCTTGCTGAGAGAAATAGGAGAAGAAGAAGTAATGATAGAAAAAGAGATTCCCTCACTCTTTTTCCAGACCTTGAAGGATATTCAAGAAAATATCAAGGAGATTGAGGGGATAGAGACTTGTACTAGAGCTGGCACAACCTTGGAGGAGCAGCCTTCATGTTCAATGGAGGAAGACTACATAGTTGTAGAAGAAGCTCTTGCTTCTACATTTCACCAAGGTATGGTCAAATATTCATCTGTTTTCATTTCAGCCCATTGCATGGAGAGATCTACATTTCTATGTGCTGCTGATCTAGAACAACAGAATTGCACTGTGTTGTGCAAGAGCAGTAAGGGAGGAATAATATCTTCCCTTGAAGATATCAAAGGGGCTGCATCTCACAAGCCCTTGAGATGCAGAAGGTTAAAAAGCATGAGGATACCGAGAGAAGATGGGGAAGAGGACCAATCTCATTCCTATCTATTGCAAAAGGTTGATGCACCTAAAGAGGTGATTGGATTGCGCAGTGGAAGCATGGAGGGTTTTCTCCATTCATGTATTCAGTCACCACTAGATGATGTCTCATTTCCTGGAGACATTGCACCAAGAAGGCCACTTGATCAGCAAGAAGAGGTGAAGGCTTCACATGGTGAGGCATTTCCCATTGATTTCCGAGAGGTGGAGACCTTGGGAGGTCTTAATGCAGCACTGAGAGTCTTGGGGAGGCTCAAGGAGGAGAGAAGCAGTCTCTCAACATCATCCACACCTACTCTCATTTTAGTTTATGCGCTGTGGAAGGAAAAGCAGGGGAAGGATAGCAACCTTCCCACTTCTACATTTGGCATGGGAGCTATGCATGCACATGACTCTTGGGAAGAGTTATTACAGTATTCTCTCTTCTCTTTGAGAATGGAAGGAGGCTCATCTATGAGCTGCTCCCATTTCATGAGCAAAACTTGTGGTAAGGGTGTTTTTTATTTTGATTTATCTCGTGTATACATACATCCCTTAACCACATATGTGCAGGATGTTGCTCCAAGGAGGAGCATTCTTATTTTGAGGTTGCATGGTCTACTTGAGGCCATGACCAATGTTGATAACTACTCCCTAGGAGGACTTGGGGAGGAATTATATTTTGGAGGACATACTTTCATTGCCTCATCCATCATACACTTCCTCCAAGCTTGTGAAGAGATTGGGGCGGCATGCAAGTGGTTAGAAGACCACATTTTTTAGCAGTCTCTATTGCAGTTGAGGTCCAAACTGCGTTGGTTTCATATGAGGGATCATTGCCCTTCACATTTTTTGCATACGGTAGCCAACATGAACTCTATTCTTGCTCCCTATATTGCTAATATTTCTATTTTTATGAGGATCATATGTGGGAGAGGAGGATTGATACATTGGATGAATGTATCCATTGGGAATGCACTCTCCCATATTCAATTGAATTTCAAGAAGAGGAGGGAACGTTTTTTGGCTGCTGCATGGCACATTGTATCATCTTCTACAAAGGGTCATATATTGAGTTTGTATCATGAAGGAGAGCCTTTCACATGGGAGGAATTAGAGCAAGAAATGTTTTGCTTGATCTCCATTCATCCAACACTTATTTTCCTCTATCATTTCCAAGCTTTGAAGAAGCTTATTTCAGCAAGCAAGTGGTGGGATGGCCACTTATGGCATCATGACTTGAGGGAGCAAGATGATAGACAACGCTAGTCTCAAGGGAGGGACTATTGTCACCATCCAGCACATCATATGGCACTTAGTCCTCATGTCTTTTGGAGAACATGTGGTGAAGGTAAATTGTTCACTATATGCCTAAGAGGGTAGGCAAGGAGTCTCAATGAAATCAACGAAGGAGGCCATGAAGTTTCAAATTCCTTTTGGCTTCATGGTGACCACATTTTTTCAGCCCAGGATCCACAGCTCCACATCCTTCAACAGTGGGAAGAGGGATAGTGTGAGTTGGGTATATTCATCCCTCATTTCCAGCCTTGTAGCCCCTACTCAATGCACATCATGGGGATTAACAATTGTTTCTATGAGCTATCAATAATGGCTCCTTTTATTTGGATGATAGCATGGGTGTGGGAGACACTCATAGGAAAAAATTTCCCCATGCTCTTCATCACTCCTACCTGATGAGGCCATGGAGCAACAAGAAGATCACCACTTGTACCTCCCATTCCTCATGATGTACACTTTCTATCTTGCACTTGGAGAAGGTCATTGGAGGGCAGATTCATTGCTTACCATTTTCAGCCATGGTGGGATCCATTGATGAGGCCACAAAAGGGGAAGGAGAAGTCTGGTTCTTCTTTGCAGTTGCTTGAGGACAAGCAACATTTGGGAGGGGGACACTGTAATGTTCCTAAATTAGCTTCAACTAATTGGAACATTAATTTTGCCTTGCTCATTTTTGTATTTCATGATTGATGAATAAAATGTGAAGGAGGACAAGAAAAACTCCTCAAATCAAAGAATAAATACATGCCCAATGTGAAAGGGGACAAATATGGGCTATTATATTAAATACACCTAAGTGTGAAAAGGGGAAATTCATTTGAATGGGTCAACTTGGCCCCACCTACAGCGTTGTTTGGAGGGAAGCTTATCCATCAAGCACAACGTACTTCTAGAAGAGGATCACATGTGTGAAAGAGGATAAGTTGAAGAAGGTGGTTTAGGGTTTTGGCAAGCCCTCATGTTATAAAAAGAAGGACAGGCAGCAAGCAAAGGTTGTTGAAGAATTTTAGAAGTTGCTGCAGCAACTCAAGTCTCTTGGTTGTTTAGCCTAAGGGAAGAGGATTTCCTGTTTAGGAGTCCTCTCTCCTTCCATGGAGTAGCTCTTTGGAGGAGATTGTGATGCATCTATCCACTATCTGGAATTATGGCCAAGCTACATCTCTATAGAAGTGTTGGTCCTGTTTAGGGTTTTTCAGTTGTTTGTGAGTTGCAGCAAGTGGGTGAACTAGATCTGCAAGATCTAGTTGTTTAGAGGATATTTCTCTCAGGGAGGGTGTCTTGTGACCACCCGGAAGAGGATCTTACTCTCATTGTACTCTCAAATCTGTAATTTTTATTTGTTGTATCAGTTCATTCCAGCTACTGTGCAGTCTCTTCCATATACTGCGTTATTTCATGTACATGCTTCAATGTTGTCTAGATTTCTTATTGTACTTGCTCTCTGGTGATTGAGGCTTGCCTCTCCCTTTGAGATTTTTAAAGTAGCTTTCTGACATATTCATGTTCAGATCTGATATGTATTGTAATGAAAGCCATCTTCAGAAATCTCTGAATTTTTCTGCAGTCCATTGTATTAAAAGCTAGATCTACACTTTATTATGCATTATTTTGATAAAACCCCAAGGGGATCTTGTAGAGAAGGCTGAGTAGTTTCCAGATCTGGTATGGATCTGATGTTTCAGCCATTTATCAGTTTTAAATCTAATTTTTAACCTATAGCAGCTTAAGCTCCTCTTATAGGACACTGTCAAGTCTTTCTGCAGCTTTTCCATGTGTTACTGCTATAATTTCTGAAGGATTCTTGCTCTTGCTTCATGTAAAATCATTGCTTCCACAAAGGAACTTCATTGTGGATCTGATTTCTTGCTGTAATACTTTAATTTGAGTTTTATGGCTGATTTTCAGTGATTTCCAGCAGAAACTGCGCAATTCTTGAAGGAGGGTTTCTCTATTAACCCAGCTCTCTCCTTTAGCTGATTTTCAGCTAGTGTTGTTTTTGGGAGATCTGTTTAAGCCCTCTAAACTCATTTTTTTTTGTTGAAACTCTGCATGGAGGTCCCACAGAGCCTAAAATAAGGGAAACCAGCCCTGGTCTACGTTATTTTTACACTGGCTTTCTTATACAACGTCCTCCTTGAGCCTATTGTAGATTTTCTTTAGAGTGGAATTTCCCGCTTCTTCCTTGTTTGGTTTTTGCTTCTCTTTTGGATCCATTATTAGATCTATAGATCTAAGGTTCCTAAGGGCAGAAAACTCTAAGAGGATTGTTTCATTCCCACACTTGCTGTGTTTCACCAATCTTCTATAGACGGAGTCTGGAACGGGCCAGGAAGCCTCTGGATTTCACCCTTCCTTGTGAAGGTGATGCATCCGGTAAGTGCCCTACCATTCTATCTCTGGTTTATATCTATTGGTGTAATTCCATATTGTTGTGATTCCATAGTGGAATATCTCAAGATATTCCCTACTGAGCCTACATTTCCCCATTAGGAACATTACAGCAGGGAAACAGTCGAAGCCGGACATTATCATCCACCATGGAATTAGATATAGACCATAAATGAAAGGTGGTGATGTGTGCAGCTAGGTCTTCCCCTTGTTTCCCATCAAACTTTGGGATTTCAAAACGAATCTTGTGCAGTACTGGAGGCCAGAGCGGGTTGTGATTGATGGGGTCATTGGTCAGTTATAGATGTCAGGAATGTCTAGAGCTGCCAAAAATGGCAATTGCGGGCTTGCCCCCGAATCTAACCAAGGAAGTATTGGTTGACTATGTGGACCATAGGGTCTGCCCATCAATGTGTTACCAGTAGGATAAGTAGGAATTTGATAAAAATTTCCTATAGGTGGAGGGGTAGGGATATATGGTTGCTATCCATAGGGCATATTGTATTGCAGGGCAAACGGTTGGTTGCCCCCAGTGTAAAAGTGCCCTCCCATTCCAGATGGAAGTTGGGGTGGGTTAGTCCATATGGATGCAATAGAGCTTCCCGTAGGCATGCTACTACTTACATAGTTCAGCAATGGCATAGACCCTACACTGATATTTAAACCACTTAAGGGAACAGTGTTAACAATAGGTTGTCAGGTTTGTCCTAACGATTGCAGGGGTAGTGAAATGTTCCATGTTATCTGTGTGCATGTGACACTGCCCCCTGTTATGGTGGCCAAGGGGTTTGAACTTGGCAAAGGGTTCCAACCGAAAGGGTTGCTAAAAGGAACCGAAGTAGTCACACTCGTGGGAGGAGCAACCGTATGTCCCAACGTGGTCACAGTAGGAGTAGATCCTGAAGGACTCGGCGAGTTACTTACAGTTATGATGACCGTAGGATTGGGACTAGGTATATGTTGACTACTGGGGTTACCAAGTGATGGCATAGAACTGAAAACTGGCGGGGAGGGTGGTGGCGAACATGGGATGGTTGCCATTGGTATCGACCCTGTGGATGCCAGTTGTGAAATGGATGTTTGTGCGGCCGAAGACATGTCTTGGTGTGGTGGAATCTGAATTATCACAGGCCCCAATGGATCAGTGAGTGGAAGATTGTAATGGGGTATGACACCTTCCATGAAAGGGTCCTCCGAAAATTCCATATGATATGAGGCTATGTGTAAATCAGGGTTTGTCAATGGAGACTGCTCTTCCGCAGAAGGCACAGGTTCACCAAGGTTCAGTTCTTCCTCAAGAGTCAGAGGAGGTATATCTTGTTGTAGTCGAGACAGATGGTGTGGGTCGAATGACGCCACGGTGACCTATTTATTTTTAACAAATTTTAATAAATTGTGATGTATTATAAAGTCTCAATGACAGTAACCACACACCTAAAAAAGAAAAAAGAAAAAAGGACTCTCTAAAATCAATCAGCAAGCAGCCAGAATAGGGTGCCCTGTCTGAGTACTACCGTTCGGTGGTGATGAAATCCAGTATCACAATAGTATACATACAGGGTTGGTCGAAAGTACAGTTATGATCACTCTAGAGCTTCGCCCGAACCTTAGACGATAGGTGTAAGAACTCTCATGAAGACGAGTACCCTCCTAAAGACCGAAGACAGAGTGGGTTTGTCTGTTTCAGGTACCAGGACAGCTCGTCCCAGTCACCTTGTGTAAGTCCCTAAAAATTATGGCCACTAAAGATACCTCAAATCACAGACATCATAAGGGGGGTCCACGGTCAAGGACAACATGCTATATGGGCAGAACACCTAGATCCCCGATCTACTTTTGACATCCCCGAAGGGAACCCCAATACATAGCATACCAACCGGATGCAGTCGAAGGCGGGCTACCTTCTTGTGCACCCAAGTGTTGTCTCGCGCTGAGTTCTGGTAAAGGAACGGTCCCAATAATATGAGTGCAGTAGGATTTCGCTCATTAATGACTCTAGTCTCAATTTTTGAGATCTTGGGTGATTTTCTCACTTTTCCTAACCCAAGATCCTAGCCTGAACTACTGTTGGTGTGAGCTCAAAAAAATTAATGTGATTGATTTTATTATCGCTTGATTCTTAGTGTACTTGATTATTAGTCTTGCAGAGGGGGAGTGGACGTATGAAATGTAATGAGACTCTGACTCAGAAAACCATGCAAAAAAATGCTCTAAATATTCAATTCGATGAAGAGTATTTCTACAAGGAGAGGTTTCTTTTCAACATCCATGCACTAACATTCAAATAGAAAATTTCAACCTTTAAAGATTCAGATATCTATTTACCTCATCTTAACAGTCTTTTAACTGAAATTTTCAGAATTAATTCAGCTAGATGCAGAAAAACTAAAAAAAAAATTCTTCTCTAAAAAGTAAATGTTTTTGACACTAACTTTTTAAACAAGAGCAAATAAACAGAAATTCCAGCTTAGTAAACAAGCACAGAGATTCATTCAAGGAGGGATACTAATGGCCAAAAAAATCTGCAACCAAAAACAGAATCACAGGGGTGAATAGAAAATTTTGGCTGAGTAACGCACTGTCTCTGAGTAAAGACAGTGTTAAACTAGAGACTAATGCGCTGTCTTTAAGCAGAGCCCGCATTATAATGCACTGGAACACCAAAAAAGGTAGCGTTAGCCAGGGTAAAATCCTTCAGATGGTCAAACAGAAATAGGATTGAACTCTACGAGCTTTTGAAATGTCTACTGGGCATACATACTGGTCAGAAGGGTCTGTGAACAGAGGAAAGAAGAAAGGGGGAAAGCGATAGTCTAGAAACTATGGGGAAATCCCCTGCAGAGTCGCCAATTCTGCTATAGGGTAAAATGCTTGGGTTGTTGGTTATAGAATATCCCTCTCAGGGCTTTTGGGTGCCCGAGGCAGACAGTAATATTAGTTGTATAGTTCACAAAGAAGGCACACACATGTTCATATCAACTTAAACAACTTGATGGAATAAGATGGAAGATTACCTCTTTAATGATCTTGAAGTCTTTTGGAGAGCGCTAAGCAACGAAGCAAGGATCCTTCTTCACCAGCTCCAAATCTTGACCCTGCAATCAATCAAAGCACCTGTGTAATATCTATCACAATATACATTCCTATCAATTAAGTTAATATATAACAAACATTAAACAATGCACATCTAAGCCATTCATCCCATGCTATATAAGTAATGGAAAAACAATAACGATATCAACGCATAGAATGGACAAAACAGATACAGTTCTATTGATTTATAAAAAGGAGGATTACCACCATCAATTGTACCAAGCCCTCCTCAACCTTCCAATCTCTCTATCTCTCAATGTGGTGATGTCTTGATCAACAAGTTCTCAATGAACCTCTTTGACCTTTGACCTTCACACTACAACAATAATCTCTGCTTCACAAGTATTCAAAACTTGGACAATCCTTCGACCTTGAACCAAGAGCCTTCAACTCCATTTTATAGGAGATGGAGAGAGCAATCATTGCCTCTCTCCTTCCACCAGTTTTTAATAGAAAAAACCAAGATGTTTCCTCAACTTCCATGCTTTTTCCTTCCTTGAGAGTTCAGTTGTTTTTGGAAAGGCCCAATAAGAGACTAGTGCTTTGCAGTTTCTATTTTGTACTAACTCTCTTGTGAGAAAAATTTGGAAATTCAAATCATTCTCCGCGGGTTTTTCCTGTTTCAAACTCAAAACACGGGTAACGCTGCCCTCTAGTGTAAATAGAGCGTTTACCTAGCCACTAAGGCGGCCTCTTCATTGATCAGGTGTGTTATAATGCTCTTGTGCTGTTATAGGGGTGTGTTACCTTGGCAGAAGTAGGTTTAGTTTAGGTCTTTGTATTCCTTCCATATTTATCTTATCCTCTGAGCTGATGAGGAGGTTTTTTGACCTGTAACAGTCACAAGGTCGCTAGGTCGCATTTATTTCAATTTGAGTGCAATGTGCGACTTGGCGACCTGGCAACCTGATAGGTCGCAGGGTCGCTAGGTCGCAAATTGGGAAAGTGACCTACTCTGCGACTCAGCGACTTAAGGCTTTTTGTGTTTTGAAAAATATTTGAATTTCAGGTTTTGACTTCGCTTTTCGATGCTCAAGGGGGCTCAAAAAATTTTAGATGGTGAATTTTTGGAGGGTGTTGTGGCGGCTACAAATAATGGAGATTCACTGGTAAGGCCCAGAATCTCTGTCGGTGTTCATCTTGAGGGGGGGGGGCGTAAAGTACTTGTTATTTTCACCCCGTGGGTCCCACTTCTTCCATCTTTGAGCCCTACGCATTTGCTTTCCCTATCTGTCTGCCCTTGGGCGTTGGCTCACAGTGTTTTCATTCTTGGAGACCGGATGAAAAGTTTGGAGTAACCCCAGGGGCTTATGGATCCAGTATAGTTTATTTGATCCTCATTGTGTCGCTCCGCTGCCAGCGAACCAGATGGTATTAGTGGAGTCACTGCCTAGGAATCACGAGCGTTGCTCTCCTGCCAGCGAGCCTGGTCAGTACCCCGGCAGAGTCGTTGTATCGCCTTTCTATGCAGGAAGCCTTTCTCAATCCTTTACCCTTTATTCATGTGCTTAATGCACTTATTGAAATGTGCTTAGGGCACTTTTTTTTTTTATCAGGGCACTTATTTTATTTTGGAAATTATTTCCTGGGCGGATGAGGGATCCCAACTTATTTTACTTGCAAGAGAGGTTGCTCCTGGTCTACATGAGGACTTAGGGTTTTCCTGGATTTCTGTTCTTCCCCTGAGGCTAACCGCTCCCTTTTTTCTCCAGTAACCTATTCGATCGAACATTTCCTCTTGCACAGCAGTCCCTTGGGCCAGCATGCTAGTTAAGCTACCGCTTCTTGGTCCAAAGGCCTTAGTCATGTTCTCGACATTGGATGCCCATCACAAGCATGCTTGCCCCCTTTTATAGTCTGGGAGGAGATAATACACCATCATAGATCCTGACTCAGTATGTCGCTTGAGTAGCTTCTATATCCCCTGTCAAAATGGATGCCAAGGGAATGAAAAGGTTAAAAGGAGCCTGTGTGGAACAAGCGATTTATTGAAAACAAGAAAGGTAAAGAAATACAAAAGAAAGAAAAAACAAGACAAGCAATGGTACAAGATGCAGTGACGGCCCCATGGGGCTGTCAGGTGAAATAGTGTTTAAGGTTGTGTCCATTGACAAGGAGGACCTCAATCCTCCCTTCAAGACCTGTAAGTGTGGGGGCCGACCTTCTCTCTGACCTGGAAAGGGCCTATCCATAATTCCTGGAACTTGGAGTGTTTCCCTTTATATTCATGAGCTTTATCCCATTTGAGGACAAGGTCACCTACTTCAAAAATCTTGTTCTTGGCTGACTTCCTGTCAAACCATCATTTTATCCGTCCTTGGTGCATGGCGAATTTTTCCCGAGTTTTTTTCCTTTCCTCCTCAAGTTTCAATAGTGTGTCTATTCGGGCTTGTAGAGCAGGACAAGGAGTGCCATGAGTCTCCTGGGATAATTGGAGTGCCGGGAGAGACAAGTTGGGAGGAAGGATAGCTTCTTTTCCGTATACAAGGAAAAAGGGGGAGGTGCCTAGGGAAGGTTTGGGTGTGACTCGATCTGCTCGGAGGGCATTGTAGAGTGCCCTATGCCCATTTCGTTGTTGGGACAGTAGAGTCTTCTTGATGATGCGGATTAGGTTCTTGTTGGTCAACTCGGCTAACCCGTTTCCCTGAGGGTAATAGTTAGCATAATGTTTAAGTACGATACTATTTTCTAAAGAAAAATCATATAATTTCAATGATGAGAAATATGTTTCATTGTCAAAAACAAGGGAGGTTGGAACGCTAAACCTGATCATGATGCATTGGGTGATGAAGGCTATTACCTCTTGATCATTGACTTGACGTAATGGTACCGCTTCAACCCACCTTGTGAAATAATTTGTGGCGGTAAGGATGTATCTATGTTGCTTGGAAGAGTGTGGTAGGATCTCCCAAATCACGTCCAGCCCCCATTATTGAAACGACTCTTCCACTGCGACATACTGTAATGGGGCCGAAGGCTGAATATCTCTATTTGCAAACTTTTGGCATTGCTAGCATTTCCAAACATATGCGTGTGCACAATTAAACAGAGTAGGCCAATAGAAACCGGCACGCATGATCTTGTGAGCAGTGGTGTCTCCTACATAGTGCCCCCCGGCGGGACCATCGTGTAGTTCTGCCAATATTTTTTGTGCCTCATCCCATTCCAAACAGCGTAACAGAACACCATTGTGATGTTTGCGGAACAACTTCCCCTTCACTAGTTGGTAGGATACAGCTTTCAGTCTCAACGCACGCTTCTGCTTGGCAGTTAAAGCGGGGCCCATGGTGCCATGTTTTAGATATTGCAGGAGATCTGCATACCAAGAGGATGTATCCTGCCAGGCCGTGCTGTCATTTTAATACGTATCGATCTCGTGTATCCAATTTTATGCCTCGTTACCCCATGATTCTATTGCTTATGTGGCCATGCGGCACAATCTTTGGCCCTTCATAGTGTTTGCTGGCCTGAATTCCAAGTCATACTCCTGAAGGCATGTCATCCAGTTGACTCGTCATTCACCCAACTCTTGTTGTACGAATAGTGAGCGGACATCTGGGTGAGGCACAAAGACTGTGACATGATTCTTCAAAATATACGGCTGGAAATGTTTGACCGCCTTGTTTACTGCATACACTTGTTTGTCAATATCTAGGTAATTCAGCTCAGCGCCTTGCAATCCAGTGCTCATAAATGATATAGGTCGTTCATTGTGGCAGTCATCTTTCTGAGTAAGAACGACGGCCAAAGATGAATCTGAGGCAAAGGTGTACAAGATAAAGCCTTTGTTGAAGTCCAGACTGTAGACAGCGGGTGCTTCCGTGATGGCTCGCCTAATGTTTTTGAATGCTTCTTTCTCGTGGGGATTCCATTTAAAATTAGTGTTCTTCTTAATCATGCCTTGTAATGGTTTCACGATCTGGGCGAAATCTGATATAAACTTTCAGAAAAAAGTTGATTTTCCAAGGAACAATTGCATGGCTTTCTTCCCGCTTGGGGGCGGTATGTGAGCGATGACTTTCACACGTTTCGGATCCACAACTATGCCTTCTCGAGTTATTATGTGTCCTAGCAAGTTTCCTTCAGCGACGACGAACACGCTTTTCTTTGGGTTCAGTGAGATCTCGCATTTCCGACACCTTTCAAAAATTTGCTTAAGGTGGTGTATGTGGTCAGATCTGTGCTTTGAAAACACGGTGACATCGCCAAGGTATACCACCACACTTTTCCCAATAAATCCTCTGAAGGTGATGTCCATAGCTCTTTGAAAAGTGGCACCAGCATTAATCAGCCCAAAGGGCATGCGTCTGAAAGCAAATGTTCCCCACTTAGTTCTGAACGTGGTTTTTAGCCGATTGGGCTCAGCCACTAGTACTTGATTATACCCTAAAAACTCATCCAACAGAGAGAACATTTCTGACCCTAATACAGCTTGAAGGATTTGTTCCATAGAAGGAACCGGATATTTGTCCTTGTCGGAAGCTCTGTTCAAATTTCTGAAGTCTACGCACAAATGGATTTCCCCATATTTCTTGCGAACAGGGACCAAGTTGGACACCCAGGTCGAATGTCTAACTTTGAAAATTATCCGCGCATCCAAGAGCTTCTTTAGTTCCTTTTGGATCATCATCTCTAGAGTTGGGTGTAATTTTCTCAATTTTTTTTGGAACGACTTCACTCCTTCCTTGATGGGTATGACATGTTAGATTATCCTTGTATCATAAGTCCGCAAATCGTCATACGTCCATGCAAACACATCTCAGTATTTCTTAAATAATCCGGTGAATGCTTTCTTTTCCTGAGGGGTGCACTCACTACCTAAATTTACAAGACTGGGTTCCTTGTCTGTCCCGAGGTTAATTTTCCGGTGTGCTAACGTAGAACTTTTCACCTTCGTATTTGGGGGCCCTCGGAAATGGTTCTGTAAGTCAAACAAATTTTCGAGTGACACGACCCCTTTGGGTATGGGATTTTCTTTCCGAATTTTTAGTTCCCCTTACAAAGCTCGATCATGATCCTCTTCTTCCATAACCGCGTCTTTGAATATATCTGTGTTGAGCATGAAATCCAGTATCTGTTGGTCATCATTAAAAATGCGTAAATTAGTAACATTGTCTGGTACGGATGGCTTGTATATAACTTCTATAGAAAATCCATCTCTAAGTGGGGTGAACCTAGCGGCAGTGTTGGCAAGTGTATTGGCTGCTTCATTATGCATTCTAAGTAGAGATTTAATACCAAAAGCATCAAAAGCTGAAATTAAGCGCCATACCTCTTGTTGGTAACCTTTCAGATGGGGAGACAAGCAATGGATGGTGTTGCGTACCTGACGAGTGATAATATCATAATCGCCAATTAACTTCAAACAACGGACTTTTAGAT
This sequence comes from Pinus albicaulis, assembly GCA_034641835.2. Lineage (NCBI taxonomy): Eukaryota > Viridiplantae > Streptophyta > Pinopsida > Pinales > Pinaceae > Pinus > Pinus albicaulis. The sequence goes on along the minus strand of CM076575.1, from coordinate 1,013,629,128 downwards.
CTATGGCCTTTTGGAGTCCTAATATCAACGCCTCATACTCAGCAGTATCATTGGTGCACTGAAACTCCAACCGGCAGGAAATCAGAAATTTGATCTTTTGCGGGTCTAGCAAGATGCATCTCGCGCCAGCCCTGTCTTGGGTTTTGGAGCCGTCATAGTATAGAGTCCAAGTCTCATCTTCTGATAGGACAAGGCGATCTGCACTTCTTGAAGATGTGCTAGGGGCACTAGTTTCTGAAGAGTCTCGGTTAGATGGGGGGGAGTTTTCGGCAACCAGAAGTAGTTCAGACTGAATGTCTTGAGTGATTGGGGATTGGCAGGTCTGATAACAACCAAAGATGGACTCTAAGAAACACATACCGAGCTCTTATTGCGCGAAACTGACTGGTTCATTAGTTGCATCAAGGTCAGTCATAGTGTGTTTCATGTATGGTTCACTCTCAATCCGTATTTGGTTATTCCTGCCTTTGTACGGGAGCCAAAGGTGGGACCAATCAGTGGCGAAGTACCCCTGAAGCTTGTTGGACCAGTCTCTGCTCAATAGAAGGCCATAGGCCTCGGGGATATCAACGATTACTATGTGGATGCACTGATGTACTCTGGAGTCGGAGGATAAGTGGATGATGATGTTGTTTAGTTCGTCGACTGCGGGGACTTGAGATCTATTGATCTGGATAATCCTGATGTCAATTTTCTACGGGCGGATGTTTAACTTCTTGCACACGAATAAGGGCATAACATTTGTGGATGCACTAGAATCACTGACAAAAATTGTGAACGTTGAAGTTAAAAATCTCGAAGGAAAGGAGGAACGATGGCGTGGTTCCCCTGGAGTAAGTGTTCGCAGCATTCACGATGGACTGGGGACTAGTAGCAGTTTGGTCGGACGTGATGCTTACGGGATTGGTCGCCGATAGGTTGGAAAAGGCCTTAAGAATGAGATCTCGTTGGTTGGCAATGTGAACGAGCTCGTAAAGATATATGTTGGCCCTGGTCTTTTTCATGTTCTCAATAATGTTATACCCAAAATATGTGGGTGAGGTGGGTGAGGTGTTGTTCTTAGGGGAAACTATTGAATTTTTAGTCTTGTGGCCTTCTCGGGGAGTAGTTGGACTAAATTTTTCAGGAGTTTTGTCTTTGTTTTCGGTGTTCGGGGACAGGGTTTTTCTTAAGAATGCTTTTCTTTTTTCTTCGAACAACTACTTTGGCACCAGTACTTTGCTTCTCAGGCCATAGTTTCGAGGGGGTTTTGATTTAGGGTCATCTGCTAGGTTAATCCCAGAGGTGGGAAGGGGAGACTCTCAGCGTATGACTTCGAAAGCAAGGACAGCGGAACCCATATCTTCATCTGGGGGGGAATTTTCCTCGTCATCTGAAATAGCCTCCTCCTCCATATCTCCGGGGGTTTGATCTTCTAGAAGTTGGTTCACCACTGCTGTCATGCTACTAATCCATTGGGGGCAAGTCTTTTCTGAGTGAGAGGCTTGATAAAACAAACCAAAATTGTCTTTGCCGATTTCTTCCACATTAAGACCTACACTTGAGCTGGACGGGGGTGGATTCATGACAGGGTTATTCTTTCTGAAGAAAGGTTTATGCGTTTTAGCAGCTGGGGCAGAATCATTGGTTTTCCTTTTCAGGTCGGAGACTTCGTTGGTCAGCAACTTCAGGGATTTTGCAATACTTTCAAAATCGAAGGGGTCCTTATCTTTGTCTCCAGTTTTATGGCTAGAGGATTGGGTTCTCTTCGTGGTTGTTTTTTTATCATCCTGCCCTTCATGTTCAATGGCACCTATGGACAACATGTCCTTTTCGATAGCAAGGGAGGTAGTATAATTGGCTGCCAATGTAGCTCTGGCCTCGCGCTTCACGAACACAGCAATATCCCGTGGGAGGGCTCTGGTCTAGTAGTCAAGAGTAATGGAGTCATCTAAGGCCATGTTTGGAGGGAACTTATTCAAAATAGTGGTGAAACATTGATTGAAATCCTTGACCTTCTCCTTCTTCTGACATTTTAACGTGTTGAGCTTTGTGAGGAGCATCGAACGGGTTTTATCTTCTAAGAATTTTTGCAAGAAGGTAAGACAGAAGTGTTCCCACGAGGGGATAGAAGCAACGGGGAGAGACCTATACCATGTCGCAGCCTTATTTTCAAGAGTATGAGGAAAAATGCAGCATGCTACATCGTCACACTGCACTCTCATCATTTGTAAAGACAGGTAAAAGTTGTTGATGTGGTCTTTGGCCAAAGTACCTTTCTCAGGGTCGAACTTAGGGAGGTGTTTTTCGGGATGTCGGGGCATGTCATGGAGGGGACCTTGGATACCTAAGGGGGACTGAGCTATCCAAGCTAAGGGTTGTACACATCTATCCTGCAGGTGGCGTGGTCTGTATACACGTACCCTCTCATTTTTGGATTCACCGCCCGTGCCAGACCCAGAGGCCTCGCCCTCATGGCGGGAATGCATGTCTTGGTTTTCTCCATGGTTTGCGGTATTTCTGATGTTTCTCCAATTGTAAAGAAAAGGAAACCTGTTCTGGTTTCAGTGGGGGTGGTTAGCATTTAGGCCTCGCCCATGGCCTTGGCCTCCCCTACCTCTGTTACCTCAACCTCTTCCAGCTCCTTCCCCCTGTGGGTCATTGGCTTACGTGTTATTATGCACAGTATGGTCAGGTTGGGGGCCGGTGTTAGGTTGAGGTTCAGTGATTTAGGGGTCGTCTTCTCCCCCTTCCTTAGGGCTATCTGGGGGGGCTTCAGAATTTCGCTCAATTGCATCTACATAATCTTCGATCATAAGACCCAGCAACTGAGGAAGGGTATTGACGAGGGTTCCTTGGCACGTATGATTAGCTGCAGGAGTTCTGGGATTAGCCAAGGAATTAGTGACTGGGGCTTGTTGTAAGCCCCGGACAAGCTCGCGGGCAATAGGGCATAGTGCCCGTAGCTGGGCTAAAGTAATCTCATAGAAAGGGGGGATTTCCTCCTCTTGGGATTTATCCAACGGGGGAGGGCCAGTATTGTCACGTATGGTCTCCCCTTGGGGAGTTTGTAACGGGATGTTACTTGTGTGCAGGGAGGCTGCCATCAGGCCCTCCTTCTAGCGCCAAATTTGTTGACAGGAAAATTTTTCCGGCCAACAGTAGGGGATCTCCTCGGTAGAAAGTCCCAATTAGACTCTGAACCGTTTGTGATAGGGATCCCGTCCGGGGGTGTGGGTCCGGATACCGCTAAATAATCCTTCTTCTGGATGCAAATGAGCCCTACAAAGTTAAAGGTGTATAGTTATCGAATGATACAAGACAAATATCAATGATTTTAAATGAGCATAAACACTACAAATAGCAAGATATAAAAGAAAACATGCAACTAAAAAATATGTTGTTAGCAGCATATCATTAAGGCCGTGTTTGTAAGATTGTTCAAACCATAGAAGAAACAGTTCTACCCAGTAAGAACAACTTATCCGTACTGGGCATTTTCGTGAATGAGATAGATGTCAATAATAAAGTTACTAACATCTCCTACGTAAATAACATACCATCATATACACATACAGTAAGTTGAAATGAATAAAGAGTTAATCAAAAAACACAGATCAATTAATCATAAGATATCAGACATATACGAAGAAATACTCATAGTATTGACACATTGATTTCCATCGGATCCAATAGTGGATTTAAAAAAAATGCTTGTATTCATTCATAATAGGTCGTTTAATGCTTTACAACTCTCTTCTCTCCTTTGGAGTCCAAAAAAAAGGTCTTTTACAAGTCCTCGAATGGGGTATATATAAGACAAAATTGACCCTTGGGGGGGCCTGACTCTTCACCTTCCTGTCTGTTGGGCTACCTTGCGACCTGAACGGAAGATGCGACCTATGACCTGAATGGATAGTGAGACCTGTGACCTAGTTGCGAAATGTGCGACCTGCGACCCCTTTTGTAGGTTGTGCCTTGCAATCTGATCATGGGAGCGTGCATGTGATTGCTAGGTCGGGAACATCAACTTGTTTCTCTATGAGGAAATTCTGCCATGCACGATAATCTGCAGCAATTGGGGAGATCAGAGGATTATCTTCCCTTAAACAGTGTATGCATTCTAAGGGATTCAGAATCAGAGTCTCCCTCTTGATTGTGACCTAGTTAGATAAGGAAGCCAGTTTGGTGTAAATCCAAACTAGAGTTACAACAAACTTAACCAAGTTCTCCTGTGATGCGAGAACATCAGGTGTAGTGGCAGCTTGTCTGATAGGTTGTAGAAATGCCTGAATCTCCTGATCTACCTATCCCCATGTCTTTTCCTCGCTCAATGCACCTAAAGAAGGAATATGGTGCAATTCATGCATCGAGTCAATTCCACTAATCAAATGCTCATATGCGGACATCACCTTCTCCAGATCTTTAAATAATTTCTGCTTAGATTGCACCTTCATGTGAATTTGGACCTTGTCATTCTGAGTGTGAATCCAATCTTTCTTGGGTAAGGTTTCCAGAGCCTCTGGATATCTGCTTGTCCATTCTATCATTCTATATAAAGCGGCGGAGGCCTCTTTCAATTGCTCATTTCTATTCTTCGTTTCCGCTTGGGCTCTTAGGAGGGGTGTGACTATTTTCTTTATGGTGAACATCTCCCTGTAAACCTGCTTCATGGTGGCTTCCAGTGTCACCAAATCTCTCTGGACAGTAAGCAGTACTTCGTTAATAAGGGTTTTTTTGTCTTGGAGCTGTTGTATTTCTTCTCTTAGTGCTCTCTTTTCTTGCTCTGACCTAGCTTCTCTTTGTTTAGAGTCATGTAATCTACTTTGTAGGGAAAGGATTTCCCTACTCATCCGGCTCACATTTTCTTCTGTGGCTGTGGAAAAAGCAGTGCCAACTGATGCTATCATCACTATCTTGGTCCTAGTGTCTAGGAATATATCCTTTTCTGTCATGGCTGTGAATGAGGCGGCAGGGTTCTGTGCTAGGCATCTCCTCTTTTCCTGCTGGATCTTGAAGGTGAACTGACCATACGTGAGTCTCGTCAATTTGAACACCTCCTCCTCCTGTCCTTCGGAGGAACCTGGCTCTGAGAGTGAAAAACGTGTGTTAATTGCAGGTACTTCGATGGGCGGCAGCTCGGTCTATACTCCTGTTACTGGGGGAGGTGTCTCGGTGTCTTTTGGTATTTGATCCTCTTCCACTTTTCTCTTTTGTTCTTGTTCCTCCTTCAATAGTTGTTCCACCTCTGCCTTATCCTGTTCTGCCTTTTGCATGTGCTCTGGTTCTGCTTTTTTTTCTCTTCTTCTTTCCTTTTCCGTTCAGATTCTACCCCTGTTTCCTCTTCTTCCTTCCTTTTCCGTTCAGCTTTTGCCTTTGTTTCTTGCTCTTCCTTCCTTTTACATTCGGCCTCTACCTGATCCAATTCTTTCTTGAATTGTTGTTCCGCTTCTGCTTTCGCTTCCTGCTCTTCCTTCCTTTTTCGGGCATCTTCCGCCTATTTCTTTCTCTGTTCTACCTTTAGGTTTTTCTTACGCTTATCTTCACCTTCTTTCGCTTTCTTTTCAGCTTCTAGATGAGCTTCTGCTTCTTTTTCTTTCTGTTGGGTGGTAGAGCTATGGCCTGTGTCAGTTCGGGGCTTCTTGGCTTGGGAAGAAGAGGCGGCTCCCAACTCGCGGATTCTTTCCTCCAGAGTATGATCATCTTGATCCTCCTGATCGGTCCATGCTCCCGGGGCGAGTTCTCTATCCACATTATACCAGTTTCTTTTCGCATCCTCAGATGGGCGTTCAGTATGTTGGTAGCTCCATTTGAACTTGGCCCGTTTGCAGTGGTCAGGGACTATCCTCTCAGGATCGTATGTCTCGTGATCCAAAGGCCCCAGGTAGAATCCTTTGATTTTTTCAGCTTCCGCCTCTACCTCCCTGAAATCCTTGACTGTGTAAGCACCAATGGTGAGCGGAAATGTGGGCCACGGATTTTTCTTACCTTTCCTAATGACCTTTGAGAAGCTGGAAGTCATCTGATAACATACTTCCTGAAGCAGTGTCTTGTCAGTGACGAATCGGGGCAGAGCATGGGGAGTCTTGAATGAACCTAAGACTCGAAAAAAGGTGCATTCTGCAAATGGAAACCAATGTGCTACTTTTACTAACATTTCCATGGCTCTCCAGGACATCCATGGGGTATCTTGACCGAACAATTTCCCGTAGAGTGCAGGGATGAAACTGTGTGAGATTGACTCTATGTCTTGCTTGTATTTAGAGTCCCAGAATACCTGCGATTCTTTGTGAATTGGGCATGCTTTCTCCTGATCCCAGTTGTGAGCCCATCCCTCAAATTATCACCAGGAACAAACTGCATCCAATAGATAGGAAGCCATGTAAAATTCGGACGAGTATCCCTCCTCTAGTGCCAGTGCTGCAGATATGTTTGTTTTGAGAGCCGCTATTAGTAAACTAGCCCAATTGAAACGGGTGCCATATACAGTGACAAAGTTCATCAGGGATACCCAGGAACCACTGAATGTGGTGGCATCGGGACAACCATATATCCTACAAAGCATAGCTGCCACTAGCTTGTAGACCTTTCTGAGGCCTGCCACTGGATATTCCTGATCCTTCTTGATTTTGAACTTCTCGGGTTCTTCCCACCATCCTCTCAGGGTGTCTGCTATGGGGACCGCATGGGTGGTGGCCCATTCCTCTGTGAACGTCTGTTCCCATTCTAGAAGTGTGTAATAATACTCTGCATCTGAGCCTTTTAGATTTGCAAAAACCTTTCCCTCGTAATCCTGAATTACCCACTTCCTGGGGTCGATCTTCTATATGATCCATTCAATAATTTCCGCACATGGGAATATAGATGGGTGGGCACCTGTGTAGTGAAGCTTCCAGTCGAGGAGGTCCTCTGGAAATTCTGGTTGTGCAAATTCTTGGTATACTTGGTACCATCTCATGCTTTCTCCTTTGCTAAATGTACAGGCGGTGTCCTCATAGATCGGGAGAGGAGACATTAATATTTCACTTTCTGTGATATCTATCTCTGGGTTCTTATTTTTCTTGCGGACTGCCGGAGGCCCCATGTCACTTGAGGCTGAAGAGATGGAGACACACTCTAACTGTGCTTTGAGTTTCCCTGGTTTGTTCATAAAACAGTCCCAGGATAAGATAGATGACATAATAATAAGTTCCTAGGTACTGATTTTAACTCTGCCCAACTGAGATCCAAGAAAGGATGAAAATGTGACTTGGCGACCTATTTCTTGGGTTGCTGGGTCACAGAGGTTTAAACTTCATGAGGGTGGGACCTTGCAACTTAGCGACATGCGACTGGGTCGCTGGGTCGCTGGGTCACATTGGTTTAACAATTCACGAGGGGTGCGACCCTGCGACTTAGCGACTTGTGACCAGGTCATTGGGTCGCTGAGTCGCAAGGTCACAAATGTCTAGTTTTGAGTGAGATGTGACTCAGCGACCAGGGGTCGCTGTGTCACGGGGGTCACAAGGTCGTAGGGTTGGAGGTCACGCTAGGGCTGGGCGGAAGATTCCGATGGTGACATGGCCTTTTGTTTCACTTTTTAACATAAAACAATACAAGGATTGAGTGAGGAAAACCAATAAATGAGGATGAAGTGGTCATTAGGGGAATAGACAAACACAGGGGAGGCTGGTTGGCTTCATTTATAAGTCTGTGTTAGGAATGGCAGGTTTTGGATAATTGGGAAAGATTCAGGTTCAAAAGGATCTCAAATGGTAGATGCTAGATGGCTTTAAAGGGGCTAAGGTAAGTGGGAAGGGGCAAAAAATAGAAAAAAATGGAAACATCAGGAGGATAAGGCAACTTACCCGAGAAAATCGCGCTCCGGTTGGCCTGTCAGAAGCATTTTTTTCTCTCCGTCACATGGGTGAAATGCGACCTAGCGACCCATCTATTTATAAAAGGGTCGCGCGTGCGGGCAATAAATGAGGTCGTTGGGTCAAAAATATCCCGCACTTATGAGATGTGCGACCTCGCGACCTTGCGACCTGGGGGTTGCTGGGTCGCAAGGTCGCTAGGTCGCATTTATTTAAATTTGAGTGCAATGTGCGACTTGGAGACCTGGCGACCTGATAGGTCGCAGGGTCGCTAGGTCACAAATTGGGAAAATGACCTACTCTGTGACTCAGCGACTTAAGGCTTTTTCTATTTTGAAAAAGACTTGAATTTTAGGTTTTGACTTCGCTTTTCGATGCTCAGGGGGGCTCAAAAAAATTTAGATGGTGAATTTTTGGACGGTGTTGTAGCGACTACAACAGCTGGGAACACGGATTTTCTTGACTTAACTACTCTCTCTCAGGGTGTGGAAACCTGGTTCCAACACCCTCCCATACTACTTTGGGTGAGAATTTGGCGTGCGCAAGCAGGTCACTGTCGAAAGGGCCAGTAGTATAGGGGTTTTTTAGAAAACCTTAACCTCCGAACCTGGGTCAGGACCCCTCAAGCCAAAAATTCCCATCACAACAGAAGGCGCTACTCACTGCCATTGCAGGGATTTATCCTTCAAATTCTAATCTGATTATTTTTTATATCAAGAATTTTGTTTCTTGCCTCACATATCAGGTAGCTTTTCTGATTCAATTTGTCGTTATGGGAAAGAATATTCATCAGATTGTCTTTGATGAAGGCGCTTCGACCTGCATCATGTATGTTGCATGATGGAAATCCATCGACTCTCCCCCGTTGAATCAGTCCCCGAAAACCTTAAAATCTTTCGATGGTCAAGGTTCTCAGTCGTACGACATTCTCAAGGCATTTCCCATCCTCTTGGAGGGGAAAACGGTGAACAAGGAAGTTGAGGTGGTAGATGCCAACTTGAACTATAATATCATTCTTGCACGTAGTTGGACAAACTCTATGGTTTTTGTAGCCTCCACCCTCTTTCATCTCCTCTATTTCCTTCATAAAGGGAATATAGTGATTGTGGGTTAATTTTATTTCTTCCCCTTTAAGTCTTCAGCAGGCAACATTCCATATGTTGGGAAGGTCGCTACTCTTTATGAGAACATTGGGTCGGGTATGTTCAAAGACTCATCTCTTATGGGAGTTTTTCCGCTTCCACCTCCGAATTTTTCCTCCATTAATATGATTTCGTCTTGTCACGATCCATGGATTGTTCCCAATCCCAACTAGATCGAAATTTTTGGTGACGTTATGACTCTTATCCCAACTGAGCATATGTATCAAGATATTCTCATGACTTCCAAGGTTGCATCTGAGACCAATACTCATTTGGTTTGATCCCTAGACACTTATGCGTAGTCTCCCTAGTTTGGTTCTTGGGACTCTGATGATCCCTTAAATCAGACATTCCCCAGTGAAGAGAGTATCATGAAGGTCATGTCTCTCGAAGAAACTCCATGGGATGATGGACATCATCGTTCCTCGTTTCTCCCAATCCCACGTGACATCTCTACCTGTCTAGGATCCCATGCTTTCCCAGTACCGACTGACCCACTTCAAGATCATTCTTTGATCCATGAAGTGTTGTCTTAGGGCAACATGGGAAATATCACTCCGAAAATTACAATCAACATCTATGTTAAACTAGGGATTATCGAGAATGTGCATATTGGTGCGTCTTGTTCTCCCAATGAGATCAAGATCTATAAGGAACTTTTTCAGGAGTTTTGTGATGTCTTCATGTGGTCCTATGAATAAATTCCCAGCATTGATCTGAGTATTGTGGTGCATGAAATTCCCACCTATCTGAAGTTGAAGCCTGTTTGGCAACGACTTCGTCATGGTGCACCCGAGAAATGATGCCGCTATAAAGGGTGAAGTTGAAAAAATTCTTAAAGTTGGTTTTATCTACTCCATACCCTTGACAAATTGGGTCTCCAATATTGTTCTTGTCAATAATAAGCAAGGGCCCATTAGGTTTTGTGTTGATTACCATGATATCAATCGATCATGTCCTAAGGATAATTGCCCCACTCTGTTTATCGATCAAATCATTGATGAATGTGCCGAGAGTTAGATATTTTCCTTTATGGATGGTTTCTTTGGCTACAACTAGATTAACATCACTCATGTTGATCAACACAAAACCACTTTTATTTTTCCATGGCAGACTTTCACCTATAAGAAGTTCCTTTTCAACCTGAAAAATGTTGGAGCAACCTTCCAATGAGCTATGTCTTATGCATTCCATGACATCAAGCACATAGTTCATCCATATCTTGACGACCTTCCTTCTCATTCCGCGAAAAGTCGAGATCACCCAGAGCACCTTAGAGCTATCTTCCTACGTTGTCTACACTATAATATCATGTTGAATCCTCATAAGTGTGTCTTTTGCGTCGAATGCAGCCGACTCCTAGGTTTCGTGGTGTCTAAAGAAGGCATCCACATCAATCCTCTGAAAGTCGAGGAAATTTTCAACTTGCCTCCTTCTTCTTTCATTCATCAACTGCAAAGTTTGCAAGGGAAAGCCAATTTCCTCCACCAATTCGTATTGAATTACGTTGAGCTTTCCAAAGGCTTTACGTGCTTATTGAGAAATGGAATCCCGTTCTTATGGGATGAAATTTCTTAGAGCTCTTTCAATGCAGTAAAGCAAGCCCTCATCATAGCTCCGTTGTTGCATCCTCCCAATTATCACCGCGACTATTGCTTGTATTTGACTGTCGCTGACAGCACTATTGGCATGATGCTAGCTCAGGACGATGACGATGGTGAGGAACATATATTATAATACTTGATCCGTAATTTCTTCGATACTGAGACCCGGTATGATCATGTAGGGAAAATTTCATTGGTTTTTGTTCATGCAGTTCAATGTTTCTGTCACTACATTCTCCTGCGCAAAACCCTAGTTATTTCTAATTGCAACCCCATGACTTACATTCTCACACGTCAGTTACTTGGGGAAAAATACTCCAAATTGATTGCTATCCTTCAAGGGTTTGACTTGGAATTCACTGCTTCTAAGTCGAAGAAATCGTTTGGCTTTGCCGAGTTTATCTATGATCTTCCTACCATAAATGATCCCACTCTTATCGATGATTCCACCCCGATGAGACTCTCTTTCTCATTAGTACTCATGATCCATGGTATGGGGACATCATCATATATCTCCAAACCCAAACTTATCGACTAGATCTATTTCACTCTAAGTGAAGACGAGTTCGCTACCAGTCCCAACCATATTGCATTGTTGGGGATGCCCTCTATGGTACTGGTGTTGACTATTTCCTCCACCATTTTCTAACTCTCAAGGAAGCTGAGAAAGCTCTGAATTACTGCTACTCTGGGGCTTGTGGTGGTAACATGTCTACTTACGCTACCACTCAAAATATCCTTCGTGCAGGTTATTTCAGGTTGTCTATTTTTAAATACTGCATCATCGCAGTCCGAAAATGCCATGATTTCCATATTTACTCTCGAAAATAACATGCCCCACCCTCACCCTTGCACCAAGTTGTGATTTTCGGTCCTTTTGTGAAATGGGGCATTGATTTTATGGCCTACAACCCTCGCTCAGCTAGGGGGCATGGCTATACCATCGTTGTCATTGACTATTTCACTAAATGGCTCGAGGCGATGCCTACATATGATAATGAAGGTCTCACTGCCACGCAATTCTTATTCAATCAGGTCATAGCTTGGTTTGGTGTCATAAAATTGATTTTCACTGATAATGGCACTCATTTTCATAATCATATGATGACAGAGCTCTCTGCTCAGTTGGGGTTACGTCACGATAACTCCACCCCTTACTATCCATAGGCCAATGGCCAATTTGAAGCTGTCAACAAAGTCTTTTCTAAAGGGTAAAATGCTTGGGTGGTCGTAGATGAATATCCCTCTCAGGGCCTTCCAGTGCCTGAGGCAAACTGTCAGATTAGTTGTAAAGTTACAAAGATGTTGCATACATGTTCATACTAATATATAATTGACAAAGCGATGTTTGGAATGATTACCTCTTTGTGGACAATAGATCCTACGGAGAGCGCTAAGCGGCATGGTAGGAGTCCTTCCTCACCAACTCCAAATCCAGATCCTGCAACCAAACAAAGCACCCATGTAATCCTAACAATAATATAGCTTTCTAAAAATTAAACTAGTCTATAATTGGCATTAAACTATGCAGATCTAATCCATTCATATCAGGCTTCATAGAAAAATGAACAACAAATGTGACACTGAAACATCGAATGGAAAAAATAGATACAGTTCTATTAATTTATAAAAAGGAGGATTACAACCGTTGGTTGTACCAAGCCCTCCTCAGCCTTCCAATTCCTCTCTCTCTTTCTCTATCTTCAAGTGTGACGATGCTTGGGCTGAGATTCCTCAATGAACCTCGCCAATTTTTAAGCCTCACACTTCTACAATGAAATTATGCTCTACATATGATCAAACCTTCGACCTTAGACCAAGAGCCCAAACCTCCAATTTATAGGAAATGGAGAGGAAAAACCTTGCCAATTATTTCAACCAGTTCAAATCAGGAAATATCTAGATGTGTCCTAGCTTTTCTTTGCTTTTTCCTTCCATAGGAGTTCAATTTTGTTTGGAAATATCTAATAAAAGGTTTGTGCTATAATTTTCTATTTTTGAACTGACCCTTTCTGAGAAAAATATGGAAATGCCAGTCAGTTTCCACGAGATATTTCCCTTTTCACATTCAAACACGGATAACGCTACCCCTTAGGCAAGACAGAGCGTTACCCTAGGCACTAACGCTCCCTTTGCATGGCTAGGGTGCATTATAACTCTACCTATTTTCTTTTGGGGGTGTGTTACCTTGGAAAAATGGGCCTTTGTCTGGGTCATTTTCTTCCTTCCATATTACCTTCTCCTCTGAGATGATGAGGAGGTCATTTGTCCTATAACAGATGCCCCCTAAAGTGAGAGGTCAGAGGTGAAGACGATGGCTGAAATACTTTCTAATAAATGTAGTAGTATGAGAGGAGTTAGAGGACTGAGGAAAACCTGAAACAACAAGATATGTCAGAAATATAGTATCTATCTTGAGTCGGGCATTCCCATGCTCAGTAGTTGTATCAAAATAATTTCTCTAAAAATGAGATATGACCAGTGTGTCCACAGATAAGCACAATGTGGAAGCTTGTGTCATGACAGGATAAAACTGATAAGCTGTCTCTGAAAACAATATCACAGCTTGGGAGAGGAAACACAGTTGAAATGATGTAAGCCTCAACCCAAGGTCTTGGTCACCGCTTCACTAAACTGCATATTTCTTCACATGTGAATGAAGGAGTTGTAATTGAACATGCAAGAAATAGTCTGATTACCAGTCAATAAAAAAAATTGTTAACAGACGTGAGGGTGGCCACCAATAAGGATGATGGTCCCCAAGATGCACAGTACAATCTAGTGAATGTGAATAAAATTATTTGATGTCGAACACTCATAGAATCATTTGATCGGGAGCCAATAATGAGAACCCCCAATCAAACACAAGGTAACCTGCCACTGATGTCTGCAAGCACCCAGGTACTGATGTGTTTCTAGATCAACTTCCTAGATAAGACGTTGAAGTCGGTAGGAAGAGATTTTTCGAAAGGCAAGCACTAAAGCATCTTACATCAGTCGACACGAAATGGGAAAAGATGATTTTGTTTTGGAGATGTCAAGAGCAAATGGGAGTAACTGACGACAAATAATTTCTGGTATATGCTGACTCGGCTAATACAGGAAGCAGTAGATAGTAGGATCCTCTTGAACAATAGAAGGCACAGTAACAGGGTACCAGGAAGCTTAGGCTTAATGAACACCAAAGAGTTTCAGGATTCACCAATGTAGGGGCATTGGCATATCAAGGCTAAACTCATAGATGGTAGGGTTTGGCTAATTTGCGAGTGAATTTTCTGGGAAGTGCCATGTTCAAGATTTTGTGCTACTAAATCGACCTTCAGAGTATAACATAATAAGTATCCACTTTGTTCAAAAATTTTCCCCGTTCGATTAATTTTAACGAGTCGAGATGTAATATCCCAAAATAGGGAATTTCTACAACAAATAGAATACCTCAAGATATTCTAAAGTTGGAGCTTCAGCAAATCATGAGAATGGAAATGTAGATCAGCTCATTATATGTCAAATGAAATCTCATCAGCAGATGAAAGAACCTCAGCAAGTATATGGCCTATATTCTCCTTCCCAAGTGGGGAAATGCAGCAATATAGGGCATAAAACAGTTGTCTTCAAAAAATAACGCTATACCTGTGAGGAATGGGATTTGGATCCCTTATAATACATCATATAAAACTCACATGCAGAATTAGAGGTGAAACAAATCACTCTAGCCAACATAAACAGATCTCCCCAAGTCAATGTAGCTCCAATAAGCCCAAACCCCATATCCTAACTCATGTAGAAAGGACTGAAGCAAGGACAGTGTTATTTTATTATGGTTTTATGCATAAAATAATGTGACATAACAGATCTAGAGTATACAATTATCCAATGGCTGAGAAAATGGAGATCCCTCCCTCTTTATACAAAAATAAGATCAACCCAGCAAGGGTTTCATGAGAGACAAATGTACAAAAGAGAATATCTGCAAATCTGGATCTGGAAAACACAGTTTTACTATAGCACTGAACAAATGTGACTGAAATATACAAGTGATGGAAAAATAATGAAGTACAGAGCTTTCCGGGAGAAGGATTGACCCTTTCTCCAAGGAAAAAGCTCACAAGCAAGGGATCAAACCCTGCTACTGCAGCACCCCTGAAAATGACGCAATTTCTGAAGCTAAATGCGCTGTAGAGGATGAAAAGTGACTTGGCCACATGCCAAGATGTAAAATATGCTCCGGGACCTCCTTTATAGATCTTGCAAAGCAAGGGGAGCTCCCTCCTCTGAAAGATAAGCTCAGGAACTGGTGTTGTGAGTCTCCCACTGCAACACCCTGCAACACAATGTCCCCTGCTATAGGAATAACGTTGTGGCTGAAGGATGATGCTTGGTCACAAGCCGAATGTGGGAAATGAAGAACAGAACTCCTCCAAGATATCACCCAATGAAGGAGAAGGAATCCCTAAGCAGGAATGCCTTGTGCTGAGCAGCATTGCAACTTTGCTAAACAGCAAGAGACTGAAAATAGTCTAAGCAGACCAAAATCAATAATCCATCAGCTAACCCCAAAAATTTTCTATCTTCCTCCTGATAATTTTTGTGAGCTTCCTCACCTTGGGTCCCACCTATTAGGGTTTCCAACACCATGTGAATTCTTTCCCTCCAAAACTGCGTTGTAGCTCTTTCAATATTTCTCCTCCATGTTGCGTTGTTGACTTGGTCAACTTGACTGAATCAACATGATTTTTTTCCTGTTCACACATGGGAAGTGAAAAATCCAACCACCAAGTTATCCCCTTTTCATACCAAGAGGGATTTTATGTCAATACAAGTTAAATATGGGTCCTCTTCCCCATTTATTCATCTACTAGGTGCAAAAATCAAAATCTAATATTCCTATTAGTTGCATGCTAATTTTAGGAATATTACAGTCCTCCCCTCCCAAATGTTGCTTGTCCTCAAGAAACTTCAAGGAAAGAACTGGAAAGTCTTCCTTCCTCCTCTGGTAGCATCCCCATATTATGAGCTCTCCCAAAGAATAAGATGTTGTCTCAACAATGAATCCTCATAGTGCCTCTCCCAAGCAAACAAATTAGCATTTTGGTGTACACCCCAAATGGCTATCATCATGCAGAAGTAGCATACTAAAGGAGACAACTATGTACTATCTGGAGGTCCTGTCAAGGCATGGATTATGAAATGCATGGGAAATCCTCATCCCCCAAGTGAAACCTCCACCCCCAAGCTATCATCCATATGAAATGAGTCACCCTCCCACATGGCAACTCATGAAGAATCTCCTCCGTCTTTGGCTCCTGAAGTGTAGGTGGGCTGAATAAATGAACATGATAGGCAAGAGGGCCTATCCCATGATTTCCTCCTCTCCACTTATTATAAGTGTAGAGGGCATGTTGATCTTGGGCTGCAACATGATTGCCCACCAATGGCAAGAACAAGATTGAGTCTCCAAGGACCCTTCCTCCAAACTAATGAGCCATGCCAACCCAAACCATTCCATACAAGATGAATGGCACATCATCACCATATGGCATCCAAATCAGAAAATGGTTGAAGGTTATGTGTAATTTTGGATGATACAAATGGTCTCTCTGGTGGATACAGCACAGTCTTTTCAACTACTGATTCAGAGCATCAAGTGGCAAGTTGTCCTCCAAGGAATTTTCAGCTATGCATGTTAGCTCATCTACTATGAAGTAGTAAGTAGCAATATAGATCAGCTGCATACAATCAAAAAAATAAAACACTTGCCCAAATTTATGTAGAGATGGGTTATCATCATCACAAAATTTGGCCCTAAAGTGACCATGAAACCCATAAATAAGCTTGCTCTCTTGTGGAGCAATGCACTGTTTACATATGGTGAGAAAATACAAATACTCAATAGAGTAACAACCAAGCACATAAATTTATTTCTTACCATGCATCATGTGTGAGCTGAAGGTGAGGTCCATGAGATAGTCTTCCCATGAGAATCTTCTCATAAAAATATGCAACATGAGAGGGTGCATACTCCCTTTGGAACACTCCATCAATAGAAACATGCTCTCAAGTGACAGCATTGTAGTTCTTAGTAACAAGGCTCTTGTCACTCCATGACTTCTCCTTTTGGCATTCCATATTCCAAAGCCATCCACCATCATGCTGCTATGTGAGAAGATCTTCTTCCGACATGGAAACCTCTCATAATCCTCCAATGCTGAAGGGTAGCCTCCTTGCACCTTGAATGTGCCTCCCTTCTCTCTGGAAATATCATGAAAAGTATCAGAAATTTTTTTCCCATACTCTCCCAAGTGTAACCACAGCAACAACAACTCTTTTTTATCCCTCATCTCTCCCTCATACAAGCCATAGAGCAAGATCATGATGGTTTTCTTGTATGATGCCCATAAAAACAAGTTTTTTGTTGTTCTATCATATGGGTGCCATGCCATGCCTCCATCCACCACATACTCCTTGACAAGGAGTATGACCCAAGATGGCCAAACTCTCTTAAGAGCAGCCAGTGCATCTTTTCCTCTTGCTGCCCTATTTCATAGATCTGCAAGTGACTCACCAACCTCTTGCTCTCCATCAACCTCCATTCATCCAAGTGTGGATGCTCCCAATCATTCTCTCCTTTGGCATCTTCCCAATGAAGACTACCAATCTCCCAAAGCAAGTATTCCTCCTTACACCTCATGGGAAGTTGAGATGTAACCCCTTGGAGATCTTTCAGAAAATACCTCTCATCAATCAATCTCTTGAATCCTAAAGAATCCAAGTGTGCTGAAAACCAAACACCAATGGGAAGTGACTCAACATTCATCCTACCTCCCCCAATCTTGCACCCTAAACCCTTATGCTGCATGCAACTCAATAAAGGTGAAAAGGAATGAGTGTTCATCCCCTCTTGGATCAAACCCAAGTTGCACAGCGCTATGAAATCTTGTTGCTCCACCACAGCAATGTGTTTTGATCCTGGACCATGTGAGGACAAATTTCCAAGGTTTCCCATAAGATTTTGTGAAATGATCAGAAATGGAAATACATGCATACCTTGGTGAGTTTTGGGAACCTCTTGTATTGCTGCAATATTTCCTCTCTTCAATGTGTCGGCTGATCCAACTACTGCTACAAATGGTTGCCCCTCCATGATTGTGACAGCGCTGGTACAAGGCTCCTCAAGTGGAGAAGAGGACTCCTCCTCCTCTGATCTTCTACTGCCAAATCTTATGATTATCTGATGAGTGAAATCAGAAAAATTAGGTACTCTTGCATGAATTCCATGGCTAAACCACCAAGAGCTTGCCTTTCCCTCCAAGTCCAGCGTTGAGATCTCCATCACCTCTTTTTCCACTACTGGGTTTAGTAGGAAAAATGATTCTAGTTTCATCACCCACGTCTTTGCTGCACACTTGAGTGATCCATCAAATGTAGACAACAGGAATCTATTTCATCTTATCATTCTCTTACTACATGGTCTTCTTTCTTCTCTTAGTTGAATAAACTGAGGAAAATCTAGGGTCTCTTTGAAAGCCCTAGGTTGGCACTTGTATTCTGCCAAATACCCACTCAGGGTCTCATGTTCTAAGTGGTCTTCTTTCTCTCCACTTCCTCTATGAGAAAAGGAAGTGCACGGATCTTCTTCTTCCTCTTGAAACCTTCTAGATATCTCACTGCAGCTTTCTCCTTCTTGAAACCCTCTTGGAGTTTCATTGCATCTTTCTTCTTCCATAGGTTGAACCTCCTTGGAGAGGCTCTTCTTAGATCTAAAAATGGATGAAAGTAATCTCATCCTCTCCATCATTTTTTTCTCCTCTTCTCCTTATCTTCTAATTGGATCTGAAATCCACAGGCTGAACCAAGATTTCAGCTTTGATACCACTGTAATATACCAAAACAGGGATTTTCTACAACAAATAGAATATCTTAAGATATTCTAAAGTTGGAGCTTCAGAAAATCATGAGCATGGAAATGTAGATCAGCTCATTAGATTTCAAAGGACATATCACCATCAGATGAAAGAACCTCAGCAAGTATATGGCCTATATTCTCCTTCCCAAGTGGGGAAATGCAACAATATAGGGCATAAAACAACTATCTTCAGAAAATAACGCTATAATTGTGAGGAATGGGACTTGGATCCCTTGGAATACATCATATACAACTCACATGAATAATTAGAGGTGAAACAAATCACTCTAGCCAACATAAACAGATCTCCCCAAGTTAATGCAGCTCAAATAAGAACAAACCCCATAGCCTAACTCATGCAAAAAGGACTGAAGCAAGAACAGCATTATTTTATTAGGGGTTTATGCAGAAAATAATGTTACATAACAGATCTGGAGTCTATAAGTATCCAATGGCTGAGAAAATGGAGATCCCTCCCTCTTTATACAAAAATAAGATCAACCCGGCAAGGGTTTCATGAGAGACAAATGTACAAATGAGAAGATCTGCAAATCTGGATCTGGAAAATGTAGTTTTACTACAGCACTGAAAAAATGTGACTGAAGTATACAAGTGACAGAAGAAGAATGAAGTACAGAGCTTTCCGGGAAAAGGGTTGACCCTTTCTCCAAGGAAAAATCTCACAAGCAAGGGATCAAACCCTGCTATTGCAACACAGCTGAAAATGATGTATTTTCTAAAGCTAAATGCGCTGTAGAGGATGAAAGTGATTTGGCCACATGCCAAGATGTAAAATATGCTCCAGGACCTCCTGTACATATCTTGCAAATCAAGGGGAGCTCCCTCCTCTGAAAGATAAGCTCAGGAACTGGTGTTGTGAGTCTCCCACTGCAACACCGTGCAACACAACGTCCCCTGCTACAGGAATAACGTTGTGGCTAAAGGAGGATGCTTGGCCACAAGCCGAATGTGGGAAATGAAGAATATTACTCCTCCAAGAGATCACCCAATGAAGGAGAAGGAATCCCTAAGAAGGAATGCCTTGTGCTGAGTAGCACTGCAACTCTGCTAAATAGCAAGAGACTGCAAATAGTCTAAGCAGACAAAAATCAATAATCCATCAGCTAACCCCAAAATTCTACTATCTTCCTCCTTATAATTTTTTTGAGCCTCCTCACCTTGGGTCCCACCTATCAGGGTTTCCAACACCATGTGAATCCTTTCCCTCCAAAACTGCGTTGTAGCTATTTCAAGATTGCTCCTCCATGTTGCGTTGTTGACTTGGTCAACTTGACTAAATCAACATGATTCTTTTCTTGTTCACACATGGGAAGTGAAAAATCCAGCCACCAAGTTATCCCCTTTTCATACCAAGAGGGATTTTATGTCAATACAAGTTAAATATGGTTCATCTTCCCCATTTATTCATCTACTAGGTGCAAAAATCAAAATCGAATATTCATATTAGTTGCATGCTAATTTTAGGAATATTACACCAGATGGGTAAGATCGAAGATATTTTCATATTTAGAGAGTCTGAAAACATCGTAAAAGACAACTCCAGGGGGTATCTTTGTCATGTTTGATAACCGAGCATGCCGAAGGGAGAATATTAAGCCCGGCACAATTCATTTCCTGTAAGTTAGTCCATTAAATCCATATAAAGTGATAAACCTATGTTCAATGGAAATCTACCTCATTTTTTTGTGAGTACGAGGAGACAGAGTAAACTCAGTATTCTTCGTGAAATTTTAACGAGTCCAACGAAGAAAAACTTGATGCTCTCCGTGAAATTTTAACGAGTCCAACGAAGAAAAACTTGGTTACTTTTTCAGTTTTTTAACGAACTATAAAAAGATGGAAAAGAATGGCTCATATTTCTTCCTCGCAGTAGTTTAATGAGCCCAACGAAGGAAAATCAGGGTTTTTTCATTTTTACGAGCTAGAAAATGTCCCTAAAAAGAAAGCTCAAGGGTTTTTTTAGTGTGTGGAACCTCAGGCGGCGGGAGAGGAAAACAAACCATCAGGGAAGATGCCTTTAGAAGACCAGTACTGACGTTGAAATACGATTCAGGAATGCCTCCTACTAGGGGTACATTGCTACTTGGTAATGTGGAATAATCAGGGGTGCAAAAGGATAACTGATCCACTGTAACTGTCTTCCCGTCCAATGGAAAAAGGATGAGTTGGAAAACTGAAGAGAAAATGGCAGTCATTGCGTAAGACCAACTGTGACCCAGCAACAGATTATAGTCGAGATGAAAATCTACGACTTATATGTCCACTATTATCATTTTCCCACTAAGTGAAATGGGAAAGCTAGCAAGGTATCCTTTTGGGAGGAAAGTGTGGCCGTGGAAAGCTTTGAGGGAATTCGACAGCGGAGATAAAGTGGGAGAACCCAAAGTGAGCTAGCACGTAGTTGACATAACGTAGGTCAAAGCACCTTCATCTATGATGGTGCGATGGATTGGTGTCCCTTTCAACGCAACTTGAACCTGGAAAGCAAGTTGGTGTGAAAGACGAGATTTGGATTTTTCCATGTCAAAGATAGCTAGCGTAGAATCTTGGGGGTCGATTCCACCAATGGCCAAAAGCAGAGCTTTCCTTGGAGCTGGATAGGTTTGCAATACTTCAAGGGTAGACATGGCTAACGGTTCTTGTCCCAAATCTTTACAATGTTGTAGTTTTGGGAAGCACATGCAAAGGTGTTATGAGTCATGCGTCAAAGTGTCACTTTGGGGGACAAATAGCAAGGTCAGCTATAGGCCTTTCGATATGAAAATCATTGGGCGGCAGTGGATTCGAACTTTTACTAGGTTCTTGAGCCTCAATTATTGGATTTCCATAGAGTTTAGCTCAGGTTTGGAGTTCAACACTTTGTCATAAATGGCAGATGATCCTTCACCGAAAGGATGAGTACCACCGTTGCCCCTTTGGGAGGATTGTGGTGGGTTTGCAACCATGTGTTGTTGTTGCTGCTCTGGATTAGGGAAGGGATTGTGAAGGACAGCAGGTGTCCTTCCAGAGCCCTTGTTTGTAATAAAATATATGCATTCCTATAGTCGAGGACATTTGTATATCAAGTGGTCCTCTGCACAAATTCTGCAAGGGAATCTCATTGGTTTCTCCTTTCCTTTGTCGTTCTTGGCAACATTTTTCTAATTGGGATTATTCTGAGTACTGGACTGCTCTTCAGAAGGAGAGGTATTTTTTTTATTCTTCTTATTCTTGCCGCTATGTTTTTGTGTATACTGCACAGATTTTACCTCAGCGGTGGGAAGAGTATTCGATTGGTTAGGGGCGGTGGCAGTAAAAGATGGCTGGGAATTTTTCCCACTGAGTTTTTTTATGGCTACGCCAGAGGTTGCACCAATGATTCCATCGGCGTGGGCTCCATGTAATTGAGTAGCAGGAGGATTCGGGTTGCCAAGGGCATGGGGGAGTAAGTCATAGAGTGTGCCAGATTATGAATAGATGAGATCTAGATGTTGTGCACGATGGATGGATTGGTCTTCTGTGACCGCACCAGACAAGAAAACGTCCTTATATAGGGGTGGTAAGAGTGACTTGCAAAACCAGTTTGATAAGAGATGATCCGAGATTAGCGCTTTGACTAGCCTCCACCTACGTCTCCATTCATGAATGTGATCAGAGATCTGGGTGGTGGTGTCTTCGTGCAACAAGGTTAATATTTCCATTCCGGTTTCGTATCGAATAGGTAATTGGAAGTTCTTAAGAAATTCCATAGCTAAGGCACCAAAATTATTGACGGCCCCACATGGTAACTCAATGTACCATTTGGCAGTGTTGCCTATGAGAGTGCGGTGGAAAAGTCTGATCTGGGTACTATCATCCACCATGGAGTTAGAAACAGACCATAGATGAAAGGTGGTGATGTGTGTAGTCGGATCCTCCCCTTGTTTCCCTTCGAATTTAGGGATTTCAGACGAAATCTTGTGTGGTACTGGAGGCTAGAGTAGGTTTTGGTTGATGGGATCATTGGTCAATTTGTACAGGTATGGGATTTCTAGAGCTACCAAGAATGGCAATTGCATGTTTGCCCGGGGATCTAGCCAAGGAAGTGTTGGCTGACCATGTGGACCGTAGGGTCCGCCCATCAATGTGTTACCAATGGGATAAGTAGGACTTTGTTGATAAAATTTCCCAGTGACTGGGGGTGTAGGGGTATATGGTTGTTGTCCGTAGGGTATGTTGTACTAGGGGAAAACTGTTGGTTGCCCCTAGTGAAATATATTCCCCCTTGCCCAAATTGACTTTGGGGTTGGTTTGCCCATATGGATGCGATAGAGTTAGCCAGTGGCATACTGCTATTCGCATAATTTACCATCGACATAGACCCTACACCGAAAGTTTGACCACTCAAAGGAACAACGTTAACAATTGGATGTCTTGTTTGTCCTAATGAATGTAGGGGTATCGAAGTTCCCCCTGGCATATATGTATTGGTGACACTGCCCCCTGGCATAATAGCCAAGGTGTTTAAACTCAGCAATGGGTTCCAACCGAAAGGGTTGCTAAAAGGAACCTAAGTAGCCCCGCTAGCAGGAGCAGAAACCATGGGTCCTGGTGTAGTCACAATAGGAGTAGATCCCGAAGGGTTCAGAGATCCGCTTAAAGTTGTGGTGACCGGATTTTTGGGACCAGGTATAGCCTGGCTATTGGGGTTGCCAATTATCGGCGTAGAACTAAAAACTGGTGAGGAAGATGGTGGCGGAACCAAGTTGGCCACCGATGGCATCGACCCCATGGGTGCCGGTTGTGAAATGAATGTAGGTGCAACCGAAGACATTGCTTGGCCTGGTGTAACCTGAACTAACAATGGCCCCGACGGGTCAGTGAGAGGAGGATTGTAAGGAGTACGACTCCTTCTGTAAAAGGATCCTCTGGAAACTCCATATGATATGGAGCTATATGAAAGTCAGGGATTGTCACTGGAGACTGCTCTTCCAGAGAAGGCACTGGCTCACCGAGACTCGACTCCTCCCCCGATTTCAACGGAGGGAGACCTTGCTTCCATCTAGAAATATGACGAGGGTCGAAGGATGCCACAGCGACCTATTAACTTTGATCAAATTTTTATTTTGTGATGTATTATAAAGTCTCAGTGATAGTAACCACACACCTAAAAAATAAAAAAAAATAAAAAATGACTTCTAAAATCAATCAATCAAGCAGCCACAATGGGTATGACCCTATCTGAGTACTATCTTTTGCTGGAGATGAAACCCAGTATCACAATAGCATACATAGAGAGTTAGTCAAATATAAAATTACGGTTACTCTAGAGCTTCGCCTGAACCTCAAACAATAGGTGTAAGCACTCTCGTGAAGACGAGTACCCTCCCAAAGACTGAAGATAGAGTAGGTGCGTTGACCAAATTCTCCGCCCCAGGGCACATAAGTTTTTCGGCGCACCAGAACCACAAATTGACATTGTCAATGGTTCGGGTTGGTAAACCAGTGCTAAGTGAATCCACACCGGTTCTGGGCCAGATTCCAAAGGCGCACCGTGTAATTTTAAATTTTATGACAAAGATCGGTGCGCTCGGATACCTGGCCGCACCGTACGACTATGTACGGTGGCAGGAGGGCGGTGTGCTGAGTTAGCTATAAGCCTCGGGGTGTATAGTGAAGTCAGCGCACCGGCCTCCTGACACCGCACTTACTGAACGGTGTGCTAAAAATATTTTCTGGAGCACCGCTCTTGATGCTTTTTATATCATTATGTGCACTGTCTCTGGTGCGTCTCTGTGGAGGGATGCACCGTTACCGGTGTGTGACTATGTTTGTGGCGCACCGACTATTGTTTTATTTATTTTTCAAAAAATATTTATATACGTATATTTGTAAATACATGTGTCATTTAATTAAAAAATTGTGTTTAATATGTCAATCATTCAGAGACGTGAAAGGAGAGAAGAGGAGCAACAACAAAAACAACAACAGGCGGAACAATATAACATGGTTCGCCTGTGGGAGGCAAGAGAGAGGAAGAGAGATGCGTACCCTCGCCCTATTATAGCAGCGACGCAGGGGCTCCTAAGGCAGGTAGGCCTCCTGAAGTTCTATGAGGAGGCTACTATTGAGATTGCAACAAGATGATGAGCTTAGTGGAAAGAAGTTGCCTTCACTAAGTGGGCCCGCAGGCTATTTTTGGCGCACAGTCTATTTTTAGACATGTCGATCATATTCTATGAGTTGTAGGATGCTATTTGTGGATGGTTGGTCAAGTTGGAAAATAGAAGGACTTCTATTTTTAGACATATTAGGCAGAATCTATTTTTAGATTGCCCGATTTTAAAAATAGATATGTCGGGAATATTATTAGCTCTTAATAATATTTGGACTCTAAACATTATCTTATTCTCTTGGAACCTTGATTTAAGTGCACGGTCAGCATAGGAGGCGGCCAAGGAAGGGTACTATTCCTAAGGGTTAAGTGGAGCTATTTCATGGAGACTTCAGTTAGAACTCATGTGACAGAGTTTGGTGGAGTTGTAGAAGTAGTTGGTGGAGTTGTGTTCAGTTTAACTCAGTTAGACAAAGTTGAGCTAGTTGTATCTAGTCTAACTGATTGATACACTAGTGAGAGTGGTTTGAATTAATTAATAATTAATTCACTAATTAATAACTCATTAATCAACTGAAGAATACATCAGTTAACTACAGTGCATGGACAGTTTCAGTGGAGACCAATGGAGAGGTAGGTGAAAGAGCAAGTGTGACTATCAGTTGTGACTATAGTGTTGCATGAGTTTGCACCACACATTGATGGAGATGCCAATGAGGATTGCGCAATGCAAGCCAGGTGGATTCGAGTTCATTCAGAGCCCATATTCAGCAGGGATTGTGCAGTAGAGGCAGGCTAGCAGGTAGCAGAGATCGGTGCATGGATTTGTTAGATCAGGACCTGAATAGTGTGTAGCGATTGTATTGTACTGAGAGCTTGTGAGAAGCTTTGTATGAGGATTGTTACATGATCTCTATGACATATATTATATACAGATAGTTTGGGTTTTAAGCTTCAGGATTTCCCGTTAAATCACTGTGTTAATGTGTGTGAATTTTTATGGTTTTAATGTGTGCATGTAATTGATTTAATTTCCGCATATGATGATCAATGGTGGAATAGATTCTGTATTGTGCATGAATTCAAATAGTGTATGATCAGGAGAATCTTAGACATATAACATATCAGTTAGAAAATTTCTACAGCTACTTCCCTAAAGTCCCATAGTGGTTTTTTGAGACATCTTATCCGAAGGTGGAATGCCCAGCAACAGGTTTTCCATGTTGGTATCGACCAGTGGTGCACGCCCACTGAGGAGAATGTATATTTTATTACAGGGCTTTCGAGGAGAGGGGTGGATTTTCCCTCGTTCCCCGAGGTTCCAGCTGGATGTGTGGCAGGGAGTCAGTTAGTTTACTCCCAAAGATACATCAGACCAGATATATTGTCTCCTTCAGATTTTCAGGTCTCCGGAGGACAGTTACGTATTGGTGCATTTGGTCGTGAAAAGGTCCAGTGTCTCTCACTTATCATTTCGACCATTTCGCATAACACCAGTGATGGGCAACACATTAGTTGCCAGCTTTTATATTATGTTGATTCTTTACTACAGCAGCCATGACTTGTCAGGTGGTCTGCCATTTTTTTACGGCAGTTCTGTACAGCATTAGATAGATGTTGTGCTCGTGCACAAGGGAGGGTCAACTTCCCTTTTGCTTCAGAGCTTTTTTGTTTATTTTTTGAGAGGTTTCCAAAGACAAGACCTTCTTTTCTTTGGCAACCTCGTAGGCCGATTACTGAGGCATGTATGCGTATGTGGGGGCAGATGATGCCCAACAGGGAGAAGACTTTGTTTCCATCGAGGATATTAGATGATGCACTGGGGTTGCTAGCTAGTTTTTTTTAGCACACCTTCATTATGGTCCCCTGTCCTTATGCGAGGTTGGATTGGCGAGGGTGTGCCAACATCCTCTTCACAGATGATGAGCTGCCAGATGATAAAGGTAATATTACTATTTTATTTAAATTTATTTTAACATTTTCTTTACCTTGTTTTTATTAAATTGTGTAATGAAATTGTCTAATTATTGTTGTGTACTTGTATATATTTTGCAGACATTGGCTCTTACGATGGCGAGGATCAGATGCTGCCACCACCACCTGATCCAGTTGTGGATCTTGATGATGATGCAGAGGGCATGATGCCAGATATTTCCTGCGAGGATCAGCAGGAGGTCAGTGTAGATCAGAGACCTGCTCCTGCTGATGCGCTGGCCCGCGGTCGACGTCTGAGTGATGCTACATATAGGATGGAGTTGGCCGACCAACTCATTGCATTGTTTGTTGAGGCGGGCATCCACCCCGCTGATTTAGAGATATAGAGGCCGATGACAGGCTCTTACAGATGTGGAGAGGCATGTCGCGTGACATGTACAGCCTGATGTAGCATGTCGTAGGAGTTACGACAGCTTTTACGCGACTGACGAGGAATGTTGCATGTTACGAGCGAGCCGCAGCACATGATGGATAGTCTGCGAGGTGTAGCATACCATCGACATCTCATGATCATTCACGGCCTCACGCCGCACCATATTTGCATGAGCCTCCAGTAGCATCTACCAGCAGTCATCATGGAGATGAGGCTCGATCATCGGCTGATCCATGACATTTATATTACAGTTGTATATTTTTAACATTATTCAATTATATATATATATATATATAGATATATATGGTCCATGTATTTTATGTTCATTTTGCAGTTGTTAGGTCATGTTAGATATGTTCATTTAATGTGCAGCTTGCAGATAGATGTGTATGTGATAGCATGAGATGTATATTTGATGTTTGTGTTGTACTGATGATGTTAATATATAATGTTAATTTTGTTTTGTTAGATGATCATGATCATGATGATGCAGTTAGCGATTTTGAATGTGTTTTTTAGTCAAATATGATGTTTGTACGATGCTTATCATGAACGTGATGTTTATTAATTAATTTATAAATATGAAATGATCATGATATTGTAAATTTGTAATATTTGTATTTCTAATTGTATTTAAAATTCTAAAATTGTAATTGTAATGATATATATGTAAATTTCTAAAATTGTAATTGTAATTGTAATTTTTTAATTTGTAAAATTGTAATTTTATATATGTAAAATTCTAAAATTGTTATTGTACGTGAAATTGTAAAATTGTAATTGTAATTCTAATAATTCTAATTCTAATTATAATTGTAATTGTAATTGTATGTAAAATATTTGTAAAATTTTAATTGTTTTAATGTGAAATGAATTTATTAAAATTTTTAAATTTGTAAATTTTAAATAATTGTAAAATAATAAATATAGAATAATATGATTTATTGTAACATAAGGAAAATTAGAAAATAATGCAAATAAATTCCTGTACTTAATTAGAATTATCATTATTTATTATGATCTTAGATACAAAAAAAGAATTAATTTATACAGTACGCCATTTTATTTGAGATCAAGTACATAATACCAAATTATCAAGTGAATTATTGATTTTAACATTAACACAATGCAAATTACCAATTAATTAAAAATACATATTACATTAATATTTCGAAAAACTCATCTTAAAAAGTATAAATATTGATGAAAAAACACATACTGTACCATATCACTCTCGGTTCTCATGTTCACCCTCATTATCTTCTAGCTCGCATGGCATGATAACACTATTGTTCTCAAAAATATGTTTTGATCTAGGGTCATGTGTCAATACGGACCACCAATCCCTATCCAACACATTTGGGTAGAAAAACACCCGGTTGAAGTGTTTAGGAAAAACATAGGGCTCCTTAGCTTCATCCCACATCTTTCTAGATTTAATACATATCAGCCTACTATCGCGATCTTCCTTTACATTATTCCGATCAAAGGTGTCCCACCACTTGCACCTAAAAATAACACATTGGAAAGAAGAAAAATCCACTTCAATGATCTCTTGTATCTTTCTGATGTAACCTAACGTCCCTCTTACTAGTTGTTGATCACGGTGGCTAGATCGACTAGATTGATCGAACGCGACTTCCACTCCACAGTCTTGTGTGATGTTTCTAGCATCGGAATTTTCTGTGCGAAAATGGTGTCCATATGCCCACATAGATGGGAACAAATGCACCTATTATAAAAAAGTTTAAAAAATCGTATAAGTGTCATGTGTCTTATAAATAATAATCCAACAGTTAAAATATGAAATGTAGATGTCTTAATATAAGTTTCAAATTTACATATAAATTATTACCGAGTTGCTACACCCAATTCCTATGTTTAGCGCATCCTCTTCAGCATGCGGGTAATGACCGGTAGCATCGTATTTCTCTCTGACTTGGTCAGCAACCCAACTGTAGGGGCATATTTTTGGCATATTTTCTTTTAAATGATCGGGATAAGGCACACTTCTAGCATTAAACCATCTGAATTATTTCCTGTCACTATTCCATTTCATTCTTTTTTGTTCGTACAATGCGACCCACGGTTGTGTCACTTCAGAATTGTAAAGAATGAATTTATTGATTGCTTCAATTTCTGCATTCGCTGATGAAATCAAACCAACATTATATAGTACTTAGAGATCAAAATATACATTATATCGAAGTTCAACATGAATATTAATTACTTTTTGTAAATTTTAAAAATTATAAGTCGCTTACTCTTTATCAAGCGCTTTTTTCCACTTGTTTGGAGCAACTCTCCTTCTCTTTTGTCTTCATCCAATTCATCGCCCCAAATCACCGCACCTAGTCTGTTGTCGTTCTGCTTGATGTACTCACTGGCATAGTAGAAAGACTCATACGATACGTACCCCTCTGCCATAGACCCTTCAGGTTTTTCTCTTTGTTGAACAAAACCTTTCAATTTCTTCACGTACCTCTCTAAGAAGAAAATCCAATGACAAGAAACAACCCCAACTAATTCAACCTCATCTACCAGGTGGATTAGAAGATGAACCTGTAAGTGCATGAAACTCATCAGCAGTTCCTTCTCAAACATACAAACAATCTCAACTATCTCTTGACACCACCGTGGAATGCTAGCCACATGAATCTCCTTTGATGTGATCCAACGTACAAATGTAGATAATTTATATATGGTGCATCCTAGGTCTTGAGGGAATTCATGTTTCACACACCCACGCACAAACAAAGGATAATGACACTGCAAAGTTATAAAAACGTGCAATAATATACAAAATTAGTTATGTTTTATGATCACCGCATGGGATAAAATTTATTAATATAACAAATAATAAAATCATGCTTTTGACATTATACGTACTCTTAGAAGATTCAAATGGTCATGCGATTTCAACCCCGAAAAATGGTCATCCACGGTGAATCAGCGCCGTAGTGAAGACCCATGTGAAGTTCGCACCCTCACATCCATTATAACTTCCTTTTCCAAAGATATATCATCTTTTTTTAAAATCCATGGGACATCACCTTCTTTGAAAAACCATGAATTAGAGGGACCAGCGCCTTCTTCTGATCCCATACTTTCTAATCATCTTGGCCAATATTTCTTTTTATTTTTTGAAGTAATAAGATCTTTCCTAACTTCCAATGTGTCACTTTGTTTCGATGATATGTGCCTCCATAAAGAAGATGAAACATTATTAAATATATGCATGGGATCTAATAAGTGGGCAATCTTAAGATGCTCCCAATATGGGAGGTCATAAAAGATAGATTTCCTTTTCATCCCAATGGGAAATTTCTCAACATAGGTGTTGAATAAATCTGGATCATCGAACTTAGGCTCCCCATTTGAATCGAACATTTCTTTGAACTCCTTCTCCTTCTCTCTCTCATATGCTCTAAGCCATTCAACTGGTGTCATTATTGGAGGCCTTTGGGTTCTTTCTCGCTTACCATTGAAAGTGGATGCTGCTCTTCTGTAAGGGTGTTGTTCTGGTAGGAATATCCTGGAGCAATCATACACTAGCTTTCGTAGGTCCTTGGACCATCTAGCTTTCAGAGAAGATCCACAACATTTACATCCAAAATACCCTTTTGTTACAAGACCTGCGAGATTATATTTGTATACATTAATTAATATGCATGGCACATTAAAGAATATCATGAAGATCAGAACAAATAATGTTACAACAAATTAAATAACTAATATGTGAAAGAATATTGTTACATTATGTATAAAAAAATCAATAAATTAAACATGTAATTTACCAAAGCAAACTCCTAAGCCTGGATAATCATGTGTCGTGTAAGCACATATGCCATACAACGTAAACCTCCTCTCTGCTGCAATGGGTCTTGATACATCGTATACATTTATCCCATCCCATAATTCCTTCAATTCATCTACCAGTGGTTGTAAGTAGACATCCATATTCTTCACTTGTCTTCTACCAGGGACTATGAGAGCCAACATAGGATGTTCATTCTTCACGGAAAACCATGGGGGGATATTGTTATTGATCACTACTACATGCCAAACAGAATAGTTGGTGTTCTGGAGGGAATATGGGTTGACGCTATCCATGGCTATGCTGAGTCGTAGACTTCGTACTTCATTCTTGAATTTTTTTGGCCATGTATCCTCTATATGCTTCATGGCAATTGAATCAGTTGGTATTCGCATAACTCCCAACTCACTGCTGTGTGAGGCATGCCATCCCTGCAACATAGCTAATTCTTTGCAACGAAAGAGCCTTTGAATCCTTGGGATTATAGGCATGTGCCTCAATATCTTAAAAGGAGGACCAGTACGTGATTTACCCTTCTTTTTTGATTTATCATACCTATCATGCCCACATTTTGGACACATCTCTTTTTCTGCATATTCTCCTCTATATAGAATACAATCATTTGGACATGCATGATATGATATGTACTCAACACCCAACATTTTCAACAATTTTTTTCCCTCTTCGCAGCTACCGGGCAAGACATTATCACTCGGAAGAACCTTATCTTTGAATAACCTGTAGTTGGTGATCATGGAAAACTATATTAATAAATGTACATTAATGTCGATATAATTATTAACGTTCATAAAATTTAACATTTGTAATGTTCATTGCAGTGTACTGATTATATTTCAAATTTATATATAAGGGAAGTACTTTCTGGTAACTTACCTCAAAAGTTCCGAGAAACATCCATTCGACAAGCCAAACTTTGCTTTCAAGTTGTACAGTAACATCGTTGTCCCTAACTGGGTAGACTTTGACTAACCGCCGAGTCCAAAGAGAGGGGTGGTGGAAGCAAATTTAAGGCTTTCGAAAAAGGTATCAGCGATATGAGCATCATCTTCTAGCTGATCATCATTCTGGAATGCATCTAACAACATTGTCTCCATGGCAGTCGTATCCCTTAAGTAATCATCCATACCAACCTCTATTTGATTGTCTCCATTGCCAACTTGTGAAGAACTACTATTGTTGTAGTCATTCCTAATTGGTGAATCTGAACGTAGCGGGAATTGAATCGGTGGTTGATTCAACCATTCTTGGTATCGTTCCTCTCCGATTTTTTCTCTTAATTCAATCTTCTCTCGGTTTTACATTGTCGTGGGGTGCAACAAAAGATGGTAGGTAGGTCATTAATCATCACTAGAATCCTAATAATTAAAAAAAAAAAATTGAACATGATTAGTACAAAATATTATGATATCAATTTGTAACCACGTTGACAATATTGTATGAATATAAATTGGTTTGACGTTGAAATAATTACATATTAATCAATATATATACCAAACAATTATAATTATAATTACCATCATTGTCCCGGGATTGTGGGTAGAATATGAAATATTGTTACAATTGGCAGGGTGAAGCAGTTGTCCATTTTCATCTACCAAATGCGTCTTGCGGTATGTAGCTCCTGATAAGAACTTTTGATGTTTTGGAGCAGTCCTTTGAATATAATTTTGTGCATCTAAACTTGATGATGAATCTGCATGAACCTACAAATTTGTATACATTATAAATTTAATTAAGTTGTGCATGATTGACTACATGGATAAAAAACATACATAAATTCAATTAGATAGTGAAAAAATAAAACAAATCTGAAGTAAATATTACATCTCCACATGGATAGGGAGAACTTCGCGATGGACTTTGAGAAATATTATGGAACGAGCTGGATTTTGAAGAATTTGCAATTTCATATAATATATGATATTTTCTCCCTGCATTTGAGCAAAACAACAATAAAATTTGGTGCACAAACCTAAATGTAATTCCAGTGCGTACTGTTCAGATAACTGCACAGGTCAGTTCTTTATTTTGCGCACTGGTGCGCTTTTTTAACAAGGCACTGGTGCGGTTCAATTAAACGACACACCGGTAAACGAATAACCGCAATAAAAAAAAGTGCAACCCTATTTTCTTTAAGTGAAAAAAAAGGGTAGTAAATTGAAAATTGGGCGGCAAAATATTTTCGAAAATCCAATTTCATAAAACATTTCTTTAAATACTAAACACTTTTCATTATTTCACTATTTTTGGAAAAAATTTCAGCCAGAGATTTGCAGGAAACATACCTAGAGCAAACAGAGCACGAGAGCACTGTGGAGCAGGGAAATACGTTTAAACAGAAGTATTCAGAAAATCCGAATTCCAAACCTCTGGTAATTCAAACCCTATGCCATAGAATTTTAAACGACGTGAGTAAAGTTTATTGTTTTTTTGTACTTTTTTCTACAGTATTTTTTATGCAGTGAAATAAGAAATCAAAGTCTATTGTTTTATTTTATTTTTTCCCTAGTTTTTTATGAAGTAAAATACAAAATCAAATCTTATTGTTTTTTGAACTTTTTGTTTCTACAGTTTTTTACCTTTTCTGCAGTTTTCAGAAACAAAAATAAAAAAAGAAATCAATTTTTAGAAACAAAACCCTAGATTCCTTTTGTTTCTGCCATTTTTTCTCCCTCTTTCTTTTCAATTTAGATTTATAGGGTTTCTGTACTCATAATAAATCCAACCCACGGGACGACTTGCATAGTCGGATCCCAATCCATATTGACCCTTGCGTCAATCTTAAAAAAAATACAGATTTTTTTTCGCCGGTGCACCCTACGTAACGTTGCGCACCGATGCGCTTGGTTATACCAGCGCACTGCGCAAGTACAGTGATATAAAATCAAAAAAAAAAAAAACAAATTATGTTTTTATCAGTGCGCCATATGTAACATATGGCACCGGTGCACTATTACATTATGGTGCACCGTACAACGTGCTATTTTGAAAAAAAAACCATTTTACAAACATACCCTACATTATTTTTGTTTCTGCCCTGTCTTCCCCCACTTGCTGTGATTTCAGAAGTAGGGCTTTTCAATTTATGTTTATAGGGTTTATATTGCTAAATATCAACCTAAGACATCCAACGAATGGGTTGACCTACATAGTCGGATCCCAATCCATGTCGGCCCTTGCGTAAAATAAAAATAAAAATAAAAAAATTGTTGCACCCTGTCTGAAAGAGTGCAAAAGGGTGCTCTGTTATCACAGCGCACCGCGTAAGTACTGTCATAAAAAATTAGAAAAATATACAGCCAGTGCGCTATTTCATTATAACGCACCACGAACGTTCAGTTTCGAAAAAAAAAAAAATACAAACCTTACTTTCTTTTTGTTTCTCCCCTTTCTTCTTCTTCTTTCTGTGATTCAGAATTAGGACTTTTCAATTTAGATTTACAGGGTTTGTATTGCTAAATATAGACCTAAGACATGCAACCGACAGGACGATTAGCATAGTCGTATCCTAATCCATGTCGGCATTGGAATGATTTTTTAAAAAAAACAGATTTTTTACTTGTGCGCCCTATGTAAGGTAGCGCACCGGTGCTCTGTTGTTTACAAGAGCACTGGATAAGTAATATGAAAAAATAATATTTTTTTAACAGTGCGCCATATGTAAAATATAGCACCGATTTATGCTAAAAATACTAACACTGGACGATTTTTATTGTTTTTATGATGGTTAACCAGTGCGATCATTGACATGTAACGCACCGGGGCTTCTTGTTGACATAAAGCACTATACATTGTATTATACTATTTTTGCAGCGCGTGGTAAAGACATACACGCACCGACATTGGTGCGTTCACCATGAATGGCGCACCGGTTTTTTTAGATTTTTTTTTTTAATTGAGAAGTTGACTGTTTATTTAAAAATATATTATTGACTAATATGATACAGGTTTGATATTTCTAAAGAAATGACTAACAAGAGATCAAGTAATAAAAATACTGATAACACATCAAGATCAAAAGCAAAAAAGGCAAGTTCTTTGTAAATTTTTTACAAAAAATTGTAAAAAAATTATTTTTGAACTATATGTAAGTTTAAATAATATGTATTGTTTAATGTGTATCATGTAGAGCCACAAGATGACGAAGCTCGATACGATTATTTCTGATATAGGACCAGAAGAACGTATAAGCTTGATGGAAAATTTGCAAAAGGATGAATCAGGTGAATGAAAAATACTATCGATCCAATATGAGTTTCTTTTTTTAGTTTTCATTAATAATATAATTAAAATTATTAGATAACATGTGTGAAAAAGTCTATTAATTCACCTTTGTTTAATGTTCTACAGGGACCAACAACTCAGAAAATGAATGTTTTTCTAAGAAAAGAAAAACAATAGAACATGCAAATGAAAATGAATTGCTCCTTAGCTCATTTGGAGTGGTGTTGGAGGTTAACGAAAGGGGGAAAAACTTTTACAAATGTTTGAGGGATCTAGTGTAACAAATGTATAGACGTTCTTTCCACTTACAATACAAAAAACCAATCCAATGATTCCAAGAACCATATTTTATGTAAACTACAGGAAGAGTTTCCAGAGAATTGGTCAATGAGACATGTCAGACTTTTAATAGCAAAAACGTACAACAACAAAAAAGAAGGAATGAAAAAGTAATATTCCTTTAGATGTTTGTCTATAATTATTTATAAATATCACTTTTTTTATACTTACTTTTCATATATCAATATAAAAATTAAATAGTTTATTGTCATGTTACATTTTCAGGAAGATTATGAAAATCCCAAAAGATGAACGAGCTGATATCAGAAATATGCCAGTAGGAATGTCCAAAAAGGTCTACAAGGAGATGGTCAAAGAAATGGACAAAATTGCATCACGGGAGGAGCCATCTCAACAACAACGTGCTTCAAATGTAATATGTAATCATTGAATTTTTTTATCATTAAGAAAAATAAATAAACAATTTAGCATTAAATATTAATTTTCAAGTATTTTCTTTCAGAAAAGAAAAGAAAATGGAACCTATTCAGCACATAAAACAGGACGACAAGGAAGAAAAGGATTGATATCTAAGTTTGTGAGTAATTGTTACTTCCTTATAACAACTTAACTAGATTTCATTTTTGTATTTTTAAGTTTTTTTGGGCGGAAACGTAAAGCTGGGTTACACTTTTGTGAGAATCGGGGGCTGAAAATTTTTTTCGACAATAGTTCGGCCGAACATTTTATAAAGTTCAGGCGAACTTTCTTATAAAGTTTGGCCGAACTCGTGATTCCGTTTAGATTGACGGCACACTGACGGCGTGGGCAAACAGAATTTTCGTCGGAGATGGGAAAACCAGCGACAAAAGTTCGGCCGAACTTTTACTTTTAAAAAAGTTCGGCCGAACTAGTTTTTATAAATAAATCGCCCGTGATGTTGGTTTGTTTACCGATTTGATTATTCGCGCGTTGTCTGCGACTGTTCGCTGCTCTGTTCACGTTTTTTTTCCCGTCAGCCTGTTGCTCCTGCCATCCGTGACTGTTCGCTGCTCTGTTCGTTGCTCATTTTGTCAGCGGTGTTGCTGTTGTATATCGGGTATGTTCGAGCGAACCTCTTGCAACTTGTATGACTCCTTTCCATAGTAATTTTGAGTAGGAATAATGAACAAAAAATTGATCAATTTTTCCATTGTTTGTTTTTTAGCTTTGTTTGTTGTGTTAAATTGTATTAGTTTTATATTAGGTTTGACTTGAAACAACAATTTAACCTCCTCCACATTGGTTGTCTCTTGCCTTCGTGGTTCTCTTGCAATCCATTTTATGAATGCCAATTTGAGCTCGAACTTATTGTAATGTCATAGCTTGTGCATGGACTCACTCTTTTAATA
The DNA here is from genome assembly GCA_034641835.2 of Pinus albicaulis. Taxonomy (NCBI): domain Eukaryota; kingdom Viridiplantae; phylum Streptophyta; class Pinopsida; order Pinales; family Pinaceae; genus Pinus; species Pinus albicaulis. The sequence continues at coordinate 1,013,592,450 of CM076575.1, read as the reverse complement.
AATTATTAGTACGTAAAGCCGAGAGCTAGGAGCAAGGATAATGTCTCGACTTGACAATGCTTAATTTCAGGACTTGACTGTGCTTTTAAACTACTTGGAGGGGATTATGTATCAAGAGAATGTCTCAACTTGATAGTGCTTAATGTCTCGACTTGATAGTTATTTTAAACTACATGGAGGGGATCATGTATCAGATCAAATTTTATACAATTGAAGATTTGCACATTGCCGGATTAATGATTAGTAATTAAAACAAAAACGAATAGTTTGAACGCTTAAATAATAATAGTTAGGATACAGGCACTAACCGCTTAAACTCCTCCCTTTCTTCCTATCTTTCATTTCTTTTTCGGGATTTGGCCTCTGTCGCCTTTGATTTCTAAATGCAGATCGTGGGATTCTCCAGTAATCGATTAGATTTTTTTACTGTTTCTTGCATGTATCCTCCTCAATAAATAGCAAGGAAAAACAAAAGTCGTGAATCTTTAAGGATGTGTATTCTTGATCTACCTTCATTGCTAATTTGTATTCTTGCTCGACTTATGAAATATCTTCTCAATGGGAACATCGTGGCTCTTGTACCAGGAAACTAAAATTATTTTGTCCACGTAACTGATTTATGTCTTCTCTTATTTTCATGTTTACCTTCATTTTCACAATCTTCAACTTGGTATCTGCAATTTTTTTTCTCCAACCTTTCTAGACTCTAGTTTCTCATAGAAGTTTCCCTTCTGGATAACTGGAGCGTGGTGGATTCCCTTTTCTAGCCCTATGTAGATTCATTTCTAGCTCCCTCAGCGTGCTCCCTAACTCTGCAGTTTTTCCTTTAAATCTTTCCATTTTGGGTACCACTTCCCTTTAAAATAGATTGCTAATGGTTACACATAATTTCAACCTCCTTATTTTATTTTTTTCAGTAAGAAAAATACCCTGGTTTATATTATGTACCAAGAACAAAACAGCAAGGACTTTACATAGCACTTTTATCATGATCCTCCACTCCCAAAGTTACTGAATATGTCAGATTTTCGCCACATAACCAACAAAGACAAAATGAAATAATAAAACCCAAAAAATACCATTTCAAAACAGAGAAAATCTGTTATCCCCGCCCCTGAAGAGCCCAAAAAGTGACAGTAGAAGGATCTACGGAACAGCTCATACAAAAAGGGACAGCAAAGTTTTTACTGTCAAAGTAACAACACATATTAAACCTGAAATCTGAAAACACAGCCTCCCTAAACCCCACTGTACTTAAATGATGGGGACTGAACCTTCAGCCTAAAGACCCTGCATGTTATATAGATGGTAATTAATCTTTCCAAAAATAGCCTTCAGCCCCTGCTTTGACAATTCATCTGCAACAGTATTCTTTTCACGATATATATGTTGATAAGTAATACCTGCAAAAATAGTTTTTAAATTCTCAATTCTACAAAGCCAATGTGAAACCTCCTTATTTGCACATTCATATTCAACAATTTTTTATGAACAAATGACACCAATTTTGTCGTGAATAATTTCGTCAAATTTAATGTATGCATTGTATGTTCTGAAGACTCCAATGTAATGGATGCTTTGTATGTATTTTTTGCTTGTATATTTTTATGCTTTTTGTCATAGTAATGTCATATAGTGTATGAAGTTTTAAATTGTTTTTAAATTATTTTTATTATGTGTTGGATGTGATTTTGATTGAAAATGTTTCTTTTTTATTTATTAATTAAAAAAAATTATTAGAAAAATTATTGCTTTAAGCCTTAGAATTTACAATCAAAATTAGAAAATGTATTTTTATCTAAACTATCTATGAAAAGTTTAATATTGTTTGATCTTCTCTACCATGTCCTTTTTACATATATCTAAAATAACATTATTTGTAAAGTTTCTGGTTTTTGGTAACATTTTACTACCATAATCAAAATCTATAGAAATAATAATCTAACATTATAATATCTTGAAATGGAGCTAGCCAACTCAAATATAGTATTGCAAATCCTTGGCTAAGTTAGATGAGGAGGCTATGTATTACATATGGTCTTGAATGAGCATTTGAACTCTTTAGATATATATCTAAAGAGTCCAAAAGCTCATTCAAGACCATATGTAATACATAGCCTCCTCATCTAATATATAAAACTTTAATCCATGTGCTTAACCTTAACATTGACACAAATGGAATTTACAATTTTACTCACTACTTTATGATAGAAAAATATGCGGATGAATATTGCCCACATATCCGAAGTCAAAAGGGATAGATTAAAAAGGGATGCTCCGGTCATCTATAAAAGATAAATTAAAGAAGCATGACATATTAGTAATGCAAATTAGATATGCGTACCAGTTATGTTCATATAACACAACAAATAGATGATTCAATACAAATGTCACATAGAAGTCATATTTATCTCATGGGCCTTCAACTTAAATTATATATCTAGCATTACATTAAGCTATAGGAGATAAATCAAAGAAGCATTTGAATGTAAATTAAACATGTGTAATAGTTATGTCCTTTAGTTCAATAAATAGATAATAATTTGCAAATGCCATATCTAAGCTATATTTCATCTAAGTAGCTTTCAATTTAAACTTATATCTAATGTTAAATTATATAAAAGAATAACAGTAATCCAAACTTCAAAATAATATTTAGAACTTTAGTATAAAATGTGACATATAATTTTTCTGTGTGGAAAAACATAGTTACCGAGAGTTCAAAACTCATGCATTTGAATAGAAAGTGGGTATACGAATGAGCAAGTAGATTTTTTCTAGAAATGAGGAAGTGAAGGTTGATAGAGAGCCACACAAAATTGCAAAGTCATACCTTAACAAAATTGTTAGATCCTTTTAAAGAAAACGTGTCATATAATCAACTTTCATCGAAATATATGATAAACTCAACCCAATTTTATGAAAAATAGTATACCATTTTTTACATTTCACATAATACAAATAGATAAATATTACTTAAGTATTGTTATAAATATTTAACTACCCATAGAGAGATGGCCAAGTGATTGAGACAGTGCATCATCACAATAAAAAACCAAGTACAAATTGTAGTAATCCTAGAATCATGCTTTACATTTAAGGTAAAATTGGGGAACTCATGACTTGTACTATAGATAAAAAAACATTTACCCTTACCAAAAAATATATGATAAAAATTTACAAACTACATAAGTTTAAGCTTAAGGGGATATAATCCTTCTTGCCTTCCATATAGATAATGAAAATGATTGTTCCAAGTCTCATGTTGCTTGTCATGTTACTTTATAAACCTTGATTGGAAAGAAAAATAGGAGGGCAGAAATGTAAGAAATATAAAACATAATGAAACACAACGTAAGAAATAGAGAACATAATGAAAAACACACATACATATCTCTAGACAATCAACACAATTATTTTCCTATGAAATCCTTGTGGGAGACAAGCAACCCTAAAAAGTAATGATGCTCTAGACTCTTTTTCCCTAGGAAATCCTTATGGGAGAAAAACAACACTAAAATGTAAACATGCTCTACTCTCTCTTTTCTAGTATGGAAAATATGTTTAAGGTAATCTCTCTAGAGTTAGCTAAGACTTTTGGCGTGTAAGGTTGCTATAAAAACTTAACTTCATACATTTTTCTCTCTAACTTCACACTCCTAGTTGTAGTTTCAACTATGGAACAAAATAAAATAACACAAAATGGAACTCTTATTCCTCCTAGTGGCCAAGAATTTAACATAGCGTGATAGCCAACTAGGTGTAAGATTTGACTCCGTCAACCATTAACGAGGTTTGCGATTTTAGACCTTTTAGAGTCTTGTTAAAATTCCACATGTAGCTAGCTTGCTATGCATGAGTAATGGGGCTAAAATTTCATTCTCTTGTACCATGGTGGTCAACATGATATAGGTCAACTTACTAAAGGCATAAATTTTGAATGAACTTCATTTGATGTTTTTCTTGCACCATTGGATATATGTCTTTGAGTGTAGAATAATGGTCAAGATTTCGGCACAAGGAATAATCGTTTGACCCCCAAAAATGTCATTTAAAACTTCAAAATGACTCCAAAAGGTTTTAGATCCCAATTCTCCACCCACCATTAAAATGACCCTACAAGTTGATTCTTTCAGTTTTTTCACTCTATAAGCATCAAAATATATGACAAATAATATAATTATCCAATCTAGATCATTATTTAATAATTTGTTAAAATTATGAGTAAGATATACATCACGGAATTTAAATAAATAGTGTTAATTCATTGAACACCCTTGTACATTCCTTGTTGATACTTTGAAAGTAATACGTTTTGAAAAATAATTTTTTTATGGATTCTATTTTCCACATTCTCTCAACCATATCAAAAACCTTCTTATAATATTTGAAACCTAAGGTCTTTCCCATACCAAAGTATGTTCTTTTAAAACATGTTTTCTTGGTGATATGGGTGATTTAGAAATGATTGGCCGAGAAAAATTCCTCATTTAATATGTACAATATGTTTGGTTCATGTCACTAAGCCAATAATTTTAAATTCAACTGAATTTTAATATAGCCAACTAAATCCTGCAAAAAAATAATAAAACAATTTATGTTAGGGTTGTGGATTCAGGCATTGAAACAACACACCATGATATTTCAAATTTAAAAATAATGGTTTGAGTCCTAGGTAGCTTATAATCCTATTTGTTTTCAAAATAAGGATGCACTCCCATTTGATTCTCATGATTAGGTTGTAATCATGAGGCTCTCGCTCAAGAGTGGACCTTCCCAAAATCTTGTGACGTCTTGTCACAAAAAAAACCATCAAACTGAAAACACATCATGCAAGAAACATAGCTCGCTGACATATCATTTTTCTCCTTCAAAGAAAAAAAAATTCACATCATGTGAATATGTCCATGTACTCTTACATATTGGTGTACAAAACCATCAACCAAACACAAGTTGACAAAACATGCCTTTTCAAACAACTGACTCTTAAGTCAAATAATAGAGCTCATGTACAAATTTTCATATTTGTTGCATTTAAGTGTGTCTAACATAACTCTACTTTCAACATCTTGCTTCATGCAACATGCACCATACTTTGAATTTGCAAAGAAATTCATGAAACATCAAAATACATGCAAGGCCTTAATTGGATAAGAAATCTAACCATCTGTTAGCAAACCATTTCAATGGTGCTTCTTTTAGCTGCACTTCATCATCATGTGAATCATCCTGACCCTCATCTATTATGGAATCCTCTTTTCCATTCTTGTCATTATCTCTTTCCACCTTCTTCAATTTTTTTGGATGACTTGTTGGATACAAAGTCCAACACTTGTTTACAAGGTGACCTTTCTTATGGCAATGAGTAATAAACAATTGCATCTTATTTTCAACATCATTTTCCTTGTCCAATGGGCCTTTGAGTTTTTGCCTCATTTACTTAGAAAGTTTCAATGTGCATGGATATCTTCTTCCAACATCTATAAACATTATGATTATTCAAACCACAAAAGGAACATGTGCAAGTTCTTTTCTATATCTTATGCGAATATTTACCATGTTTATCATAATCAAAAGCAATTTTATTAAAGGCAAATTTATACCTTGAACATTCACCGTTGTCGCCTTCTTGAGGAGGTGAATTTGATGAGGTAGTGGCTCTCCTCTGAATACTAGCAATGAATTCAATGACTAGATAGAGCTTTAAACATCCTCTTCTTTTACATTCTCATTAGCTGCATGTTTATTAACATCTTCTTGCAAAGTGGGTGTCAAACTTTTCCATTCATCATGAACACAAACTTCACAAGCTTGAGGTAATGAACACGGAAAAAAATTCCTTCTTGAAACAGCTTCATGTGCCTCCTTAGCTTTGGAGCATTCTCCATCATGTTTTCCATAACCAAGACCCAAATAATTAGGCCATTTCTCAACAACATTTGGCTCAATTATGCCTTGTACATGTTTGCCTTTAACCCTTTACTTTCATAGCACATTTTCTTCAAAAATTTGGACCTTATTCCTCTAGTGTGTCTCTCAAAAGCACGTACACATTCATTTTGAGAGGAAATTGAAGACAGAAACCAATAGATAATTCTTCTAACTAACCTTGACTAAAATGAGCTAAATTGTACGTTGATACCAACTTGATTTGAATATGGACAAACTAGTTTTATTGGGCTATCTCCCTCATTAGTTAAATAAAAATGTGTTTAGGATCGTCTAAAGTTAGCCAATTGGGAAGGGGTTTATGTGTCAAGCTTTAAGTGTATTTTGTGAGAAATTTATGAGCTAATTAGCTTTTAAAAACTCATGTGTACAACAAATAAAATGCAAAATTTTTATTTAGGAAAATTTTTTCCCTCAATCCAGATTTCGATCATTGGACATGTAAGAGGAAGAAAGAGGGAATTCACTTTTCAAATTCTAGACCTTGTCTAAACCAAAATAAACTAGAGGTTTGGTTTTTAAATACATTCACTTATTTGGAAAATTTCTAGCTACCAAAAGTCCATATGCCAATCTACCTCCCAAGAAATCCATTTATTACACCACTGGTTAGTTTTTTGTCTTCCTATATTCTTTATCAACCTCTTCTAGTGATTCTTGAAAGGTGGATACTTAAATCCTTCCTAAAATTTTGAGCTCTAAAATGAGAAGACATACAAGGTCATTTTAAGTCATTCTTCTATCCAATTATAAAAACCAAGTGAATATTTCTACATATTGATTTCTGTCCCATAAACTGTACAATATATGTGGAGTTGCCTCGCCCTAAGCGAGATGTTTAACAAACATAATAATAGAGAAACAATTAGTGATGTCACCAAAAGATGTATCCTCTTCAAGGTATCATATCCTCTCATCAAGGTCAAGAATCTATTCACCAAAAATGTCCTATGGAAATGATGGTTTAAGAAACAAAACTAGACAAAAACCTTCAGTGAGAACAACAAAATCTAAAACCTCTTCAAGGTCTTCAATCTACTCGTAAAGTTAAATTGTGTCTTGATCAATTCCAACAACAAAGAAACATTCAGTGACAAGACCAAAATCTACAACTTCTTCAACGTCTTCTAAACCATCTTCAAATTCAATATTGTGTGCATCAAATTCCTCAGCAAGGTCATCAATGGAGTCATCAAAACTACTATTTCAAAATTCAATGCCAAAAATAAGTCGAAAGAATTCAATTTCTCCTCCAAAACCTTCTTCTATGAGCAAAGCTAGCATGATGTCGTCGAGAAATTCAGTAATTCCATGAGGAAATTCTATCAAAGTTAAAACAAATCCTTTTTATCCATATTTAATGCCTACTTTTTCAGGTGGAACACCTCCAAATTTAAGGACCACAATGCCATAAAATACAACTTTACCTAATAGGTGTAGACCTAGAACCCCCAACTTTGCGTGACATGTACAATTAAAGATCTTATGGTAAGCAGTGTGAGAAGAGAGTCATGGTCACTGAGTTGAGCAAGAGAAATAGTTTGGTATGACAACCTTACTTGTGATAGGTCTAGCTAGCAGACTACCAAATTACATGGTAATGGCATTCAAAATGTGAAAATTCCCATTTCACTTGGAAATAAGATGGTAGAGAAAGGTATAGATGAAAGGAGATATCCATCTATGGTAAAGAAATCAAATAGTTTTATCAATTCCACCTTGCAACTCTAAGAGACATTTAATTAAATTTCATCTCAAGACGGGGCTTTGGGAGGACACTCTCAAAGCCAACCTTCGTTATGGCTTTGAAACACATGGTAAGTATCAAGACTTAGCAACCTTATTTGCATAATTTTTTCTAGCATGGACCTTAATGTCATAGCCTTCTTTTGCCTAAAATGAATGCAAATTTCTTTGCAATTTGGCTTGCGACATTCATAATTCATGCTCATGGAACATGATTGTGTTGCAATTGTGATAACGTCTGCTGTATGCAGAATCTAATAAAAAATGATCGAAAATGACATTTTTGCTCTGTTTTTTTGAAGATTTAAGGAAAATTACACCAAGTAGCTTCCAACCTCATATGACCATCATGTCAAACTCATCTCAGGATATTGTCCAAGTAAGAGCCACTTAACCAAGCAATCTAGTATACATGACTCTCCAATTTCAATTAGCAGCAATGACAGTTCTAAGTATGGTGCAAACATTGCTCCAGATCCTCAATGGGGCATGTTTGATGACAATAATTTGGGGAGTGAGAGAGGGATATGGTAGGGGGAAAAATTCAAGGAATCCACGGGAAATTGAAAAATATATAACTAATAAGGTGGAAGACACTTTGTAACCTAAGAGAGAAACCTGTAGGAAATGGGTGAAGTTCGTATTACACACCCAATTGGATAACCTCGAGGAGAAAACATTTCTCCCACTTTATTTGTTGGCATAACCTAGTAAGTGTTATTCACTAGCATGTATTTTGTAAAGGCCTTGACCTAGTTCCCATTCAACTCCATCCACCAAGTTGTAGAGGATTCCAAGCCTAATTTCATGAAAAGTAAGTTGGGGATGATCACATTGACCTGCTTGATGACGTGTCTATGAAGATTAACTACCTTGAACTATTTTTTTGCATAGGGAAAGAGACACATTCCCATGTCTGAGCATGAAAATGTTCTTTGATATTTTTAATGCCTCTAGTGTTTACTTCTACAAGTTCTATAGGCAGAGTCTGTAAAGGGCCAGGTAGCCTCTGGATCTCATCTTTTATGAAAGGTGACATATCTAGTAAATGCCCCTACAGTCAATCTCTGGAATGGATCTAAATAGAATTTCTTCATTTTAATATCCATAAAACACAAAAAATTTAAGGTAAACTATGTACATGTGTCATTTCTCCCACAAAATAAAGTGTATAAGTGGTAAATTTTATACCAAGTGTGCTCCCACCATGTAAAGTGCAATTTGGTGAACTTATCATTTTTATAATTTCTTTTTCGATTAAATTTAGTTTCACACATGATCAATTATTGCTTTGAAAGTTGTGTTCTACATAATTTGTTTACACTAAATTACAAATTGATTTTTGAAATCTATTTTGTGTAAATGTCGACCAATAGATATATATCATGGAGGATGAACGACGAAGATCAGTCGAATCCCATATGGAGGTTCAGGGATCGGGGGATGTTCACGGTATTTAAATATAATCTTAAATCTCCATACATGTGTGTACATATGGAATTGATTTTTTATTAACTTTGTGAGTTAAATTAGTTGTTAATAAGTTTCATATTTTAATTTTTAGGAGGTAAGAGGAGAAGGGTTTCTACTCCATCCATGGAGCGTGGGCATGGTTCAACCGGTCGAGGTATGAGTGGTAGCAGGTTGCATCAAGGGGGTGATATTTATTCCCCCAAAGGCCAATCAACGGCTGTTGGTTCTCAACAGGGTCATTTTGGGTCTGGTTCTCAGCAACGTCATTCTAGGTCTGGTTCTCAGCAGGGTTATGTTGGAGAAGATGTTAACCAACAACGTCAAGGTTGCCATCAATTTCAATATTTTTTCATTAAATTTGTACAACTTTTTTTACACGTGTTTTTTCTAATATACGAAATTTTATATATATTGATGCAGAGGCCGAAAATGTTCGAACTAGTGGTCAAAATAGACGCAAGGCAGCCCGCTACATTCAAGAAGAAGGTTGTCAACCTAGCACAACTTATCCGGCAGAGATCACTGATATACCATGGGAAACCAACATGGCGGAATGCACCTTACAAAGGTGTGAAAGACTTCATGCAAAATTGCAAAGAGATCTCGTGGCTTTGTCTCTAACTGTTGAGAGTCGACAAAGCCTTGAAATAGTTACACATTCATTGGGTGAAATGGTGAATGTGCACAGAAATCTTGGGCCAACGACTGATTCATTTGTAGAAATGATGAGAAAGAGAAAAGAAACAGTGATGGGTCCCGATAAATGGGAGGACGTAAAACAAAAAGTTACAAAAGAAGTGGCCAAGTCAATGTTTAATTACAAGGGCCAAAAAGAAAAATGTTGAAGGTGCAGTATTTCAAGCACCCAGGCATAGCTCGTTATTTGTATGATAGGCACCTTGCGGCCTATGGAAGGCTTCCATGGAACGATGAGGTTCCTGTTTATTTTGCACAAATGTTTTATGCAGAATTTTTTTTGGGTATGAAACCCAATTACAATGATCTTCCTTCAGAATTTTTTGGCCCGGGGAAAGGTCGATTATATGACCGTAAGGGCGATAAGCGAGATGTGGAGTTGTCTCACCCTGAGCCACCATTGGTGAGTTGACCGTTTCGAGTCGAAACTTTACGATCAGATATGGATGCGACTTCTCAAATAAGTCGAGAAGCAAGGGATGTTATGATTGACAATGTTCATATCAGATTGAGTGGAGTCGATCTTTGTTTAAATCGAAAAAGAACACGTGAAAATTCACGTGCCAATTTTGTTTATTGTACAGATGAGGAGATTGACAACATGAGTGTTGAAGATCTCCGAACATATGCAAAAAATTGTCGCAATGGTTTGCAAGACCTAATTTTTCATGAGGAAGAGGGCACCAGAACGGTATGTGTTAGTGACCTTAGGGTTTGAAATTATTTTTACATATACATGTGTACAATTTGTAATAAATACATGTGTATGTACATGTATACATTTATTTGTATGTGTACATTAATCTAACAAAAATGTATGATTATATGTTAAAACGCCATTTGCACTTCTCACACATGATGCGTGACGAAAATTTTAATATCACGTTCGGGACCTCTGGTTCAAACAATGCAGATGGGTCTGACCATCAAGATATGTTGGCAAATGTTAGTGTTTTTTAAGTGACTTTAAAATAAATAATTGTTGCCACACATGTACATGTATGTATATATATAATTTGATAAAATGTTTTAACAGGTACCGATTCCGTCTGATGTTTTTGGGATGGCGATACCTTCTTCTTCCTTAGGAGATGTACCTTCTACTTCATTGGGAGATGAGCCACAAGTATGGACAATTTTTCACAAGTTTAAAATTTATGTTTAAAAGTTATATATATATATATATATTCTACCTCAAAAATTTCCATTAAAAATTGAGATATATATATATATATATATATATATAGAGAGAGAGAGAGAGAGAGAGAGAGAGAGAGAGAGATCTATATTTTGAGTTATTTAAATTTTTTTGAATTTAGGTTCCTATAGAAGATTTCTTTAATCCGCGAACTCTAGCGACGGAGATAGGAACATCCACAGCATTTGAACAAGTTGTCTTTAGTTCCTTTTTTTAATATTATTGAAAATAAGTTTATATATGTACACGTGCATTTTCATTTGAAAGTTTTTAATATATATATATATATATATATATATATATATTTAACTGTACATGTATATTGTACAGTTTACCACTGCAGATGTTCCTATGGGAGAACCTATTCATCAAATGGAGAGGGAACCTTATGAGGTATTGCATGATTTTTTTGTTATATTTTTTTTTTACATGAAGTTCTAGATATATATATTCTCATTCATTTTTAAAACATCAAATTTTAATGTTCAAGTACATGTGCATTGTGTATGTAGGTTTCCCATTTACATGATAGGGCGCGGACTGAGACCCTAGTAGGGAAGATGCTAGATCCGTCTCTATTTGATGGACATGATTTACAGTATATTTGATTTCAAAATTTAGATGGTCTTAAAATTTGTTAAACTTGATACAGTTTGATACTTGTGAGATTTACAATTTTTGGACATATTTTATTACATTGTTAATATAATTTGTTTTATTTAATTTTTGGATGGTTTTAGTACTTTTGGCATGTGAATGTGAAGTAATGTTGTCATCTATAAATTAATGTTGTCATATGAACTACATTTGGCATGTTATGTAATGACATGTGTTATAATTTGTTTTGTTTTTAAAATTTAATTTTTGGATGCTTGGAGTACATTTGGCATGTGAAGTAATGTTGTGATCTATATTTTTTTGTTAAATTAAAAGTTAAAAGTTTTGGATAGTTTCAATCTACATTTGGCATGTGATATTTAATGTTAAATGTTTTTGTTGGATAGTTGAATTATAATTGGCATGGCATGTGAAGTTTTTAAAATTCAAGTTTTGGATGGTTTCAATCTACATTTTGCATGTGATATTTAATGAACTTTAAATGTTTAATGTTTTAATGTTACACAATATATAATCAAAAGGTTTTTAAAACTTAAAGTTTTGGATGGTTTCAATCTACATTTGCACATGTGGTATATAATGTTAAATGTTTCTATTGGATCTAGTTGAACTATAATTGGCATGGCATGTGAAGTAACAATCTATATATAATTTAAAGTTTTTTAAACTCAAGTTTTGAACGGTTTCAATCTACATTTCGCATGTGATGTTTAATGTTTTAATGTTGCACGATATATTATCAAAAGTTTTTAAAATTTTAAAGGTTTGGATGGTTTCAATCTACATTTGGCACATGTGGTATATATGGTTAAATGTTTCTATTGGATAGTTGTTCACTATAATTGGCATGGCATGTCAAGTAATGTTGCACAAATCCTTTTTGGATGGTTGAAGTACATTTGGAATTTTAAGTTTGCTTTTGATCTCTCCATGTAGTTTTTTTTGAATGAAAAAATTTCCAATAGGAAGAACATAGCTTTTCAATGCAACTAACCATGTCTCAATTGAGCTCTAATTGAAAAAAGAGTTTAAAGAAGTAGATATATGTACAAATTATCCCTTTAATTTTGATTGGAAATATAAGTCTAGTACATATATATATGTTTGTTGAATTTGGGTCAATGTCGTTAATGCACTCAAATAGGTAGCCTTGTCGATTTATTTACATTGTGGAAACTTTTTACCAGAAAATCCAACTAGTTTTTCATCAATGCACAGAAAAACTACTTGGAACAATTAATTGTGCATTCTAGAACATATCTATCCAAGACAAGTAACATTTTTCATCAATGCACATTGAACATATCCGACCATTGGACAAGCAAATTTTGTACTAGATTTTCAATCAGGATTAGAGATGTGGGTCAAATCCCACCAAAAGTCGGAGAAGTGCTCCAAGTCTCTTGTCTGAAAGGAATTTTCGTACAAAACTATACTACAGATGATTTATTTACATTGTGTCCATACTTTTTACCAAAAAATCCAACTAGTTTTTCATCAATGCACATAGAAAAACTAGTTCTAGTTAATTGCATTCTAGAACATATATATTGAGTACGTAAATAATTTTTCATCAATGCACATAGTAAAAATAGAACAATTAATTTCATTCTAGAACATATATATATATATATCCAATACATATAACATTTTTCATCAATGCACATGTATAGAAAAGCTACTTTCAGTTGATACTAGAGCACATGCTTCTACCAAAACAATTTGTACATGTGCAAACACTTGCACAAATAACATAAGCAGCTCAATTTTTAGTTGAGCACTGGAAGTTCTAAAACATATTTAATCCAAAGAGAATAAATTGTTGGACAATTCACTCAAAAAAATTCTAATGGAATTCCATCTTCAATAATCCGTTCATGATCGGATTTTGACATTTTCCATCTCTTAATTTTTGATTTTTTCTTTGATTGAACTTCTATCAACTTTATGCATGATGCACACACCAAGTGACTATATTGACAACTTATGGAATCAGGTTCATAGTCTTCAAAGTAAACAAAGTCTCCACTTTGATGAGTTTGTCTGAAAAAATAACCTTTCAGTATAATAGACCCTCTGTCATATTGAAATCCGTGATCATTATAGTTTTTTAATAATTTCATTTTTTGTTCAGTGCGACGCATCAAATAATACTTCACATTTTCATCGTTGTCAATAGGTGCAATTACAGCAAAAACATCTCCTGCACAATAAAATAAACTTAACAAAATTATACATATTTAAATTTATTTCTAGATTTTTAAATCATTAGAAAGTAATTCAATTGTTACCTTCTCTAACAAGATCAGAAACTCTATCACCATCGGATGATATTGTAGTTTCCTCTGATTGCATTTCTTCAAACATTGCAACAGACATTTTTCCCTTTGTATTTAGCTCTGTATGTTTCCAATCATTCACATACATTTTGTTTTCACAAACATCATTGGATTTTGTGTTGTCTATGCAAACATCACAAAAACAAGAATATTTTCTTTTATCCAATGCAAACACATTTCTGGACGACTTTGTTTGAATTGAATGTAATTTTAGAGTCCCTTTTATTGTTTCAACGTCATTTCCAATTGATCTATCTACGTCTTCGATTCCAATATGCCAGAAAAACATTTATATTGTAAATATGATATCAAAATACAATCAAATATAATCATTGCATGATAAATGTACAATGTTTAAAATTAGATTTCCAATATAAATTAAATTGAATGTACCTTCGCACTTCTCTTGATGGGTTTCTCTCATGGCTTAGAGCAGCAATGCACCATTGAACAACTTCTTCAACTTTCACAAGTCGGCTTGCAGAGTGGTTCATTTGATATCTTCAAAGTGCTTGTTTTATGCATGCTCCTGCACCATCATGTTCTCCTTTTCCATGGCCAGTCTCAAAGAAATTCCAACAATGTTTAATGCAGGTTTTCTTATGAAGAAAACACAACCAAAAGAATGATCATGCAGATTTGAATTGACATGCGCATCCGCCTGACCATATCCAATGTTCATTGAATGTTATTCCATGATTTTTCAATGAATCATAATTTTTTCCAAAACAATGTTGTACAAAACATGTATCATGTGTACGATCGTCACTGATATAAAAGTGATATTCTTTAATGATATGTCAATTTTCACTCGTGCTTTCTATATGATCGACATTTTGTTCAGCATGTTTATATATAATATGGACGAGCATGGAGACTTGGTCAGAATGATAGTATTCACTCTGAACTTCTTTTTGTGGAACAAATGTGTAGTTTTCTGCAAAATCAATCACTGACAAAATGGTCCCTGGTGGAAAAAATTCACGAGATTTTTTGAATTGCAAGTCTTGCCATCGAGCTCTATGGGAATGATTGGTGTATTTGTAAATTTTTGCCTCAAACATTCTCAAAAAGTCTATCAGAAAAATTCCGTCTTCTAGTAATTCAATTCTTTTAACACTATTTGCACCTTGAATCGATGTATCGATATATTCATATCTCTTCCATTTCACTTTCATGTTGGACAATGATTGATCATTTATATCAATATGATATTTGTTTTGAAATTTAGTCAAATTTCCACAATCATCGCATTTTTTACCACCAACACATTTCTTTTTGTAAAATAGTTCATCGCTTTCTCTTTCACATAGAATTTGAGATATGAAATCACGGATAGTGGAAGGAGGAAGTGAATCCTTCCATAATGTTCTACCGAAATCAAGGAATGTGTCATAATATAACTCAAATTCCACATGATAACGGCAACAACAAGTGTCGCGTACGGTGATATGTTTTACATACCATGGTTTTTGTTGAACAAAAGCACTGAGTGAAACATGAATTTGACGATTCTCTTCTTTGAACTTGTTGAATAACTCTATCTGAGTGGTTTCCAAGAGATGTTTTTCATGTTCTTCGTACTGATTTCGTGCTATTCTTCTTTGCATCACATGTCTTGCAGTTGGTGAAACACGCGAATTGTTCTTCCAATATTCATGTATTATTTTTTTAACATTTTCTCCAAGTCTATCTTTGTATGGTTGCCTACAAATAGCTCTCCAACAAGCGAGTTCATCATTTACATCTATTTGCAACCGAAATTTCCGATGTTTGTGCAAAGTTTTTCGCGAGGTTCCCAGTGCTCGTGCCATAGATGTTACCAAACGATTCTCTTGAGTACTTGATGAAACCATTGCCATCTGTATTCCTCTACGTACAATTGAAACATCTTTCTCTCTAGATCTCTTAGTTGACTTTATAGCACTACTCATATTTTTTATCACATCTTCCTTCATTTTTTTATCTTTGGTTGATTTTCGAATACCCAATAGTGTCGTAGCTTCTTTTAATTTCTTTAATGATAGGAGACCTTTCAACATTTGAGCCTGAAATGTCACCCACTCATTTAAGAAATACTTTTCAAAAATGCAGTTAACACGATATCGTATAACATGGTCAGGTTTTTTCTCTCCATATGTGTGAGTGTCAACATTTTCTAACATCAAATTATCGATAGTGATTTCATCTGTACATATTCGAAAAAATAGTACATATTCAATAAATAACTAAACTAATAAATATATCTATAATTTCAAATATTTTTCAAATTAGTTCATCAAATAAAAATTAAGCTTCACATTTTACATTAGGAAAATTTTAAATATATCAATAGATCATAATATTTACATTTACATACCTTCTTCAATTTCTGCTTGAGGTTGATTTTCTTCTTCAATATTTTGAGAAATATCTCTGTCTATTTACATTAAACAAAATATTTTTCAAACTAGTTCATCAAATAAAAATTAAGCTTCACATTTTACATTGGGAAAATTTTAAAAATATATCAATAGATCATAATATTTACATTTACATACCTGCTTCAATTTCTTCTTGAGGTTGATTTTCTTCTTCAATATTTTGAGGAATATCTCTGTCTGTTTACATCAAACAAAATATTTTTCAAACTAGTTCATCAAATAAAAATTAAGCTTCACAATTTACATTAGGAAAATTTTAAATATATATCAATAGATCATGTAATATTTACATTTACATACCTGCTTCAATTTCTGCTTGAGGTTGATTTTCCTCTTCAATATTTGAGAGGGCTTCTAACTTTCTTTTGCGAGATTGTCTCGTCTCTTCTCTACGTTCCTCGGGGTCTCTTTTTCGATCATATTTTCTCGCACAAGTTCTTCGATTTCCCATGATAATAGGGTATGAAGTTCAAAAAATTTCCTTCAAAAAATTAGACAATAAATCGATTACAAAAAATATCACAAAAGATTTAATTTAAAAAAATTCAGTTTAAATTTTTTGCAAAAAATACATACTCCAATTCAAAACACTTACTTTAAAAAATTCGAGAGAAAAATGTCTTATAAAAATGAAACGAAGCTCAAAATATTTACTTCAACTCAAAACACGTACATACCTCCAAGAAATGTCTTTTGAATGTACGTCCAAGAAATGTTTTTAAGTTCAAAACAATTTTTTGCAAAATCAGGCCGCCTCCAAGAAATGTCTTCCAAAAAAATTCTTTAAACCCAAAACAATTCTTTGTAAAATCAGTTTGCTTCCAAGAAATGCTCTTAAATCCAAAATTTGAAGAAAAATTTTTAAACCCAAACCAAGATCTTTGTAAAATGAGATGAAATGTGCGAAATGTGCGAAAATTGTGAATAATTTCGCTGCAATTTATATTGTCGCGAAATGTGTTTTAGTAGGGGCTCCGCAAAACTTTCCGGCCAACGGAAATTTATACAATAGTTCGACCGAACTATTAAGTCGTTAGACTTAACAAGCTGTCGACGCAAAACATAGTTCGGCCAAACTTTTAATCAAAGTTCGGTCGAACTAATGTGTCACCAGTTACGCAAAAACCAGGCTCTGAATATGTTTCTGCAACTTTGGACTGATTAAACTCCATGAAAGGTTGTTAATTAACTGTCGGAACCAAGACAAGCATTTTTAGAATTGAATCTACTTTCAAGAAATATAACTTTTATGGAATTTCATAAACGTTTACTAATTTTAATTATTTTTCTAATAAAATGGGTGCAAACAATTTCTGAGGGTCATTGTGATTCAGTGAAATAAAAATTTTGTATCTCCCAAAATACATTGTAAAAAAAATTGAAAAAATTATGGGGCATTACATTGGTCAGTTGTCTCTAATGGGTAGCTTTTATATTTTTAGTTTATAACTTATATGTTAAGAAATTTCTTGTGTCGCGAAACATATCCAAAATACGCAGTTTTTCGTATTGGACCAGTTGAAAAAATTCTAGTAATTATGATATGCATCCATTGGCTTTGTAAATATGACGAAACCAAAGTAGACTCTATCTAGATTGTTGTAACACATTTTTTTTTCTCAAAAACACAAATTTTCAATGAATACAACATTGCGTCATAACATGACTTCTTATGAATCCTTTGATTGTTAAGAAACACACACTCAAAGAAACGCTAAGTTGACATATCAAATCTGCATAAAAAAATTTCAAAAAATAAGTAATAGAAATCTAACAAAATTTCTCACAACTTTTATTTTTATCGCAAAATGAAATTCTACACAGAAAAATTGTTATAGTTTGCAGAAAGTTGAAGAACCGAAAAAAATGAAAAAGTTTTATCAAAAAAGGGCAAAAAATGAAATTACAAAAATCATCATTGAATGTCTCCAAACAGGTGCTAACATACAAAGAAGAACCATCAGAGGAATTGATTGAAATTGGTTTGAATATGGGTTGTGCGTATATGTTGGCATATCAGAACTTAATTGTGGAATTTGTAAGCATCTATCGATCTTGTTTTACTTAGCTCCGTCTATAATTAATAGAAAAAATAAATCTTTTATATTAAATATATGATTTCTTATGGGGTATAAAACTTGCAGGAAACAAAGTATGGCACTGCGCCAACAGATCAAATCTTGAAAGATGGCATGTTACATGGTTTTGAAAGAATGTGTATAGTTTATGAGTTAATTGTTGCATTGATACGTCATTTCTTTTCGATTTACATTGATGTATATTATTTAATATTGCAATTTTCATCATTCTCACCAATGTATATAAACTCATTACAGTTTATTTTTATGTTTGTAGATGGAAGAAGGTGAAGAAGAAGAAAACAATCAACGTCGTGAACAAAACATTTTTGAAAATAACCTAAGTCATGGAAGTAGCTCTAGCAGTTCAAGCGAAGAATGATGATCACTATGTTTGGATATAAAAGCAAGGTGTTGTATTATTTTTGGAAAAATGTCTGTGAAATCAAACATTTTCTTTAATTTAATGGACATAGTGTTCCAATTGAAAGATAAAGGGATACCAATAACTGTCCCATTTTGTATGACAAATAATGTCTTATTCATATATATATATATATATATATATATATAATAATAAATTTTAATTTATTCTATTGCGTTCTCTATTGTCGCTATTTCTTTCTCCATTGTCGTTCTCAAATGCAGTAATAAAAATTTAATTCATATGAATATTGTTATAACATATATATGTGTCGACTTTTGATGAATAATGAATTTTTAAAAACCACAATAATTATGATATGATATAACAAATTAATCTAAACATCACATTCAAATCCATTAATAAAAATTTAATTAATATGAATATTGTTATAATATGTGTCGACTTTTGATGAATAATGAATTTAAAACAATCACAATAATTGCACTACCACAGGTCGATGTTTCTAAAAAATACAAAATGAAAACCGGTGCGCTTGTATTATTAAGCACACCGGTGCGTTTTTACTACCTATTGGGACCACACAAATACCAAAACTAGTTAAAAATATTGAGGCCTTTCTGCGGTACGGCGCTCCGGTGCGTTTATGTATCTATACGCACCGATGTCGTTTCACTGCCTATGAGCACCGCACGAATACTGATACCAATTATAAATTTCGGTGCGTCTGTGTGATACTATGCACCGGGGCGTTTTTTTTGTCTATACGCACCGGTGCATTTGGATGACCAATAAGCACCGCACAAATACCGATACCAATTACAAATCTTTGTGCATTTGTGTGATAGTACGCACCGAGGTGTTTATGTGTCGATAAGCGCCGGTGCATTTGTATGACATATTTGCACCGCAAGAATACCGATACCAATTGTAAACCTCGGTGCACTTGTGTGATACAATGCACCAAGGCGTTTATATAAGCATACGATGCATGGGGAAACACAGCAGGGGTGTAAATAGCATATTTTGGC
Source organism: Pinus albicaulis (assembly GCA_034641835.2). Classification (NCBI taxonomy): domain Eukaryota; kingdom Viridiplantae; phylum Streptophyta; class Pinopsida; order Pinales; family Pinaceae; genus Pinus; species Pinus albicaulis. The sequence goes on along the minus strand of CM076575.1, from coordinate 1,013,572,514 downwards.
TGGGTAACGCTGGAAAGAAAAGGCTACAGAGCGTTAAAGATGGGACTAATGCATAGTATCTGAGCATAAGCAGCGTTATAACACACTGAAACACTCTCAGGGGGAGCGTTACTCAAGGTAAAGTTGTACATATGGCTAGGCAGGGTCTATTCTGGACTCTGTGAGTTGTTGAGATGGTTACTGAGCATATAAACTGATCAGAAGGGGATGTGAGCAGAGGGAAAGAGGTAAATTTTTAGGAATGATCCGTAAACTTGGGGTTAACTCCCCATCGGAGTTGCCATTTCTGCTAAAGGGTAAAATTCTTGGGTGTTGGTAGATGAATTTCCCTCTCAGGTCTTTCCGGTGCTCAGGGCAGACTGTCATATTACTTGTAAAGTCACAAAGATGCTGCATACATGTTCATACTAATATATAATTGACAAAGCGTGATTTGGAATGATTACCTCTTTGTGGACAGCAGATCCTATGGATAGTGCTAAGCGGCGTGGTAGGATTCCTTCCTCACCGACTCCAAATCCAGATCCTACAACCAAACAAAGAACCCGTGTAATCCTCACAATAGTATAGATTTCTAACAATTAAACCAGTATATAATCAACATTAAAATATGCATATCTAAGCCATTTATATCATGCTTCATAGTCAAATGAACAAAAAATGTGACATTGAAACATCGAATGGACAAAACAGATACAATTATATTAATTTATAAAATGGAGGATTACAACAATTGGTTGTACCAAGCCCTCCTCAGTCTTCCAATTACTCCCTCTCTTTCTCTATCTCCGAGTGTGATGATGCTTGGGCTGAGAGTCCTCAATGAACCTCACCGATTTTCAAGACTCACACTTCAACAATGAAATTTTTATCTACATATGATCAAACCTTCGACCTTAGACCAAGAGCCCAAACCTCCAATTTATAGGAAATGGAGAGGACAAACCTTGACAATTCTCTCAACCAGTTCAAATCGGGAAAGATCTAGATGTGTCCTAGATTTTCTTTGCTTTTTCCTTCCATAGGAGTTCAATTGTGTTTGGAAATATCTAATAAAAGGTTTGTGCCATAAGTTTCTATTTTTGAACTAACTCTTTCTGAGAAAAAGCTAGAAATGCCAGTCAGTTTCCGCGAGATATTTCCCTTTTCACATTCAAACATGGATAACGATGCCCCTTAGGCAAGACAAAGCGTTACCCTAGGCACTAACGCTCCCTTTGCATGGCTAGGGTGCATTATAACTATGCCTAGCTGCTTCTGGGGGTGCATTACCTTGGAAAAATGGGCCTTTGTCTGGGTCATTTTCTTCCTTCCATGTTACCTTCTCCTCTGAGCTGATGAGGAGGTCATTTGTCCTGTAACAGTCTTGTTGACTATGCTTTAACGCACCATTGGGAAGCACAAGTGATACTGGCACCTTATTATTTTCTCCACTCTATGGGCATACCGAACCTCCGCTAAGACTGCCACTAGATTCACACCATTCCAATTGGTGTAGGGTCTAAAGGCCACACTCTCGATAAAGTGTGAGATTCATTCCCTGAATCTAGCTATCGAACTCCTTCCTGGTACTTCATCAGAAGAGGAACGTATGTTGTACCTCAATCATCTTGATGAGACCAGAAGGCTTGCTTCTTTAGTTCTTGAAGCACAGAAACGATGAGTTAAGATGCAATATGAAAAATCTGTCACACCTCATGTTTTTTGTGTAGGTGACTTGGTCCTGCTTTATGACCAAGCTCATGATATGTTGGGAGTTCTAAATCTTGAGCCTATGTGGCATGTGTTACACCATTTTTTGGTCATCTAACCTGTTACTATTAGATGGACCTAAGTACACCATGTAAGACCAATTTTACCCTAAGTAAAATTGCTTTCACTATGAAAAATAACTTAGTAAAACACCTTTATTAAGTTGTTTATGGTCTAAACAGGAAACCCCATGAGGAAATATTAAATAAAACCACATTTGTTTGATTTTCCTCAAGGAATAATTAGTTAAACAGTAGTTTAATTAATATTCTTGGTCATATTTAACCCAAAATAGGAAAATTAATTAGATAAATTATTATTTATCTTATTATTTTCTAGGAATAATTATTTAAACCTTATTTAAATAATATTCCTTGTTAAATTTGACCAAATCACTCATAAATAGTTAAATAAATCATTATTTATTTAATTATTACTCAACCACATCCTTAAAATGATAAATAAATCATTTATTTATTTATTATTTACAAATAAAGGGATTTGACCCAAGTCAAATTCCTTTTCCCTCCAACAAAAATAATAAAATATTCCATGAAATTTGGATCTTGATTTGGTTAATAATATTTTAATTATGCACCAATATCTAGACTAACTCAATATTTTGTTATAAATAGAAGGGTTTTTCCATTCATTCATCACCTTTTGTTGCCTAAGATCACTCTAGATCTATACTTTTGGTCTGACTTTGATCCACCATCATTGTCATATTTTTCTATCCTTTTGCTTGTGAGCTCCCTTTGAGTTCCTTTTTTGTCTGGGTTTTCTACACCATCAAGAGAGAGGAATTTTAGATCTGAAGTGCTGAGGACTTACAAGAACCCATCCCATTGAGGAGAACTGATAACATCCTTCTATTTTTTCCTCCCAGGTGCCCTTAATATAAAATTAATTAAACATATTCTTGTCTTGTCTATTGGATGCATGGAGTAAATCTCATTTTATTTACTGCTTAATGTATTTTTGATGCATAGATCTAGATTTTTGCAGCATTTATATTGATCAACTAATTGCATATTTGAAGATATTGGCAGCCATGTTTTGTTGTTAGGACTGTTTGTTATGCACAGCTAAAGTGGTATTTTTTCGTACACTTGCAATTAAGATTCATACTAACAACCAGCGACTCCACACAGGTTTACGATTACGACCGTTGTCATTTTTCTGATCCTTGCATATCTAGCTGCTTCAAACCCTAGGATTTCTCTTCAGCCTCTTTTTTTTCTTTTCTTGATGTTGTTTTTAACCTATAAAACCCTAAAACAGTAAAAATTCTAACTTTCGTGTGTTTTCAGACCTATTGCGCAGGTGACAGGCATCAACCGCAGCTGAGACGACACTTTTTACTGAAATTTTCCGCCGAGAGTGTTGGAAGTGCAGGTCGCACTTTTTGGCCCTAAACCTGCGACCTGAGCTTTAGGATGCACTTTTCAGCCCAAAAACTGCGACCTCTACTGAAAACTGGTCAGAAACTGTGACCTGGATTTTTTGCAGGAGTTTTTCTATAAGTTTTCTGTGTTTGTCTAGGCATCTGTTTAGGGTTGTCTGACCTCCGTCTCCGCCCGTTTTGGACCTGTACTTGTTCTAATTTACTCAACTAAGTGGGAACCTAGCCCCCTAGGGCTTCGGTACCCTCTACACTTTGTGGAAGAGTTTTAGCTGCTGCAGGTTGTCTGAAATTTTCAGAGTGTTTAGCCATTTTTTTCAGATCTGATACCTCACCTTCAGATCCGCTTCAGATTGGCTATTTATCCATCCAAATCACCTCATTTATTTTTGTTTGGGTTTTCTCTAGGGTTCACTATGTTTCCCTCTAGGAGATAGCCTTTCGCCACCTCATTTACAGCAACCTTTCCTCTGAATTTTTGTTGTTTTTTGCACCACTTTCCAGTAGATTTTGACCTTTAGATCCCTGTCCCTCCTGACCTTAGATCTATTGGCTATTTTGGTGTGTTTTGACTAGTTTTTTTCCCACCTACAGACTACTTGTTGAGAGGCCTGCCTTCTCGGGTTTATATTATTGCATTATTAGCTGTTTATTTACTGTTATTCCAGTTTTATATACTGTTATCTGCAGGTTTATTTACAGTTACACAGCACACTTTTTCTTTTTCTCTAGAAATGTCTGGGTTTAAAAATTAAAATTTACACACTTTGCACACACACCCTAAGCGAAAAAGGGCTTGGTTAACACCGCCAAGCAAAGACTCTAAAACATTGAAATAAATTGATCCTGCACCTCTTCGCCCTTGTTTCGACATTGTAATCAGTTGATCCTGAACCTCCTTTCCCTTTTCGGTCTCTTTTTCCTTTATGCTGTGTTTGTGTCGTCATCATTGCACCACCAAGGCGTTTATCCTGGAGACTTCTTGGCCTTCATCCTCAATTTCCGGTAGGAATAATTACTCCTCCACGTAGGATTCGAGTTAGTCCTCCTCCGAGTCCACACTCCGACTCTTCTTCTGGTTCATTGGGTTCTCCTTCCACCCCCAGGTCTCCTCCTGCCACCTTCACCATGTCTGGTTCAGGACCTAACGCTGGTGGTAGCCCCAACTCTAATGCTGGGAATACTACTAGTGAGACCGCAACAGGAACTATCCCGACTGCTCCCTTGCTCCCCTATATGGCAGGCCTCAGTCTTCCCGATTTTTACCAGTTGATAAATGACCCTATACACCATGACGCTAGTTTGCCTGCTATGCCGACCAAGCTCCCTTCCGACATCCCAAATTTTGAAGGCCTTGCTGGAGAAGATCCTACAAATCATGTTCGATCTTTCCACATGTGGTGTTCATCTAACTCCATTATCGATGACTCTGTCTGTCTTCGGTTGTTCCAATGTACGCTTATAGGTGAAGCTTCTAAGTGGTACGTTGATCAGGCCTCATCCTCTCATACCACCTTTGCGACTCTTGCTCGGGCTTTTCTGTCTTATTTCCAGTTTCCCCTTCGTTATGACACTGGTACTGAACTTTTGACTTACTTTCGTCAATCGTCTATGACCCGCCTTTTCGATCATGTTCAAGAATGGCGGAGAAGAAAGAGCCTATGTCAAGCCCCTACCTTCGTAGACCGTGTCTACATGGACTGGTTCCTTATATCTCTCTTGCCCCCTATCGGCAAAGATGTCGCATCGCATTTCCCTCAAACCGAAGAAGTCGCTCTCCAAATTGCGTTAAAGTATGACCTGATCTACGCTCAGTCAAGTTATGTTTATATCGTTCTACCTGATCTTCCTAGACCTGGTGATGCCAACGCACCGGGGGAATCTCATGCCGCCAACGGTATCATTGGAGCTCTCTCTCATCCATACACTCAACCTCCCATGGGCTATGGTTTTCCTCAAGGGGGGGCCAGCACCTCCTGCACTTTTCCCCCTCCCGGTAGCATGTATCCAGGATACAGAATGCCTCCTCCTTTTGCCCAACCTCCTGTTTACCACATTGTTACCCAACCTCCTTATTACCTGTATCCACAGCCTAGTGCTCCAGCTCCTCCAGCATTAGCACATCCTCCTCCCTTGCCTTCTCAACCCCTGCAACAGCAGCCACTGCCCCCTCAGGGGCAGGTGTATGCACAGCAGGGCGTGACTAATCCTCCTCCCTCCAAAAAGAAGAGGAAAGGCACTCAAAATCAATCTGCTCCCGGTAATCCTGGACCTAATCCTCAAAATAATTCCCCTAACACTGCTAACCAGCAACAGGGCACTCAACCCAAGCAAGACAGGCCTGTTCGCACGAACAAGCCTTGTTCTTGTTGTGGTGTTTATGGTCATTACACACATGATTGTCCTCTTTTGCCACAGATGAAGCAGATGTGGGAGTCTCAAACAACATTGCGAGGACAGCAAGCCTCCCCTTCCATCCATCCCAGTGCTGCGCCTACTCAACCGGCTGTTCTTATTAATCCTTTACCTCCGCAAGGATTTGTGGCTACCCAACCACTTGAAGGTCAGGTGGCCACTCAACCTCTTCCATCTAGTACCTTTGATTACCAGATTCTCATGATGAATTCTGATCAACCTCTAACCGTGGACATCAATCTTCAGACTCGGTCCCGTCAGTACAACAAGCCCCCGCTACGTCTGTCCCCGAGCCGCCTCCTTCGGTCTCTACAGAGCCTCTTTAGACACCTAATGGTCCCTTGCAGATCCCTCAGCCTAAGGCAGAGGTTCATACCAAGATCCCTAAGGTACCACTATGTTGAAATGTTGCTTCTGGAAAAGCTGCCCATTCGTATAGCATAGTAGATGATTTGGCGCAATCCCCTGCTGCCATTTCAGCGCTGGAACTCCTCCAGTCGTTCCCTTCACAACGAAAAGCTCTACTATCTTCCATGGGCATTGTAGATCCTTTCGATGATCGATTGATTGTCTTTTATGTTGACCGATCAGAACATCCTCCTATCCCTACTTCTGTCACCTTCCAAATCCCAGTCAAGATCCGGAATGCCAACGTTTCCCGGTGCATCATTGATGAGGGGGCATCCACCTGTGTGATGTCTGCTTCGGTTTGGAAGCAACTCGGATCACCTGATTTGGCTCCTTCCACGATCACTCTCCGAGTGTGGGATGGCCACGCCTCCCAGCCCATCAGCCTATTCCGCAATTGTCCTATTACTCTTGTTGGTAAAAAAATTTGCGTTGATGTAGAAGTCATAGATGCCCCCTTAGATTAAAACATTCTATTGGGTCGTAGCTACACCTATGCAATGTCTGTTGTCCCATCTGCGATTCACCGCAAGATGTCCTTCTCTCATAATGGAAAGATAGTCACCATTGACCAGTTGACATATTACGGACCGAAGTCTCAGATCTCCCTGAGTCCATCATCTCTTTGGTGGCCAATAAGCAAACCTTTGATCCTTTAACTAGTGTCTCACCCAGAGTCTACAAAGATTCCTCATTGCTTGGTACATTCCCTGGTCTTCCTCCTCCTGTCTCTGATCCCAGCTCATCGAATGTTTGCATGATGCAATCGTCTCGGGTTGCCCTCAAGCGGCACGCTTCGGCTAGTCAGCAGCCTCCTCGCCCTTCACAGCCTACTCCTAGACCTTCGATTCAGCCTTCTGGACCTCCTCCTCCTATCCCTTAAGTTGGTATCCATGAGCCTCTTTACCCTCCTGGAACGGTTCCTCCAGGCCTTAACCATTTGGGAGCCGTCCCACCTGGCCATTACCCCTCCGGTCAGATACCGTTCCTAGCTCCCCCCCCACGAGTGTACACCGTACCTATCATGGCCACCCTCTCTCTTCCTAACCTGACCCTTGGGATTCTCGTCTGGTACCTTGACCCTCCAGCTGCTACCCTGCCTAGTCAACCCAAACCTTATCTTTCTTTGACCCCAGTTCAATCGGTCCCCATGACTTCTCCCATTGCAACAGTGCCTCACCCACCTCAACAGGAACCACCTCCTGTTGCGACCGCTTCGGGTAAGAAGGGAAAAGCTCGCAAGAGGGCCTCAAAGGACAAGGTGACCCCGACTGAACCTGCACCTCCCCCGCCCACAAAGCCCTGTGCTTTGTGTGATGTCGTCGGCCATGCCACCCATAACTGTCCTAAACTGCCCCGTATCAAGCCCATGGTTAAAGTTGCGTTCCTTGAGTCTACGGTCCCTGAAGCCTCTGTTTCTTCCTCGACTGCATCCAAGAACCCTAAAACTATTCATACCAATCAACCTTGTGCTTTGTGTGATCTCCATGGCCATTATTCCCACCATTGTCCCCGCCTTACACATTACCGCACCTCTTTAGAGGTAGTTTGGGAGTACGAGGTTGAACAGAACCAATCCGCCTCTCCCATACTTGCGCAGTACGCTGCAGGCCAGACTAAGGATTTACCTGCTCCCATTGACATTCCCCCTCTGGATGTCAATATGACGGAGCCTGCGGCCACCATCCTCTACCTATCATCATCCATGAGACCCTCAGTGGAAGCTCCCTCTGAATCTTCCCCTGTTGTTTCGTTTGACCTCCCTTTAGAAATCACCCTGGGCTCAACATTAGTAGATCCCTTATCTGCTTACTCTTCCGTCATCCCCCGTGATGATGCGCATGTGAACCTTTCTTCTCGTTATGATGAGTCAGGTAGCTTTTCCACGTCATGTGGTCTCCCTTCCTCCAGTCACTCCATCTTTTATTGTGATGATGACATCATGAAAACCATGTCCACCCCTGAATTAATCTTTCCCGCCCATAAATGGGATGGAACCATCCGTGCCTATGGTGACTTTCATGGCTTGAGCACAAGCTACACCTTTGGTAGCTCCCACACTCCACCTCACCGTCGGTGTGTGAGTAGTAGACATCCTACCGAGATCACTCCCTCCCGCGGAGTGCATTCGGTTTCTACTTTACACTCAGATTGCCAACATTGTTCATCATCCTCCCATTTATTGTCTTGTGGCACCTTTCAAATGGACCTCCCGTCCACACCTTATATCGGTTTTGCTGATGGTGCAAGTCGCTACTCCCGGAATCTAGCCTCGGCAGGTTGGGCCATTTTTACCCCCTTGCATTTGCTTGTTCTCTCGAACGGTGTATGCATTGGTACTGCTACCAATAATCAGGCTGAATATGATGTGGTACGAGGTTTATTAGACGATGCCCTTTCACATTGCATCCTCCACTTCATGTTCGTTTAGATTCCCTGCTTCTTGTCATGCAATTGAATGGTGTCTATCATGTGCACAATCTTATCCTTTTTAGAAGATATTTACGAGTGAAGCTTTTGATGCGTGAATTTGAAATCATTACATCCAGTCATGTACCTAGAGCACAAAATCACTATGTAAATAGCATTGCAAACCATATTCTAGATTGGCATTTAGCACACGCATTTAACACAAGACAATAACATAAAACTATTAAAACGATGCATATCCATAATATGTGTCATATAAAATGTTTTAGAGTCCATCAACTCTGATACATATGACATGCCCATAGAATGTTACAAAAACTCAAAACTGGGGGCACCACCTGCCCCTACACACTAATCACTATCTAGGGGGTCCCGAGCCAATGGCTTTGCTCCCGCAGCTCGTAGATCACGCATCCATTGTCTGGCCATTTCCATGCACCGCATGACCCCTCGCCACTCCGAGGGTAGACCAATACATGGCTCTATGTACTGGTCCTCTAAGTCTTGCCAGCCACGCTATGAAACACCGGTTAGAAGCCTCTCATATCTATGACAGATGTCCTCTAGGAGGGTTGTTGCATCCTCATTGTGTGGTGCCCTCGATCCACTAGGTCCTGCAGCTCCTGATATTGCAAGTCGTCCCATATACCCAGCCGATTTTACCGGTGTTGTATCGGCATACAAAAAGTGGAAGAATCAGTACCATATGTAATACTCTAAAACTTTACAATGCACGTAAAAATATTAGCAATTTTTCACTTACCATCGGGCCCCCATACTCGACCAGGAGGCAGTGGCAAATCCGGGTCCCCAAAAAAACTCATCCCACTATAGGGATAGTCGTCTATGTACAATGGCATATGATCCTAATGTGCAAATAACTCAGGTCGGAACACTCGTTCGACTACCCCACCTCCTCCTCTACATAGTAGTCGCCCCCACCGGCGCATCTTGGACTCTCTCGGGCCCCCATCCTAGAGCTGTATACGAGGTCGAACTGTCAGGATCTTCTCAAAGAAGAGCGAGCACAAAACTATACCATATGCACAGCATCATCTGGGCCCACCCATAGTAGGTCCCACCCAACACACTCTCCAAAAGCATCATCTGCCCTCCAGTGATGTGGTGGAGTGCCTGGTTGCCTAGGATCCACAGCACCGCTGCGGCCCGAACATGGGTCTCTAACCTCTCTAGATCCACGATGGGTATCCAAGTCCCCTTGACTTGGAGACCTGGTCGATAATGGCACTCTACAAACTCCATGATGTTCTGCCCTCGTGGTAACACTGGCTGCATATTCCCAACCATCCCAAGTGGTGGAAGACCAGTCAAGAAATATATATCCTGGACCGTCAACTCGATCCGGTGCCCCTACACTATAAAGACCTCATGGTCCGGATCCCAATAGCTGACAATCCAGACCAACAAGGGCTCTCTAGCTCTCATTAGAGGGTTATCCACAAACTTCAGAACCCCAAACCTGGCCAATGCACTGTGGACTCCCTGATCCTCCCGGATCTCCGACCGTAATGTGCCCAGGTCTCTCTCTCTCCAGTTGATCTGTAATTCTTCCATATCTGCACAAAAACATCATACTTGTCAGTGTACATATAGGAAAGACTGTATCCAAACACAAAAACCCAGTTCTCAGCCAAAAAATAGCATAGAAAAACCCCTCCCTATCAGGTCGCACTTTTCAGGCCCAATCCTGGGACGGGTCATAGTTTTCTGCCCAAAACCTACTCCCAGGTTGCAGTTTTTACCCCAAAAAGTGCGACCCAGCCATGAAGAGGAGCAGGGGTCTATTCTTGAGCTCTGGGGACCTAAACTGAACTTTCAATCCACTGAAATGAAATAGTAGGGTTAGGCCTCTTACCTGCAACTGACGAACCTCGATTCCAACGGTCGGTTTGTCCGCTACGATCGCCACAAGATTTAGGGCCTTCTCTCCTCTCTACATTCACCACAGCTCCACATGCAAATGAGTGAATTTGGAGGGAAAATGCCTTATTAGAAGAGAAACCCCTGATTTTTCTTTCGCCTGTTGCGGCCAAACCGTAGCTCAATTTTACAAATCATCTGCACCGTTGGAAAGCTATCACCGAGCCCTCAAATGGGTATCTGTTAGTTTTTTGTGATTGATACTTCACCAGGACACATTTTGTCCACGAAGCGTCACTTCACCACTCCCCAAAATCGAATTTCTTCACTTGCAACACTTGTACTTGGAGCACCACTTTGCCTTCATACTTTTCCATGCTCGTGTCGATTTTCGTCATGAGTAACCATCCTGTAGTCATGTTTTTATGGTCCCCATTGGACCTTTTCTATGTGGCAGCATCATCGATTCGCCCTTGTTGAGAGCATCCGAGTTGAGTCATCATTGCATTCATGGATTCTATCCCAAGTCCCTTTGTATCCTGCTATAGTCCTCCATCCTTCTTGGTTCCTCTCTCGTGTCGCACATTATGGCCTTCAGTCCTACTATCCCCTATCCCTCATGATATTGTGTCAGTCGCTACCAGGTCATCCATGCCCTTTATGCTCTAACAAGGGAAGTCGTCTGTTCGCTACTCAGTATCCCCCATTTCATCATCATCCCTGGTGTCAGTCTGTCAGTTGCTCTACTATTTTCTCATGTGCCTTAGTTGAGGATCCTTATTACCTCACCTATGGCAAACCTCCTTCATTCGAAATTAGATCATTCATTCCAGAAGACAGGTCTATATGGTGGTGTACCTTGGTTCCAGCTTCCACTCTTGTTCGGTGCCTCGGATCAGACAAAGGGACTCCTTATTACCCTTTTACTTGATTTTTTCTCAACTCCAGCTCCTTTTAGCATGATCGAGATCCGTATTCTTGATGGTTCAGTGATGCAGCAGCTGATATCGGTTATTCCTGGGTGTGTGTGAGATGTTTCCGCCCTCATGAAGGGGTGGCCCTATAGGTAGCCCCCCAAATGCCTGGTTGACCTCTTCATTACATCCTTCCATGCAGCTCCATATATTTGATGATGTTAGCCTTAGCCGCTTGCAGCGCCTTTTTTTTTTCATATATCAGTCAGATTTTCAGAGCCCTTTCCTGTTTATAGGGGCAATTGGGTTGTATTTGTATCTCATGTACTCAGATATTATTGTATAAGTCCTGGGTGTTATCCCAAGTACAGTATGTATGTGGGATTCATTATCATGTTTTACCTGGCTCATGTTTATGCCAGCATATACTATATTGTTCAGTCCCTTTTTTACTGGATGCATTATTCTTTGTACTTTGTCTCGGCGGGCATAGGTATGCCTCCCCCACCGCCTATAGCACAGGTACTCACTCATAAAAGAGACTTGTCGCACCTGTAAGTCTCACCTCCTCAGGGTCTAGTCCTTTAGTGCTTCGGTCTACCTTACATTTCTCTCTCTTTGACTTCCCCTTCGGTGTATAGTGATTGAGTTCTTACAACGTACTTCGGTCATACGATTAGCTCCTAACGCTCGCACGCTGGGGGGAAATCTGTTACACCATTTTTTGGTCATCTAACCTATTACTATTAGATAGACCTAAGTACACCATGTAAGACCAATTTTACCCTAAGTAAAATTGCTTTCACTATGAAAAATAACTTAGTAAAACACCTTTATTAAGTTGTTTATGGTCTAAACAGGAAACCCCATGAGGAAATATTAAATAAATCGACATTTGTTTGATTTTCCTCAAGGAATAATTAGTTAAACAGCAGTTTAATTAATATTCCTGGTCATATATAACCCAAAACAGGAAAATTAATTAGATAAATTATTATATATCTTATTATTTTCTAGGAATAATTATTTAAACCTTATTTAAATAATATTCCTTGTTAAATTTGACTAAATCACTCATCAATAGTTAAATAAATCATTATTTATTTAATTATTACTCAACCACATCCTTAAAATGATAAATAAACCATTTATTTATTTATTATTTACAAATAAAGGGATTTGACCCAAGTCAAATTCTTTTTCCCTCCAACAAAAATAATAAAATATTTCATAAAAGTTGGATCTTGATTTGGTTAATAATATTTTAGTTATGCACCAATATCTAGACTAACTCAATATTTTGTTATAAATAGAAGGGTTTTTCCATTCATTCATCACCTTTTGTTGCCTAAGATCACTCTGGATCTATACTTTTGGTCTGAATTTGATCCACCATCACTGTCATATTTTTCTATCCTTTTTCTTGTGAGCTCCCTTTGAGTTCCTTTTTTGTTTGGGTTTTATACACCATCAAGAGAGAGGAATTTTAGATCTGACATGTTGAGGACTTACAAGAACCCATCCCATTGAGGAGAACTGGAAACATCCTTCTATGTTTTCCTCCTAGGTGCCCTTACTATAAAATTCATTAAACATATTCTTGTCTTGTCTATTGGATGCATGGAGTAAATCTCATTTTAATTTCTGCTTAATGTCTTTTTGATGCATAGATCTAGATTTTTGCAGCATTTATCTTGATCAACTAATTGCAGATCTGAAGATATTGGCAGCCATCTTTTGCTGTTAGGGTTGTTTTTTATGCACAGCTAAAGTGGTATTTTTTCGTACACTTACAATTAAGATTCATACTAACAGCATGGGCCTTGTATCATTCAATGTGTTTTGGAATGTGGAGCCTATGAGCTAGCTGATTATGAAGTAAAACCTTTGGCTGAGCCACGAAACGGGCTCTATCTGAAGAAATATTACGCTTAATCTTAATTGTGATACATTAGTACATTAGTGTGTTATTCATTAGTGTGCTTTGAGTTGATTTTTTGTGTGATTGTTTGCCTTGCAGACATGTTTTCTCTTCTTACCTTGTGTTACACTTGGTTTGCAGATGTCTTCAGATCACTACGCTGGTTTTGTTGATGGCGCTTGTCGTAGCACATGGAACCTGTCTTCTGCAGCATGGGCAATATTTTCTCCTGATGGCGAGTTGATTAATTTACAAGGCATTTGTTTGGGTTGAAAAACTAAAAATGTTTCTCAGTATAGTGCGGTGATCGAACTATTATCGGATGTCATTGATCTTGCGATAAGAGATTTGGTTGTTAAGTTGGACTCACAGCTCGTTGTGTTACAATTGAATGGCCGTTATTCTATGTGCAATTCTAAAATTTTGTGTATGTATTTATGTGTTAGAGTATTGGAAAGGAATTTTGATTTTATCACATATAAACACATTCGAAGGCATTTAAATACATTAACAGATTCATTAGAAAACCATGTATTAGATAGACATTTGTGTAATATGTAGATCAAGACATCATTATGATACACAAGTATTCATACAAACATGTGTGTGTGTGTGTGTGTGTGTGTATTCGAAGGCATTTAAATACATTAACAGATTCATTAGAAAACCATGTATTAGATAGACATTTTTGTAATATGTAGATCAAGACATCATTATGATACACAAGTAGTCATACAAACATGTGTGTGTGTGTGTGTGTGTGTGTGTATCGGTTTGTAAGTGTGTTACATCAAAAAGATTAAAAAATATGTGTTTTGTTACAAAAATGGCTCTTCGAGCCTGCATTAGTACAAAATTTTATAAATAGGTCTGTTATCTGCCGACATAGTGCTCATGGTAGTAGGTTACTGCTCTAATTACTCGCCAAAGTAATCGACACAGCTTTCCCAGAACTCCGACAGTGTTTCTCTGAAAGCGCAGTGGGATCTCATTAAATGTGGGATACTATGGAATGCCTCACATCAGGCCAACCAGGTTCCGCTCCAGCTCAGCTAATGTTTCTGCTCCTTCCTCATAAGGAGCATCCTTAGCTGGACGGGATACCCGTCATGCAATTGGTGACATGTCCGGAGGTCTCTGTGGACCTATATTTGTAAACAAATCATAATTTTACGTGTCAGAACATATAACAAAAACATATAAAAAGTAAAAAAAAATTAAAAAACATTTTTTACCTGCATCGGCCCATTGTGTGTCTGCTGGGATCGGAAGATCCAGATCTCCTCTGAATTCGATGTTAGCATAGGCGTAGTCCTCGACTACGATCAGCTCACGCCGCATCCACCTGAAGAAGCCTATGGGGAAATGCATTTGTTGCCATCCTCCTTTTCTAGACATTATGTTGCACAATCGCATCAGCCTTGGATCCCTCAGGGCTGGATCATGGATCTCCAAGCACTAATACTAGAATAGGGGTACTCTCTCCAGAAAGAAGGTCACCATAATTGACCCGTACTCGAACTGTTTCAATCTCCCTATCTTGCACTTGGTTAACTGGCTTTTCATGTTAGCCATCAACCCCTCACACCAGTTGAACATTTTTGGTGCCAAGAAATCCACCGCATACAGGAACTACAATTTTTTTGCCTCATGCAATGCCTGCCATCTTGCCACTCTAGTGATACAATGCAGTATCGTTCGTAGGGGGAGCACTCTGATGGAAGATATTTCTACCTTCCCAATATTTGTCTTCTGTGCCCCGAGGAAATATCTCTGGATGAACATGCTCGTGCTCTCACCCCCTAGGCGAGCCCTGGAGAGTTGGATTCTCTCCCCTCGCCCAGATAATCTGGTGATAAAATAGATGTCCATAACATCTAGCTCAAGTTCTTGGTCCCCGATGATGAACAGTTTTCGGTCCACATCCCAAACACTAATCAAATACTAGAGAAGCTTCAGTTGAGCTCTCAAGCCGGATGTTTGAAAAAAATTCAGCAATCCACAATTGCGCAAAGCATTGACGCAATCTTGGTCCTGTAAGGCTTGGTGGTCTTCCACATCATGGCCTCGTTCTTTCCATTCAACCGACATCTTCTCGGAAACCACCTGCATAACATTCCCAACTAGTCTTTTACGAGCATTAATGGAAGAATTTTTAGAAATTAATGGAATTGGGAGATTTTCTCAATTTAAAATCTCCCTGTGGCCAGTGCATCTGTCTGAAATGATTCGGCACTAGTGGCGCGCTGCCCTAATGGACTGAATGCAACCAGCATGACACTGATAGCTCGAAATCGCGTTGGTCAAATGAGATTTTAAACTTTGAAAACTCTCCCTTAAACTCCCTAATTCTAGAAAATAAATGCTAAATGAATAGAATGAAAATGAAAAGGAGGTTTAGATCTCTTACTTGGTGGATATGGATCGACGAATGATTTCCTAGATCTGCCACACCACTGATTTTAAATTCGATGGGAAAATGGATAAAATTCTCTTCTAAAAATGGAAAGGTGAAAATGATTTTGTTTTTTGGTCTATTTATAGATTTTTGAAAAAATTTCGCCAATATTTTAATATTTTTCCTCGATATCCGTGATGTTTGTTGTTTTTGTGTGGTACATGACTTTCACACTACTGATGATCATTTCTGATGCAAATGAGTTGAATTTTATCTCTTTTTTGGGCTCGTTAAATGTTTACCAAAAAGGAACCCCCTTGGAGACAACTTTTAGCTATTTTCTGACTCTCAAAAACTGAAAATATTATCGAGTACTTGTCATTTCAAACTCATTAAATTGAATGAATTGACATGATCTTCGTATATGTTTACCCCTTTTTTGGGCTGAGGTTCACTATTTACGAAAAAGGAATACCTTGATCAAACATGGTTAAGAGGTTCTCTCACACATAGTTTTCTACCTTTTCAGATTCGAGAGACAATTTACGAAAAGGGACATGATGGAGTTTTCTTTTGTTTATTTTAAAACTTCTTAAACATGAAAAGTTACCGAGTTTACCTTTCGTTGGACTCGTTAAAGATTAAACGAAAAAAGACTTGTCACCATGATGAGACCGAGTTCCTACTTCCTAGGGCTTGTTAAACTTACTAGGGTGGATTCATTTGAAGAATGAACTTACATGCTCATCATATGCTATCCTCTTCACACTAGCTATAAAAAATAAAGAGGTACTCATTAGCAATAACAAGGGAAATTTGAAAGAGAACATCCTATGTGTATTTTGGGCAGCTTTTCGCTCTTGAACATGACTCTCATCTGCAATTCGTGTCGGGTTGGGGACATCCTACATTCCTCACTTTTCCTCCATGGTTTTGGGAAATCTGTTTGCCTCTTATCTGATTACCGATTTCGTCAACATGACCTCTGATCCTATTTGAGTCAAATGTTTCCACCCTTCGGAGTCGTGTCGCCAATATGTTCAAGAGAAGTCCTTTTTTTCAAACACCTTCTGCATATCAAACCTCCTCTGATATAATCATGAATCACTCCTATCATCTTAAGATATACGTTGTTTTTTGTCAATGATGTGGGAATCATTATGGCCCTCCTTCGATGAATCACTTCCTGTCAACTTCAGCTCATTATTCGGAAGGTGGTTTAGAAACTGCTTTCATTACCTTGGAGCTTGCATGCTTCAATGGAAATTTCTTTGTGTTCGATGACAGGTTCACATCATTGGCCTTCGATCGAATGATTATGAAAGTGTTCAACTTCAATACATCTATTCACACTTGTAGATTGTGATGTTGTACCTTGAGGTCCATAGTCATTATTGGTGGTCTCTCTCGTGCATGTTAATCATTTTCATCATTGACCGGTAATCAAGTGGTTTCTACCATGTTTGACACCAACAAATTTATTCACATGGTTAGTTTCATACATTGGGTTGATTGAGATCACGGTGAAGACCCTAGGTCACATCTGATTTTTGGTCCAGGCTGTCTACAGTTATTGAGTATTCATGATTTTATACATGATCCTATCTATATGGATGGTTGCTTCCATACTACGGATCCATTTCTATGATCTCTTTTAGACCAATGGTTGTGACCATACCATGGGCTCATGTTTCATTTGATTCTGAGTGCAACATTATGTGGTTAGGCATATTTTACCATAGATGTCATGTATTGTAAATGTTTGATGTGGCAGGTTCTCCGAAGGTGTTCTGTGTTCTTCGCCTTGGTTCATAAAGCATTTCAGTCATCACTCCATGTTCTGTCTTCATGCTTTAGGGGGAATTTGTTACACAATAATTTTTTTCCATGCTCATTTTCCCTTCCCTGATCCTGAAATGCCCTGTGACGAATCCTGTGCAATGTTTCCATCATCAATAAATATGCTAACATATCCCCTTGAAGATCCAAAGAAGACTTCCTTGAAATATTACTAAAGAAACGTCGTCAAGTTCCTAGTTTCCTTGGTCAACGCCCTTCCTGGTGTCATGACCGCGCTGATGTCCTTATCCTTGTTCTGGCCCAGCGCTGTCAGCACCCTAATTTCTTGGAAAATCGCGTTGATCCCCTTTCTGGTAGTGCTTCCTCAAATGGAGGAGAAGCTTCGACCTCTAGAATCTCAAAGGCGGCGAGTTGGTTGTTGAAAATAGATGATAAGGTCGAGCTCTCTCATTTTGGAGCTTTGATTTCATCCATGGGGGATCATCCCTTAGAAAGTGGGCCTTCCTCCTCCTTTCTATAAATTCACATCCCTCTTTCCCCCAAGTTTAGAGCTTGTTTGATCATTGTCAGACTCGTCTGAACTCTCATCCTTTTGCATGCTTGCATCGTGATTAAGCCTAAGTGCACGGGAGAAGGAATGCTTTTGAGCTGAGTGAAGGACTTAGATTTTCACCTAAGGACACCTCCAACATCAAGGCTTGGTTGTAAGCTCTCCTTTTGTAATTTATGTATAATAATATCTGGTGATTGCTTTCTATATTTGTCTACATGATTATGCAAATATTCTGGTACTCCTTGATCTTATAGATAGCTAGTGTTTACGTTTATTATATATTGTATCATGTTTGTTGTTGTCTCCTCATCATCCATAGGTATTCACACGCCATTAGTAGCAAGAAGAAGGCCTACAAGGATTGTGGATCAAGGTCACCATCAACGGATCCAAGGATAGTGATTGGAAAAAGGTATTTATGTCTCTTTCCACTTTGCATTGTAATAATTAGTTAAGAAAGCTTATGTTAGAAAGAATCTTGTGTTGCTAGACCCACTCTAGGGCTAGAGAGATCGTTTATGTCCACAGAGGGGATTTATCTTGATAACATCCACATCCTGAGGTTCATCCTTTGGAACCAAAAGCTCCTTAACTGCATGCAACTTAATCTCCCTCTCAAGGGACAATCACATGGCTTTCTCTTCATCTAATTTCACATCTCTTCTGACCACTATCATCCTGTGTGCCAGAAAATACACCCGATAGTTGTGGGGTGTATCAGTGTACCCCAAAAATATCCACAAATTTGTTGTTGGCTCTAGTTTCTTCTTGACATCTTTGGTTACATGACAATAAACAGATGAACCAAAAATTTTAAAATACGACACATCTGGTCTCTTACCCAAAAAATCATCCTCTTTTGTACTCATTCCAAGTATCCGATGAAGAATATGGTTATGCACAAATACTATTGTACTTCATGCTTCCGCCCATAGATTCAATAGTAGGCCCTGATCATGCAATGTAGCTTGTGTTTCTCCCATAATCGTTCTGTTCTTTCTTTATGCAACCCCATTCTGTTGTGGATTATGAGGTGTTATCAATTCTCTTTGAATTCCTTCTGAGGAACAGAATTAATTCAATTCATAGAGATATATTCTCCACCATTGTCGCTCCTCGAAGCCTTCACCTGCTTCCCTGTATCTTTCTTAACAAGTGCCTTGAACACACAAAACTTGGATAACGTCTGATCTTTATTTTACATGAAAAAAATCCAACACTTTCTTGAATAATCATCAGCAAAATCACATAATACATGTGCTTTGTTGTGGAAACTATTGAGAACAGTCCACACACGTTTGAGTGAAATATCTCAAGGATTGAATTTTCTCGACATTCCTTATCATGAAATGTGGCCATGGTATACTTCCCCAATGCATACCCTTTGCATGTATTTCTCTATGCAAGTGCACCCTTTGCAAGTCCTGTAGAAATATTATGCATAATCTTTAAAGTTCCATGGTGTAGATGGCCCAATCTCCTATGCCATAACTCATTGATGTCTTGTCTCTCCACCTTCTCTGCTTGCATGCTCAATGCAACATAATTTTCTACATCTAGTTTGTAGAGATTCTTTACTTGAACCCCAATATTTTTCATCTGTCTTGTGGCTTTGTGACAAAGGAACGCCTTTCCTTCAATTAAGATCACATAATAGCCATGATCTTCCAACATTGCAACATAAACCAAATTCTTCTTTAAACCAGGAACATACATGACAACTTTTAATGTGAGGGGTTTACCTAACTCTCTCTGAAAGGTAACTCTACCGACACCAGTAGCGCTATACATCTTGTCATCACCCATCTCAATGTGCATCTAGATATCCTTATCCTCCAAGCTACTAAATAATTCTTTGTTGTCATTCATATGGAAAGAAGATCCACTATCCAAGTACCACACCGAACCCATCACCCATGACACCATGAATGCGATGAGAGTGAAGTCCAACTCAAATTGTGAAGCCAGTGCTTCACCTGCTGCTCCTCCTGAGGCCTTCTTGTTGCTCTTATTTTGTGGACAATTTGTGGCATAGTGTACATGCTCATGACAGTGAAAAAATTTCACCTTTGACAAGTCTCACTTCTTACTTACCTTTTCGGACTCTGATTTGGAATGGGACGCCTTCCCTTTTCCTTTCTTCGCCTTTCCATCCAAGGCACAGTTCTCCTCATCATTAGTCTTTGATGAGGATCCATCTCTAGTGTCCCGTCAAAACTCTTCTTGTACCAAGTCGAACCACAATCACTCCCACTTTGGTAGTTTCTCCCTCCCATTCACACAGTCCTGGTAGGTGTGCCAGATCTTGGGAAGACCTAGAAGTGCTAGGCTCACCAAACCATCCTTTCCAACTGTCACCCCAACACTTCCAAGCTCTTCTCGACACTGAGTGAACTTCGTCAAGTATTTTTGGATTGTTGCCTTTATCCATCTTGATATTTCTAAGCTTGTCATTCAGGGCCAGCTTCGTATGCTTGTTTCTACTCTGAAACAGATATTCCAAGGCTTTCCACCTCAAATATGGAGTCACCTTGCCATGGATATTAGAGACAATATGATCTCGAACTCCTTCTAACAAGATCCTTCTCTCCTTTGCTACATTCTTCTTCCATGCATCAAGTTGTTGAGCATCAATTGCCTCGGGCTGAGGAATATCACTTTCAATGAATGCCTTCAGTCTGTTGTCCTCTAGCACATACTCCATCTTATCCTTCCATGCTATGTAATTTGAATTTCCCTCGAGTGCATATTCGAGTCTCAAGCCATTGAAATACATCTTGATCTACTGCATGTTCTTCAAGAACAAATCTACAAATTCGATATACTTATTAAAAAAAACTCTGATTCTTCTCTTCTATAGTGATTCCTACTATGATACCATGTAGAAGTTATACCAATGGATTCAATCTCATATTGTAATGTACTAAAACAAAATATCAAATCAATTCTACAAATTTGCACGAACCAAATTAAATCGCATAATCACAAAAAAGCAAGAGAAAGAAATCAATCGATCATACACACAAGATGTACCTGGGGAAAGAAACTGCGCAAAACCCTGCTATCTATATATTGCATAAATTCAATACCATGAAATAATAAAATTTTATTCCTCAAACTGAGAAACCTCCACACTCTGTTGACTGTCTTACACTGATCTAGGAAAAATAGGTCCAATACTTAACCAATTATCAGCCCCTGCCTGCCCAGCCTTGCTTACACATTCCTGGAGGAATTGTAGCCCTTATTAATTATGAAATTCCTTGAAATTGATTGTTGGAAATATTTTCATTGATGGCAAAGGAGCAGAAGGAGAAGCACCAAAATTATCATTGACGACAAAGGAGCAGATCAAAATCGGCTGGAGTATAAAGGAGAAATAAGGAAAAGAAGGAAAAGTACAGTGGAGGAGAAAAAAAGAGGCAAAGGAGTAGCATTATGCAAAAAGGAGGCAAGGAGCAGCAATGTGCAGCAAAGAGGCAAAGGAGCAAGGCAAAGGAGCAGCATTAGAAGTATAATCTAAGGCAGAGGAGCAGCAAAGAGGCAAGGAGCAGCATTAGAATCATTTTCTAAGGCAAAGGTGTTATAGTTCAATTTGGGCACCATTCCCAATGACCTAGTTAACTGGACATCATCTCCAGGACCAATGATCAAGAGTCTATCATTCCCTATCATTTCAATTTCTACGTGCCCTAAGACAAGAAACAAGACAAATCAAGCAAGACTTTCATCAAGCAAAGGTTTCCATGGTTTGAAGCTTATTACATAGCATATGAGAGCTCACCAACGCAGGCTCTAAGGGGCCTAAGTGCGTTGCATATGCAGGTAGCCCCATGCAAGGCTGCTCTACAAAGCACTTCTCGACATTCACAGGTGCGTTGGTCACATTGGGAGCGAAATACTCATTGTTCCGGAATCTCCACTTGGTCAGTGCCTTCTAGAAGAGTTCGCATGTGTCAAGCTTCGGATCCAAGTGTCCATTTGACATCTACATCACTGGAAACATGTCTTGCCTATTTTTGGAAATTTATTGATTGCAAAACAACCTACAGTTCATCTATAAATTGAGCACAAATTTAAGTGCTTGAGAAGGAATAATTTGAGTAGAGAAATGCGGGAGAATTTTCAATTGAGAGCTAGATTTGTGAAGTTGCTGCTGGAGATATTTATACTGTGATGAGGCTTGGGAACGTTGCTGGAAGGTCACTTCAAATCAGTCACTAGGTTGTAACCTCTCCTTCTATCACCAATAAAGAGTACTGCTTATTTTTCCCTATATGCATCTGTATTGGCTTTGATTTTCCATATTGCAATATCTTATTTGATGTATATGGTTTATGCTTTACTGATTTAGCTAACTAGCTTGAATAGATATCTATATTATTGCATCTTCTGTTGTTTCAGTGCTCTTTCTTGCAGGAAGCATTTAGCTCACAAACCGCTTGAATTTGAAGCTGCAATAGAAGCGACAGAAGGAGCCATTTGGAAGCGACTGAACAAGTAAGCCTCCAATCCTCTCTGTGTATCTGTTCTGAGTTAGGAAAAAATAGTCGTATAGTCTTTCACCTGTTGTTCTAGACTAGCACCTGTCTAGGGAAGCGTGATTTATCCGTAATTCACAATTTTGGCCCAACAAAAGGAGTAGAGAGGAGCAGCAAAGAGGCATGGAGAAGCTTTAGAATTATTACTTAAGGCAAAGTACCAACAAAGAAGCAAGGAGTAGCAAAAGAGGCAAAAGACAGCGTCATGCATCAAAGAAGAAAATTGTGTAGTGCAGGGTCAAGTCGGGCTATTCACGTTCAGAACAGTAAGAAAAGGAAAAGTGTGCATCAAAGTTCAAGTCGAGTGTATGCGTTCATAATGTGTTCAGCGAAGAAAAGAAATGAACGAGCGGGCAAGTCGGGCTGGTTGTAAAACGCGTGCAGAACGGTGGTTCTGCATTCAGAAGATCGTGAACGAGTTGGGTGTTCTACGTGCAGCAAAGAAGAAGTGAACAGGCACAACCAAAGAAGCAAATATGTGATTGAGTGAACGAGCGGGTCGAGTCGTGCAAATACACATTCAGAACAGTGTTGGCAGATCGCATATTGCAATCGAAGCTGGAGGAATATTGCACAAACATAGAAGTCAAAGAAAATGCGAAGTGCGATATGATGTCGAGGCATGATGATGTGGCAGCTGACATGGCAGATGAAGTGGACCTAGCCCCACAAATTGCAAATAAATCTTGATGTCGTGGCAGGTGATGTGGAAGATGACGTGGCAGATGACGTGGTAGTGACGTGGCACCCCCGGTGGGACCCAAACCATTTATCCCAAATTGCATATCGCAAATTGCAAAGCTCAGAATGGATAGCACTCATGAACCACATTGAAACGCCGAAATGTGAAGTGCGATAAAGAGCCCGAATGCGATACGCTTCAAAACCAAAGACTAAAGGATTTAAAGTCTGGTGTGGGACCCAATCGGATATCGCAAATCGCAAAGCTCGAGAGGAATGGCACACAAGAACAAAGTCGAAATGCAAAATGTGATAAGAATACCAAATGTGATGTAGTTTCAAAGAAAAGGTCTAAAGGATTTCAAATCTGGAGGTATAAGGTTTCCCTTTGAGAAATCGCATTAGAGAATGGAAGAGAAATATATAAACGAAGAACAAGAGAAATAATTGAAACGTCGAAATGCGATTAAAGAATTGCGATAAAGCCTAGCGGGATCCTTCACATATCGCATATCGGAAGATCATATGGACGAAGGCACATTGGATAACAGGATTCACAGAAGTGTGAAGTGTGATAAAGAGAGCGGGAGCTATGCAGATCGAAGCTGAAGCCTAAAGGTTTTCAAGTCTGGAAATATGTGGTTTTCCTTTGTTAAATCGCATCGGAGGGCAAAGGAGGATTATAACGTAGAATGTTGGAATGCTGAAATGAGATAAAAAAAGTAGATGCGATACAGTCTTCAAAGGTAATGGAATATATTTTAAAGTCCATCCTTACGGAAGTTACAAAGGAGAGTCTGAACGCGGCAGGAGACTCGGTGGAAACAACCCGACACTACGTGCAAAGATAAACAACAGTTACGCCTTGATAATAAAACAAAAGTCTGAACGCAGGCAGTAGACTTGGGTAAGTGACCTGACACTACGTGCAAAGATAAACAACAGTTACGCCTTGATAATAAAACACAAGTCTGAACGCAGGCAATAGACTTGGGTAAGTGACCCGACACAGAGCAGAAGGCAGAGAAAGCTGAACGTCGCGGTAATGAGGAGATAGGCACCATGGGTCAAGTCGGGCTCAACAAAACCTCTGGGGCAGAGTCAGGTGTTGAGACAAGGAGAACGTTGAACGCTGTGGGCAAGAGAAGGAAGGCAGATAGGCAGAGTCGGGAAAAATGAGCTTATGGTGGCACTATTGGAAACGTGCCAGCTGGGTCGAGTCGGGAAAAAGGCGTTTGTGCAGAACTGTTATAATATAACAGCAGAAATAGAAAAGACAAGGACAGCAGCAGAAAGGAAAAATTCACAATGAGCCAAGAGCTGAAAGGGCCAAGTGAAATATATTTGTTGTAACTATAAATTTAAATGAATTATATTTTTTATTGTATGTGATGTAAAGGCAAGTCTCCGTAGGCATAGGAAAAACTCCAATGAGTGTTGTAATGATTATTTCTAATGTAATAACCTGAACTGAAGTGTAAGGAATCGAATGGGTGGAAGGCATAGGGTCAGCCCTGTTCACTTTGAATTCCTTGTAGAATGCAAACAGTCATGTAGTTATCTGTATAAAACATGTAATATCAGTGTGCATAATGAGGTGTGAGAGAGCAACATAATGGAAGAGAGCTGAAGAATGTAAGAGAGTTGCAGAAAGGAGAAGAGCTAGAGAATGTGAGAGAGCTGATAAAGATGCTATGCATATCTGGAGCTGATATGAAGCAGATTTGAAGGCAGAGAGGGCAGAAGTGAAGGTGGAGGAAAACAGAGTTGATATCCAGGTAAATTAGCATTTTACTTTCATTATTTTTCGAATTTTGGCTTCTATGATCCATCGTAAAATTGTATATAATTATTTCGGTAATAGTTTTATTGTTTTATTTATTGATTGGTTTATTTATTTTTTATTTTATTATATATATATATATATATATATATATATATATATATATATATATATATATATATATATATATATATATTTAATTTAATTTATTTATCTTTTATTATTATTTTTTATTTTTTATTTTTTTAAAAGAAAGAAAATTAATATTACTGATTAAATAAATATAATATAATAGAATAGGTAATAAAGAATAAAATAATAATAACTAACTAATTAGATTAAATTAAATAAAAATATCTCTATATTTTATTAAATAATTAAATAATTTACTAATTAAATAAAACTAGCCGTTATTAATCTATTTGAATTTTTAAAGTCAAACTAGCCGTTATCCTAACGGTTAGTTTAGCCTTCTCTGCATCTATTTAAACTCAATGTCCAGATCTGATCTCTCACCTAGTCCTGATGATGAACCACACTGGTTGGTTCGAAACGCGTCGACAAAGTTCATTTGAATGTAATTATTACCGAAAGAATTCTATACAATTTTACTTTCATGTTGAGTGAGGGGATTGTAGTCTCCTTTCAAGTTGTAACTTAATAAATTTCCAATTAGAGTTGGGTGAGGTAGGAGCCTCCTGTGGGTTGTAGCCTGCAGAAAATACATGGGATTTGGTGCTTCCGTTTCAAGTTGTAGCTTGATAAATTTTCACTTGGAGTTGGGTGAGGTAGGAGCCTCCCGTGGGTTGTGGCCTACAGAAAATACATGGGAGTTGGTGCTTCCGTTTCAAGTTGTAGCTTGATAAATGTCTAGTTAGAGTTGGTTGTAATATTCCTAATTATTTGAAGCTAATAGGAATATTTCATTTTGTGTTAATTTTCTTAATTGATGAATAAAATGTAAAGGAGAACATAAAAACTCCTAAAAACATCCAAATAAATCAATGCCCAATGTGAACAGAGGCAAATCAGTGTTGTTTCAATAAAATACACTTGCATGTAAACAAGGGTTGAGGAGATTGACTGGGTCAACAGGACCAAATCACAGCACTATCTAGATACAATGTACCTCATGGAGGGACAGCGCAATTCTAGAAGGAGGCCCTCATGTGAAAAGGGATAATTCATCAAGGTGGTTTAGGGTTTTCCAAAGCTCTCATCTTATAAAAGGAAGGGGAAGGCTTAAGAGAAGGTTGTTCAAGGTATTATATTTTCAGAGTATATTGTCTGCTTAGACATATCTCATTCTCTTGGCTGTTTAGCAGAGAATTGTGAGGATTTCCTGCTTAGGAATTCTCTCTCCTTCCATTGAGTAGCTCTTGGAGGGCATTGTATTTCGCTTCCACTATCAGGCATATGGCCAAGATCCATCTCCCTTAGAAAGCATAAATCCTGTGTGATTTACTTGTTTCAGTGAGCTGCAGCAAGTGGAAACACTAGATCTGCTCATATCTAGATTGTACTAGTGCCTCTTCTCAGTGAGTGTGTCTTTTAACCTCCTGGAAGAGAGTACTAGTTGTTAAGCTTCATATCCAGATCTTGGCATCAGGCCAAAGTGTGCTCAGAGTCTACAGCGCAGTCCGTTTTGCAGATCTATGTTATTTGCAGTAGCATAGTTGCAGGGTGTTTTGGCATCAGCTTGGAGGAGAGATCTCTAGTGATTGAATCCTTACTTTCAATGTGGTGATCCATGGATTGGCCATCCAATCCATGTTTGTTTCAGATCTAATCTGCTATACATTCTATGCTTCAGAATTTTCTGAAGACTACTGCAGATCTGTAACTTAGATCTCAGATCTACTCTTGTACTTTCATGATTTGCTGAGATCCCCAAGGGGAATGTATTGATGAGCCTTTCTTGTACATAGATCTGAATTAGATCTATATTTCAATGTACAGATCTTCTCCAGATCTAAGTTGTAATATAATGCTGTAGTAAACTGCGTTTTTCAGATCTAGTTCTGCAGATCTGCACTCCTATGTATTGTATCTCATAAAACCCTTGTCGGGTTGTTCTCTTTGAAGTGTAAAGGAGTTGGATCTCCCTTTTTCTCTATACTTTCATGTAACAAACTCCTAATATTATTTTCATGACATATTTTGTCTAAAAACTTCAGAAAATCACGTTGCATGGGCTTCAGTTAATTTCTGTGAGTCAAGTCTTGGGGATTGGGCCTTTTCTAGCCATATCAGGGAGTGGGAGACCTGTTTAACATAGCTACAATGATTTTTTTTGGCTTAAATTTTATATGTAAGTCTCTTATGACCTAATCTAAGGGATTCCACCATCCTTTGCCCTTATTTTTACGCAAATCTCTGAAATTAACCTTTTTAGGGCTTAAATTGCTGCTTTTCCCCACTTTTTTGGATCTTACAATGAAGAAGAAGTTGTTGCTATAACATCCACTGATGATAATGTGTTTCTTGACATATTCCATGGATGAATATCTTGCTGCAGCTCCAGCATTGTGTTTACATATTGCTGCAATCCCATTATTGGGCATTTTCCAGCCATTCTAGGTGTGAGAGGCTTGTTTATCTCACCTAGTTTGCTTGGTTTTTTATTTCCTCTTGGATTTGGATCTTAGATTATCATATCTAAGAGATCCAAGGGCTAATCTTTTTTTCTGAAGCATACATTTCTGAAAAATGCGTTTTTCAGGCATGCCTTGCTAGCAATCCCAATTTGGGAATATTACAGTGGTATCAAAGCATCTTTCTTGGCTCGGCCTGTGAGTTTCAGCCCAAGAGAATAGAAGAAGATCAAGATGATGAAGAATATGAGCTTGCTCTCATCAGTTTTCAGATCCAGAAAGGACCTCCCCCAGGAGGTTAAGCAGATGAAGAGTTGCAGTGAAACTCCTAGAGGGTTTGAAGAAGAGGAAAAGCCATGCACTTCCTATTCTCAAAGAGAAGAAGACAAGAGACATAGAGGACACTTGGAATCTGAGATTCTAAGTGAATACAAAGCTAAATCTAGAACCTCCAAGGAGACTCTAGCTTTACCTCAATTCATTTAGCTAGAGGAAGAGGGATCTACATCTTTGCATGCTATTGATCTAGAGCAACAGAGTTTCACTGCGCTATGCAAAGGCAGTGATGAAGAAAAGAGGGCCCATGCCTTATGGGAGCATTCACATGACAGCTTCATTCATGAAGCAAAGGAGGAATAAATGGTAGATAGTAGACATCTTGAAGTGAGAAACCATTTCTCCTTTCTAGATGACACTTTCTCAATGAGCACTCCCCAGCTCAAAGAGAAACTTCTACCTGCAGCAGTTCTAAGGCCTCACTGGTTTTGGAAGACCATGCATGAGAAGGAGGTCTCATCAAGAGATCCCATGAAAGGTGCACTTCAACATTTCATGGAGTGCAAAGTTCTTCAATAGTCTAAGGAGGCTCTTTCCTTCTCACACTTGGATCTTCATGGATTCAAGGAGGAACAGATAGATGATGGAGGACATCTTCGGATGGATAACATCTCTCATGTTTGTGTTGGACACTCCTTGAGCCACACACATCATGATGGGAGGTTTTTTCCTACCACCTATTTGGATCCGTATGGGATCACATTGATCCTTGAGAAGATTGCATTTCAAAATCCCATGAAGTGCAAAGACAGGAATCTGATTTGGGAGGATGGTAGCCCTCATGGGAGGAGTACCAAGATGAAGAGAAGAAGGAGACATCCACAAGTGATTGAGTGGATGTGGTTGATGAGCAAGGAGTTGGGAGGCTACTTTCAAATTTATGATACAGGGCAGTAGGAGGCTTGGCTGCGCTGGTTACTCTTGAAGGAGTTTGGCCATCACTTGGCATACACTTTTTCTAATGGTATGAGGATGGAGGAGATGTGGCAGGATGCTTGCATCATTGAGCAGCAAAGAGTATGGATGCATGATGTTGGTATGAACTTCATATCAATCATTGTGTTTTCATCATATGAAGTGTATGATGGAGGTATGAGGAGGCAGCAAAAACTTTTGTTTCTTGGGTTGTTCTTTGGAGGGCAAGGGCAGATTTGCTCTCACTTGTTGTATGATGTTGCAGGAGTAGGAGATGGCACTATCATGGTGCAAAGGGGATACTCATTGGCCTTTGATGTTCAGGAATTACTTCCATCCTGGGAGGAATTCCATATTTGCAGCAACATTATTGATGGAGTCTTTGACAATCCTCATGTCAAAGAAATGAACTATGGGTTGGCAGGAGCCTGTTTTCATAGGCCAGCAGCGTTGTTCTTTGGGAGCATGGACTTGCTCATGCATTCATGCATCACTTTACTTTCAGCACATGATGATAATGTTGTTTTTGCATCTATTGATTATGTAACATAGTGTTTGCATCTTCTTACCATTGTCATAGAATGCATTGTTCCACGAGAGGGCAAGTTTGTTGTTGAGCCCCATGAGCAAGAATTTGCCAGCCATCCTTTGTATCACCATGGACAAGTGCTTGATTATTTCTTGTATGCTCGGTTGACACATTCACTCATTTGCTATCCACTAATAGATGTGATGATTCACACAACTAGCAATTTGTCAAAAAATCACTTGCCATGCCATTTTCCGAAGTTGCAGTGGGAGACACTGCGTTGTGTCCACTTGAGACATTGTTTGTATCATGCAGCAACATGTAAAACATTCAACAAACTTCTCATTTGGATACCCTATGATGATCATGTCCTATTCATCATGGATGAGATGTTTTGGGCCAGCTTGTTCTTCAATGTTGGAGGATTATTCTTCATTTTTCCACTTAAGGGCAATAATTTTGCAGCCCAAGATCAGCAAGAACTCTACACTTATCTTAAGTGGAGAGGAGGACAGCATGGGGTAGGCGATTTTGTCTACTATGTTCAGTTTTTCAACCCACCTTCTTTGCAGGAACCTAAGGTGGAGGAGGATTTTCTGGAGTTACCATGTTGGAAGGTGACTCATTTTGTATGGATGATTGCTTGGGAGAAGCTGCTTTCCCCATCCATTTCAGTTCTAACCTTGCAGTTGCTTGAGGACAAGCAACACTTTTGGAGGGGAGGACTGTAATATTCTTAATTAACCCAAGCTAATAGGAATATTTCATTTTGTGTTAATTTTCTTAATTGATGAATAAAATGTAAAGGAGGACATAAAAACTCCTAAAAACATCCAAATAAATTAATGCCCAATGTGATCAGAGGCAAATCAGGGTTGTTTCAATAAAATACACTTGCATGTGAACAAGGGTTGAGGAGATTCACTGGGTCAACAGGACCAAATCACAGCACTATCTAGATACAATGTACCTCATGGAGAGACAGCGCAGTTCTAGAAGGAGGCCCTCATGTGAAAAGGGATAATTCATCAAGGTGGTTTAGGGCTTTCCAAAGCTCTCATCTTATAAAAGGAAGGGGAAGGCTCAAGAGAAGGTTGTTCAGGGTATTATATTTTTAGAGTATATTGTCTACTTATACATATCTCATTCTCTTGGCTGTTTAGTAGAGAATTGTGAGGATTTCCTGCTTAAGAATTCTCTCCTTCCATTGAGTAGCTCTTGGAGGGCATTGTATTTCTCTTCCACTATCAGGCATATGGCCAAGCTCCATCTCCCTTAGACAGCGTAAATCCTGTGTGATTTACTTGTTTCAGTGAGCTGCAGCAAGTGGAAACACTAGATCTGCTCATATCTAGATTGTACTAGTGCCTCTTCTCAGTGAGTGTGTCTTTTAACCTCCTGGAATAGAGTACTAGTTGTTAAGCTTCAGATCCAGATCTTGGCATCAGGCCAAAGTGTGCTCAAAGTCTACAGCGCAGTCCCTTTTGCAGATCTGCGTTATTTGCAGTAGCAGAGTTGCAGTGTGTTTTGGCATCAACTTGGAGGAGAGATCTCTAGTGATTGGATCCTTCATTTCACTGTGGTGATCCATGGATTGGCCATCCAATCCATGTTTGTTTCAGATCTGATCTGTTGTACATTCTATACTTCAGAATTTTCTGAAGACTACTACAGATCTGTAACTTAGATCTCAGATCTACTCTTGTACTTTCATGATTTGCTGAGATCCCCAAGGGGAATGTATTCATGAGCCTTTCTTGTACATAGATCTGAATTAGATCTATCTTTTCATGTACAGTTCTGCTCCAGATCTAAGTTGTAATATATTGCTGCAGTAAACTGCGTTTTTCAGATCTAGTTCTGCAGATCTGCACTCCTATGTATTGTATCTCATAAAACCCTTGCCAGGTTGTTCTCTTTGAAGTGTAAAGGAGTTGGATCTCCCTTTTTCTCTGTACTTTCATGTAACAAACTCCTAATATGATGTTCATGACATATTGTGTCTAAACCCTTCAGAAAATCATGTTGCATGAGCTTCAGTTAATTTCTGTGAGTCAAATCTTGGGGATTGGACCTTTTCTAGCCATATCAGGGAGTGGGAGACCTATTTAACATAGCTAAAATGATTTTTTTTGGCTGAAATTTGATATGTAAGTCTCTTATGACCTAAGCTAAGGGATCCCACCGTACTTTGCCCTTATTTGTACGCAAATCTCTGAAATTAACCTTTTTAGGGCTTAAATTGCTGCTTTTCCCCACTTTTTTGGATCTTACAATGAAGAAGAAGTTGGTGTTGTAACATCCACTGATGATAATGTGTTTCTTGACACATTCCATGGATGAATAGCTTGTTGCAGTCCCATTATTGGGCATTTTCCAGCCATTCTAGGTGTGAGAGGCTTGTTTATCTCACCTAGTTTGCTTGGTTTCTGATTTCCTCTTGGATTTGGATCTTAGATTATCAGATCTAAGAGATCCGAGGGCTAATCTTGTTTGTTGAAGCATACATTCCTGAAAAATGCATTTTTCAGGCATGCCTTGCTAGCAATCCCAATTTGGGAATATTACATTGGTTGAGTTAGGAGCCTCCAGTGGGTTGTAGCCTGCAGAAAATATATGGGAGTTGGAGCTTCCTTACAAGTTGTATCTTGCAGAAATTGAGGTAGGAGCCTCCTGTAGTTTATAACCTACAGAAAATCAGTTTTGAGAGGGAGTAGGAGCTTTCCTTTGCATCACAACAATAAGAAGATGTGGTTTTCTCCCTTATGGGTTTCCACTTATATCTAGTGTCCATGTGCATGATTATATGTGTTGATGTGATGTGTTAATCTATTTATTACTTGTTTTTCACATATTCAATCTGTTGATCATTCTTTATTAAGTTTCTTATGAAATGACTTGTTAATGAGTTTAATGAAAAGAATTTTAATGTCCATGAATGGATTAAACTGATTCACAACCCCCTCCCCCCTCCCCTTAGTTTAGTAAATAGTTCATCATTGATTGTGAAATTCATCTAAGGCTTGTTGGTGACTTCATGTGTGACTTCTACAATTTTCTAATTATACAACTGATAGTTATCTTCCCTTTAACCTCACTCCCAACAGGTCCTTCCTTAGAACTAACATGCAATAGCTATTTATAGTGAATTGTCAATTAATTGATTGATCGCTACTTGTGAATTAAATTAGATTTAATTCATTGGACATATCACTAGCTCATCTCTCAGTTAGAACTAGTGAAACTGATTTTCACTCAATTTCTTGAGTTAACTAATTACAACTCACAAATAACTAATTGTACACCCTAAAAATAGAAAAATCCTCTACATGCCTCCTCTTAGACCCTCAACTCAAATTTCTTAAGCTAACTCAGTCTTTCTGACTTATTTAACTAATACAAACTGTCATGAGATGAAATTACAATTTCTCTTCCAATTTAATTAAGGGAAAATTAAATCAGAAACCCCCATTGGGTGCCATTTCTTGGTGTCATTTCAACAAGCCATTTGGCATGGGCTCAAGTATTTTGGAATTCCAAAATGCTAAGGGCATCCATGCTTACAAAATTTGTGTTCCCCTATTTAGTTATTCATTTTTAAGCTTGTTTACAATTATGATAGTGCATTTGGGTATATTTACTTTTTAACTTATAAATATTGTTAATTAAATTATTAAATTATAAATCTTCCGGGAAATCACATGAGAATTTTAGGAACGACGCGTTTTTGCACTCTCAAAAATTAAATTATTGTTAATCTTTACTTACCAAGGAGAAAATAATTCCTCAATTTTGTGATCTTTTTTTCCTTTTTTTTTCTTTGTTTTCTTTGTGGTTCATGAACTCTGCAGATAGGTGACCGCTACATGCATAGAATATTTGTACCAGGCAGATCCGCCTAAAGGGATCATTTCCTATCACCTCAACCACAGAGCCTAACCCCGAAGGTGTCAAGAGAGTTGAATCCATAACCTCTCAATAACAAAGGTGTTTTAACGATGGGGACTCAGCCAATTGAG
Source organism: Pinus albicaulis (assembly GCA_034641835.2). Taxonomy (NCBI): domain Eukaryota; kingdom Viridiplantae; phylum Streptophyta; class Pinopsida; order Pinales; family Pinaceae; genus Pinus; species Pinus albicaulis. The sequence continues at coordinate 1,013,539,239 of CM076575.1, read as the reverse complement.
ATAACCCTCAAGGCTCAACTTTGTGATCCTTTTACTGATAATTAGTTTTTTATAATTGATTTATTTACAATGTTAATAATATTTAGGAAATATATTCCCTTCTCAAATCATTAGAATTTTTACTTAACTCTCCATCCAAAATCCAAAATCCAAAATCCCCCCCTCCTCTTTCCCTCCTAAGGCTCTTATTTCTCTTCCCTATATCCAAGGGAAGTTGATCCCATGCTTGGATAAGGGGTTTACAAAATTCCATGTTCTTGTGGATAATCTTACATTGGCCAAACCAGCGGATTCTTCAAAGCCCTACTCAGAACATATAGAAAATACCCTCCACAACCGCATCTCCAAGTCATCTATGGAAAAATATTCTCACAAATCCAAGCACCACATTTTTTCATGTCATTCAAGAAGCCTTAGAAATTGAAAATCACCCCAATAATTTCAATCAGGATGATCAATATAAATTAAGTCAATCTTGGAAACTTCAATCCATCAGCTTGCTCATTAGTCGCTCACAAATCCTTCTTTCTTTCTCTCATGTGGATGGAATTTTTTAGGTTCCTCCTACAAGTATTTCTAATTTTCTTTCTAATATGGTACCTTTTATTCTTTCATTTCTCCTTTCTTTTCTATTATTTTTTGTTCTTCAATGTTTTCCAAACTTGCTCAATCTTCTAAAACTAGACCATTTAAGATAAATTTCCCCTTTATGTGAATCATGTATTAAGATATTCCTCTTTTACAATTATTTCTGAAATAAATTCACATTTATGTCCTTTCTCCCCACTTTTTCCCAATATTTTTACTTTCTTTAAACTTCTCCTTATCTTTTTACCTTTATCTTATTACTATAATTGTTTCCTTTTTTAAATTTAATTTGTTTCTTATCTTAACTTTCCTAGTTTTCTAACAAACCACCCTCTACATTTCTTCTCCCCACTTTTTCCCAATATTTTTACTTTCTTTAAACTTCTCCATATATTTTTACCTTTATCTTATTAATATAATTATTTCCTTTTTTAATTTAATTTTTCTTATCTTAACTTTCCTAGCTTTCTAACAAACCACCCTCTACCTTTATTATTTTTTCTTTCCCCGTTTACTATCTTAAAATAACTCAACTTTGAAGAAAAAATTAGGACCTCCCCTCGGTGTTTTTTTCTTTTGATCTTTCAATTAAATTTAGTCTAGTCCCATCAGTTTAGCCTAAGTGGTTGGAGAAACAACTTCTTATCTTCTACACTAGGTTTCAATTCCCATAGAGAAAAATATTAACCCCTTTAAAGAGTAAGTGCCCCTTAGAATGAAACAGATGCTTAGAAATAATAATAATAATGCTTATTTCGTCCCCAATCGGGATGAACAACTGGCCTTGGTGTTATGACTGGCGTGTTTAATGCATCCCACTTGTCGTCTAGCAATGATGCTAAGAACTTGGCTTTAGGCGAATAATTCTCTGGAAAGAGCATGGTAGATCAATCGATTAAAGGGGAAGGCGATATGCAGGGTCAAGGCAATTGGACAATGAGAGAGGGAGATGGTGGATGTGTTTGGTCTCTCACTTCTATGCATGGCTCATATGTTTTCGTGGGGTGGAATTCTAGTTGTTGGAGGGTTTTTAGCGTTCAGACTGGCACAGACGGGGCCTAGTTTGAAGCTCTGAGTTGTGACTACCGTGTTTGGGACCTAGGTTCAGTGGGTGTGTGTCCTTAGAGCTCATCTAACGGCCTCGAGGAGAATTCCCCTATTCGAAGAAGCTTTGTCATGTAAGGAAGGTAGTTCATCTATCTCTAGGTAATTTTATGTGGGATTTGGTGACTTTGTTGGCTTTGGTGGTTATAATAGGGAGGGTGGTACCCATTCTGTGGTTGCATGGAACACCATCGATGGCGATTGGACATAGTGTCCCAACAGGAAAATTTTGTTCTAATGATAATGTTGCTTGGGGAACTATGTGTTTAGTTTATTGTAATGTTTATTTTCTGGGTTGGGTCTCTTCCCTAGGGCATGTCATATTCTTTGGGTTTCAACTGTTATGGTTCCCCCGGGTGTCAGCGGGAGTTTTTGGTCTTTCCTTGCTGGGGTGGGGCCGAATGGGTGTTTATCTTGGCATTTTGTGAGTCTTTTTATTTTATGTGAGAGGCATATATGTCTATCATCATTGCCTAAAGCTCGGGAGTCGGGACTGATGCATGCTCTTGGTGCTGGGTGGTTTCGTCTAGAATTTTTCGAGGTGGGGGATTTCTGAGTGAAATGTTGTTAGGTGTCTGGTGGCAGCAGAGGTCGTTGAGTGCTCCCTATGTTGCTCAGGGATTTGTGGCGTACATTGGTGCATGGGTAGCAGGGTATCCGGGGTTGCGCGTGTTCATTGGCTCGGTGGTGTGGGAGTTGGTCGATAGCATCTTGAGTCGTTTCTTTAGCGTGGAGGCAGTTTGTGGTGGTGTTGGTTGTTTGGTAGGTGGTGAGCTGCGAGTCCAATTCATAGGCAAAGGGGTTGCCCGAGACGTGGAGAAGGGCCGCGAGTGGGGATGGATGTGTAATATCCCAAAATTGGGAGAGCAGCAATATAGCACATAAAAATGGAAATATGCAGAAATATAAATACCTCAAGACATGAGACAACCATAGATCCATTCCATTATGATTATTACAAAAAAATAGGTACAAAAAATTGAGGAAAATATCACTCAAATTGGGAAAACAAGCCTCCCATGAAAGCATACACCTAGATTTGAAATGTTGCTAATGCAATAAAATGCCGAAATTCTATAACTGCACTGTCTTATGAGAGAATAGCAGCTGAAAGATAGAAATCTATATTGATGATGATACAATGCTCCGAAAGTACAGGGAGTAGAGACCTGTGCTCCAAAATAGATTTCCAGGACAACCCAGAAAAGGTTTCCGGAAATACACACTATACAAAAATAACAGATTTGGCCCTAAGGTTGAATAATCTCTGCAACTGAATCACTAATAGGAGGTGGCTGATCTTAAATATGCAATGGCTAATCCTCCTCCAATAGATCTCCTAAATGAAGGGTTGATCCCCTCAAAGGAAACACAACTCCTCTAACTAGGGCAATAAACCCACTGTTGCAGCTGCTCTCTAAAATAACGCAGTCCTTGAGGGAAACTACGCTGTAGATAATGATAGCTACTTGGCCTAGTGCCAAAATATGAAATGAGGCCCTAAGAACTTCCTCACAAGCTTTTGAATGAAAGGATGATCCCTCCAGTGGAAAACTAGCTCAGAAATTGGAGATCTCTCTCCTCCACTGCTACACCCCTGCAACACAACACAGATCTGGAATAGACTGCAATGTATATGAGACTGAAGATTGGCCAAATGCCAAATAATGGTAATGTAGCTCAATATAACCTCCCCTGAGTAGGCACTCTAAGTCCCCCGAGGATGAGGGTGGGATTTCTGCTCAGAAACACCCTTATGCTAAACAGCACAGCAAACCCTGCTAAACAACAAAAGCATGCACAGAAATGTCACATGACAAATCCAGATTTAAAAAGATCAAAATCAATAATACAAACCCATGTCTTCTAATGTTTCCATCGTCTTCCTTTTATGCTTGGTGAGATTCCTCACCTTGGGTCCCACTCATTAAAGGAGCTACTCTCATGTATACACTCCTCCTAAATGACAGAGTTGTCCTCCATTAATCCTCTATGATCTCCATAACAGCGTTGTTGATCTGGTCAACATTGACCTTGTCCACATGCTCTAGCCCCTGTCCACACCTTAGGGTGCTTATTAAGCTGAAATGATGATCCACTTTCACATCAGAAGTGGTTTTATTCTTCATAAAGAGATTTATGGGTCTCCCTACCCACTTATTCACCTATCTAAGTGACATAAAAAAAACTTTAATATTCAAATTAGATGCAAGCTAATTTAGGAATAGTACAGTCCTCCCCTCCAAAATGTTGCTTGTACTCAAGCAACTGCAAGGATACTGCAAAACCTCTAATGGATATGTCTCCTCCCAAGTATACAAGTTAGCCTTTGGTAGATAAACCAAATAGCTCTCATCATGAAGAAGTGGGAGATATATGGAAAAATTTATAAGATGTCCATTAGCCTCCTCAAGGCATGAGAGAAGGTAAATGTTGTGTGCCTCAATCCCAATGAAAAACTCCAATCTCCATGCTATCATCCAGACAAAGTGAGCCATCCTTGGTAGCTCATGGAAACAATCACCAATCCCCTGCTTCGGCAATGTATAGGGGCTGCATGGCTAAAGTGAGAGATCAAGTTATTCAACTCACGCTCTCTCTCTCTCCATTTATGATAAATTTGGAGCTGTTGATCTTGGGCTACAATAATATAGTCCTCATGAAGCCAAAATGTACTTGGAATCTCATGATCCCACTCCTTGGTTCTAGGAATCTCTCTTGCCCAATCCATCCCACATATAGTGAATAGAGTGTCATCACAATATGGGCTCCAAAAGAAAAATGGACTAAGTGTCATATAACATGCTAGATGGTGACAATAGTCCTTCAAGTGAGACCAGCGTTATTCTGCTTCTAGTTGTCTCAAAACATGATTTGATAAGTGGCCATCAAACCACTTGTTCATTGCCATAAGCTTCTCAAAAGCTTGAAAATAGTAAAAGACATTAGGTGTTAACTGAATATGAGCCAAGCAAAACAAGTCTTGCCCAAAGTCCTCTAGAAAGTGGTCAATCCCATCACTGAATATAGTCCCAAAAGGACCATGAAATCCAAAGAGAGGCTTGCTCTCTTGTGGAGCAATGTTCTGCAAATGTATGGAAAAGGAATGATCATACATGGTTAGTTGATCAATAAGCATCAAGACACAATCCTTACCATATATTGTAGGCAAGTTGGTGAAGAGGTCCATAGATGAGTCTTCCCATCTCTCCATCAAAAGGGAAAGTGGTTGTAATAACCTTGCAAGGTGGTTGCTTTCCTCCTCATACATCAAACAAGTTACATATCTCCTGATATGTTGGTGCACGTCTTCTTTGAGATTCTCCCAATAGAAACCCTCCATGATGGTGTGATAAGACTCAATTAAGTCTGCATGTCCTGAAGAGAGTGCCTCATATGCTGCGTGTAGAATCTCCTCCTTGAGCTTGGAGTCTCTAGTCAAGTAGATTTGATCATGGAAATAAATGAATCCATCAACCACTCTATACCTCCCATATATCACTTGTCCATCAAGAACCTTACATGTGAAGAGGTTCTTGGAATATTCCACCAATAGTTGGGACTCCCAATATGGATCTATGCTTCCCAACAATGACAGCGCTGTTGAAATCTGAAATGAAGCACATGTTACATCATAGCTCTCCTCTTTGACATGCTCAATGCCAAAGCCATATGTTGGAGTACTGCTACCCCACTTTTTCTGCTTCCCTTGCAGCTGATCTTGCCCAAGACAAGATTGAGGTACATGGAGGTCAAACTCCTCTTGGAAGGTATTGCCCATCCAAAACTTCCATAGTTTGGCCAATGCATGCAAGAGTGTCAATAACCTCTTGTCATATTTAGAAATCTTCCTCATGTATGGAAGTATCATTTGTTGCTCCAAGGCATTGGAGTAGCCCTTTGACACCATGCTTGTGCCTTCATAGATTCATGAATCCTCATCTTTCAGCGCAAATAGCTATGGGAGATGGCAATGTCCATATCAGAAAATTTCTCATCCCTCCTTGAACCCATCAAAGGTTCTTTGCGTTGTACTAGCTCCTCCCAAAGCTCCTTCCTTAGCCAAATATATTAATGATGCACCATGTTGAGAGAACTCTTTGATCATCTTCCAATCAGGGGGTCTCCCTGGTGGAATGCCTCTATGTAATGAAACATCAAGGCCTAGAGCAGGTTGTATATATGAGTGGACTGGTTTGTCCATTCCCTCACTGCGCAAATTATCCTCCTGCTTCTGTGCATAAATCTCCTGAAAAGGATGGGTGTGTATGTTCCCAATCACTTGATGTTGGCCATCCTTCTCATCTTCTCCCACATTCTACAAGATCTCACAGTTTAAGGTGTTCTTCTCCAATGTAATCAACCCATGCACACCCAATGTCATATTGGTGTCAAGAGTATTAATCACAAAGAAGTGATCTATCATGGTGTATGTCCCCCAAGCTGTGGTCAATGTTGGAACACACTTCCTCCATTGTTTTGTCTCATTGCCTATTAATATAGACACACGCTGCTCCTGATCTTCATATGTAGGATCCCTTGGAACTTCTTGCAAAGATACAGGAGCTCCTCTAGTTGAAGCAATTGCTTCATCTCCATCTCCAAATGGTGGAGGATCTCCTCCTGCTTTTACAGCATTGGAGGCTCTTTCCAGCTCTCCTTCTTCCTTCTCCTCATCATTGGAGAATCTTCATCTCTTCCTCTTGAGGAGAAAGTTCTTGCTGAAGTGGGGCTTTTGCCCTTGGCAAATCATCTTGCACATCTTTAACCCCTCAACAATGTTCTAAAATGGAGTTGGTTTCATGGATCCTTCCAACTCATGCAAAGGTTCTGATTTCTTGGGCTTGGCTATCTCACTCAAGGAAGTTTCAGAATGTCTTTGATCAAATCTTTTCACTAACCTCCTAGTGAACTTTGCATAAGTAGATATATTTGCATTATTCAATGAAGAAGATTAATAAAACCACCAGGCATAAGCCTTACCTTCAAGATGCAGCGCTGCTACTCTAATGGCCTCCTCTTCTGAAACTTGATGCAGCTGAAAATATGTGTCTAGCTTCTTTACCCAAGCCTTAGTTGTGCACTTGGGTGACCCATCAAAAGTAGGTAGAAAGAATCTACCCAAAGTGTGATGTATGCACCCTCTTCTTCTATTGTGGTTATTGGGCCTTCTATTTTATTTGATTTAACAAAACCCTTGGAATTTTAGATGCTCCTTGAATCTTCTAGACTGAGATTCATATTCTTGGAGATAGTCACTATGAGTCTCCTCTTTTGGTGTGTCTCCTTTCTCTTCTTCTCTTGCTAAGAATGTAGGCATGGTACCACGTTGTAGATTTGATGGTGTAGCTAAATGCTCACGCCCATAATGTGAAAAACTAGAGCTTTCTTTATGTACAAGCCCTCTTGGAGAATCTTTATATCTATCCATCTCATCTCTTTGATGTCTTTATTAATACACTGCATAGTTTGAAGAAGAAGTCTTGAGAACTCCTTCCCTTTCATTTCTCCTGATAATGGAGTCTTGCCTCCATCTCTTCTGCAGATCTTTTCCTTTCTATGAGAAGCCTCTTTAGAGGACATAATGGTTGAAGTACACAAGCTAAGCCAAGATTATGCTTTGATACCACTGTAATATCCCAAAATTGGGAGAGCAACAATATAGCACATAAAAATGGAAATATGCAGAAATATAAATAGCTCAAGACATGAGACAACCATAGATCCATTCCATTATGATTATAACAGCAAAAATAGGTACAAAGACTTGATGAAAAGATCACTCAAGTTGGGAAATAAGCCTCCCATGAAAGCATACACCTAGATCTAAAATGTTGCTAATACAATTAAATGCCGGAATGTTATAATTGCGTTGTCTTATGAGAGAATAGCAGCTGAAAGATAGAAGTATATACTGATGTTGATACAATGCTCCAAAAGTACAGGGAGTAGAGACCTATGCTCCAAAATAGATTTCCAGGACAACCCAGAAAAGGTTTCCGGAAATACACACTATACAAAAACAGCAGATTTGGCTCTAGGGCTGAATAATCTCTGCAACTGAATCACTTATAGGAGGTCGCTAATTTGAAATATGCAATGGTTGATCCTCCTCCAATAGATCTCCTAAATGAAGGGTTGATCCCCTCAAAGGAAACACAACTCCTCCAACTAAGGCAATAAACCCACTGCTACAATTGCTCTCTACAATAACACAATCCTTGAGAGAAACTACGTTGTAGCTCATGATAGCTACTTGGCCTAGTGCCAAAATATGAAATGAGGCCCTAAGAACTTCCTCACAAGCTTCTGAATGAAAGGATGATCCCTCCAATGGAAACCGGGTTAGAAATTGGAGATATCTTTCCTCCACTGTTACACCCCCGCAACACAACACAGATCTGAAATAGACTGCGTTGTATATGAGACTGAAGCTTGGCCAAATGCCAGATAGTGGTAATGCAGCTCAAGATAACCTCTCCTGAGTAAGCACTCTAAGTCCCTCAAGGATGAGGGTGAGATTTCCGCTCGAGAACACCCTTGTGTTAAACAGCACAACAAACCCTGCTAAATAGCAAAAACATGCACAGAAATATCACATGACAAATCCAACAGATCTAAAAAAATCAAAATCAATAATACAAATCCATGTCTTCTAATGCTACCATCATCTTCCTTTTATGCTTGGTGAACTTCCTCACCCTGGGTCCCACTCATTAAAGGAGCTACTCTCATGTATACACTCCTCCTAAATGACAGAGTTGTCTTCCATTAATCCTCCATGATCTCCATAACAGCGTTGTTGATCTGGTCAACATTGACCTAGTCCACATGCTTAGCCCCTGTCCACACCTTAGGGTGCTTATTAAGCTGAAATGATGATCCACTTTCACATGAGAAGTGGTTGTATTCTTCATAAAGTGATTTATGGGTGTCCCTACCCACTTATTCACCTATCTAAGTGACATAAAAAAAACTTTAATATTCCAATTAGCTGCAAGCTAATTTAGGAATATTACAGGATGGTCGGGCTCGTCAGGGAACCCATGTTGAGGATGAAGGGGCGGTAGTGGAGGATGTTCAGCTAGCAGGTCATGAGCTTTCTCCCAGCCAGGTGGAACAACCACCTTCCCTCACACTCACGAGTGAGCAGCTCAGAGGAATTCAGGGTTCTTTGGATTTTATGGACCAACGTCAACATGAGGACATAATCAATTATGTGGCTTATTTCTGTGATCTTCAGACTAGCCAAGAGGAAATTCTAGAGGCCCAATCCTCCCTTCGCCAGAGTCAGAGGAGAATCATGGGCAGATTATACAAGCTTGAGGCTCGTGTGGCACACATGGAGTATCACATTCTCGTTGGGACTAGCCTGCCAACGAATCTAGGGAACAGTGGGGATTGACCTCCTTGACTTTGTAATTTAAAATGTTATCGATGTTTTGTTTTTTATCTAATATTGTAGTGAGTGGTAAGACACTTCTAGTTGGTTTTGTTTTTGTGAATCATCACTATATGACTTTACAGCATATACTTCTCTTCCCAACCAATCTGGTCAGATTGAGGGCAGAGAAGTGATAAATATTATGATGTAATCCATTTTCTGAAGAATTAATATAAATACTTTGACCAAATAAAAATAATAATAATTCTTATTTCTTGAACTTTTGAAACTTAAATAGATGAGCATCCACTCAAAACATAACCCATTTCCAAAACTGATACATAATTTGTTTTCAAACTGATACATAATTTGTTTTCATAGCACATAAAAATAAGCATAATATATTTCTTACCGAATCTCCAATTTTGATAACAGAGCGAGGTCGCCTTGGCATCTTCGTACGGATCATGTGAAGAGCGTGAGAGACAGGTTTAAAATCAATTATTTTGGACGGCAAAGATGGTTAAGGTAGAGTAACTTTACCCTGCAATCTCAACAATATTGATAGTGAAGGTAGAGTAGCTTTAATCTACAACCTCAACAATACTGACAGTCAGAAACATGTCGAATCTAAATAATAATGTGGTCCCAGGTTACATCTATGCAGTGGATCGGTCATACCTAGCAAAAAAATAAATGTCATCATGGGATTCAATTTCTAGCCAAGTGTATTTCAGCCATTTTGGTACTTTTTCGGAATCTGGTGGGTGATGCAGGTGAGTTTGTGATTTCTTTTTATTTAAAATATTTTTTGAATAAATAAATTCAGTTTTTAAGAAATTTTTGAATCATTTGTAGATTTGTAGATTGTAGATTTTACAGATTATACGGCTCAAATTTTGAAATGTTCTTAAATCGTAAAATTACAAACCTCAAGTTTACCAATTCTAAAAAAATATCTGCGAGATTTCAAACAAAATTGACTTTAAAAAAGACCACAATGGCGAACTGTAATTGCCGGAATAATAAAAGCAGAAAATTAGATATGTGAATTTTTCAATGGATTCCGGTCATGCATAGAACATAAACATATTTCCAAACTTACTCAGGAGTCAGCAACCATGCTCTATACATTGTATGAGGATAGTTTTATATAACTGCCAGGCTGTGTTGAAGGAAAAGACAATACACTTAGAAAACTGGACTAGTGGACTCTAGTGGGTGGACTTTTTATATAAAGTTTGCTGAAACTTGGAGCTCTAACATAACTCCAATATTATTCGACAAACATATTCTACTTTAAGCTGTACTGGCCAGAGGATAGAACAGTGTCATTCTCATGATTAACTTTCCATAATTTAGGTCGAAATTTGTCATCTTGTGTTTTACAGGTCCACATTTTATTTTTATTTCAAGATCATGACTCGTAATTTATCTGGAAATTCAGAAGAACTACCACCATTTTCAAACTCAAAGGGGTGAGAAAATTGGTGGACTATTTGTGGCCAAGACAAGAGTGTCACTTGCCTAATCCACACATGGACAAATGAACCACCATGCAGACCTTCAGATAAACAAGGTTTTTATCACATGTTCCTCATAAAGCAATTGCAAAATGATATCCAGAAGAAGCGTGGAAATTTGACAATCATAAGGAGTGTCTTACTCTGTATACCATACATAGCAAACGACGCTGACAAACTATAGCATTTGACAACACCCACTGCAAACATGGAAATGAACAGAATCATCAAGCCCTACTTTCTTCAGAGCCATCACATTTTAAATCTATATAGACATGTTGTACTGCATTATCTTATTGATCTTGACCATCTTTGATTGAACTTTGACATACATTTATGGGCATTTCAAGTTACTTTTGTTCTGCTTTTTTGAATAAATATTGTACAGCATTATCTTATTAATTAATCTTGGCTTATTCTTGATGGAACTCAACATACATTTAGGGACATTGTAACTTGTTACTTTTGTTCTTCATTCTTGAATGAATCCAAAAGTCAATTCTTCCTTCGTTGTTTAAGAGAGATAATATTGAAGTTCAGCCAAGGATTGCTAGTTTAGTGCAAGGTCCTGTGTTGAGTTTGACAAGTTATGGTATTGCAGACTTTTTAACTCATCACTTATTTGGATCTCATCAGATACAAATGTAGATATGGATAAAATCAAATTGCCAGAATTTTAAGAAGAAACCATCTGCAGGCAAGAATTCCATCCTCCAAACCGACCATCCTTACACATAATATGATGATCAGACCTGAGCTCACCTGGTACACTTCTAGTCATGAATCAATCTACAGTAGAGTGCTAAATCTCCAGGCATGAATACTGAAGAGATCACATTACCCTTGTGGGTTGCATCAGATATCTCCCTAGTCCCAAACAGTGAATGTGGTATGCTCCAAATCCCATTCCTTGGAAGCCTCAACGGACAATGGTTGACTGACTGGACTTCCATGAACTAAGCATCTTGGGGGCTTCCAAGATCAGAGGAAAGACGAGGCTAAATAGCATCTTGAATTTCAGCATCCCTGGCTAGCCCAACTTATGTTAGATGAATTCAGGCTCCTATTTTTCTGAACAAATTCTGTTTTTGATAATGCAAGAATAAGGTGACTGCTTCTTCTCCAAGATGGGACCTAAGCAACGGATGAGCTCTGCTGATGTTTAGCGCTCCTAGCAGCCTCCGTATTTCTTTTGCTCACATTCAGGCCATCTACTATCTTTTCCTGAGATTCACAAACTTGCATCCTAAACTTACATCCAAATTTCTTTGACATGAAGTTCCAAGCACTGCCACTACCCGTGCTGCTACCTCTTCCTCCCTTGGGCTTGTCAATTTTCTCTATTTCATGTCTCATTGTAGAACACTCTCGCTCAAGCTCATGCACACGTGATCTCATAGTATCCATATCTATCCTTAGAACTTGATTCTCTTGTAAGGCATTGTTCCACCCATCCCCACCCACAGCAGGACCTGGCATTGCTAAGTCTGTGGCAGGATTGATATGTGAAGGACGAGCTGGATCATTGCCATCTGCTGCAAGAAAGGCACCAGCGATTGCATTGCGCAACTGGAGCTGCTCAAAGAAGAGAACTTGGACAACAACACGCAAAGGCAAGCGTTCATTTTGGGCAGCATGAGTGCAGGCTTCAAGACTGAGCTTCTGGCAATCCATGATGCTACAGATCCTCTCTCGCTCCTCCTCTGTCACCCAAGGATGCGCCTGAAAATCATGCAGAAACAGCATACTTAGGCGACAAGTTTTAGAATAATGAGATTCAATTCAGCTGAAACATTTTCTCATTCATGTTAACATAAAGTGAAAGAGAACAAAGCATAGTAATCACTACAGGACAAACCCCACAGCCTAAAACAATCAAACAAAAGATAAGTACTAAGCCTCTTATACTACCATCAGCGTTTGTGAAATCCATGGACTCAAAAAATCTGAAATCCAAATCAGGATCATTATACCAGGCAAGGGATGCAAAGGAACAAAATCTCAAAGCTAATAATCAACAGATTAGAAAGTCTAGTATGAAAGCAAAATCCCTATCAGAAAACCAAAGTTCCCATCAAAATGACATTGCGAAATCAAAAACCATAACCAAAAGAATAAAAAGACAACAGGAATAAAAGACAAACAACCATAATTCTGAACCAGAAGCTTCATTCAACATGGTCAAAAGAATTAAATCAAAGTAATTACCCAATATCCAATCTCCAAATATTCGGTGAACAGAAAGAGATACAGAAGATGTAAGAAATAGCACAGTTCCATCTTGACCCTGGATCTATTGAGCACTGAGAGGAATAAATAACCAGGTTCAAAACTCTGCATGCTTGAAAGATCAAAGGTTAAGATGAATTTAAGCTACTTTTATTCATTTATTTATTTATTTTGCATCAGCTCTTTCTTTTCATTTCAGATGTCAATTGTTTTCTCATTTTATTTTGGTGTTAACCATGTCTATCATGTCAATAGTTTTTTCATTTTATTTTGTCAGTGTTACCCATATCTATCGTACATACACAAGGATCTCCACACTGGGTTGTAAAAGCATCTCACTTCTCTCAGAGCAACCAGAAATATTCGTTGAACACCATGAGAAACATACAACATCTATCCTACAAATCCCAAAAGTATAACCTAGAAGCAAGCAAAGAGAGCTCAAGAAACATTAAGTCACCCGTCACCAGAAAAGAGTGCAAAAACCAAACACACTGATCAAAGAACCCAACTAGCTGAAAAGGAGGGACTCAGGAGATGTTCAACAAACCAAATCCGGAAAATGATTAATATCGAAAGAAATCTAGACCCAAGTCCAATGATGCTGAAAAGGAGACCTCAGAAAACCAAAAACCTAAATGGGAATGATCATTCAGCGCTATGTTCATCATGCTGAAAAGGACACCTCAGAAAACTAAAAACCTAAATGTGAATGATCATTCAGCGCTATGTTCAGGACAACAGAAATCATAGTTTCAAATTCAGATTTCACCCAACACAGGAAATCATTTGAAGTCGACAAATTACACTCATTCAGAAAGGGTTTTGAAATCATCAATCAGACAATTCACGGATGTAACAAACGGATTATAGTCCCTAGTCAGAAAACTTGCCCACCACTAGAAATATCATTTAAATCCAGAAAGAATTCTGAAAAAAGAAGAGAAGTGTCCTGAATACAAGCACATTCTAAATCAGAGAATCAACCAAGATCACAAATTCTAATTGAGAGATTCAACCAAAGCACCAGAAAAATTATCAAAAAATTTCACAGCATATCAAACATGTCCAGCTCACTGACTGAACAAGATTGCAGATGGGCCGATGCAGATTAATGTTGTGGACTTACCTTCAAATATATGTCAATGGCTCTATACAGCACATCATCAAAAAGCCTTGCATAATCAGGCAAAGCATCAGCCAAAGACTGAAATTTGGCAGGTTTGAGATTTCCATCTGGAGCAACCTCAGCCAAATAACCATCTACTAGTTTACCGACCATCATAATAGGAGTCAATGAGGGTGAACCCATAAAACCACCCTCTTCAAATCCATGTGGATTAACAAGGGTGGGCTCAGCACCTTGCTGACCAGCCATAAAGTGCTGTAAAATCCTCTGAACACAGTCAATATCATAAAGAGTCTCAACAGTGTAAGAGTAGCTCGGTATGAGGAGATCATCTAAAGTCGCATGTTCAAGCTGTAACCCAATTCTCCTCTCAAGACTTCTCTTGCATGAATCAGAAGCATTCAGTATATTTGCCGTCCGTAGTAATCCAAAGAGAAATTTCGTTGTGTTACCAGCCCTATAGTCAGGAAGGAGACTCTCTATTGTTTCCAAAAGCTCCCTCTGGTCAGCCTCGCAAGGAGCAGAATTTAAGGGCAGGGGTTTTGCTGTCCCTTGCCGCCGTGTTAACCCAGGAATGAATTTCTTGGCATAGTACATTACTGCCCCTGCAATGCTCTCTTGCCTAATTCCTTTAGCTTCCATTGCGGATATTACTCTTTTGTAGAAGGGTAAGCTCAGCTCAGCAACATCTTCATACCACCAATCTAAATGCGCCCCTCGTTGTCTTGTCCCTGCGTTAATTCCATTCCAAATAACACCTCCTCTAGTATTCTGCATCCCTTGCATCCCCATTCCCTCGGTCATTGGCCAACCAAAGAGACTGGGATCCGTGCAAGCCTTCATAGCAATTGAATCAACACATTTCTTTACAATACTAAGTTCTTCGGCTAGTGGCATTAAACACTCACAGCTTTGTAGAGTCCGGACAGAATCCTTCCAACTTCTAAGCACCACATGGTTGAGGAACCCCTCAGTTTTCAGTATCAGATTGCCCTCGCCAAAGTCTTCTGTCATTTCCAAATATTCTGCAGCGCAGCGAAGTGGGGTTACATTGATGGGTGTAAGCTCCAGTTTGACACCATAGCAGAATTTTGCAGCAAGTTCAAATGCATCCGCGCCTCCTGGAATGTCTGGAAGGATAATATGGAAATTCTGATCCTCCTCGTCATCCTCGTCGGGAGTTTGGGAAACAAGTCTTGAAAGTTTTCCACTTCTTGAGATCAGAGGAAACTGTGTGGGTACATTGCAATCACAAACAATGGTAGATCAGGGAAAGACATTATCACAAATAATATTAGAACTTAAATATGCTGCTATGTTCAGGCTTCACAGACCTATTGACCTCAGATATCCATCATAAGCCATTCCATACATTGAATGATAAAACCACAAATATGCCCAGAAAATTTCCACCAGCAAACATAAAAGATTGGTAAGAGATGAGACCTTGTGGAGATGGAAAAACATTTCCTCCACTTCTATGATAATGTCACTTGGTAATCCAGTTGTGCAGAACCTGACAGTCATACAGATTAGATGAATCAAGTTGATTGATAGTTCTGCACATAAGATAAGTTTAAAAGCTTTTTGGTCTGTTTTATTCTAAAACTGATGATAGCCCACAGAAAGGAAAGGAAAAGCAGAAACCATATAAATTTGCAAGGATGCTAATAGCGGGGAGCTAAAAAAACGAAAGAACAAAGCAAACGCCTGAATATTCGAAAAAAAGCAATACAATGTAGTTGGGAATTCAAGAAATTACGCATACCATGCTTGTCCTCTGCGCTGAAACCCATCAGGCTTAGAACCCAATTTCTCAGAAGCCATTTTCAGTGCAAGATCCCTTCAACAATGCTGAATTTTCAGCACCAACACCACAAGCTTGGCAGACTGAATGAAGACTGATCCCTGTATGGAAAGTAGTAAGTTACGCAATATTAAAAAATAGGCCTGAGCTGGAAGACTGTCCCTTTGCGATAACCAGTTGAAACCAAATGACCCAATCTGAATATAGGATCAAAAAAGAATAGCAGGCGGGTTCATGTTCCATGGATCCTTCATAGGGCCATGGAAAAATATTATATATATAAAGGGACTTAAAGGGGTTAGTGGAAATAGCAATGTGTATGTTCAACTGAGATTGCCCCGCATTGAGGGGCAGAAATGGCAACAGAAATAGTCAAGATCAGATTTCTTCCAGAGGGCAGAATGTCACTAGAGGTCAATGAAACACGCTGGCTTTTTTCGGTACTGAAAGCCGCACAGGCACTAATTTGCAGGGGGCAAGACAAAACATATGAAACAATGGAAAAAAACGAAATGGGCAGTAATGTTAAAGCTCCTGGAATTGCAATTGCATTGGTTCTCTAAATATTCTGGACAGGAACATCAGACAAAAGAGTGGTTAAAATACTCTGGAAGAGAGGTCTTGATGGTTAAATCCGGAAGAATGCGGTAATAAAAAAAAATACACAGAGGGACTCGCGAAATTCAGCCGCGAAGCATGGAAAATTAGACAAGATCAAAGGCTTCCCGCCTAGATCAGAGAAGTCATAAGGAATAGAATACACCGTAAACTCCTTTTCTCTTTTCCTGCGGGTTTTCAACAGGTCTACCAGATCCCAAGAGAGGTGGGGACATGGGCAATCACCTCTCGATTTTTGTTAGTGGTTGATTACGTACTATTATTGATGGTAATGTATGTGCCTAACGATATCCGAACTTCAGAGAAGCTGACAACTTTGCTGTTCCTCCATCATTCATGGTCTGTCTTGAAAGCGGTGAGCATTAATGAATGAATCGTCATCGATGTTGGATGATCCTCTCCTCAACGCCCTTCTTCCGTCGTAGAGTTTTGACTATTGTCAGGCACTAAAGCTAAAGCCAAACCCAAAGTGTCAAACGGTGCAAATCCCACCAAGAGAACCATGAGTTATACTTTATGGGATGTAAGTTAACATTTATAAGTTTGGACCTTGGTTTCTGGGTAACAAGGAAGGATTTGTTTTCCTTAACAGGGTTGGGATTACTTCCCTGGTTGGGTTAGATTTTAAAAAGCAAGGATTTTTTTACAATTTTTAATAACGGGAAAATGTAATTTTTTGAAGTTTTATCTATTTACAAAGTTATGTATATTTTATTTTTATTTTTATTTTTTTTATTTTTTTTTTTGTAAATTTGGTGGAGCTTATCTATTTATTCATTTTAAACTAAATAGTAGGTTATAATATATTTTTGATAGCCTTAAAGGTTACATCATAATATGTTTTTGATAGTCTCAACTTACACATAAGTTAAAAGCCAACTAAAACTGAAATTGTTTGATTTCTTAAAAAAGTTCACAATTCTTTTAGATTTTGTTTACAAAGTAATTTTTTTTTTTGTAAGAGTAAGAAAACAAAAATAAACTAATCATATTAAAAGTTAATATAATTCAATTCCCTAATTATTTAAATTAATATGATCCAATTCCCTAACAATTTTGATAACTTAAATACTTTTAAATTGATTTAGATTATGAATCGCATTTATATTATAAATTTGATATTTTATTTTTTTATTAAGTAAAATAAATAATAAATTTATATTTTAATAATAATTATAATTTGTCGTGTCTAATTTATTGTTAGGAAGAGTGATAGTTGTGATATGAAGTCTTTGTGATGTAGTGTCCAACTTATTTATAGGAGTAATCATTGTGATATAAAAGTTTTTGTGCGATTTAAGATTTTAGGTTCAAACTCTCTCTTATATATTAAGTGGGTAGTGCATAAAAACAAGGATGGGTTCATCTAAATAGTATAGTGGTAATGGAATCAACCTCATATGAATACAAACTTAACCTAGTTGTTGATTTCTTTAAATAAATAAACAAAAACAAAAATAAAAAACAATTATAATGTACTAATGATTATTTAATATTTTAATATTATTATTTAATCTATAATATACCAATTCTTAAACAAAAAGAATTGAAAACCCAATACAAAGTAATCAATAAAATTTTAAACTAAATTTATAAAAAACTTATAATAATAATTTTGTTTTAGTATGATATGTTTTATTATATAACATTTCTATCAATATTAATAAGTATTAATTTCAAAATAATATTAAAATTTGTGAAATTAAAATTTTATTAATTTGTCCCTTGATCGGGGCGAGAACCTGACAAGTAATCCTCCTTGGGATTCGGTTGATGGAAGTGGAGACAATTCTTAAGGTCGTGAGATAGCCACTAGTCACTCAGAGCGTGTGGGAACAGAGGGCAGTAAAGGCTTGGGGCACGTGGAAGATTTATTGTAATGGCGTACGTAGCAATGGGCATTTCACCCAAGTGTTTTGGTGGGAACGTAATTTGTATGCAGGCATTTTGGTTATGTGTTGGGTTAGTTGGATAAGCCAGTGTCGTTAGAATATCTCACTGAGGTCGGGAAGCTCGAGGAGGATTCGTTGCTCGTAGGTTACGTTTGCGCTGCCCTAGTTCATGGAAAGCGAAAATGAGTATGTATATTTCCTTAAACCACCTCCTTGTCTACGACATGCTTGCTATAATTTGGTTAGTAGTCGGAATGTGGGTTGGAAAGGAATGGATAGCTATGGAAGTCAACCATATGCAGTTTTTTCGAAGGTTGAATTCTACTTTATGTGTGTTGTTTATATTCTGGTTTCAGTTGTCTATGGCATTTTCCTTTCCCGCATGGGAATGATTGCCCATGTTTAGGGTTGTCGGGGTAGGATTAGAATTTGGAAGCCCGATAAGGGTAGTCTACTTTCTTTGGTGTTATTTCTTCTCAAGGATTTGTATGCCAACTCTCTGTTCTTGCTTTATGACCTCTATGGCATGGTTTGTGTGTGACCTCGGCCGAAGAGGGGCTTTTCGGTGTAATTATTATTACGAGTCTATACAGTCTCATGAATTTGTGGTCTTGTGGTCCTTCTTTGCAAAGGTGGCCTCACAGTGAATATAAATGGTGGTGCGGAATGCTTGGCTCGAAAGTGTTTTTAGTTATTTGGCTCAAGCCTGACTATGTTTGTCTTGTGCTCCTTTTTACTGTAAATGTAGCGGGTCTTCCTAATTTGTGTTTCTGTTGTGACTGCGTGAGAAAAACTGGGTATTGGTCAATGCCTAATTATATGTGTTGCTCAAATAGAGGTATGTTTGATAGCAAACAAATTGTGATAACTCAAGGTGCTAGCTCGGCCGGTTCTGGTGGCCAGGGAAATGGTCGTCGACAAAGGAAAAATACCAACAGAGCATCGCCCTCTACCCGACCCCCTAATAGGAGTGGGCGTCAAACATATGCCCAAATCCCTCTAGGAGGAAATTCGAGCCTATAATGTTGGAACTCCAGCCAATGTAAAGCAACTGATATCGTCGTGGGAGGTAGAGCTAAATCAAAGAGAAGCAGTTGAAGTGCAGGTGGAAGATTGGTGGGATCTTCTTCCGAATTTGGGACACACTCATGATCATACCACCCAGTATAAACAAATTGCTCACCTATATTGGATAATGAAAAGTCTAGTGGCAAAATTCATTATGACCCCTCGGCCAAATGCGGGGAAACCTCATTCGGGTTTTTAGGAAATTCAAAAGGATTTCCAGTTGATCCAAGTTTAGATTCAACAACAGAACAGACACCTTGGTCGCATTGAGGAACATATATTGTGTCTCCCCCAGTTAGAACTTCCTGGTTCTAGTGCAAAGGACCCAGCTCTTGTGGATTCCTCAAATGATTAGATGTTTTTCATATTAGTTATGGTTGTTTTTCTTGTTTACTTTACTATTGTATATGTCGATCAGTACTAAATTTTTTAGTTATCTAGATAAACACTAGTGGATAGACATTCAGGCCTATAAGGTCTTTCGATGGCCAACAAACCTAATCTCCCACTGGACAAGTTTAGGCCACCAAAAGTCTTTTATGGGTGTAACCAACTTTTTATTGAATGAATGAAGAAGGACCTACCAAGCTTTTTTTTTAAATGATTAATTTGTATTAATAATTATATAAAGATATCTAATTAAATATTCAAACTTCATTATATATAAATATTTATTTAAAAAATGAAAAACAATAAAAATTATATATATATATTTGAATTATTATTTTGTTTCTGATTGGAGAAAAAAACTAAATAGCATTATTCTTGTAATATGAAAATATAGTATGATGTGGTTGGATGTTAACAACATAACATTGAAACATTGATTTATTAGACTTTCATGTTTAATCTCTGCACATAAACAAACATGCATGTATTAAAAGTTATTCATATCCATACCCATAAAGTGATTTTTTTTTTTGAAATAAGATTTGCTCTTTTATAATAAATTTTGAATAAATATAATAAAAATATTTGAAAAAAAAAGTAAATGTTTATAATTGAATAAAAATATTCACATTTTAATTTAACAATAATGAAGAAAGGTATCGATTAATAGAAAAAATATAATTTGGTTATATTAAATGATATCATGATTCATGCACATATAAGTGGATAAAAGCCCATCCCCATGTCTTTTAATTTTCAAAAAGGGGTGGCAGGTGTGTCAGGGAGATTCATTTGGCTCCGAAGGACAAAGCCTAGTTATATTATTCCTAGAATCTAGGCAAGCCTCTAATAATCAAGTCAAAACGTGTGTGCTTCTTCAAGGCATTACTTTGGTTATGTCCTTCCTAATCAAATCCCTCATCAAAATAGGAGACTTCAATAACACCATTTCTCATCTTGCTTTTGGAATTTCTCCTATAGGCTCTAAACTGCATCATCTCCACACAAGAATCATGGAAGCTCTTTCCTCAATTCCAAATATTCAAGTAAAACATGTTTTAAGATACTTAACAATATATATGATAGGTTAGCTAACCAAACCTTATCATTAGCACCAAGAAGCATGAGCATCAAAGGAACCTTGAGGGAGGCAATGACCCTATAAAGCAATGGTTATGCATCCATGTTTGAATGAGTTTGGAGGTAATGTGCTTGCATGCCACGATGTGGAAGTCACATAATGCCTTGGATCTACGAGGGTCATGTTAAGTTGAGCCGCCACATTATATGTTGTGAATACAATGGTAAATTCTACTATGCGTTGGTGACCACTAGAGCTACCAAGCAATCATTTTGTTTATTCAATTGAAAAAAAAAATCATTTTGTTTATTGAATTTATGGATTATTAGGTGACGTGGAGAAATTTTCTTGTGCAAATGACTTAAGAGTGTTAGTATCAAGTACGTGCAAGGTTATCTAGGTAAACTGTGGCAACTCAGAGGACAAGTATGCACCTTAGAATAAATATAAATAGAAGATAAAAAGGAAAGAAATATGGCATAGGCAAGGATGAGCAAGTACTTGATGAAGATGTCAGAATGGAGATAGTGGTGCTAAGTAGGAAGGTTGATAATCTTTCGATGTGGGTGGAAATGCTGACCAATATACTCTCTAACATCGTCAACAAGTCCAAGATTTGAGTTTGGATACACACACACACACACACACACACACACACACATATATATATATAACATATTTAGACCTAGGTGCAAAATGCACAAACTTTACAACAAGGAGGAACTCAAGAAAGCGAGCACAGAGTGTCTTCAACAAATTAAGCTCAATCTATTCCAATTAGACTGTCAGAGTTTAGTAGGGTAGCTTCAGTTGAAAATTTGATCATCGTAGATGATTAGAAACTTATCTTAGCTTATTTTTTGTAGAAATTATACAACAAGCATGTATATCTTGGATTCACCCGATCTAACAATGTACTAAAGTTAAATATTGAATCACTTCTACAAATCTTTTGCGGAATTGAAAACACAATCATTAATCGCGTGAACATGAAGAAAGATCAATCACACATAACACAGATAATTTCCCAGGGAAAGCTTATAGCTAAAAACCCCACTATCTTCTATTGTATATTAAGCATGGATCATGAAACAATTACATACAAAATGCTTCTCACAAGAGCCCTCCAGTACTCAGCTAATTGTCTCACACTGTCGTATGCAAAACTGGCCAACACATAGCCAATTCTCAACCTCCAGACATCCTGCCTTGCTTGCGCAATCCTTGATGGTAAAGATCCCTAAAAGATAGGAATTCTTGCATGCCTTGACTGCACAAGTATCATGGGCACTCCAATGGGTGTTTTCTTGCATATGTGCAAGCAGATAATCCTACAAGTGATAGTCAACCTCCCTTTCACCTAGAACTCAACTAGGTCTCCACTGGATCTGACATGCATGCAACTAATAATAGTAAATCCTCGGTTGCATATGAGATCACTGATTGTGAATTAATTAATATTTAATTCACTAGATCTCTCACTAGTGTATCTTCAGTTACAACTAGCACAACTGAGTTTAACTCACTTAATTGAGTTAAACTGATTTACAACTTGCACCAACTCATGCACCACTGCACTTCGAACTCTGTTACAATTAGAATTACTCTACATGCCTCACCAACAACCTCTAACTCAAATCCACTAGCTAATTGAATTTACTTTCAGTTAACTCGTTCAAGTCTACACCGAGAATAGATTACAGTTTAATGTCCATCTTAATTAAGGGATAATAAAAATAGACATGCACCCAAAAATAGCACTGTGGGCCCCACCCTAGTCTGGGTGCTTAATGCAACCAAGTGTTGAATGCAACCAGGTGCTTAATGCACTAGGCATGGGCATTGAATCTTCTTGTTGAATCTCAACATTTTTTGTTGAATATCAACTAAGTGTTGTTATATATTAAACATATTCTATAAATTATATTATTATGACTTTTTTGAAATACATTAATAGGACAGAGACAT
The DNA here is from genome assembly GCA_034641835.2 of Pinus albicaulis. Taxonomy (NCBI): domain Eukaryota; kingdom Viridiplantae; phylum Streptophyta; class Pinopsida; order Pinales; family Pinaceae; genus Pinus; species Pinus albicaulis. The sequence goes on along the minus strand of CM076575.1, from coordinate 1,013,516,458 downwards.
AATCAACATGATCAAATTAGTTTAATTTTAAAGCGTATACTACATTTTGCCTCAAAATATATAAATAAATATATTTCATACTTCAACGTCTTTTTACTAATATTATATATATATATATATATATATATATATATATATATATATATATATATATAATTTTAAACATTTAAAGTTCATTCTCAACTCTCAATTCCTTAAAATCGAAGTTTCCAAAAGATTTCCAAATTACTATAATAATTTCTAACCATTTGTGGAACTTTACTTTTATTTTCTAAACTCCTTAAAACATGAGAACAAATGTAAATAATTACAAACACTAATTTTCATAAAACTGTGTATTTAATCATTCAATCACAAATATAAATATACAAAATATCCCATATTAAATTGTATTTTATTAATTTATTTATATTAAAGAAAAAAATTATAATATTTTAATTATAGAATTATACTAATTAAACTTGTTCCCTTTCATTTTCCTATTTCAATCCAAATTTGTGTATTAAAGGTTTCAATCCAATCAACTTTTGATTAAATATTATAAATTTGTATTTTATTTATTGTTAATTTTTTTGTTGTATTTTTCAATTCAAGTTTGTATATTAAAAGCTTCAATCAATCCAATATCAAAATCTCCCACTTTTAATAGTAAAGTTCAAAATACATTTATTAAATTATATATGATGTATTTTTTATCATCATTTATTTTTAAAAAATTATTATTTTTTTAAATTAAATTGTTAATTTTAATTCTATATAATAATTATGTTTTTTATATTATTTAAAAAAAATGTATGAATTTTATATTCATTTACTCTTAAAACTTTTATTGTTATTTTTATTTTTAATAATTATGTTTTTTATATTATTTAAAAAAAATGTATGAATTTTATATTCATTTACTCTTAAAACTTTTATTGTTATTTTTATTTTTAATTTAAGTTATATTGTTTAAAATTTCATCATACATTAATAAAAAATATTATTTTTTATGTAGTGTTTGGTGTCAAATCGTTTTTAGAGAAATTGGATTTGTTGATCATTAACCAGAGTTCAGTTAATTCAAAATAAACATCTAACATTGATAAACTACTGACAATTGCCATAGAATGAACTACATAAAGTGAGAAAACAACTGCGAGGAGTATAGTATATCATCAAGGTTTGAAAAAATGATTGGGGCAAGGAATTGAGTGCTTGTTCTAGTTGGAGCGGGAGGTTTTAGATCAAACTAAAGATGGATTTCAAGGTGAGCAAGTTGGGCATCTAAATTAGCAAGATAAGAGTGCTAATAATGTTGCACCTGCTTAATTTCATTTAGAGAAGAGATTACATCATTGTGTTCTTCATGTTTCTCCTTCAATACCATGCCCATAAGTGTTTTCATCTTCCAATAGAGGGTGATGGGGTTCAAGTACTGACTCCATCTTCCCTTGGTATGACCAGAATCAAGAATTCAAATGGCTACCTCCACTTAGATTTATGAATCATAATAAGTTTGTCAGTTGTTGGTGGTTAAAGCTTCAAGTTGGCGAATTTCCTTGCTAATTTTAGGTGAGGCGGCAGAATGGAAGATGGTTGTGGCATCCTGAGCTTAAGCCTGGGCATGCAACCTTCCCTAGGGGAACTTACCCCCAACCCCCCGGCTATTGCACATTCATTGCCAGGGCATACTGCACCAAATTAAAAACAATTAGACAAAATCTCTTACAAACCACACCAAGATACCCAAAGCATTGATACTGAGAAATCCATATAAAGGAAAAACCCAGGGGAATCTAGGTTTCCATAGAAATATAAGGCAAGTAACAGAGGAAGAAAAATTAAATGGAATGGTAGATGAAAGACTCTTAGCAGGGTCTAATAACCACCAAGAGACATCGTAATTCAGGCCACTACCTAACTCAATTGAGCTCCAAACAAAACAGGCTAACATCCACTAGCTAAAATCGAAACGAGAGAATGAAATGACTAAACCAAAATAATTTGATCTATAAACATTACCCTATACTAACCATCCCTTCGAACATGAACCGATGAGGTCGTTATAGCTGGATAAACATTGATGCCTCCTAGTCCTGCATCATCGAGATCTAATGTTGTCGTCCATGTCCCGAGAGGTGCAACCCCTGCATTCCCAAGGCATATCCCTTACCATTGCTTGACAACCATTTATTGCACCAAAGACCTCCAAACCTTGAACACATCTCGCCTAGAATGTAGGTGAATTTTAATTCATAACTAGAAAAAAAGGTGAATTCCTAAGCTTGAGAGAAATCCCAATGACCATGTCATAACTCTACGAATTTATCATCGAACACAAACCTTCTACTATCATACACCCAAGGGAATTGCCCCACTTGCAGTGGTGGAAAATCCCAAACATACCAAAAAAAAATTGGAGAGCAAGGTTTCTCTTCCCAAAGCGGTTGAGCATAGTAATGACTGACATTTGAATAGAGAATGGTGTATGTTATTCACAACAAAGTGACGGACTCCCCCAACCTCCAATATCCCAACTTCCAACACCCAAATCAAAAATACTATTTTATTTTTTTAAATTGAATTATTCATCTTAATATTATATAATATACATATTTCTCACCTAAAATAAATTCCCATATTTTTCTCATCAATGTGTTAAAATGATCTCCAACACCATTATCAATATAATATGGTCATCTACCCTATAAAAAGTTATCTCCAACTCCATTATCAATTATAATAGCGTTATCTACCCAATCAAAAAGCTTAAACCCCATATCAATGGTATCATGTTGCTTATCAGCTTTGACGTGTTTAATGACCAACTTCTTTCACAAGTGGTTTAAGATTCCTTCTAATTTTGGGAGGGGAAGCATTTGTTTTTGAGTAATACATTGACACTATATAGTGACCTCATACGAAGTAATTACTAATCATGCAAATTACATGTATGATAACCATTCCCAATCATGCAAATTATATGTATCATAACCATGAAAGGGAATCAATTCCTTAATTATTATTTATAATATTTTTTATTTTGAAATTAAATGTTATTAAAAATAAGTTATAATTGTTTTTAAATTTATATAAAAGTGAAATTAATATTATGTGTTGTAGCTTTTTAAATTAAAATTTGATAATATAATTATTGACGAGATTATAATTTATTATTAATTAAATTATAATTTTTAAATATGTAAATGGATTTAGTGTTTTGAAATTCTTTTGGGCATTTAGAATGTATAGATTTAGCAACTTAGATTTGTAATTTTAATAAATTTTAGCTAGATTTTTAGCAAAATTAATTGAAAAATATACCCTAAAAATAATTAAAATGTAGAATGTTTAGACTATGTTTTTTAAATGATTTCAAAAACAAAATTAAAAAAGGGTGAAGTCTAATTGTTCTATGTTTTTTCCTTCTTCATTATAATTTGACAATACAATTCGAGGTGAGATCACTATTTGTTGTCATTTGAAATACATTTTTTAATGCATAAACATATTTAAAGGCCCAAAAATTCCCGATGACATTTACTCTATATAGATTGAACAACTCAAACCTACCATTCCAACTATTTTAGGGAAAGCTCATTGGAAAACATGCCCAGGAAAAAGAAAAAAAATAGAATGCTTAGAGACTGTGTTATAAAAAATGGTGAAGTCTAACTATTCTACATTTTTTTCCTTTTTCATCGAAATCTAGCGATACAATTCTTGGTAAGATCACTAGTTTTTGTTACATGAAATGCATTTTTAAATGCTTAAATAGATTCAAAGCCTGAAAAACCTAAGGCACTCAGACTATACATATGTAACAACTCAATTCTTCCACTCCAACAATTATTGGTTAAATTTGCTTGTAACAACTCAATTCTTCCATTCCAACAATTATTGGTTAAATTTCAAGCAAAGCACATTAGAAAATGTGTTCAAGAAAGAGAAAATTGTGAAACATTTAGACTACGCTATAAAAAAATGATGAAGTTTAACTATTTTAATTTTTGTCTTTTTCACAAAATATAGCCATATAATTCTTAGTGAGATTATTGTTTTTGTTACTTGAAATGACTTTTTGAATGCATAAACAAATTCTAAACCCTGAAAATCCCAAAAAAAACTCACTTTATACATATCTAACAATTCAAATATGTCATTCCAACCATTTTGAACTATATTTCAAACAAAGCTAAAAAAATGAATAAAAATGTAAAATGTTAAAAGACTAAACTATTAAAAAATTATTTAATTTAATATTAACAAATGTTTAATTTAAATAATTTATTTTATATAATTCAATTTATTAGAGATATTGACTCAATTTCTTAAATTTCACAAACATTTGTTACATAAATTTTCACAAACATTTATTCTATAAATATTTTTATGGAAAAAACATTCTCCTCATCAAACACAATTATAACCATTTAACTATTCATAATGATGATGCAAGTTAGTTGGAGTGTAATCAAATTACATATTGTTAAAGTCATCATTGGATCCTCACATGACAATAAGATGTGTGGTTGCCACTTCCTCTTATAATATGTATATATAATGGAAAAATGAAACAATTGTCATTTTTGAAAGTGTGTCACACAAAGAAGGTAGAATAAACTTTGCATGAGTGATAGAAGGAATGTCCTTGTCCTGTTCAAAAGTGGCATGATGAGTAATAAAGCAACCGTGTTTTAATGATTGCCAACTACACCTACTACCTATTTATTTTATGGAATGGGCTTATGACAAGGTAGTTGTTAATTGGGTTATTGATTGCCTAAAATTGACTAGATGGTAGTAGGTAACAACAAATAAAATATTTGGGTGAATAAGTATAATCTCTTTTAGATGGTTTTACCAAAAACAAACAAGTTGTCCAAATCAAAAAAACACATATTGGATAATAGAACTTAGAACGAAACACAATCTCACACATTACAAGGTTGTTAATGAGAGAGTAGAAATTAAAATAAAATTTTCGGGAAATTATATGAAAGATTTTAGAATTGACGTGTTTTGAACTATTGAATGTAATTCATTATCAGAAATTTATTTTATGATGATGAACTACATTCAGTAGTTCGAAACACGTCGGTTCTAAATTTTAGAATTGACGTGTTTTGAATTATTGAATGTAATTCATTATCAGAAATTTATTTTATGATGATGAACTACATTTAGTAGTTTGAAACAAGTCGGTTCTAAAATCTCTCATATGAGTTCTCTTATTTTAATATAATATAGATCACAGAAATTTACACTCTCAAATATTATCCCTATACAAAAAAAAGAAATTATTAACATATTTTTCAACTTTTGAGGAGTCAAATGTCGATTAAATCCACGACTTTAATGTGCAAGGCTTGCCAACTTTATAATGTTATTTTTTTTATACTATTCATCCTCGTGTTTAATAAGTCACCGTGGGAAATTCTTTCCCTTACTTTTTTGCGAGGCTTGAATGTTGATTATATTGGAGACTTTAAGGTCCAAGACTTTGTGGAATTTATGTTATTTATTAATGCTCATTCTCTTTTGGGTGACTCCCTTTTTTCCATTGCTTTGAATGTCGATTAAATTCAAGACTTTCAGGTGCAGGACTCGTAAATTTTATATGGTTTTATAATGTTCATTTTACATTATACACCACGTCGGGGAAATTTATAATTGGTTTATTCTTCTAAACTTATTATAATGAACCATTATATTTTACAATTTTTTAATTAAAGTCTTGATACACGTTAGATGTTAAATATAAACTTTTTATTAAAAAATTACAAACTAAGAATATTTCATTTATTTTTTAATTTAAATTTAAAATCATTAGAATCTCGAACAATACAAAATAATTTAACCAAAAGGATTTGTTCCCTTTCATGGTCTAAATTCTTCCCAACGTGCCTCCGCTTTCAGCTCTACCTCCATTATGAACTTTCAGGTGGGTCGAGGTCGATTCTTTAATAATGGTTGTATTCATATTAACATCACACCCCCTTAGAGTAAGACAAAGAGGTTTGCCAAACTTATATGCTAGACATGTGCATTCCTCTTGCATTCTTTTTCATGGCACCTATTAGGATTTATCCTTTACTCCTAAATAAATTGGGTTTGTTCCTTCTAATTTTTTATTTACAAAACCTTTGTGCATTCATCTTCCATGTCACCTATTAGGATTTATTAGCTAGTCCTAAATAAATTGGGATTGTTACTTCTGATTTTTTTATTTAAGAAATATTTGTGCCTTTTTTTTATGGCACCTATTATGATTTATAATTTAGTCCTAAATAAATTGGGTTTGTTTATTCTAATTTTTTTAAGGTTATAATTTAGTCCTAAATAAATTGAGTTTGTTTTTTCTAATTTTTTATTTAAGAAACCTTTGATATTGGAGAAGGTTTTATATGTTTTTCATATTGCATATTTTAAAAAGAAAATTATGTTTTAAAGTTGTATTTTTGGATTTATTTAAAAAAAAAATACAATTTAAAATATATAGGGTAGATTTTTATTTAGGTTTGGTTCTACTTAATTGGTTTAAATGAAAATACTATTGTTAAATGATTTTATTTTAAGTGGTTGGGAGTAATGATTGTTATCCCCTTATCCAAGTTCAATTTTTACAACTCTCATCTTGAGCTTATATCGAGTATATATTTGATCCTTGTTGTTGAATGGCCTTGAACCTTAAGAATATATTACCATTCCCTATGAGCTAGGGGGTGATGTGCTTAGTTACATGGGAAAAAACAAAATTTGAAAATACCATTATCCTTTTTCGTCTTAATAAACATACACAATGACTTGTCAATTTTTTTTAGGATATTATCTTCTTACTAGTAAAGGGGAAGATTTTTCAATGTCACTAATCAAATACTATTATCCTCTTGGGTTGTCTTACTAAACATACACAAGGAATTTCCACATTTTTGTAGGATTTTCTCTTCCCATAAGTAAAGGGGGAGAATTAACAATCTCAACTAGGTTAGGGTTGAGAAAATAAACATCAAGAATAAGGTTAAATTTAGGGAATGGTGTTTAATTTTTTATTAATCGTTGTGACTGAGTGACAACTATTATGCATGAGATATTTAATAGATTGAAATGTCTTTCCACACTACAAAGTGACCCTTCTTTTAAGAGCCCACGGGTGGGAAATATCTATTATGTAAAAGTCACTATGGACTTGCTCTTGACCCAACTCAATTTTTGCAAGCATTAATGAAAATACAATCACAAACATGATCATGACCATGTCATCAAAGAGAGTTGTACCCTATTGGAGGTAATGGCAACATCCTTTTTTAACCAACTTGGTAAGGTACCATAGAAAATTATGTTTTGAGGAAAAGCCCAACTCTAACCTAGAACTATAGACCCTCCTTGATGAACTTTATATGGCCTTCTAGGATTTTAAAATATATAATAAAGAAGCCTCTATAGAAAATACATACCATGTCGGATTCCAATTGGAATTCGTCCATTCCATGAGAGTCATTAACCATGGTCAAACCTCATTGAATCTATAGATTGAAGCAATTTTTGTACCTATTAATGAAAGCATTGAATTCCTATAAAAGACTTCATAATTGTGATCACATTCAACATTCTCTACAATGAAAAAGCCTAGTTATGTATTTTTTCTTTCCAAAGAAGGAAGGGATTTTGTTTTGGACTACAATTTTCTCATAAGAAATTGTTGCCTTCTTGTCTTATTGTATTTTACTACATATTTTAAAAATGAGAAATCAAAAGACAAGAAAACAACACTTTCTTATGAGGAGAATTTGTAATCAGGATACCTTTGAAGTTGTTGGAAAACCCTACCACTTTATTCCTAATCATTATATGCCTCAATGACAAGCTAATGGAATGTAAACAAAGCTTGTTGGTTGTAGCTATCTAATGAATGACATAGGAAATCTAAAAGCCACCTATGTGAACTCTTTCATGGAGATCCATTTGCCATAAAAGAAATCTCAAAGTTTCACTCTAAGAGACTTAATCTAGTACAACAATATGGAGGATAGTAAATGGTATAACTTCATGATGAAGTCGTTAAATGTGTGTGTGTGTGTGTGTGTAAAAGAGATCACACATTGACAACTTTCATGTTTTTTAACTTCTAGGTTCTTATATTTTGTATTAATTGGTATCAAAGTTAGATTTTGCAACCACTATAAGGGATCCCATAGCCAATATAATGATTCTTTCCCTTCTTCTTCATGTTTTTGTTACCGTTACCGGGATTTTCTCCCTCTATATGAAACCATCCTTTTTTGGTTGTTGAGTACCACACATGACATCTCACATAAATAAAAAGTGAAGATGTCTCTCTCACATATTTGTAATTCAATTTTTACAATAAGAACAATTTTTCTAGCAATATATTCAAATTATATAGCAATAAAATCAATTTATCAATGGGTTGGCCAAATAGATCGCAAATTTGCAGATTAGCAATGCCAAAATAACACCTCCAACTCGGTTGCATTCAATGGTTGCTTATTCTTCTAATCTATTCCATATGAAGTTTTTTTTATTTTATTAACTCTAATCTTTTATAGTTATTTCCACCTCATATAAATATTTTCATGCTATGCCTTGTGTATATGTTTAACATCAAAATATTTCTAATTTCTAATGGAAAATAATATAATTATATAATTAACGATCGTTAACCAAGTTTGAAATCCATAAATTGCATTTATGTAAAACATTCAAATGATTTTATGCAATTTATGTAAAACATTAAAATGATTTTTATGGAGAATTGCGTTGTTCATTATTCTTTATATTATTAAAAAATTTAAAATTTTGTATGGTAATATTAATTGTGTTGATGTTGAGATATTTTTTGGACTACCTTGTAGTATTATTGAGGTGTCCAATATTTTGGGTGAACATCTCACCTATTTTCACAGGATAGAAAATTATATTAAAGTTATGTTGAGTCAACATAACTTTTGAATGAATTGTTCATTTGAAACCTTAAACACCTACCTCATTGATACTATATTGTGAAAACCTACATATGAAAGATTAATTTTATTAAAGATTTAATATTTTATATAATAAGGTTATTTTAGAAAAATAAATTTCGGATTTAGAAAGACGTTTTTCTAAATTATGGATCACAAAATTTTTAGATCTAACAAGGTTATTTAGTTAAAGACTTTATCCTAATATATTTAAAATGAGTTAAATATATATGAGGAATTATAAATAGTTTTTCTTATGAGATGTTTTAGGGAGGTTGGTCTAAAACAATGTTTAAAATGTAATGAATTTTATTCGATGATTTATCTCTTCCTTGTTGGGGAATAGCTAATATATTAAAAATTGGAAATTAAAATCTTAAAAAGCTATACTTAGATAAATAACTTATAAGATTAATTCTATAGCAATCACTGTGATCAAGAAAGTAATAAAATAATTCTCTAGCAATCACTATGATCAAGAAAGAAATAAAATAATAATACATAGGAGATGAAGAAAGAAATAAAATAATAAGGTTTAGGAGAAGTGGAGCTTAGTTCTCGAAGGAAAATTCTACAATTCTACATTAATGTAGATAAGTTGAGTTATAGATCCCTTTTAAAACCCATGTTATGCCCTTATAGTTTGTTGCTCAAGCAACATGCTTTTCTATTGTCCTCCCTACTCTGTGCCCATCTTCCCTTACCCCTATTTATTCCCTTATATTTTTATGCCTCATCACTACTAACTTTGAAGCCCCAAAAGGCATTTATAGGCTTCTCATACTTATGGTCCAACTATTCCAACCTTTTAATAATTCCATTGTTCCAAATCCTTTTGTTTTCTATAGCACATGCAATGAATTCTTTGGCTATGCCAAAGCGAAATCCAAAAAAAATTACACTCCCATGTTAGGATACAAATCAATGTTTAGAGAAAAAAGACTTAACATCCAATGGTTGTGGAAAGAACTATAAAATATTAGAGTTAATAAAATAAAAAAACTTCATATGGTTGGCTATCATGAATAAGACACTAACCTAGGAAGTTCTTGAAAAGAGAAATAAGTGAGGAACCAACAAGTGTGTACCATGTCAAGTACATGAGGAAACCACATGGCATTTGTTAATCCGTTGAGAGTATGCAAAGTAGGTGTGGGTAGAAATGGAGAAATTTGCAGGCTTCAAAGAAGGTTGGAAGGGAGATTCAATAACATCTAGGGGAGAGTTGTCTATTGTTGTGCAGGGACCAATAATTGTTATAGTACTGGTCCCATCAACCCACCAAAAATAGATATATATGAAACCAATAATTAAACATAAAGAAATAAATTGAAGCTCAAATATATATTAAAATTAAGTCCAAAATTTCCCAAGCCATTGACTGGGCCCACAACTGTCCATAAATAACCCACAATTGTCCATAAATAGTTTAATATGTATCAAGATTACAAATCCTATCATGTCAACTAGAAAACTCATAAAACCATTTTTCCTTCCAAAATGGTCAAGTCAATAAGTACAAAACGCCAGTCACTTCAGCCCATCTGATCAGCCCTGATGATGTGTATGAGAAGTAAATATCAATACCTACACATAATAAAAATAAATGTATGTCAACCATAACTACTGTGTTATTCAACATTTAAACCCATTGTGTTCAATAAATGACACCCACCCAATAAAAAAATTTAAACTCACTGTGTACAATAAATGATACCCACCCAATAAATTCAATAAATGATTTCCCATCAAAACAGATCAAAGCACATGGATCAACCAAAATAAATTCTCAGCCATTAGATCACATCAAATTCAATCTTGATCACACATGCAAAATGAAGCCATTGCAATCCATGTCCATCATTGTCACCAATAAAATTCAACTGCAAAAAACTATAAAAGAAGTTCAACCACTGCTGAAGTTACATGTTTCAGTTTCAAACTATTCACCAACCTTGGAGACAACCCAGCACAGAACACACCCCAAAAAATTTCACAGTATATTCAGGTTAGTTTTCTCAATTATAGCACCATTTTTCTTACAATTTTATTTTAATTTCCGAGTCTTTATTTCAGCTTTCTTTTCATTTCTGAGTCTTTATTTTAGTTTTCTTAAAATTCTTTATTTCAGTTTTCTTAAAAGTCTAATTTTCATGAAATTGTATAATTTTTTCTATTTTCCTTTGAACACAGATGCATCCCAATGGGAGATTGAATTGAAAACAATTTCCGCAAATAAGAGTTGCAAACAATCTCTACAAATGGGAGATTGAATTGAAAACAATTTCCCCAAAACATAGTTGCAAACAATCTCTACAAGAGGTTATTAGTTGAACATAGTTTCATCCCAATGGGAAATTGAACTCAAAAAAATTTCCCCAAAACAGAATTGCAAACAAACTAAATTGCAAACAATCTCTACAAGAGGTTAATAGTATAGTTGAACACAGATTCATCCCAATGGGAGATTGAACTCAAAACAATTTCCCCAAAACAGAATTGCAAACAAACTAAATTGCAAAAAATCTCTACAAGAGGTTAATAGTATAGTTGAACACAGATTCATCCCAATGGGAGATTAAACTCAAAACAATTTCCCCAAAACAGAATTGCAAAAAAACTAAATTACAAACAATCTCTACAAGAGGTTAATAATATAGTTGAACACAGATTCATCCCAATGGGAGATTGAACTCAAAACAATTTCCCCAAAACAGAATTGCAAACAAACTAAATTGCAAACAATCTCTACAAGAGGTTAATAGTATAGTTGAACACAGATTCATCCCAATGGGAGATTAAACTCAAAACAATTGCCCCAAAACATAATTGCAAACAAACTAAATTGCAAACAATATTTACAAGAGGTTAATAGTATAGTTGAACACAGATTCATCCCAATGGGAGATTGAACTCAAAACAATTTCCCCAAAACAGAATTGCAAACAATCTCTACAAGAGGTTAATAGTATAGTTGAACATAGATTCATCCCAATGGGAGATTGAACTCAAAACAATTTTCCCAAAATAGAATTGCAAACAAACTAAATTGCAAACAATCTCTACAAGAGGTTAATAGTATAGTTGAACACAGATTCATCCCAATGGGAGATTGAACTCAAAACAGTTGCCCAAAACAGAATTGCAAACAAAATAAATTGCAAACAATCTCTACAAGAGGTTAATAATATAGTTGAACACAGATTCATCCCAATGGGAGATTGAACTCAAAACAATTTCCCCAAAACAGAATTGTAAACAATCTCTACAAGAGGTTAATAGTATATTTGAACATATATTCATCCCAATGGGAGATTGAAGTCAAAACAATTTCCCCAAAATAGAATTGGAAACAAAATAAGTTGCAAACAATCTCTACAAGAGGTTAATAGTATAGTTGAACACAGATTCATCCCAATGGGAGATTGAACTCAAAACAATTTCCCCAAAATAGAATTGCAAGCAAACTAAATTGCAAACAATCTCTACAAGAGGTTAATGACAAAAGGAAATAGGATAGTAGAACCATAGGCCGAGTTTATGACAAAAGGAACTCAAATAATGCACCTCAAAATGAATGCCTCCCACAAAGTAGAGTGACATGAATTATTGGCCTAGACATGATGTTGTTGTGAAAAATAATAAACAATATAATGATATTATTTGAGTGAACATATTATAGAGTCCCTTGGCAAATAGTCACCTAGATTTGAACCTCCATCAACCTATTAGGCCGATCTGCAATTAAGCCTTACCATCTCTATTCATTTGAGGGGAGGACCTTCTTTTCTCTTTATGTTCCTTTGAGGTATTTAGTAAAGGGGGCCCCAGGAAATAAAGTGTTTGAGGGGAATAAATATAAGTATATTTACACAGCCAGGGCGGGAGTTTATCATCCTCTAACTTACCTCCTAAAGAAAGGTACACCCTTTGTATGGGATGAACACCCCTAGGATCACTAAACTCAATAGTGGGAACAAAATGGGAATAGCTTCAGACAGACACACGGACAGGCAGGCTGCAGAAATATATATCCATCAATCAGACATCCCATAAAACTACCTAAACCCCACTCTACTGCATCTACTGCCACAGTTTGTAACATTTGATGGATTCAAAAAATTTAGAGTCCCTTGGCAAATAGTCACCTACATTAGTTGAACTAGTAAAGAGAAATGTCGCTTAATAGGTTGATGAATTCAGTAACTATGATCAGAATGTTCTGTATCTAAAAAATATAAAGGCAGTGCACAATGGAAATCTTGTTATCTCATGAACTTGCCCAAATCAACTACAAATGAAAAAGAATAAGATTAATAAGATGTTAATTTATTTTGGTGAATAAGGAGGCATTGCAATTGAAACTAAAACATAGTATAGTTTTCTTAAATTCAACACCTCAATACCTGAGTTTTGGCCATAGTTTGTAACATTTGATGGATTCAGAAAATTTAGTCACAGTGCACAGTGGAACTTACCCAATCATTTGAACTTACCCAATTTAGCTTCAGGGTACAAAATGATGTCAAATGACACAAAGATCAGTCTGGAATTCAAACTTACCCAATCATTTGAACTTACCCTATAATAGCTATGCATAGAAGTTGTATTCTCTGTATGAAAACATTATTTTCAATTATTCTAAACTAAATGCATGCAATAATACACAAACTAATTGTAAACTGTTATAATTTTTTATAAATGGGAAGAGATGATGTTACCAGTGATGTTTGGCTTGTACGAAAGCATTCTTTTCAATTATGAATAACTAAATGCAATTGGTGCTTCTGCAGGTAGTTGCATCCATGGAAAGAGTGAGCTATGTAGCTCGTACAAGGAGAAGTGGCAGAAGAGTGACCAGGGGTGCCCAACTGCGACGCACTTCATCAGATGAAGAAAGAACAGGTGATCTAAATGTCAACAATGCTCCAAGCAATGTTGTTGAGGATGACCATGTGGCTGAAGCTGATGTTGTGGCACCATCAGCCACAAAGCCACCGTCAACCACAGTCCAAGCCGCAACTTCAACTAAAAAGATCAGCGATATAAGAGGTTGGACAAAACAAGAAATGTTAGCTGCAATTGACGACATATAGTTCAATGGATATTCTGTTCGGGCATCTGCAAAGAAGCAGAGTATTCCTCCCTTATCAACACATTATTGGATAAATGGGCTCACTCACACCAAACATAGAGGGCATGTTACAATTATGACTAAAGAGGAGGAGGTCGAGGTGGTTCAGTGGTGTAAAGAAATGGCCCAATTGGGACATGGGATAGAGTTGATACAACTCAAATCTACAGTTGCTCAAATTTGTCAAGGGAGGCCAAACCCTTTCAAATATGGGTTTCCTAGTAAATCATGGTGGTTTGGGTTTAAAAAAAGGCATCCAGACCTTGTATTGCGTACAACTAAGGGCCTTGTATTGCGCCCTGCAGTTGTATGTAAGTTCTATGACACTCTTTCTAGTGCATATGATAAACATTCTTATGGTGCAGACCATATATGGAACTGTGATGAAACAAGTTTACAGGTAGGAAGGAATTGTGGCATGAGGGTAATTTCCAAGAGAGGCAGCCGAAACGTGCCAAATATTTTGCCTAAGATCAGGGAGTGGATAACCATTTTATGTTGTGTCAATGCAATTGGTGCTTCAATCCCAGGATTTTATCTATTCAAAGGTAAAAATCAGTTGAAAAATTATATACAAAATTGTGAACCTGGAGCATGCATGGCTACATATCCCCATGCACGGATGACTAAAGAAATTTGTTTAAATTGGCTTTGCCACTTTGCTGCATCTGTGCCAGGTGGTGTTTCACTTAATAACATACACCTATTGATATTAGATGGCCATGGAAGCCACATGGCTCTACAAACAATTGAGGAAGCAAACAATTTGGGCATTGACCTTTTAACATTGCTCGCTCATACCACTCACAGATTTCAACCCCTTGATGTTAGTGTGTTTGGCCCTTTCAAGAACTATTTTAGGTCAGAACGTGCCACATGGATGGCAAAGAATCCAGGGGTTGAGGTGAAAAGGTTCGAGTTAGCAGAGCTTGCAAGTAAGGCTTTTAACAGGGCTCTGACACCATCAAATATCAAGGCTGGATTTAGGAGGACAAGAATATGGCCATTAAATTATGATGCTCTTATGCATGATACTGATTGTAGCCAATATTTCCATGTGGATGGTCAGGAATAAGAGCATGAGGTGCAAGAATAAGATCATGAACATGCTGATGTGGTTGCAGTCGATAATATAATTTCCCTCTCTCAAGGACAGTTATATGCTGATGATGATGAGCAAGTATGTGAAACATAGTATACCTGTCAAAAAATTGATGGAAACATGGAGGTTTTTCTACCAACTGAAGAAGATGAAACTCTTGCTACTGATATTGTTAATCACACTTTTGAACATGCAGTTGACAATGCAGATTTTGTTGAAAATGAAATTGCTGATATTGTTAATGCAGATGTAGTTGAAAATGAAAATGTTGATATTGTTAATGCAGTTGTAGTTGAAAATGAAATTGCTGATGTTGTTAATGAAACTGAAAATGACCAATTTACATTGCCTAGCCAAGTAAACCCACCATCATGGCTGGCAGAAGCCATGATTAATTTGAATGCCCACAGTGTCTCAAGAACCAATGAACAAAGCATGAACATGCCTTCACAAGTGGTTGAATTGAACAGTGAAATTGTTCATTTTTTTGTGGACAATAGATCAATGGAAGAAGATGAAGGACATAATGAGGAACTAGATGAAGAAAACAATATAGTTCAATCAAGTGCCATGGATACTGAAGTGCCAAGCAATGACATGCAGGTGGGAGGGAGGGAGAAGTTACTTGGGCGGTTCCTAAAGTTACCAATAGAAAGAGTGTCAATGAAAAAGAAGCAAGGAACACCTAGTAGTATTTTTTTGGGGTGAAGTTCATAGTTACTCACCTCATAAGACTATATAAAGCTCCTAGTTGAGTCTGAAAATAAAAAAAATGGAAATTCAGGAATTAAAACAGAAAAAAAAAAAGGATCAAGCCAAGGAGAAGAAGGCAGCAAGGGATATTGCAGCACAATGTCGAGCAGATGAAAGGCTTGAAAGAGAGAGAGCAAGGCAAGAGAAGGAGAAACAAAAAAAAATGTCAAGACAGGAAAAGGAAGCAAGGAAGGCTAAACAAATGCTTCAAAGGGAACAAGGGATGACTGATATGGTTGACATAAATGCAAGCACAGCTGATTAGAATGAATCCAGGAACATGTCCAACACAATGGACAATATTTTTAATAATACAACATTATTCCAAGACCTCATAAACATTTAAGTGCCTCACTATCAAAATGGGGGTTTACCCACTTGCCTTATTCCTACCACAGGAGGTGTGAATTCAATGTATGCTCATCACACACCTCCACTTAAAACAAGTGTGAGGTACGGGTACTCAATTCCTCCATGGTTGGAAGGGACAAATTGTTCTCAATTATATGGCAGCAATCAACCACCACCTAATCAAGCCTTCTTAGGAAGGCCAACCTACTTGGCTCAATCAGGAAACTCAGGGTTTGGCACTGAAGATTCTCAAGGCCATAAAGAATAGGAGTGTTAGATGTTTTTGGATGTAACCACATTATGATGTGGATTTTTGGATGGACTACATGTTTGGACTTTTATATCTTAATAGATCTCAGATTTCCTTTCTACTACGCTAAGTATAATTAAAAAAATTTCATCGTACTTCACAAACATATAAACTCTAATATGACTCTTACAAGCAACCAAACCCTATAGTAGGCATGACTTAATGGAAGAGTAATCTATACAAGGCATTGGATTTCTCAGCTATCCAAGGAGCCTCACACATATAAACTCTGTTAACCATGAAATGAATTCAAAAAGAGAATGGAACAGTAAGGGAGTTAAATTTATGTTAACATATAACCCTATAATAAACTATAATAAACATATAAACTCTGTTAACCATTAAATAAATTCAGAAAGAGAATGGAACAGTAAGGGAGTTCAAGTTCCGTTAACATATAACTCTATAATAAACTAGAATAAACATATAAACTCTGTTAAGGGAGTGCAACATATAACCCTACAATAAAATTGAAGGCTATGAACAAATAAATAACAGAACCTTTAAGATCAATGCACCAATGCAGCAATGACCTTGCCCGAATCAAGAAGATTACACTTCAACATTATTAATGAGTTCATCTTTGAAGATACATTGTAAAAATCAAAAGTATTAATTAAAATTGCCTTGAAATCCTTGAAGAAAAAGCCTTGAAATCCTTCATGATTCAAGAAGTCTATTCCTTGACTCTTACAAGCAACCAAACCCTATAGTAGGCATGCCTTAATGGAAGAGAAATTTGTACAGAAATTTTTATCCAAGGAGCCTCACATGACATGCCTAAAAAAAACAATAAATGGCTTCCAAAATTTTTAGGACCAATGTATAACAGGTAAGAACACAATGAAAAATTAAGAGCATGAATTAAAAGACAACCCTGATGATTAGTGATGAAACATTTTCCCCTTTCATGAGAAGAAGTTAGAATGTGGTTCAATAACAATGATGATAGTTGCATTAAGACCTGTAATTCTTTTAGAGATGCATTCATGGAACAATAGAATGTAAAAAAAGGTGGAAGAATTCTAACTAATGAACTCCATGAAATAAATTCAAAAAAAGAATGGAACATTAAGGGAGTTCAATTTTAGATTCCAAAGTTCATGAATAAGATAGCACAATAATTAGTGTTGGAAGAGCATGAATTAAAATCAGTGAGTTCAATTTATGTTAACATCTAACCCTATAATAAAATACAATAAACATATAAACTTTGTTAACCATGAAATAAATTCAAAAAGAGAATGGAACAGTAAGGGAGTTCAGTTTCTGTTAACATATAACCTTATAATAAAATACAATAAACATATAAACTCTGTTAACCATGAAATAAATTCAAAAAGAGAACGAAACAGTAAGGGAGTTCAATTTTTGTTAACATATAACCCTATAATAAAATACAATACACATATAAATTCTGTTAACCATGAAATGAATTCAAAAAGATAATGGAATAGTAAGGGAGTTAAATTTCTGTTAACATATAACCCTATAATAAACTACAATAAACATATAAACTCTGTTAACCATTATATAAATTCAGAAAGAGAATGGAACAGTAAGGGAGTTCAAGTTTCGTTAACATATAACCCTATAATAAACTAGAATAAACATATAAACTATGTTAAGGGAGTGCAACATATAACCCTACAATAAACTTGGAGGCTATGAAAAAATCAATAACAGAACCTTTAAGATGAATGCACCAATGCAACAATGACCTTGCTCGAATCAAGAAGATTACACTTCAACATTATTGATGAGTTCATCTTTGAAGATACATTGTAAAAATCAGAAGTATTAATTAAAAATGCCTTGAAATCCTTGAAGAAAAAAACCTTGAAATACTTCATGATTTAAGAAGCCTATTCCTTGACTCTTACAAGCAACCAAACCCTATAGTAGGTATGACTTAATGGAAGAGAAATTTGTACAAGGCATTGGATTTCTCAGCTATCCAAGGAGCCTCACATGACATGCCTAAAAAAGACAGTAAATAAATAAATTCAAAAACAGAATGGAACAGTAACTAATGAACTCCATGAAATAAATTCAAAATCATAATGGAACAGTAAGGGAGTTCATTTTCAGATTCCAAAGTTCATGAATAAACTACCACAACAATCAGTGTTGGAAGAGCATGAATTAAAACCAGTGAGTATCACTATTTTCAGGACTTTGCCCATAATCTAAAATATTGTGTGGGTCTCTGTTCAGTTCCACAGGGTTAGGTGCACTAAGTCACCATAGATAAGAGAGGCAACTGAAGCCAAACCCTTAACCCACAGATAACCAGGATTACATACCCATCAAAGAAGCCTCCAACATATTTCCAAGAGAGGCATCTGAAACCAAACCCTAAACCCATAGATAAAAAACATAAATTCCACTGAACACATATAAACCCACAAAAGGCTATTCATTCACTCTTACAAAAGACAAAACCCTAAACCCACAAATAACCAGTGAAACATAGAACACATGCAATAGCTAAATTCCATCGAACTTGTTTATAAACCTACCAAATCGCTTGATATTGAATCTTATCAGCAACCAAACCCTAAACCCATAGATAACCAGTGAAACATAGAACACATATGTAAAGCATTGCTAAATTCCACTGAAAAGAAAACAAGAAGAGCTAAATTCTACCGAATAGCCATTGAAAGTGTTAAAAAACACAAGGAATAAGTGTTAAAAAACACAGAGAGTGATTGGTAGGATTGTGAATCCTACCAGAGGTCGTCGGGTGGTCACCGAGAAGTGCAAAGGTTGCAGAGCGCTGCCGCCGAGGTTGTAGAGAAGCCACCACAACGCCTCCCCAAACCTCGCCAACGCCAACCATGGAAGAATGTACCTGCAAAAAACAAGAAAATTAGAATTTTATAAACAAAAATGGCATTCTTAGAGTTAAAATTTAATGAATTCCAGAGGTTGATGACAAACCTAAAGAATTCGAGAGGTTGATGCCAAACTCTGAAGAATTTGACCAAACAGAGCAAGCAGACCGAAACCCTGGTGGATAACAATCGATTAGTTGGTTGTCCAACATCAGAGCAATGGCAGACGCAATGGCGGACTTCACATTCAAGAACAGGAATGGGCGGCGAGCTTCAACGTTCAGAAACTAACAAAGGTTCAAACCCAACAACACAAACATGGTGGAACCGGCGAACAGGTTCAGAAACTGCCCGAAACAACCAACCAACAATGGCAGGCATAGAATGGACTTACAATATTCAACAAATGCCGACAGGTCGCACAGAATCTGGAACCTGCAGCCACCACCACCGGCGAAGTCGAACGACCACACTCTGGGCCCGAGCAACAATGAATAGGGGCAAATGGTCATCGCGGTTAAACCTCTGTACCAAACCCTAAACCTACCCCATGGACTCGCATTTAATGCTGGCACCTACCACGACGCGTGGCCGATCCAAATGGGCAACTGTCGTACAACGGCCATGTTGGTTTACATGTCAAAATCTGAGGTGGAGGGGAGGGCGCCCAACAACTGGCGTCCCTCCCCTAGTCTCAAAAATTAAACCTCAAAGTCTAAGTTTAAGTTTAAATAATATATATCTTTCCCAATACTAATAGTTTCTGGGTTTTGGCGTGCAAGTAATGTAGGTATATTCGAAGGGAAATTCATTCCCCCTTCCAATATGTTAATTAAAGCAAGGTTATTTTTGGAGATTTACCCTAGCCGAGTTTTGTAAATTTTTTTTACCTCATATACATTAAAAAATATCGAGCTTCGACATCCTATTATGGAGCAAACCAAGGCTCCTCATCAAGACGTGGGGTAAAAGGACTCCCACACTTGAATGATGACCATTTCTAAAGATTCAAGGCAAGGTTAGGAAGGGGGATTAATAATTTTGGTGAGTTACTTTCTTTATAAATATTATTAATATTCATTATTGAAAAAATAATTTCTCATATTCAAATTTATGGTGATTAGATGGTGATAATTGAATGGGTAAAAGTGGGAAGTAGGATGTTGAATATATAATTGAGTTCCATATTTTAGGAAGTTATGTTGTTTAAGTGTTTTTTTAATCCCATTTTATTTGAATTCATATGAGTTCAAGAGAATAACAAATAAGGATTCGTCATCAAAATTTAGGTTAATATTCCTAAATGCTAATATATGGTCACTATTAGAAAGAAGGGTGGGGCACACTCAAGAATCTATCAGATAATTTAATGCACAATCCTTCTTCATTTCTTTTTCTATTTCATGAGGAACTTATTCTTTCTAATGTTGTTGAGAGTGTGGGTTGTTGCTCACCTCAACTTTATATGATGGATTTTATATATTCTATGGTATTTTGTTTAGGTGATGTTGTATGGGCTTTGTATTTACAAATCTCCTTAATATTTTTTGTGAGAACTATCATGTTGTTTTGAATAATTTTTTTTTGTGAAAAATGTCTCGTAGCGTCTTTTTTTTCTTTCCCCTTTATATGGGAAGTTCTTTCAATATTTTAAGTTGATCCTTACAATAGTACTTTGAAAACCATCGTTTGATGGTTGGGAATGCAATATGCATGTACATAATGCATTTATTTTCATATGGATATAATATAATTTTTTATTGTTAATTATTATTAAAAGATACAAAAAAACTATAGTTTTTGAATATTTAGTTTCTTTTCTCCTTGAATGATCAACATAGGGAACCCAAGGGGCCAATTCCTCATTGATTTGAGCACAAGATATTTGACCTCTCTGCAATCAAACATTGTTCTCTAAATACCTAACATCTTTCTTGACTTTAAGTATGAGGGATTTCTTGACTACTATAGAAAATCCTCATTGGTGAGGCTCCATAGAAACCACCACTTGAGACAACCTAATCTGATTCTTCAATGGTCATGCCTCATATGCCATAGATTTATCAAATTTGTGAGGTCTACCCCTATGCATTCATTGGTTAAATTTAATTGTGACCTGCATTACTTATCTTAACCATCCTTTGGTATTCCCTAACATTGTAGGTGACCAAGCCACCATCTAAAAAGACCATGTCCCAAAGTAAAAATATAATCTCAAAATTACATATCTAATATAGGTATCGAGAGCTAGTTGCCAAGGTAAGTACTAACTCTTGACATCAAATACCAATTCCTTGAATATAATGTAAATTCCTAAAGCCTCATTTAAATGTCCAACTTCCCTTGATAATATAAAAAAGTATTGAACTCTATTTCAAAGCCTCTTCCAACCATTGTTGAATAAATTAATAAAAATATTTCACTCATCATCCCATAAGCATTTACTAAATAAACAATAAATTATGATAACTCTAATCTTAACACCTTCTGCTCTCCATCTTTTCTTCACACTCGACCTATCCTATTCCATATGACATATAATCTCATTTCCACTTGTCAATTTCCTTACCTCTCATCCCTAACATCCAATACAAAGAATATAGATTTTCTTAAACCGAAAATAGTATTTGCATTATATAATTATGTGCCTAGTTGGCAGCAAATACATCATGAATTACAAAGATAATTCATCAAAAGTTTCCAATTGTTTTCTCCTTTCCAATCAGAATACATGATTTTCCCAAGGAAAATATATCTGAGCAACAAAAAGAGGGGCTTTGTAGGTGAATACCTTACCGAAATTCCCCAATAAAACACAAAATTTACATCACATAACACTACTAGGGAATATTTTTAATAAACTTCATCCATCATTAGGGAATTATAACAGGCCTAATTTGGTCATTAATATTTAATTCACCTATCTTCAATTTACACCCCTCGTCAGCATACTTGTCTGCTTATTTGTTGAGGCCTCTTAAGACATGGAAATATGCTTTGGATGGGATATCTTTCGCAATTTTCCTAATTTTTTTCATGATTTTTTCCATATATTTCTCCTTTGGGATGGAGCCTTTGACCAAATGATGCAATATTATGAGAGAATCTCCCATAACCATAAGTGTGTCCACATGATGTTCTTTAGCTAACATAATTTCTTGGTAGATACCATATATCTCTGCTGATTATTTGTCATATGACTAAGACCCCATGAGTACTTGAACACTTTGTCCTTTTCGGGGCAATAGAGTACCCCTCCCCCTCCTGCCACCCCTAAGTTTCATTTGGGTGCCCCATCAAAATAGATAATCTAGCCTTGTTGTGAGCTCTTCCATGCTTTTAATTCCACCTCTACCAGTCTTAGCTTCTAGCTTTCATTTATTTCAAGCTTGTTCCATCCTTTGTTTTTGGAAAATTTGTTCAAAAATATAAATTTCTGATCCAATATCATTCCATTTGGTATAAGGTTTGTTGAGAAGAGTTTTGGTCTATATTTTGAGCTCCAAACTCAACACACGATGAAATTACTTTCATCATTCTATTGTGGGGAGGAGCATTCATGTTATTAAAGACTACATTATTTCTTGCTAACCATAATTTCCAACATATAAATTTTGGGAGAGCTTCCTAGTATCTTTTGAAGAGAGGTTTCCTTGAAAAGTTTCTAGCATAATTTTTTGCCTAGGAAGAGAAAAATTCTTGAAAATAAGAGGGTCATTTCACTCTACTAGAAAGTGGGGCAATTTCTTCCATCCAAACTGCTCTAGTATAATCGCATCTCTAAAATATATGGGAGATGTCTTTTTCCTGATGCAAGCAAAAAAGACATTGGGATGGGCCATGAATGCCTCTCTTTCTTAAATTTTCAACTGTAAAAAAAAATATGAGAAAGAAGTCAATAAAAAGAGTTTACCTTTCGATTGGAGTTATCTTTTTGTATATTTTTCCAAGTGTTGAGATTTGGGGGAACTTGAGACTAGAAGAGCATAACAATATATCCCTCCTTCACCGAATAATCTAAGGCATTCCATCCTACTTGATCTGCTTCGTTTGATCTCCTTTTTGTGCATCCCACCAATTGATCACGAAGCTCAAAGGACAAGCGTTGAATATTATGTGGGACATTTCTAAGGTTCCATCTAGTCCCATTACCTTCCTCATCCCAACTAGAAATATTAACAAGGGTGAATTTTCTTGAGCACATAAAAATTATCTTATAGGAAGAAACTCCTGGAAATGTTCCAGTGGTTGTTGATCCATTATTTTATTCATCCACAAGTTTATATTTCCCAATTTTTTTGCTTCTAATACAGACCTAAACGAACGAAATTGGTCATTGATATAAATAATTTCTAGATCCGGGAGCACCATCTTGAGGCTTTAATTGAATCCAAACTTCTTATTCTTTCTCCTTGAAGGCATTTTTCCTTGAGAACTACCTTCCACCAATGTTCTTCTTGGGTGATGAATCTCCAAACTAGTTTTCCCCCATTTCTTTATTCATTAACATAGGGTCCCTGATGCCAAGCCCTCCGTGATTTTTACAATGCTTCACAATATCCCATTTAATCAGATGGAATTTCTCTATACTTGTTTTTCCCCCTTACCATAGAAACTCGTGAATTTCCTTTTCTAAAACAAAGAGAATGATCTGTGGAGGAAGAAGCATTGAGAAATGATAAAGTGATAAAGCAGAGAGGAATGATTTGATCAGAGCAAGACACACTACAAGATTGAACTACCTAGACCACAAGACAACAAAATTTCCTTTTAATTTTGAAAGAACACCTTCCCAAGCTTTGGTTGAGTGTGATTTATTTCCATGTTTCCACCAATTGAAAGCCCATTATTCTTCTTGTTTGTCTTTGTTTTCTAAATGAAATATTCCATGTATAAATCTCATATTTCTTGGAATTTGTTTAACCTCTTGAAGCTTCAAGAAAATTACATAGAACCCTTTTAAATCATCCTACTATTATTGAGGAAGCTCACCCATCAAAAGCATATCATGAACAAATTGAGAGTGATTAATGCTCTTGATACCTTTGAAAAACCTTATTCCTAGGAGGCACTCACATCTGCTTTCAAACTCAAATATGCAGCTAAGGGAATCTGCCATAATGATATACAAGAAGGGAGATAAGTGGTAGCCTTGGTGAAGGCCTCACAAGACACATAAAAACCCAACTGCTCTCCCATTAAGCAATGGGTCAATCCAAGGTGATTTTATGCAAAGAGAAACCCAATTAATGAATTTAGCATCAAAGCCAAATTTTGGCATCACCTCAAATAGGAATTTAGGACACACTCTATCAAAGAAATTTTCCATGTCAAGTTTGCAAATCATGCCCTTATCTCCCCGATTTTGACTGGAATTGATAGCCTGTTGAACAAGAATGATGTTATCAATCCTTTGATGCACAAGCCCTCCTTTAATTTTTTATATTATTTTTGGAAGAAGGGGCTTGAGTCTTATGCTGAAGAATTACAAAGTGAAATGGTCCTGAACCTTGAAAAAGAAGTAGGGCTTAATTCTTTTGGAATCAACGCTAAAAAGGAAGAGTTAATTCTACCCCCATGCAATTATTCTTAAAAGTGTAACCCACCATTCTATAAAAATCAAATTTTATTACCTCCCAAATCTAATGATAAATGTGGATAGAAAATCCATCCGATCCTAGAGCTTTGTCCGAGTTGAAGGAGAATATTTCTTGACGGATTTCCTCTTTGGTGGGCTTTTGTATCAAACGAAGATTATCCTTCTAATATACAAATTCAAGAATCTATTCCCACATTGATAATTCCACTTCAGAGCTTCCTAGGGCCATGGTGCTATATAAATCACTAAAGTGACAAACCACCTCTTCCTTGAGTTGAGCAAAGTTTGAGATTTTAGTACCTCTTGTTATTATCTCTTTGATGTTATTTTTCCAAATCGATTATTTTCGTGTTTATGAAAAAAAATGTATTCATATCTTTTGTCTTTAACCAAATACTCTCAGAATTTAAAGGCCAAATTTCCTCTTCCTCTTTTAATGTTTTATGATAAGCTGCAAATTCTTCCTTTTCTACCTTAAGCATGTCATTTGTCATAGGGCCATCCTCTATTTTAGATTTTATAATTTTCAATCTCTTTTCATGTGCCTATATCATTGATTTGTTTCTTTGTTAGTTGTTCTCAAGCCTGGTTTTTTAATGTGCTTTGTAATCGCTTAATCTTTTGTTCCCAGATCATCACTAGGTTTCCCATGACCCATTCACTCCAAAATTCCTTTACTAGATCGTTGAAACCCATCGTTCTTTCCCATATTAGACAATAATGGAAGGGAAGATGCCTAAAATCAATATTTTCAGCGATTTCAAGAACAATTAGTCTGTGATCTGAACTATTCCAAGGAAGGATTCAGGAACAAATAAATATATTTTGAGACTAGAATAAGTTTTCTATTAATAATACACCTAAGTGATCAGTGATATGGACCAAACTATATTGTTTTTTTCTCCAAGTAGATTTTTTGGAGGAAGGTTTTATGTCTAGCAAATTTAATTTATGGATGAGATCTTCCAATTTTTCTTGAAACTGATCCTTAACCTGAGATTCCCCTTTCTTTTTCCGTTGATGCAAAGTTGTATTAAAATATCCTTCGAAGGTGCAATCAAAGCAAAAAATGGAATCCCCAAGATCCAAAAAAGAATCTAAACATTCTTGTTCTTCTCGAAATTACACTGGCACATAGATATTAAGAAAAGGTCATACCTGATTTCAGAGGATATGAATAAATCTGGTAGTCTATAACGCCCCAACCCACATTTACCCATTTTTACAAGATATCCAGGGTAACAAGAGCTAAGAGTTACTATGCATGACCCAACAACCAAGTTACAGTTATGGAAATGGGGACTACTATCTTTAAGCCTTACTGCAACCTCCCAGGGACACTTGATAACCCAGATGTCCGACAACACCCATTAGTGATTCTTCCCTAAGCTATAAATTTATTTTTTTGCCGACCTTACATCCTAGCCACACACATTCCAAGCTCTCCATGTGGCCATAAGGTTCCAACTGCACACACCAGTGGTACTCCGTTCGACTACAACAAAAAATACTTAGATCTGTGCCTACGACCACGAATTCAGTGCCACAATTTCACGGCTAGCCTACAGGCCACTACTTGGAACTTTCCAGAATCAAATACAAGATAATAAAAGGTATGCATAACCTATACTTAGGCTCAGATCTTGCTCAAACATGTCAAACACATGATAGCCATTTAGATAATCATATGGTAAACATAATAGCTACAGGTCATGAATGCATCTTTGATCACTATCTCATATTTTCACCAAATAATCATTAAGAAGGCTCATTTTCCTCTCAAGCTAGCTGAATCAAACACTTGTTAGCTCACACATTCATATAACCATTCACTAACTTATCAAATCATGAATAATATCCATAACAAGAGCACATCATTTAACGATGCCTATAACCAACATTTAACTAGAATGAAGCCATGACAAACCAGTCATAAATTCAACACAATAACAAATCCATGTGCCCATTAATCTCAATAAGAAATAACACATAATAACATATGCATAAAGCCAAGTCAGGGACTTCCACGTACCACTCGACCATATATTGGGTTGAACCAAATATTTCTTTTAGCCAATCACTCCCGTTCCATATTCCAAGCATGAATGTGGGATATCATGGGATAAACCAAAACAAAACCAACTAGGGCATCCACAGGCTAAACCACCTCAACCCTCCACCACAATGATTTTACCTAAACTGGTCCAGAAATCACCAAACCAACACAAGCTTGGATACCTCAAAATTTCTTCACCATACCCAGAGGAATTTTCATCTCCACCCACTTGTTAAGGGATTCCCGAAGAAAACAGTCTCCACCCCCAACCCTTGGGATGTTCTTGAGACCACCTCACCCAGATCCAAAATCTTCTGACAATCCAAAGCTTAATCAAGAATGAATCCCATCACACCATGGCTATCGAAGAAATGGAAAGGTAAGTTTGTAGCCACTGTCAATCTAGGAAAAACCCATGCCAATGACAACAAAGTAATCATGTAAACCAAATGCATGCACCATGCATTCAAATCACAACAAGGAAATCACACATGCAACATGTAACCTACAAAATCTTCCTGTTGTAGTTGCTCTTCCAACCTTATCCTTGCGCTCCCTTGTTTTCCTTTGCTTGCCCTTTGCTTTCTTTCTTGTGTCCAAGTGCTCTCTCTCTCTCTCTTCTTGGAGTTCAATTTCTTGCTTAATAAAACGCAGAGTTAAAACTGATCAAAAGATGATCAAAAGTTGTCAATTGTTTCTCAGATGCCTTTTATCATTGATGTCTAGTGTCTTCTCCTTTCCTTTCTTCGTTCATTTTCCTTTATTTTCTCTCTAATTTCCCTTGCATGCATATGCATGTCTCTTCATCTCTATTTTCTCCTCCTTACCTTTATTTCTTTAATTAATCGTCATTTATTTCCCTTTGTCTTTTTCCAATGCCAATGTCAATTTCCATATCCATTAATTAACCACAAGTGATACCCACTTTAATGTTTTTCCCTCCATTCAACTTGGAATATTTGTCCCATGACCTTGGTCTTATTTTTGCCTTTATAATGTCTTTCCATT
The DNA here is from genome assembly GCA_034641835.2 of Pinus albicaulis. Lineage (NCBI taxonomy): Eukaryota > Viridiplantae > Streptophyta > Pinopsida > Pinales > Pinaceae > Pinus > Pinus albicaulis. The sequence goes on along the minus strand of CM076575.1, from coordinate 1,013,488,339 downwards.
TACATGGAAAATCAACTCGGCGTTTCTACATAGTTAACCAATGGGTGGAGAACCAATGATCCTGGGTGATGATTGAGCCCATAAGGTGGACACACCACGTGAAGCTCCTCTTGAAATAACTGAAAGAATCCCACTACCGTTCCAAATATTATGGTGTTTTTGAAGGATCTCTTAACTGCCCATTTTTTGTCTCCTGGAGTAGGAGAACTAAGGGTCATTCTTTCTTGATTAATGACCACCTCCTCTATTCTTTTTTCTAACCCTGATCCCTTGCAATTCTGTAAGAGAACCTTCATTACTTAATGCTTGTATGAGTTTCCCCTTGTTGAGGGTCAAAGTTTCCTCCTTTTCTCGTGTTTCTATATCCTTTAAGTTTTGGATCTAGACTTGACTAAGTGCCCATTTCCTTATATTTTTCCATTTTCTCCAATTCAACTTGCCTTTTGTTGGAGCCTCTCTAGTTCTTTTTCTTGTCTATCAAACTTGGAAAATATGACCCCATCCTGGTGGTTTTAGGGGAGATGAATTCTTCCTCCTTTGTAGAAGACTCCATGATCTAGTGTTCGCGCCAGATCTTCTTCTAACAACGACATATTTTCATCAATTCTTTCTGGATCCGAAACTGATACCAATTTTTTATATTTCTCTTGTGAGGAGGGGTTATTTTGTAGAATTTCCCCTTCATTCACCATATTTAATGCCTCATAGCAGTTACTATTCTCTTTCTTCCCTTTTTTGGTTCCTTCTTTGTCTCCAGGATTGTTTTTTTTGGGAGGCTAGTCATTTCCCTTTATTCCCAGTCTAATTTGGTTGCCTTGGATACTTCTTCTGTTATTTACTAGACCTATTCTACTTTTTTGTTATTACCATTGTTCTCCTCCCTACCCTTGTTTGTGTTGCTCCTCTTGTTTCTTTTTGCAGTTTCTTGCAAAGTGGCAATATTCATGGCATACTTTGAATTTGAATGGAAGTTGATCGTAGTCTACCTCTTGGATGTAATACCAACTATCCATATTGAGATTTATGGCTGTTGGGAGTCCTTTATCCATATCCACTTCCACACAGATCTTGGCACATGAGAAAAGTCCTCTTGTGGCTTGGCATGGTTTATGTACTTGCCAAGGGCATTGCCAATACTTCTGAAAGTGGTATCATTCCAACAATTCAATGAAAAAAATGGGAGTTTTACCCATACTAGGATCGTAGATGGAACATCAATTTTCGGGTTAATATTTGGACTCCATTGATCTATATACAACCCTTGAGCCCCCATGAAATAAGGCCCACTTCTGAAGATCTGGTCTCGATCTGCCTTGTTTTCGAAGAAGAAAGTAAAAAACCCTTTTTTGCAGAAGGCCGAAGAGACGAAACACTTGATTATGGGCTTGTAATTTTTTTCCACCCACAATCTCACAGAACACAGGGAGGGCCAAATCCCCATGAATAGGTTGATCAGGTCGCGCTTAGCCAATTACAGAGCTTGAGTTCTTGACTAAGGCACAAATACCTCAACATCTGGGATTTCATACAATTCCTTGATGAAACAAGAATGTTTTCCCTTCTGAAACCTCGATCCGTTCACAACGAATGAGTTAAAAACATCTATATCATGAGCAAGTGGGGGCGCAGACAACTCTTGAGGATTGATCATCAAACCATTGAAAACACCAACACATAAAAAAAGCATCCAAGATACAAAACCTCACCCTCATAGCCTATTTATATTATGGTTGGGCAAAAAAATTTAGATTTTAAAACGCTAAAATTAATTAAAATATTTGAAAAATGATTTACAACAAACCACCATGATGAAAATTCCACCACTGATTTAAATAATTCTTAAAATGGTTAAGACCTTGGATATCGAAAGCAAATGATAAAACGTTGATATCGAATCCAAATGATAGGCTTAAGAGCTTATGTAACGTCGATGATGTTGACTCGAGGAAAGATCATGGTTGGTGCTAACGACCTGTGCAACATTAAAAATGAAAAATATACGGTAGAGCATTTGAACCCTGCAGTATTTCAAAATTATTTTCCCAGGGTTAACCCGAAATAAAATTTACCAAGTTTTTAAGGTAAGTGTTAAACCTTTTTACCAAAATAAAATATTGATATGCGATGATTTATTTGTATTTAAATAATATATATATATATATATATATATATATATATATATATTATAGTTATTCTTTTATTTATGTATTGATATTAATTTAATATAATTTTCATTAATAAGTATTTTTTATAAATTATATATATATGAGAAAATGGTTATTTATTTACTTATTTAATTTAAAATATAAATTATATTTTTCAAATATTTAAGGCATATCACAAATATAAATATAATGTAAATATAGGTGAAATTGTATTTTATTTATTAGAGTTTACATTTGTTGTTTTTTACTTAATTCAGTTGTAGTTTATTATTGAGAATCTCAGACTAGTGGTAGAATATTAATTTTATTGTCTAAAATTTTATAAAAGCATTATATAAATAGTCTCACTACCAAAACTCAATATGAATTACTAGATTTCTAGATAAACAGAAATGAATAGTTGTCTAGCTTGTAGTGATGCTACTAAAGAGACGTAGAAAGTGTAAATACCCAAATCAAATCAACCCTGAAATTGACTGAGCTCGCGTAGAGATACGCACTAAGTATGCACTGGAGATTCGCCACACACTCAAATTAAGGAAGAGGCTACGGAAATGGAATGTTGAGCAAAAACGACGAGAGCGAGGAGGTCAGGTTAGGGGGACCTGGACCTTCCACAAAATGAAGAGGGAAACCACACTAGGGATGGAAGGTTTGGTGACTAGAAAGACATGTTACCTTTAAGTATACCATGTTGTCGCAAAGGAATTGTGTCGCCGATGGCGAGGAACAAAAACTTTAGGGGAGAAGATGACATCAAGGTGGCTTGGAATGGAGAGCTGAGCTTGAGGACTAGAAATGTAATTCACAATGTGGGGGATGGAGAAATAACACATATGGCTCAACATATTTTTATGTGGGGAGTAATGGAAGGTCACTTAGGTGTACCATGAATTAATTGTAATAGTGGGGTGGTGGGGGGTGTCCCATCGCCACCCACTGCCCTCATGCACATCTCAAATGGGAAAATCGAAAATTGTATTCATAAAAATAGACTTATAAAGTTAATGCATATATCGTTTCTTAATTATTGTTTATTGGTTTTAGTTTAAATGATTGCGGGATAGAGCATTAACCTTTCCACCTAGATACCATTTCCATTAGCCACCTTGTTGAACTCACATTGAGTATATTATTGTAATGGTCCAATTTCCATTAACGTTATGTTGAGATCACATTAAGCATATTGTTATAATGTTTCCTTACTGTAAATTGACATAGTTCCATCCATATTTTAAAGTTTTCTTCAAATATAAGTTTTCTCACATAATGTAACTTCAAAAATCGCTTAAAAATAATTATTAATCATATTCTATTTTCCTTATTTTTATGAACTAAGTGTTAATCCACATGACAAAAAATTTTAAAAACATTTTTTTTTTAATATCAAAATCACATATATTAATTTCATTAAAGTAATTTAGAAAAAAAAAATTAACAAGTACAATTATCATTATGAAGAAAAAAATCAATATATATAAACTTTTCTAAAAATATTATTATAAACAAAATTAGCAATAATCATTATTTTTTTTCCATAGAAAAAAATCGAACTTTCTATTATTAATAGATAGTCACATAGCATATGCATAGCATTTCAGAGCAGCTCCATTTCTCCTTTTTTCCAAAGGGGAATGGTGATCTCGACTGCCTTATAACACCTGAAGGTATTGTGAAAACAACCTGTGCACGATAAGAAAAAAAGAGGCACCTCCAATCAGTCATCATCTTCCAGTGTGTTCCCGAAACAGAGATAATGAAAAGAGGATGTAGTGCCTACAGAAGCATAAGCTTCCATTCCAAAAAAGGGGAGACCGGCAATAAGGACTATCCCGGTTTCCTGATATTAAAAAACAGTTTTAAGTTGAGGTCCCAGAACCTCCTTACATAAGGAAAACAATTTTGATGCATCAAAAGTTATGAGACAATTTTATAAGTTTGTAGCGGAAACATAAGAAAAACATAAGCAGCTGATATACATTCTTTGTAACATAAACCAATCATTATTACCATTTAACATAAAAATTCATAATTATTAATTGAAAATAAAAATAAAAATATATTTCTCCTTTTCCAACTATTACTATTTTAGATAAAAATCCCTTATCTTATCAAATAATTTTATCATTTTAATAAATAAAATTCATAATTATTAATTAAAAAAAATTAAAATTATATTTTCCATTTTCCAACTATTACTATTTTACATAAAATTCATTACCATTTTACATAAAATTCATAATTATAATTGAAAAAAATAAAATTTAAATTATATTTTCCCTTTTCAAACAATTACCATTTTACATGGATCATCATAGGAAAGATCCCTTATCTGATCAAACCATGTTATCATTATAATAATTAAAATTGATATTTATTAATTAAAAAACAAAAATCATAATTAAAAAGTTATCTTTACCCCTTTCCTATAAAGCTTTGACTATAATGTTAAAGCATGATTGTACCTTTCTAAATTGCCTTCAGAGACACCATCAATTTCCTTTTCACTCACCACACAACATCATCATGTTATGTCATAGAGATGTGATAGAAAAGACTACAGATGAAGATTTTTTATTAAAAGGGGTGCTTGACATTTTCTTTGAATTGGATATGTGTTTGTCCCTTATTTAATGAGCCTCATACTTTTGTCTTTTTCCTGCTTTCCATGTCTAACCAATGACATAAGACTATAAAAAGAAATTTGTATATATTTTCTCCCCTTCCATGTGGGATGAGTAACATACCATCTTAAAAAATTGCATAAATCACAGTCGGTGAAGAATTATTCCCAATCTCAAGTGGAGAACAACGTAAACATAAAATGTTTGTAATATTTTTAATTTTTTCCCTTGACATTGACCAAGTGATTCCGAGGGACCAAACTAAGGGAATCACGTGGAATAGCCTTAGCCTAGAGACGGGCCCATTCTACGTACCCACTGCCACTATTTATTATAATGGTGTACAGTGAATGTTGGTTTCTTTGTTTTTAGTCTCTCCTTTATACACCAATCGAACAACAACTATGAACAATACATTTAGTGAACCAAAGTTATTGATTGTTGTGTAGCTTGGATAAATAACGTGCCACATTAGGTTTAATTATTGTTGGGTAGCATGTGTGTACGGATTTTGAGAGGATCCTATGCATTGTCATTGATATATAAGCTTCTCTATGTTTTATGTATAATTTTCATGCTAATTATGTTCATCATTGTCAAAATACATCACCTATTCAATACAATTTAACATCAAATTTATTTTGTTCTTATGAAATGATGGACTCTACTTTTTCTTTTTCTTTTTTTTTAAATTTTGGATTTTTTAGTATTTTTTTTCATTTAAAAAATGGTAGGTAAAATAAAATTTTCTCATTTTCTTAAAAAAAAAAAAAATAAAAAAAAATTGTTAAGAATCTTGAGTGGCTCCAACCATATTTATATATGTTGATGTTTATTAAACATAATCTTCTTCTTTGTTTTATAGAAGCATGGAACCCATAAACATCCTGAAATTTGAGGTTATAGAGTAAGCATTCCTTGTGATCACATGTTTTCAAGCCGAGCATTTTTCTTTGGGGACACAAATATTTTGTGTTTGTTATTTCGAAGTGACTTTCCATTACAATTTCATAACATGCATTATAATTCTCTACCTAAGCGTGAATTTTGCTAGCTACTTAAAAGATGGAGGTTCTATAATCAACAATTAGGTCCTCATGCATATAAACTTGTGGATATGCAAGATCTCACAATAGGGAGAACACCCCATGTGACTCTAACCTTCCATGTCTTATAGCCACCAACAATAAAATGTAACAACAAAGAAAAACTCTTCAATTCCACCCACCCCACTTCCCATAATTTTCTAATGAATTCCTTCCAACTAGAGAAATTTGAGCCTAGGATTTATCTCAATTTTGTAGGGTGGTGGAAGGCCCTATTCCAATTCACAATCTTTAAGCGAAGCCCATGGTTGTATGCAATGTTATCAATGCATGAAGGGAAAGTCCAATTTCCACTAGGAAGACACATATCCATTGAGTCAAATACAAGTGTGAAGCATGATGACCACATGTATGAATTGGGAGGGTACTAAGTTTTCCAAGACAAACACTAGATGAAGGATGTTGTTTCAAGCTGTAAGTAACTTGGATGAACCAAGACATGAAATCTACTTGAAAAATTCATAATCACACATCAACGCAGGATAATAACAAACTCCACTTGATTATGTCTCCCCTCCATTAAACTTGGAGTGTCTAAGGGTACTTCTGATGTCATGAAGGTTGTAGTGCATCTTGTGATTTTAATTGCCACTTGTCAACTTCCTTGAAATAATAAATCCATGCAAAAATTTTGTTTGTACATTCAAATAAAAACAGGGAGAAAGAAAAAACCCAACTTTTTAAAATGTTCCCATGGTATGTTTGGGGGCTTCTTTTACAAGATGATCCACTCAACTGTTTTGAGCTCTTAAAAGACATGATATAACTCTAAAATCTCAAAGTAATTGGTTTCCTTTTGGATCCAATGAATTATTCTAGAAAGTTTACCATGCAATAAAGGTGAGGACCTTCACATATACCTTGTGACAATTGATGAACCTCATACAACGATAGGATTCTTGATTCCCCTAGAGTTCAATATTTTGAGGTCTTCAAAGAGAGCAAGATCTCTTTCCTAATTATTAGTGGCTTCATCCAAACCCCATTCAAAACTTACTTCTAGATTTCCATTTCGATCAAAGACAACACCTCCTCCCACACTTTCCACCCCAATATTTCCCTTCGGGACTCCATAAAAAAATAGAACAAATTTCCTTTATGCTAGCGACTAGCGTTGGAACCCTTCCTTATCTAATTGAAATTGCCAATTTCCCCTTGGACTGGGATTTTTGACATTGCATACTGATTGAGAATTATCTCTTTGGAATAAATCACACATCCAACTCTTCTTCTATTGCTTTAACACCTAAAAATTGGGGCCTTTAACCCCATTAACACTGATTAATTAATATTGGTTGATTTAATAAGAATACCATTATATTTTCCAATAGTGGCTTTGGCATGATGTTTTTACTTGTTGAAATATTAATTTATATATGGAAATCCATATTTTACAAAAAACAAACTTTTGCATTACCATCTAGTCTCTTTTGAGAATAGGCTTGTTAAGAAATGTTCCACTATGCTTTTTATGCTAGTTTTTAAAGATTTCATTCCATGATTTTGGAAGAACTAGTTGTAGAAATTATACAACATATATGTATATCATGGATTCAGTTTGATCTAACAATGTACTAAAGCTAGATACTGAATCACTTCTACAAATCAATTGCGGAATTAAAAACACAAACACCAATCACATGAAGCAAAGAAGAATCAATCAAGCCACAATATAGATAATTTCCTGGGGAAAGCTTGCTGCTCAAAACCCCACTATCTTCTTTTGTATATTCAGCATGGATACATGAAAAAATTACATACAACTCTTCTCACAAGAGCCCTCCTGTACTCAGCTAATTGTCTGACACTGTCCTGGACAAAGCTTGGTTCAAAACTTAGCCAATTATCAGCACGTCTTCAGCCTGCCTTGCTCCCACAATCCCTGATGAATGCAATCCCTTTTCTTTAGGAATTTAAGCCTTTCTCAACTGCGTTGAGTATCATGGGCATCCTGTGTTGTTTTAACTGCACCTGGGCAACTTGCTAATATCACAGCTGATAGTCACACTTCCCTTTAACCTTTGTCTCAACTGGGTCTCCACTAGAACTGACATGCATGCAACTAATACTAGTAAATCATCAGTTGCGTGTTAGATCACTGATTGTGAATTAAATAATATTTAATTCACTTGATCTCTCACTAGTGCAACAAACAGTTACAACTAGCATAGCTGACTTTAACTCACTTAACTGAGTTAAATGATTACACCATGCATTAAAATAATGCACCACTGCATTTCAAACTCTGTTACAACTAGAATTACTCTGCATGCCTCACCAACTACCTTCAACTCAAAATTCATGAGCTAACTGAGTTTATCACACTCAGTTAATTATTACAAGTGATTATGAGATACGATTGCATTTTATTGTCCAATTTAATTAAGGGATAATTAAAATAGACCTGCACCAAATTTAGCCCACACCAGTGTAGGTGCTTCTAGGACCCGTGGTCCCACACTAGTGTAGGTGATGCTTGGACCTCCTGGTCCCACCCTAGTGTAGGTGCTGCTTGGACCTCCTGGGCCCACCCTACTGTAGGTGCTGTTGGACCTCTTGGTCCCACACTAGTGTAGATGTTGCTTGTTTTTTCTGGATGCCAATTCATTGTTTCTTGTTGCAAACTTCAACACTCCCTCTCAACAAGAAAGGAATGTCCTTGCATGCGACATGCAACCCTTGTATGTGACATGAAACTCTTGCATGCGACATGCAACCCTTGCATGAGACATGCAACACTTGCATGCAACACTTCTCTAGTGTTTCTCGCACATGCAACCTTTTCATGCAACACTTCCAACTCTGTGTTGTTGACATCTGCATCCATGCACTCTGCACTACTGCTAACTCTGATCTATGCTCCAGTATCTAACACATGTCAATTTGATTTCTGTCCTCTTGAAATACGATTGCATCAATCTAACTGATCTTTCTATTATTGTACTGTGGGCTCCTCGTAGCCAGGTTCGATCCATGAGACACACCATCTCTAGGACCCTGCCCAAATTTCTTCTTGGAATTAATTTTGTACATCGCCCCACCTCACACCTAGAGGTATAGCTGCATGTACTCCCTCTGCCCATCTAGCTAGAAATTTCTCTGCTTGAGTGGTTTATGCCACTCCATGATCCTCCACATGTGGCTACTCCACATCTTGAGGTTCATTCTTTGGAACCAAGAGTTCCTCACCTACATTCAAATCAAGCTCCCTCTAAAGGGTCAATTGCATGGCTTTCTCACACTTCCCAATGGTTGGAAGCTCTGTAGAAATCGCATCTACATCAAGTCTATATAGATACTTCACACAAATCCCAATTTTCTTGGCTTGTTTTGTTGCTTTGTGTCGAAGGAAAAATATTCCTTCACTAAAAACAACATCATAGCCTCTATCCTCCAACATTGCAACTGAAACTAAATTTTTCTTCAAGCCTAGTACATGCATTACATCTTTTAATAAAAATGGTTTACCTGACTGTCTCTGGAAAGTAACTATACCAATCCCGGTAGCGCTATACCTTCTGTTGTCACCCATTTCGATATGCATTTGGAGGTCTTTCTCCTCCAAGCTACTGAAAATTTATGTTTCTCATCATGTGGAAAGATGCACCACTATCCAAGTACCACCCTGATCCCATCACACTTGACACCATGCATACGATCAGTGAGAAGTCAAACTCAAATTGCGAGGCCAAAGCCTCACCAGCTGTAGATCCTAAAGCCTTCTTGTTGTTCTTCTTTTGTGGAAAATTAGTGGCATAATGTCCATGCTCGTGATAGTGAAAACACTTCACTCTAGACATGTCACACTCGCCTTCTTCACTGGTCTCATATTTGGAATGAAATTTATTTCCTTTCCCATTCTTCACCTTGGCAGCCAAAGCACAATCTTCTTCATCATCATTATTAGATGAAGATCCATATCTGATATTCCGTTTGAACTCCTCTTGCACCGAATCCGACCAAATTCGTTCCCAATTTGGCAGCTTTTCCCTTCCATTGACAGAGTTCTGATAACTATGCCAACTCTTGGGAAGTCTTAGAAGAGCTAGGCTCACCAAATCATCATCAGTGACAGTAATGCCTACACTCCCAAGCTGATCCTGACATTGGACAAAGTTTGTTAAGTATACCAGAATAGTTTCGTTTTTCTCCATTTTGATCTTACTGAGTTTATCTTTCAGTGCCAGTTTCATATGGTCACTACTGCTCTGAAATAGATCTGTCAAAGCCTTCCACATTGCATATGGTGTGGCTTTACCATGGAGACTTGAGGCAATGTGGTCTCACACTCCCTCCAGTAATATCTTCCTCGCCTTTGCCACTTTCTTTTGCCATGCATCAAGATTTGTAACATCTGTCACAACGGGTTTAGGAACATCATTGTAAATGAATTCTTTCAAGCCATTGTCTTCGAGTACTACCTCCATCCTGTCTTTCCAAGCAATATAGTTAGAGCTTCCCTCGAGTGCATACTCCAATATCAAGCCATTGAAAGCCATTTCGATCTTGAATCAGCTGTAGCACCAATAAAGTCTTCTGCAAATTCGAATTATATTCAGTCACAAACTCATATCCTCCTCCACTATTGTGATTTCTTGTGCTCTGATACCATGTAGAAACTATACAACATATATGTATATCATGGATTCAATCTGATCTAACAATGTACAAAGCTAGATATTGAATCACTTCTACAAATCAATTGTGGAATTAAAAACACAATCACTAATCACATGAAGCAAAGAAGAATCAATCAAGCCACAACACATATAATTTCCCGGGGAAAGCTTGCTGCTCAAAACCCCAATATATTCTATTGTATATTCAACATGGATACATGAAACAATTACATACAACTCTTCTCACAAGAGCCCTCCTGTACTCAACTAATTGTCTCACACTGTCCTGGAAAAAACTCGGTCCAACGCTCAGCCAATTTTCAGTCTGTCTTCAGCCTACCTTGCTCACGCAATACCTGATGAATGCAATCCCTATTCTTTAGGAATTTCAACCTTTCTCAACTGATTTGAGTATCATGAGCATCTCGTGGTGTTTTAACTGCACCTGGGCAACATGCTAATGTCACAACTGATAGTTACACTTCCCTTTAACCTTTGTCTCAACTAGGTCTCCATTGTAATTGACATGCATGCAACTAATAATAGTAAATCATCAGTTGCATGTTAGATCACTGATTGTGAATTAAATACTATTTATTTCACTTGATCTCTCACTAGTGCAACAAGCAATTACAACTAGCACAACTAAATTTAACTCACTTAATTGAGTTAACTAATTACAACATGCATTAAACTAACGCACCACTGCACTTCGAACTTTGTTACAACTACAATTACTCTTCATGCCTCACCAACTACCCTCAACTCGAAATTCATGAGCTAACTGAGTTTATCACACTCAGTTAACTATTACAAGTGATTATAAGATAATATTACATTTTATTGTCCAATTTAATTAAGGGATAATTAAAATAGACATGCACCAAATTTATCCCACACTAGTGTAGATGCTTCTAGGACTTGTGGTCCCACCCTAGTGTAGGTGCTGCTTGGACCTCCTGGTCCCACCCTAGTGTAGGTGCTACTTGGACCTCCTGGTCCCACACTAGTGTAGGTGTTGCTTGTTGTTTCCGGATGCCAATTTCATTGTTTCTTGTTGCAAACTTCAATACTAGTCTACGACTAATTTCTTCAAATGCATCCTTCTAGAGTTGAATGGTAAATGGACAATGAAATAAGAGATGTTGATGAGTTTAATTCGTTGAATTGCATAATGCAAACCCTGAGGGCCCATGAATGCCCCACTTTTGAAGTTTCTTAGTTGAGAGAAATCTACCATCAAGGAAAAATTTAAGGATGGAAATTTATTTTAAAGTTTAGAAACCTTGGTGAAACTCACTAGTACATAACATGGAATTTGTAAAATGTTTGGCAATGTTTTGTAAAAGTATTCAAATTCTAATAAATTTATATAGTCTCTATATAAAATTTTGGCGATTTTTAAGGTAAAAAAAATCATACTATAACATTTGGGCGAATAATTTTTAGAAAAAATGGAAATTAACAAATATATTTTTTAGAAAAAGTATGGAAAATTAGCCCACTTTCGAATATTAGCCCCTCAAATTTTCCATGTCTACCATGAACCATTATCCAATAAAATATGTTGAGGTTTAGAATTCCTTTGCCATTACAAATGTGTTTCCAAATCCTAGAACGAGGTATGGGAATATTTGAAGCTCTGTAGTTTAGCATTTCTAAACTCATACAATCTACCATACAGAATCTGATCCCCATTATTAACAACTAATTCGATCACTACAACACAACCACTCATATTGGAAAGACATGAATGAAATAGGGGCCTTAACAAAAGAATGAAGAGAGGGTTATGTCCATCCAATCCAATGGGCCTTCATGTCTCAATTCGAGAGGTCAAATATAGTTGTGATTCCTTGAGAATATAACCATTCATGTAACCTTGAGAGCTATTGAATGCGAGCAAGAAGGGGTTGGTCCATAATCATATCATAGTATAAGTTGATGAGTTTGTTATTGTCAGGGATCCAAGTGAGATTGGATTAACTATTAGGTAAACTTCTTTACATAGATACCAAACCAGAGACCCATTTGTCCTTGATAATTCATGGTCTAAGCATTTTTTTCTATTTCTTTGACAATATTTTTTGAACAATATTGGCTTCCACCCCTTAAATTTCCTAATTACTAGTCACTAAATAATTTTTTTTTCCCAATGCAAGATGCATAAGCACAAGATGTTTGATGTCCAACCCACCGTTTCTTCTAGAGATCTATAATGTTCTAATTTATTTTGTGTTATTTTTTTCCTTTGCCACAAAATTTTTCACATTTTGGTTTTATCTAGTTCATTATACATGTCAAAGAAATTTTGGTAGAGCGTTGGAATATAGGTAACGAAGACAAAATTGATATGATAAGGGACCACCCCCCTTGTTGGATTTGACCATGGTATCCCCACTGTTATAATTTATTTTTTATTTTTCTAATGATTCCTTGCCATATCACTAGCGATTACTTTCAAGGGATATTTCCATGCCCAAGTATTTAAAGTAAGACCAAGTTGATATGTAGGGAATCCAATTTTTTTTGCAATTCTTTAGAGCCATTGAACACTAATATTCAAGTTGTGCATGTGGATTTCTCCATTATTAACCTTACCTCGAGAAGCACTAAGTAGAGGATCCAAAACATGATTGGAACACTTAGTTGTGATTGTGAATTCTTCTCTCATAAGTAGGGTATCATTTGAAAACTAGGAATGGTTGATGGATTTAACTCGTATGACAAAATTAATTCCTTGTATCTTAGCTATCACCCTTTCTTTTTCTAGATGCTAGCTCAAATATCTTCCTAATTATATAAATAAAGAGTGAAATATGACATCCATACCTTAATCCTTTTCTACTCTTGCAAATTTTTTGGGCCTTCCATTTATTAAAGGAACAATCTAAGGTGTGCCAATATAGGTTCTCACCCAAAGAAATAAAAGCTCCATTAAAACCAAACTAGCGAAGGAAAAAAAAGGAAAATAATTCCTTATGTGATCAAACACATTCCCCATGTCCATTTTGATGATCATTCTCTTTTCTTTATTTCGTTTATTGGAATTTAAGGCATGCATTAAAAAAATGTTAATAATAATTTATCATTTTTCTGCATGAAACCACCATGGTTGTGAGAGAAAATTTTATGGAGAACCTTTTTTAAGTCCATTTTACATTAATTGGGTAATTATTTGATAGGAAGAATTACAAAGTTAAATTGGACAAAATTTAGAGAAGTTAGAAGGATTTCCTTCTCTAGAGATAAGAGTTAGAAAGGAAGAATTAGTGTCGCCCCCAAGTTTGTTCTTTTTGTGGTGGCATGTTTGAGCATATGTTTCAAGTCCTACTTAATAATCACTTAACTAGCATGATACAAGTGGGTTAAGAAACTATCCATACCTAAGGATTTGTTTGGGTTAGGATCCCTAATGGCTCTCCATTTCCTTAATCTCTCTAGTTAGCTCTACATTTTATTTTAAAGAAATTAGCTAATGCATATTGGATAAAATAAAAGCTAGTGATTCATTATCTACCTCCTTCTCCTACATAATATAGAAAATCAAAATGGGGACGAGAATCCTCTTGGATAGCTAATAAATCAACCAAATTGGTTCCATGTTCAATATTTAGTACTTTACCATTTATTTTGCACTCTAGCTTTCACTCGCCTATTAAAAAAAATGTTTATCACTATACTTAGCCATAAAATTGGTGAATTCAAATTCCGCCTCTCCTCTTCCATTCTATTAACTTTATTTATATTGTTGAAAACCTCTCTATATTCAACCAAATCCCTCTTAGAGACCTCTCCTTCTTCCATTTTGTCTTATGGGTTTTTGAATTGAACTTGTAGCTTCAATCTCTCCTTTGATAGAGGCATGAATAATGATTTAGCCTATTCCTTCAATGCATGCCCGACAATTTTCAAATTCCCTCCCAAAACAAAGGATGTGGATTAAGAAATTAATTTATTTCACACTTTTGCAACTATATCCATTATGTTGAGGTTTTGGAGGCAAAGGGATGATAAATGGAAGGGGATAGGCCCTAGATATTGAGATTGATTAAGGGAAAGGATTATGGAATTGTGGCCCATAATACTAGATGGAGTAATATAGGAGGAAATGACTTGATTAGTGAGGAAGAGATAACTAAGAATGAGGGATCTATATAACCTATATGTAATGTTTCTATGTCAATATATTTTATTTGACCAATTTTATGTCCATAAGATCCTAATCCACAAGAAGATATTCCATATTTTCTCTATGGGTATCGCTAACTATATTGATTCCTTTCTTTTCTTTATTTTATAGGACCAAATTAAAGTCTTTAGCCACAATATTGCTATTTATAAAAACTATTTCCTTTAAAACTTACAAGGATTTCAAAAAATCTTCCTTTTTCTCATATAATATTGACATATAAACATTGAAAATGTGTTAGATTAATCTTAGCACTTGGTAGGTTAGACATGTCAGAACTCGATGTTGCATATGATGTATGTAGTTTAGATTCAAGACAATGTTGTCTCATAATGTGCATATTACACTTGAATCTCCTTTAGCATGAATTGCAACCACTATGCAAGATTTCCATTGCTTATTCTCAATTACAAGATCCTTATTCTCTCCTAATTTGGTCTCTTGGAGAAGTACTACAAATTGTTTCTTAATATTGATTAGATCTCTCAATGTATCCTCCTTAAACTTACTACCTAAGCCTCTACAATTCTAGGAGAGCAATTTCATTATTTCCTATTTGAAGGTTGGAGACTATCACCTGATGGGTTTGGTGTATTTTCAATGAATAATGCCATTCTCCTAATCCAGTTGAAAACTTATTAATGATTTGGATGCCTAGAAGTTTTTCCTTATTTGTCTCTTCCTCATTCCTATATTTTGCTAGCCTTAACCCCACTTCTTCTAATCCATCTTATTTTTCTTCATCATCATATTGTTGTTGGGATTTATTTATGGTCATGATTCCACTAAAGTAATGGAAGGTTTTTTCAATGCATGATAAATTTTTTTGAGTCCCACTAACAATAGATATTCCTCAGGGGTTAGGGGGGTATCCACCTCAATATCTAAAAAGAGGATTGACCCAAAATATACATATAGATCCTAACTCTTTCACGAGAGGGGTGATGACTTCAACCATTGTTGAGGGCTTCCTTAGGATGAGAATATCAAACATGTTGGTAGAGGATAATATATTCGAGATTTGAGTGTTAACTCAAGTTAATATTGCGTGAGATAGAGATAAGTGGGTGACTCGATGAGAGGGGATGGCTTGATTTGAAGTAAAAGGAGCAACTTGCACTAAGTTAAGTAGAGAAACCTACGATGGGTTGGAAGGGGTAGTTTGATTTGTAATAGTGGGTTTAGAAGAAATCTTTCTTTTCACTATTTTACATTACTCTAAATCCTTTTCAAGAGTTAATTGCATTTGTGGAAAATTATTTTTGCATTATTTGGAAAAGTGTGCATATTTGTGATGAGTCTTACATTTCAAGGGTAGTTGTTCAAATATAGCTTTTGCACATGTTTCTAGCTAAAATTGGAATGGTTCTAATTTTCTAATAGATAGAATTGGAGACTTTGTGTTTCTTCCTTGATTTTCTTCTCAAATAGTTGATTGTCAACAGATTTCTCCATCTGTCTTAGCTTATTGGGAATTGGTATTGGTTTCTATTTCATGAATAAGTTATTAGTGTTATATATCAAAAGTCACGCCCTTGGGTCTACTAGAAGGGAACACCATCTTGAAAGTTAGAATGCCAAAATTGATTTTTAGAAAGCTTTGAAAACCCTTAATGGTACCTTCAACGCTCCTTTGTAGTTATAGTAAAGCGGTGACTATGCCAAATAACACTATGTGTAGTCTATCTTCAAGCAATAGAGAGCTAGCAATGGTTGAGTTACACTACGATGGAGCAATCGAGCGAGAAATTGCATGGATAAGGTTAAAATAGGTCAAAGTTTATCACTCATAAAGGATAAGGATCAAAGGAAAAAACATGGTGAAAAAGATGTCTAAATTTGATGTGATCACTACTTAAGAAAATATATAAAAGAAATCTCTCCATAGATCACAAAGGAGGAAAAATCAACATATGCAGAAGTGCTTCCGGGGTGTTCACCCACGATTTTCCCTGTGATAAGCCATTAATATAGTTCCAGTGAAAAGTGAGTTGTTGGTGAGGGGAATACTATAGATAAGGACCATTGAAGTGCATGAAAATGTACACACTACCTTCGGTATAATACAAACATAAATAACTTTTCCATGACTATTTCATTTTCTCATATTGTTTTCTCACATTTAGATGTTGATTATGAATGCGATTATATGCTACTGCTAACAATTCTTGGAGGGCATAAGGTTTTGTGACTCCTTTTTGTGTGCATGTATTCAGGAGTAAGGAAAAAAGCATATATCCCCAGAGGTTTCTCCAAGCTGGCTGCACCCACTAGCAAACTCTTCTTGATAAGAGGTGTGGTTTCTTTACCCTCTTTGTAAATTCTTGTATAAGCATGCATGCATTTGGATTTGTTTTTTTTTTCATTGACTACAACACCCTCCCCTCCCTCTGGGAAAGTCTTGGGAGGGCTTACTGGGTCTAAATTAGCTTGCTAGTACAAGTGAAATTCTCCCTTAAAACATTGGGGTTTGAAATATGATAATACTTTTTTTTTTTAAATCACCAATATTACTCATCAAAAAACATTGTTACTACAAGATCAAAATATAATATGTTATCTTGGTGAATCTTTCCTTTATTATAAAAAGATTATCTTATTTTCCAAAGACAACGTTAGTGAATATGGGGATGAGACTAGTATAACAATCCTTTATTATTAATAAAGGAAAGCTTGGCATTCATATTAGCAACTACAACTAACTAAAACATCTTGTAGTTATTTAAGTATTGAGGGGTTTTCACAGTGCATTATATTAGATATCATTTTTTGGGATTCAATTGCGTTAAGTAAGTCATTCATGTTTGACCATTTCCATGAGAGGTAGTTGTAACTGACTAATTTCTCATTATTTTTGAATAGTCCACTTAGCACTCATTGCATCGGGTGATGCTCACAGGAGTGAAGAAGTGGGATTGAAACTAGTGAAATGAATCACATAGCGTCAATCATCACTTCCGAGGCTTGCACCAAGTAAGCAAGACTTCCTGGGAGGTCACCCATCCTAGATCGCCTCTGGCTCAAACGGGGTAGCATGCTAAGTGGGATTGATTGTGGGGAAAACTCTACAGTTAAGCGCGCTTGAGCCAGAGGCGATTTGGGATGGGTGACATCCCAGGAAGTCTTGGTTACTGGGTGCAACCCTAGAAGTGATGATTGACGCTATGTGATTCATTTCACTAGTTTCAATCCCACTTCTTCACCCACTGTGAGCATCACCCGATGCAATGAGTGCTAAGTGTACTACTAAAAAATAATGAGAAATTAGTCAATTACAACTACCTCTCATGGAAATGGTCATAGATGAATGACTTACTTAACGTAGTTGAGTCCCAAAAAATGATATCTATCATGTTGTTATGTTTTTTTGGATTTGTTCAAATGAATAAAATATTAGTTAACACTTTATTGTGGAAAAGGTGAAAGAATGATAATTATACATACTGAAACTCAAAACAACATCATATTTAGTGGATCATTGATCCCATCATATGGTGTTTACAAGAGAAGTATGTTCTCTAAGAAAAACCATTTGAGTGGAGCATTAATCTCATTGGGTGGTGTTTAAAGAAGCACTATATTCTCTAACAATTTTTTTTCAATTATCTCATTTTATTGTGATGATAATTTGAAATAAATTATCCTCCCATAAGAAGATGAAGAATTAATGGAGGTGAAAAAAATGATTGTCCTTATTTCATATATTTTATTTCTCAACTTTTTTTTTTTTAAACTAGACCGATAATTATTAACAAAATATGAAATGTGAACATAAATGATACACCAAAATTGAGCTTTCTAATTGATTTGCTTTCCCACATGTATGTTTTGGAATGCCCATTAGATCCAAAAAATTTTTCCTATCTAGTCTTCTAAATTTACAGGAGTAGATACACCAAAAGACAAGCACAATTAGACAAAATTTACAATGTATAGAGACAACCTTGGGGATGGAATACATCTTAAAAGGAAACTCCCTTAGACTAAGGGGAGGCTGAAAGATTCAAGTTAGGAAAAATTGATCAGATTGATTAACAATATTACTTGATGAAGAGGGCTTTGAAGGACTCTTTTTCAGCGAGTTCTCCAAATCTTTAATTTGTTGTTGTAAACTTGCGATTTCATCCTCTATCCTTTACATATTAGTGCGTTGGTAGATTAAGATCTCTGAAGTGAAAATAATACTAGTGACTAGATAATTGCATCTCATCTTTAGGGAGAGGATTTCATTATAAATTTGATTAATTCTCTAAAAAATATAGTTAGTATTGTCACCTGAGTGACATGACATGTCAATATCCTTCCAATTATGCCAACTTCCAAGGGTATCAAGGTGATTTTGAGTCTTAGGAGGAAGGGTCCACACTTCATCCAAGGGAAGTTAGATTGTCGATGACCTGGCTATACTCTCCTTCACTTGATTGAGATATACTAATGTAATACCCACCAACTTCATGATTATGACATCTGAGAAAGCCCAAACCAAATTTGCTCTGAAATAGAGGGCTTTAATAGAGAGCTTATGTGTAATTGTACTAAAGAGGAACCTAACAGAGTCCTAAGGGATACCTTTTAACAGAGCATTAACTGACCCATAAACAATAGTAAATACCAAAACTACAAGAGGAGCTTCCAATAGGCCCCCCAATAGAGGACCTTCCCTAGTTCCCAAATTTTCCTGCCTCTATAACCGGGTCAGAAAAGATATATGCTAAAAACTATGGAAAACACCTCCCTGATGATTTCTCAAATACAACTAGATCAAAAGTCTCCAATTGGTAAACTCCTTAGGATTCTAACAACCAAATTTGATAGGGGCATGAGACAATTTGACTTAAGGCAAGCCAGGCATAAAAAAAAATTTCTTAATAGAGCGTCAAACTTCCCAATATTTTGAGAACAAACCCTAGAACCAATTGGGCCCATATCTTCTCACTCTTGCATATCAACTTTATATATTGAAAATCCTTATCATATTGACAAATCAAGGTAATTCTAGAATAAGTTCTCTAATAAACAATTAAGTTGTAGAGCAACAAGTCTCTACATTTAAAGATTATAATTATAAAGTCTAAATGGACTCTAGTCATATTACTAACACAAGAACATTAAACATTGAATGACGCGTTTGTTGACATGAATCAATAAAACAATCATCAATTAAAAAAAAATGTTAGAAAAAACTTAGAAATCATACCTTCAGAGATTATAATTATAAATTCTAAATAGGCTCCATTCATACTACTAACACAAAAACATTATACATTAAATATGAATGCGTTTGTTGACATAAATCAATAAAACAATCATTAATTAAAAAAACATGTTAGAAAAAGCTTGGAAATCATAATTACAATAGTTCTAAATGAGGGTTGGTCATTTATACAAATGAAGTTATATGAACTAAATTGGTTTTGACCATCCCCATGTCTTATCGTCTAAACCACTCTCTTTCATACACGCATGTGTGCGCACACACAAATAT
Organism: Pinus albicaulis; assembly: GCA_034641835.2. NCBI lineage: Eukaryota > Viridiplantae > Streptophyta > Pinopsida > Pinales > Pinaceae > Pinus > Pinus albicaulis. The sequence goes on along the minus strand of CM076575.1, from coordinate 1,013,468,148 downwards.
ATAAGGAGTTGTCTTTAGTGCGACTTTTTGGAGTTTCTGGTGCCGGAATCTGGAGGAAAATTTTGAGGTGAAACCTTGATTTGTGTTATTTAAAATAGTTTTTTCCCTGTATATATGGATTCAACACCCTGAAAAACCTATGAGACACTTCGATTATGCAGGGGTTACCCATCAATCTTGTGATTTCAATAGATTTCTACCGGATTTTAAAGAAATTAAACCAAAAAAATCCTCTGAAAAAACTTCCAAAAAATCTCACTAAAAATAACTCGAATATATAATACATATATATCTTAATTAAATCTTGATCACTTCATTCGATATAGTGCAATCTTCATTATTTTGAAATATAACATCGAAATCCATGGCAAATAGTATTAGGTGGAATCCAACTATGTTGCATCAAAGAATATCGTTTGAATAATTAACTTAAAATATAAAATATAATCTTAAAGTAAGAATTACTAACACTTGGTAAATACAACCATAAACTTTAAAATATAATCTTATAAAATAGGAATTACTAACACTTGGTAAATACAACCATAAACCTTTTTTTTGAGCCTTATTTGTCAGGCCAACATACTACATTGTAAGTTGCAAACGTTTGTCAATTTCTTTAACATGTAGAAAAATGATTAATAGCTAAAGCATTTCTACTCTACTATATTGTAAGCTACAAGCATTTGTCAGTTCATGTTAAAGAATTGAGAACTATATTAATTCCATCTAGCATAGTGATGGACACTTTCTTATATCGTATGTTAGGAGAGGGAGTCTTGAAAATTAATACAATTGGCACGTTGCATGTAGGCCCGTATGTCTCAATTGGCTTAATACTAATAGCAAGGAAAGACAAGTAGGTATTGAGATAAGTGCCTCATTAGAAACAACGACAATCAATAAAAAGCTAATTTTGTGATACAATTTACTTGGGTCATGGGAAATTGGACCATTTCTTTTGTCAAAGATTTTATATTGGTATCTGTTTGAGAGTGACTATCTTATCCGTGGCATTGCACTTGGTTTTGTTGTCACCCTTCTTGCATTAAGAAAGGAATGATAACCCTAAAGCTTTATTGTGTTTTCATTCACTCTTATGATTATATGTTGGCAAACAATATGATTTTGTGGTGCTTTCAACAACAAAAAGGAAAGGAATTCCTAATTGTCCATCAATCATTTCACATCATTAATTTTTTTTCTTATGCCATTTCAAATTTATATCATTAGATTTTTTTCTTACGCTATTTCAAATTTATATCATGTAATTAATTTGTCATATGGTGGTGTTGAAGTTTCATGAATTTGATTTAAAATATTATATATATATATATATATATATATATATATATATATATATATATATATATATATATATATATACTATTTTAAATTTATAATATATAATTAATTTGTGATGGGGTGGTGAAGATGTTTCATGAATTTGATTTAAAATTTGGTTAGGCGTATGTATATATAAGAAATTATATATATATATATATATATATATATATATATATATATATATAATAATGAACAATTAGTTAATTCAACTTTGATTTGAGATGGACTACAAAGTAATATTTTTTTTGTTATAAGTTACACCAATATTATAGAGAAATAAGTTTTATGAGTATTATAGTGGGTTTCTTTGGCTTTGGACTGGAAGCTATGCTTGTTGTTGTTATTGGGTATTCTTTTTTATTTACTTCTAACTCGTTGAAGTGAAGCTGAGTGCCTTATTTCCTTTTTTTCTTTCACTATTTTTATAGTAATTTTGGAGTAATTTTACATTTTTTATCTTCAATGGAATTCAATCTCCGTTGGGCCATTGAAATTTATGAATTATGAATATTTCATGAGTCATTCGAGCTTGAGGACTTGAACTTTGTCACTTTTCCCTATCTTGAACTAATTCTAAACAATTATTTTATAGGTTTGCTCATCATGTCTTAGTTCCATGTTGATGATTATGTTAAACTTATTTAAAGCATATTCACCTTTTTACTTAGATCTATACATAAAGGAAGTAGCATTTTCAAAAGACTATGCTTGTCCTTAAGCATATCATTATCTAGATCCTTGAGGACCACCATTGCCTTTTTGGCAAGTCTAGCATGGATATAATGTCTGGCAAACAATATTAGAGTCTCACTATCTTGTTGTATATCTTCAAATTTCTTGTTTTTAGTAATATGCTCCATTCCACAAATATCACCAATCTAAACTTTTGCATTTATGAGAATCTTATATATGAATTTATTAGGTTTTATGCCTTCATATTTCACCATTTGTAATATAACTTGAATCTTCTTATTAAATTGCTTGTAAAGTAACAACAATAGATTATAATTAAAGGTTGTAGTCCTACAAATGTAATGATCATTAACAATGTAGGCATGAATACATTAGATGTATATCCTCTTAAGAGAGGCAACAAAAATGAAGTCTCGATGCAAATTTAGCTAGTGGAAAATGCATGTACTAGTTGGAATACATAACAAATTAATATTTAGAAATGTGGTTTTTCTGGGAGTTCATTACCTTGATTCAATGACTTCATTACTATTTAATGATAGTACATCCAAACAACAATAACATAAAGACCTTTTATTTTGCAATACTTTATTGTAAGTATAGTTATATAATTTTATGGCTACGATGAATGCAAAGTTTTATTTTTTTATGATGAATGTGCAAATAAAATCCTTTAACTACCAATGAGTGTAACCAATTGATCCAAAAGAGCATGCTAGTAATCTCCCACAATAATAGTAACAAGAATAAGCTCATTGTATTTGATCCCCTAATTGCTAAAATCAAAAGAAAAAACAAAGATAATTTTAGTTCTTATATCAACCGGAGCCTGAGACCTAGAATAAGACTAATAATCAATCCATATTCCACCACCTAAGTTAGGCCAAGAGTCATAGATGATAGATATAATTGGTAGTGAGGATAAGAACAATTGTAATGACATGAAACATGAAGAGAAGGGCCAAAGAAAGGTTTCCTTTACATGTGGATTGCCAAATATAAATGTAATATAAGACAAGTGCTAGTAATAAATGAAACATGATGATATAATTATTGTTTAGTTTGAAATATAAGTAAGTAAAAGTATAGAAACAAAACATAAATTAATGTTAATATTATTCATAACATTATTTGGTACTAAGTTTTTTTGTTTTTTATTTTATTTATAAATATAGAAAATTGCATATCCAATTTAACTTTTCGCATTATCTTGACATTGAAATGAGCCCAATATGATTAAATATTTTTTTTTTTATAATTGTACATTTATTTTATAAAACTTCAAATCAAAAGCATTATTAAAATAACTAATATATATTTCAAAAAAAAAAAGGCAAGGCAATTAATCCCTAAGCCGGATAACGAATTCCAAGAAGGTGAATATGTGAATTATGGAAAATGCTTATCGATATTGATAAGTACACTTCAAAATCTCTCGAGGGAGATTTACTATTCATCCATTACATTTCTCTCATAGGCAAGAGAATATCATATCTTGCATTAAGTAAATCATTAAAAATTATATAGAAAGAGTAAGCATTATAAGTTCATTAAAGGATTTTACATAAATATGAAGATACTTGTAATTTACCTCCATGGTTGGTTAGGTTCTCATCCATGAAGACAATAAAGTCCTGTCATATTATTAAAAACCATATTTTTTTTTTGGTTCCCTCACGTTATCCGTATTAGTGGAAAGTGGGGTTTAACTGATACACAAATCATAGGTGAGAAAATATAATATCATTTAGTCTTGGGAAGGGAAGCATACACAGATTGCAATACATTTTTGCGCACTCCAAAATATTAAAATTTCACATGTATATTATCTCGAACAATACAGTTTAAGATTCCTTATAGAAAAATAAAATATTTAAGATTTTTCAATATATATAAAAAATTTCAAAACTAAATAGATATTAGAAATGTCAATTATAATTATTTAATAATGAAAATTAACTTAAAGTTGAATAAGTTTATAGGTAATGGTTATAATGCGACTCAAAACTAAATAAATATTACAAATGTCAATTATAATGATTTAATAATGGAAATTAAATTAAAGTTAATAAGTTTATAGGTAATGGTTATAATGTCGCATTATAGAGCACTTATGTGTAATAGATTCCATATCTTATACAAAAAGACGGGTTAAGAATCTTTTAAAAGCATTAAAATAAGAATGAATGATTTATAATAGGTTTGAAATAGAATTATGTTAATTTTTCATTTCAAATTGTGATTAAGAGTATTTTTTTACTGGATTAAGTTTAAGTGTATTAAAAGATATCTTATTTTATTGGAGGTAGTTTTGATGATGATATTGGAGGTAGCTTTGATGATGATAATGAGACATTAGTTTTTCTACACATTATTTTTTGCTAATATTATTTAGATTAAAATTATTTTTTGATTTTAAGTAAAATTTAAAAGTATATTTTGATTGACTAAAAATTCATCTCTTAAATTTAAGGAAATTGATCCACAATCCAAGACATAAACGAACAGGGAGTTTTAAACTAGAACATGGAGTTTCAAATTTGAAGTTCACGAAATTGAGCAATAGAATACCTATTTATGGATCACCAATGACTCATGTCACGGGGTGTGGTTTTCATTAAACAACAACAATGAGTCAACATACATTCGTAAACAACGGCTAGGTTTGTCCTCATTACCAATTGATAATTGAGTTATAATAGATTTTGCCACCTTTGAAAAAAAAATTGACTTTTCATAAAAATATTTACATTTTTTTTTTGATATAAGTAAAATATAAATTTTAGTAAACTAACTCAAATTGTTGATGTTTTGAGCTTCATGTCGATGGTATTGACCTCAAGAGTCCTTTAAAGAGGCTTCCTCCTTGTCAGGCCAGGAGTAACTCCACGAAAAACTTGTTGCTTTTGCATTAAGATAAAACATAGATATATACATGGAGAAGGATACTATTAGGTTTCATCTTTGAATGTCTCTTTGTCTTCCAATTCCATTTATTTTTCTATTTACAATATTTACATGGATTAGGCTTCAACATTCCCCCCCCCCCCCAAATCTAAAGGGATGTTGGTGAGTCCAATAATCATTCTAAATCTTTCAAAATTTTCCCTTCCAAGTGATTTGGTGAAGATGTCTACAATCTGCTCATTTGTGAACAATGCCATAGATGGATTGTTTTGGCCTCAACATGATGTCGAATCAGATGATATTTTGTATTGATGTGCTTTGTTCGATCATGGAACTTTGGGTTCTTGGCCAAATTTATCGCAAAAGTGTTGTCAATCAAAAGAGGAGTTAAATGCACTTGTTTATCCTGCAAATCTTCTAGAATTTTCCTGAGGCACATAATTTCCTTCGTTGCTTCAACTGCTGCAACATATTTTGCCTCAGTTGTGGAATCTGTTAGAACTGATTGTTTGCGTGACCTCTAGGAGACAACTCCTAATCCAAGACTCATAACATAACTTGAAGTATATACCCCATTTTATTTATCTCCATCGAAGTCTGAATCGGAGTATCTAATCAAGCTAAAGTCACCCACCTGTGTATACTTGAGTCCAAAGTCTTGAGTTCCCTTCAAGTACTTTAGAAATATTTTTGCAGTAGACCAATGACCCTCACAAGGCTCTTGCATAAACCTAGACAAGATTCCAACAACAAATGAAATGTTTAGTCTGGTAGTATTTAGGTAGATGAGACTTCCTACGAACTATCTGTACTTTGTTGCATTCTCAAATTTTTTTCCTACAGTGGATGTGAGATTTAATTTCTATTCCATTGGATTAGTCAAAGGATTGCACTCAACCATGCTTTGTTAAAAAAATCATTCCATTAGATTAGTCAAAGGATTGCACTCAACCATGCCAAACTTGTTTAACATATCTCCAATGTACTTCTTCCGAGAGATGAATATAAAATTTGGATGTTGAGTTACTTCAATACCAAGATAGTAGTGAACATAGCCCAAATATGTCATTTCAAAACCTTTCCCCAATTCTTTCTTTATGGATGAAATGTAACTCTCATTGTTCCTTGTCATCAGAATATCATCTACATACACCACAAGATATACAACTATTTTTCCAACTTTATTGACAAACAAAGTTGCATCATCAAGATCATAATGTTTGAAATTGAGTTTCAGAAGATGCTCAATTAACTTTTCTTACTAGGCTTGCGATGCTTGCTTGAGGCCATGCAAGGGTTTTACAAACTTTCATACTTTTTTTTCTTGACCCTTCACAGCAAATCCTTCCAGTTGGGACCTAAACATTCTATTTCAAATATCCATTCAAGAAATCATTTTTTACATACATTTGATGGAATTACCAACTGTTTTGAGCTGGCAAGGCAAAGGGTGTCTGGATGGTAGCTCATTTTGTTGTGGGGGAAAAAGTCTCCTCATAGTCGACCCCTTCCTTCTCTGCAAAACCTTTTGCCACAAGCCTGGATTTATGCTTGTCAAGTGAGCCATCTGCTTTATACTTGTTCTTGAAGACCCAATTGCAGCCTATTGGTTTGGTTCCCAATGGAGTATCAACCAACTTCCAAGTGCCATTATTTATCAAAGCATCATATTCTTTCTGCATTTATTTCCATTCATCATGAGAAACAACTTCTTTGAAGGAAGTTGGTTCAAAATCTGTAGACAAATTCAGTTCACAATCATAAGAAACATTCATATCAACAAGTGAATCATAATTGTCTACATCACTTTCATTCTGTCAGTTTGAGCTTCTTGTTTTTGTCTTTCCAACCTCATCAAGTCGAATAATTTCAAGTGTCTTTGTCAACCATTTTGGTGGACATTTCTGAGATGGTCTAGGTGGCTCAATTGACTGAGATGGTGATGAATCAAGATTTAGTCTCCCAATTCTATCAATCAAATCACTCAAAGTGTCATCAATGGATGGAGATTCATGTGGGGGAGAGAGTGCTTCAAAAGAAGATTCCACAGATTGATCCAATATAGGGATCCCCCTTCAAGATGTGGAATCTCATTATCTAACTCTTGAAAAGACTTTGCATATCCGGATCTATCCAAGTGATCAAGTTGCCACTCAACAACATCGCCAGTCTTGGAAGATTCAAGAAATATCACATCTCTAGATATTATAAACTTATTATTCACTTCATCATAGAGACGACATGCTTTGGAGGTATTTGAGCACCCCAAGAAGATACATTTGTGACTCCTTGCACCGAGTTTGTTTCTATGTTCCTTAGGTATCAAGGCATAACATGTGGCACCAAAAACCTTGAGATTCCTCACCGAAGGAATGTGGCCTTACCACATTTCATAGGGAGTCTTGTTTTTTATAACATTAGATGGACACTTATTCTTTATATATACAACACATAGAACTCCATCAACCCAAAACATCAACTTAACATTCTTGAAAAACATCATAGAACGTAACATATTTAAGATTTTCATGTTCATTCTTTCATTTAGTCCATTCTGTTGGGGATTATAAGGCATGACAGTTTAATGTTTTATCCCATGTTGGCGAAGATAGTTTAAAATTCATTTAATGTATATTTTTTTCCATTATTAGTATGAATAGATCCTGTTAGAGTCAGCTTTTGTAGAAATTTATTAATACTGTTCACTGAAATAAAGTGCTCCAAGATAATAAGTTGATTTTTATTGTCAGATTATTATTAAGAGCTAATAATAATCGACATGCATCTATTTTTAGATCGACAATCTATAAATAGACTTCGCCCAATATTTTAAAAATATAATTTCATATTTTTTTCACATTTGACCAACCATATACAAATAGCATCCTACAACTTATAGAATATGCTCACCATGTCTAAAAATAGACATACACCTAAAAATAGCCTGCTGGCCCCACTTAGTGAAGGTGATTACTTTTTACTAAGCTCATCATCTTGTTGAATCTCGACACTCCCTCTCAACAAGATAGGGATTATCCTTCACCCCGACCCTGCCTCTATGGTATTCGAATTTGCTCCTGCCGAGCGCCTTCATCAGAATGTCTACATCTTGATCTTCTGTAGGAATGTACTGAAGCAACATGATCTTCCGCTGCACACAATCTCTGATATGATGATACTAAATATCAATATGTTTAGATATATCATGAAACACAGGATTAATCGAGAGTTTAATGCAACTCTCATTATCACAATGTATCACTGTAGGATCTAAATGTGAACCAAACAAACCAACCAGGATCTTCCTCATCCAGATAGCCTCACATGCAGTTTGAATTGCTGCCATGTATTCTTCTTTCACTGAAATGAGTGCCATGGATCTTTGTTTCCTGCTGTACCAAGAAACTGCTATAGATCCAATACTGAAAACCCCTCCTGATGTGCTCTTTCTGTCTGTTGGGCTGCCTTCCCAATCTGCATCCGTGAAGCCATGCAACTTCACCTCATCCGTATGTTTGTACCATAAGCCATACTCAGATGTGCCCCTGAGATACCTCAGGACATGCTTGCCTGCCTTCCAAAAGAGCTTGGTAGGCTTAACCATCGCTTGTGAAAGATGGTTCACCGCATAGCATATGTCTGGTCTTGTATTAACTAAATACATGAGAGAACCCACCAACTGTCGATAAACAGTGGCATCCACTACCTCTGCTGATGTAGCATCCTCTTTCCTCCAATTTCCTGGAAGAGGAGTATCCATGGGCTTGCAGTTCTCCATGTGAAACTTACCAAGTATCTCCCGACCATACTTGCCTTGAGACACAAATAGTTCACCTTCTCGTTGCCATATTTCCAATCTAAGGAAATAATGAAGGAGGCCCAAATCCTTCATCTCGAACTCCTTTGAAAGATTTTCCTTGCATGAGTGTATCAACTGCTCATAACCCGTTAGTATTAAATCATCAACATAAAGAACAATGATTAAAAGATTACCCTCCACCGAAATTTGGTACAGTTTTGCATCCACCTCACTCTTGGTGAAGCCAAGTCTAGTGAAATAGCTGTCGATCCGTGTGTACCAAGCACGTGGTGCTTGCTTCAGCCCATACAACTCTCTTTTGAGTCTGCACACATGCGACTCGCTGTTGAAGATCTCAAATCCTTTAGGCTGCTCAATGTACACCTCTTCCTCAATGATCCCATTAAGGAACACAGTCTTCACATCCATCTAATGAATGTGCCAACCCATCTGCGTTGAGTGAGCAAGGATGGTCCTTATGGAAGAATACCATGTGACAAGTGCAAAGGTTTATTCATAATCAATCCCATCGATCTATGAGAAGCCTCTGGAAACAAATCTTGCCTTATACTTCTCGACGCTCCCATCAGTAGCTTGCTTTACCTTGTAGATCCATTTCGAATCTACCACTGATTTACTCACCGGCCTATTCCAAAGACCAAGGAATAGGCTCCTTTAATGAAGGGATGAATGTTCATAAATGGAGGGAGTAGAGGCTTCGACTAGATAATGCCTTCTAGAAGCTTCCAACTGGGAGAATATTCGACCAGCTGGGCTTCTAGAATTTACTTTCGCCTTCAATTTACCTTTTATAGGGGTCCGCACCTTTAATGAAGAAAACGTGCGGTCAGCTCCGCAGTTTTTAGAGCAAAAGGGTGCGGTGCCGCAGGTAAGGCTAAGGAAAAGTGCGGTACAAGTGTTTTGATGATTTTTACAAGCTTTTCTCCAAATTCAGGACTTGGTTTAGGAACTTTAGGGTTGTAGACTTCTAAGGGAGCATTATATAGGTATTGATGAACCCATATAGACAGTAAAATGTCATGGTGACAAAATAATGTGTAACAAATTTCCCCCTAAAGCGCGAAGTTTGAGATAATTCGAAGAGTGAAGTGCTTTATCATTCCGAGGATCGGCTCGTGGACACACCGGTTGAGACCTGTAAAAAAATTCAATGCACACACACACACACACACTTATATATATATATCATCGTTGAGATAGGCATTCCCATACTCAAATCAAAACTAACTAAAATGTTCTGATATAGAAATTATTCTAAAATTACATCAATAGTAGACACAGTATGGACGCAACCATATGTCTTGAATAGTCTACTTCATAATGAATAATAAAACTCCTCGTAGCCTGGATGGTGGAAACTAGATCCAGGGTCTTGATTTCCACTACTTGAACTAGTACGATTCTATCCATGCGATTGATTGTGTCGAAGTCGAACATGGTAGAAACCACTTGATTACTAGTCAATGATGTGAACTGTTAACAAGCGTGAGAGAAACCACCAATAATGACAATGGCTCTCAAAGTACTCAGTACAATCCATGAAGTGTGAATAAATGATTTGAAGTCGAACACTTCACGAAATCATTCGATCGAAGGTTAAGGATGCAACCTATCGTTGAAGGCGAGAAACCTGCCATTAGGGCATGCAGATTCCAAGGTACTGATAGGATTCTAGATCAACTTCCTAGATGATGAGCCGTGGTCGATAGAAAGTGACCCGTTGTAGGAAAGCCCATGACACGAAACCATTAGATCAAGTTTTGTAGAAATATTTTGCAAGGACCGACTCAGGGATGGTCAACGCGAATGGAGACAAATGTTTGCAACGAATGGTTTATTTGAACTGTCCTCTTGAACACATAACGACACTGTAGATGGTTTAGTAACAATTGACCTAAAGCTAATACCCAGAAACCGGCTGAAGCCTTTCAATATGGTTTAATTAACTGATAGGCAAAGGATTTTACCAACCCAGGACAAAAAGTGTCATGTTCAAGAGTGGTATACTGCTTTTAAACAAAGTTTAACCACTGGATCCATTTTTTCTCTTTTTCCCCCACCATTTCTGGCAAGTACCTATTTATTTTTGACAAGCTTGAGGAGGATAACATTTTCTTGTTATGTAAGCTCATCCTTCGGATGAGTCCAACATAGTATAAAATTGAACCCTAAGAAGGAGTGGTTCATTCCTGTTTGTAATCGACAGGTCCTTTACTGTTTAGTTTTAACGAGTCCAATATAGGAGAAACTCGGTGTTTTTCAATTTTAGGGAGTCATAAGAAAAGCTTAAGGAAACTCCGTGGGTGTAATTTTTCGCAAATTTAGTCTCCCAAGCCCGAAAAAGGATAAAATAATACAGGAGAGAACTCTATTGACCATGATTAGTCAACGTATACCTTTTTCGTAAATAGTCCATTTCAGTCCGGAAAAGGGGTAAACTTATAATGAAGGGACGACTGTTCATTTCCTTTAACGAGTTCAAATAGTCAAGTACTCGGCAACCTTTTCATGTTTAGAGAGTTTGAAAAGGGCTTAAAAGAGAACTCCAGGGTTTCGATTTTTTGTAATTTTCAAGAGTCCGAAAAAGTGATAAAAGTATAGTCACCATTTTTGATTTTTCGTAAGTTTTAACGAGTTCGAAAAAGGGATAAAAATGTACTCATCTTGTTTCGATTTTTCATAAGTTTTAACGAGTTTGAAAAAGGGATAAAAATGTACTCACGGTTTTCGCTTTTTCGTAAGTTTTAACGAGTTCGAAAAAGGGATAAAAATGTACTCATGGTTTTCGCTTTTTCATAAGTTTTAACAAGTTTGAAAAAGTGATAAAAAGTGTATTCATATGGTCGACTTTCAATTTAATTTACGAGCAGGAAAAGATGAAAAGAACTCGACATTTTCATGTGTTTTACGAGAATGAAAGATAGCAAAATATTCTCAGGATTTTCATGAGTTTAATGAGTCTTGAAAATAATAATCGAAATGGACTCGAGATAGGTTTCATTTTTACACAAGCTTGAAACAAAGAAAACTTCGCTTGAGATAGGTTTCATTTTAATACAAGCTTGAAATGTAGAAAACTTTGCTTTAGATAGGTTTCATTTTTACACAAGCTTGAAACGTAGGAAAAATCATGCTTGAGAATGGTTTGTTTCATTTTTACACAAGCTTGAAACAAAGGAAAAATCATGCTTGAGATATGTTTCAATGCCCCCCAAGCATAACTTGCTAGAGCACATGCCCCCCAAGCTTCATTTCATTCAACTAAGTAGACTACTGATTACTAAAAGCTGCATGGAATGAAGGTTCATTTACGAGATCAGATGAAATACTCAACTTGAATAGGAGAGGATTTGTTTCATTTTTTAATGAGCTTGACACAAGAAAAGAACTATGCTTATGGAACCTTGTTTCATTTTTTAACGAGCTTAACAAAAGAAAAGGAACTATGCTCATGGAACCTTGTTTCATTTTTTAACGAGCTTAACACAAGAAAAGGAACTATGCTCATGGACTTGTTTCATTTTTTAACGAGGTTGACACAGTAAAAGGAACTATCCTCACAGGGACCTGTTTTATTTTTTAATGAGGTTGACACAATAACAGGAACTATCCTCATGAAAACTTGTTTCATTTTTTAACGAGGTTGACACAATAAAAGAACCATCCTCATGGAATCTATCAATCTATTCTCTACAATCTACCTACATAACCTACTAATTCATTTTTTAATGAGGTTGACACAGGAAAAGAACTGTCCTCATGGGTCTGTTTAATTTTTTAATGAGGTTGACATAGTAAAATAACTATCCTCATATCTACTCTCTACAATCTACCTACATAACCTACTGATTCATTTTTTAATGAGGTTGACACAGGAAAAGAACTGTCCTCATGGGTCAGTTTCATTTTTAAACGAGGCTGACACAGTAAAAGAACTTTCCTCATATCTACTCTCTACAATCTTCCTACATAACCTACTGATTCATTTTTTAATGAGGTTGACACAGGAAAAGAATTGTCCTCATATGGTCGACTTTCAATTTAATTTACGAGCAGGAAAAGATGGAAAGAACTCGGCATTTTCATGTGTTTTACGAGAATGAAAGATAACAAAATATTCTTGGGATTTTCATGAGTTTAATGAGTCTTGAAAATAATAACCGAAATGGACTCGAGATAGGTTTCATTTTTACACAAGCTTGAAACAAAGAAAACTTTTCTTGAGATAGGTTTCATTTTAATACAAGCTTGAAACGTAGAAAAATTTTCTTGAGATAGGTTTCATTTTTACACAAGCTTGAAACGTAGAAAAAATCATGCTTGAGAATGGTTTGTTTAACTTTTACACAAGCTTGAAACAAAGGAAAAATCATGCTTGAGATAAGTTTCAATGCCCCCCAAGCGTAACTTGCTAGAGCACATGCCCCCCAAGCTTCATTTCATTCAACTAAGTAGACTACTGGTTACTAAAATTTGGATGGAATGAAGGTTCATTTACGAGATCGGATGAAAGAATCGACTTGAATAGGAGAGGATTTGTTTCATTTTTTAACGAGCTTGACACAAGAAAAAAACTATGCTCATGGAACCTTGTTTCATTTTTTAACGAGCTTAACGCAAGAAAAGGAACTATGCTCATGGAACCTTGTTTCATTTTTTAACGAGCTTAACATAAGAAAAGGAACTATGCTCATGGACTTGTTTCATTTTTTAACGAGGTTGACACAGTAAAAGGAACTATCCTCACGGGGACCTATTTTATTTTTTAATGAGGTTGACACAGTAACAAGAACTATCCTCATGGAAACTTGTTTCATTTTTTAACAAGGTTGACACAATAAAAGAACCATCCTCGTGGAATCTATCAATCTGCTCCCTACAATCTACCTACATAACCTACTGATTCATTTTTTAATGAGGTTGACACAGGAAAAGAATTGTCCTCATGGGTCTGTTTCATTTTTTAACGAGGTTGACACAGTAAAAGAACTGTCCTCATATCTACTCTCTACAATCTACCTACATAACCTATTGATTCTTTTTTTAATGAGGTTGACACAGTAAAAGAACTGTCCTCATATATACTCTCTACAATCTACTTACATAACCTACTGATTCATTTTTTAATGAGGTTGACACAGAAAAATAACTCTCCTCATGGGTCTGTTTCATTTTTTAACGAGGTTGACACAGTAAAATGAACTTTCCTCTGACCAACTGATTCATTTTTTAACGAGGTTGACACAGTAAAATGAACTATCCTCATGACCCACTGATTCATTTTTTAACGAGGTTGACACAGGAGAAGGAACTTTCCTCTTGGTGACCTTGTTATGGCTTCCAACTGGAAGAAAGACATGTCAAGGGACACTCCTTGATCATGGCTTCCAAAAGGTCTTCATCAGATGGAAGAAAAATTCTCTAAAAGGAACACATGTCAAGGGACTCAAAAGGGATAGGAACATCGCATTCAAATAATCCCATAGAGTTTTCCATGTCAATTACCGGATCTAAGTCAAAGGAAGTCAAGAAAATAGTGAGAGGCTCGCTTGCATTGGTAACTAAAAACATGGGACTGGTTGCCACATAATTAACTTGTGGTGGGGTAGATACCACTTCCGTATAAGGAACATTTAGGGGTGTCAGATTATTGGTAGTCGAATCAAGATTAGCGAATGAAATTTGGTCAACAGTCACAATGTTTCCATTGTGAGGGACAGACATCATGCAAAAGAGTGTTGATACGATATCTTTCATTGCATAGACATAATCTCGCCCAAGGAGTAAATTGAAATCCAAGGGGCCTCGAACTACCATAAGATAAATACAGAAAATTTTACCTTCCAAGGTAATAGGAAACTTAGGAAGGATCCCTAAAGGTTCACTAATGGTTCTGTTAAAAGCTAACAGATTCTGCGTAACAGGCACAAGCTGAGGGGAACCCAAAGCTTGCCAAGAAGTTGAGGATAAAATACTAACAAAATCACCTTCATCTACATTTTTGTGACGCACAATCTTACCACAAACCTTCACAATGATTTGGAAAGGGATGGAGGAAGGAAGACGAGGTTCTGTCAATCTATTCCAATCAAAGGAAAATACCTTGGTACTTGTAGGGGGTGCTGTAGAAACAGATGAAATGCTCCCTGGCGTAGAAGAATATGATGTAATAAGAAGAACCTGAGCGGTATGAAGTTCACTCTCTACAGGGAGAGTGGGATCGACTGAATGTGAAATCGAGTCGACCACTTGATCAACTAATGGATCATCAACCTGAGTGATATGAGTTTCACTCTTCATTGGAAGAGTGGGATTGACTGTATTTGGAATTAGATCAATCACTTCGTCATTTGATGGTAGGTTGGGAGAAAGTTTGTAGTAACTAGTTGGAAGTTGTTGCTGTGGAACAGTAAGGTTTTCCAACAATTTTGAGGCTTCATCCATGTGAGGGAAAATGTGAGTTTGATGAATCCCTTTGCATAACCTACAAGGAAACCTAACTTTACCCTTTTTCGTAGGAACCTGACAATCACTGGTTGATGGATCAACATTAAGTTGATGAGAATTTTCGGACCATACTTCTAGACCTTTGAAATACCATGACAATTGATAAGGAAGTGGTCACCCTTACAAAGCTTGCAAGGGAATTTGGGTTTACGATGTATGTTGGAGGTTTCTTCAACAATACTAACACTTACAACCATGTTTGGTTGGTTGAATTATTTCTTATCTTGCTTCTTCTTCTTCTTCTTAGTCACATGGTTACTAGCATCAAGGCTTTTACCAAGTGAAGAGGAAGAAAGGGAGGAAGAAATATTG
The DNA here is from genome assembly GCA_034641835.2 of Pinus albicaulis. NCBI lineage: Eukaryota > Viridiplantae > Streptophyta > Pinopsida > Pinales > Pinaceae > Pinus > Pinus albicaulis. The sequence goes on along the minus strand of CM076575.1, from coordinate 1,013,452,562 downwards.
GGTGAAGAAGTTAAAGGGTCAACAAAGGTTGGTGATGTTGAGATGGTGAACTCCGTTGAGGTGGAAAAATTTGCGTATTCGGGGCCAACGAAGTTGAAAATAACCATACCGGTAAACCTATTGTAAATCCAGGTATTGACAATGTAGCCATATAAAAAGGACCAACATTTCCAAATCAAGGAAAAGTACTAGGATTCTCATTAAGAGGGGTTCCTTGGTTGGTAAATTCTGGAACTATTGTCATTAGATTCAACTTCAGTGAATTTTATTAAAAATTTAAAACTAAAATTAACAATTAACAATTCACACCTAACAATTAAAATTCACAATCCACACCTAAGGTCTCTAAAAAGTAAAACAAACAAATGAACACACGCTAACAAATCTAGGAGTCAAACTACACACAAACAGTAGATTCCCGCACTGAAAAACACTAGTTGGTGATGAAATCCAACATCGTAGAATTTTAATGCAGAAATGGTGTTTGGAACAGTTACCCCGATAACCTGCTTAATGAAACAAACCGGTGAAATTTTCTCCACTTAAACCATCTTGAGTGAAGAGAACCCTCTAGAGATTCCAAGTGAGTCTAGTCGATGTCTGCTCCAGGTACAGTGGGACCTTCCCTCCACCGTCACCTTGGGAAAGAATCCTAAAGTATATAGCCACTAAGGTCACCAATGGGAAAAAATATACCTGGAGGAACAGTCTACGATCCGACATACATGCAAGGGCAGAGTAACTAGCTCAATCCCCTTGAAGGTTCCTTGACATAATCCAAGGTTTACTGACAAGTGACCCCAGGCTCCTCGACAATGGTCTATCCGAGGTTTACCATTTTTAATACGTTCACATCTTCTATATTTTTCAATGAGATAGGTATGATTACCTCACTGGTTCGAATATGATATCGTGCTTGACTCCTTTAGGAGGAGCTTCCTAGAGCATACATGCAACAATTGGAATTTTTCCTACCGCAAGATGCTACTGTTTGTTTAGTTGCTTTGGAAAGTTAACTACAACCTATTCCAAAGCACTAATCCTAAGCTAGATTGGTGGAAAGAGCCCTAAAAATGTAAAAATTACTAGATGAATTTTATTAAGCGCTGTGTTATTTGGGTTGTTATTACTGAAAGGGTAAATGGATATGAAACCAATGGTGTTATGACCCGACCCAAAACTGAATGCAATTGAATATGATAATGTAATATTTTCAATTCGATGAATCCTAACTAAAGTAAGAAGAGAGTTTCCATTCACTTCCAACAATGAAAAAATTGATCAATCAGAGATAATATAACAAATTCTCTAATGCACTAATTTCATCAAGAAAAACTAATGCTAATCAATTCCATTTTTTTATTTTTATGTTTTAAAAAAAAGCATAAAAACATGTAAATTCAAATCAAAGAAACTGATCTAAATCTATGATTGATTTTTCAGAATGTAAACTATGCAGTTGTAATTTATGCACAATTCACTTGAAAAGTATGCAAATGTAATCTATGCACATTTTTCATTCATATTCTGAAAATGAGAATTCTAATAATGAAAATGTAATCTATGCAAGAGAATTCTCAAACACAAGATGATTCTAATGTATTCTAAAGAACCAATCAAGTGTAAGTAAAGAAAATTGGGTGAGAGTTCCAAAGATCAAAAAATAAAAACACTCAAAGGCGATTAACACTCAGACACAATTTAGCCCTCCTCGACGAATGAGGGGGAATTTTTTTTGCAAAAACAAAAGAAAAAAGATGAAAAATTGTTAAGAGACTGAGACAAACCTCGAAGTAATGACCAAAGGAAATCAAATTAAGAATTTCTCAAAAATAATATTCAAAACACCCAATTAACTTAACGAAGACTGATGAAATTGTAAGAGTTGCTGAAAGAAATTCACACAAGGCTTTTGACAATCAAAACAAGTTTGGGAAAATACTTAGAATTATGTAATATGGTTCCAGAAAAGAGAATCTTAAATTTTTCAAAAATTTTCTTAAGTTCGTAGGTTTCAGTATAAAAAGGTGCGGTACTGCACTATTTATACAGAGAAACTGTAGAGGTTGCTGCACTGTTTTCAAAGAAAAAGCGCGGAGACCAGAAAACATAAAGAAAAATAAAAAATTCTAATATACTTTTCAAGGATTCTAAAAGCTAACTTACCCAACCCAGTGTAGACTAATCAAAAATAGAAAAATTCTTTCAAAAGTCAAACTCAAAAATAAAAAGAAAACTAAGTTCAAGATTTCCCCAGCGGAGTCACCATTTTGTTAGGCGGATAAATCTTTCTTGTGGACAAGAAGGATCTCCCTAGTATCACAAGGATAGCTAGAAACAAACAGGACAAATGTAAACTAATTTCTCTAGATTATGCATGATTTAGAATTTTCTATGATGAAGAAAGGACCTACCTATGATCCAATGCTAGTTGTATTCTTCCTTCTCGTCGCTCCAAAGAAGTCACCTCTTAAGACCTGCATTCAAAGACATGGAAGAGAATCAAAAGCTATACTAATTCATAAATCATAAATCTATCTTAATGATCAAGGAATTTAAGAAATAAGTCATTCAAGTAAACACATAAACAACTTATTGAGAAAAAATGATCCATTTGTATTATCTTTAAATAAAAGGAGTCTTACAACCGTGTTTGCCTTGATGTCGTATAGGTCCTTCCAGGGTCTAGAACAAGCGTTTTCCTTTGGTCTAACAAGCCCTTCCACTCTTTGAACCAACCTAAATACGAGTGTGTAATTGTTCTCGCATGGATAATGGCTAGCAAAAAGAGTATGTTTCTTCAACAATTATCTTCTCTAATGTAGTATGAAGTACAAAGCAAGTACTTTTTTACATATATCAGCATCTACCCTTGAGACTGAACCAAAGCTTCAATTTATAGGAGAAGGAAAGTGGTTACCACTCCAAAATGGAAGGGATAGAGTCCTCTTATCAAGGGATTAAGTTCCAAAGACCAAGGAATAGGTTCCTTTTATGAAGGGATGAATGTTCATAAATGGAGGGAGTAGAGGCTTCGACTGGACAATGCCTTCTAGAAGCTTCCAGCTGGGAGAATATTCGACCAGCTGGGCTTCTAGAATTTACTTTTTCCTTAAATTTACCTTTTATAGGGGTCCGCACCTTTAATGAAGAAAACGTGGGATCAACTCTGCAGTTTTTAGAGCAAAAGGGTGCGGTGCCGTAGGTAAGGCTAAGGAAAAGTGCGGCACAAGTGTTTTTATGATTTTTACAAGCTTTTCTCCAAATTCAGGACTTGGTTTAGGAACTTTAGGGTTGTAGAATTATAAGGGAGCATTATATAGGTATTGATGAACCCAAATAGACAGTAAAATGTCATGGTGACAAAATAATGTGTAACAGAAAGCTTAAAGCTGAAAACCCCAACTATCATACATTATGTATATCAATGGAATCATGTAATAATCTCATACAAAGCTTAGTACATAAAGCTCTCAGTACAATCAACAATCATTACACACTGTCAGGCAAAAATTTGCATATAAATGCACCAATTTCTTGCCTCCTGACAGCCTGCCACCACTATGCAATTCCTGTTCAAGAAGACCCCTGAATGAATTCGAATTGGCCTTGCCTTGACTACACAATCCTCATTGGCAACTCCAATGTGTTTCAGATGCATTGAATGCATCACTATAGTCACAACGGATAGTCCATCTCACCCTTTCACCTATCCCTCCACTGGGTCTCCACTGGAACTGACATGCACTGTAGTTAACTGCTGTTTCTGTTCAGTTGTTAGTGAGTTATTAGTTGTGAATTAACTAACTAATTAATTTACTTAACTCTCACTAGTGTATCTTTCAGTTAGACTATATACAACTAGCTCAACTGAGTTTAACTCACGTAACTAAGTTAAACTAAATAACAACTCCATAAACTACTCTTCCAACTCTGTCATAACTTTTCCACTTCAGTTCTAACTGAGTCCTCCATGCATGAGCCACCAATAAACCTAGGAATTGTGTAATTCCTTCAGCCCATTGATTTTCCAAATCTGTTCATTGAAATAAAGTGCTCCAAGAGAATAAGTTGATGTTTATTGTTGGATTATTATTCAGAGCTAATTATAATCGACATGCATCTATTTTTAGATTGACGATCTATAAATAGACTTCACCCGATATTCTAAAAATAGAATTTCATCTATTTTTCACATTTGACCAACCATCTACAAATAGCGTCCTGCAACTTATAGAATATGCTCACCATGTCTAAAAATAGACATACACCTAAAAATAGCCTGCGAGCCCCACTTAGTGAAGGTGCTTACTTTTCACTAAGCTCATCATCTTGTTGAATCTCAACATAATTTTGGTCGCTGAATGAGTCCTATCCTGATATGTTGCTCCTTCATACTATTTCATCTCCATTCAGAGGTCTAAAGTGATGTCTTTCCATCACATATAGGTCAAGTTAGGGTAAAAAATTCCATGAAAAGTCTTGAGTTTTCTATTATTAAAAAGGGCAGTTAAATTTCCATCTCATCCATTAAGGTTTAGTTGAAGGGGCAAGTCAATTTTCAGAAGTTTGAAATAAACTCTGTGTCATGAGAATTCTATGCTCTTTTGCTATATTTCAAAGAGAAATGAAAAACTTTGCTAAAATGTATATTTTTGAAATCATACTTTGTTAAATATTTACCTTTAATATTTGGAAAAGAAACCTTTGAAACCATAGGTTTTAAATCCTATGAGTTGTACTTTGCCACCATCATACTCCACTATTAATTATTCTCCATTACTATCGTGACACGTTATATTTCATTATTCGCCTATCATTCATATCACGTCACATCACCTTTATCATACCCCTAGCCTACCAATCAATCAACTCCGCCATATGTTAAATCCCTTCCACCTCTTCGATCATCCATCACATCTCCATTTCATTCGATGACCCGTATTAGACTCCCCCCCACCCCCCTCATCGACCGAGATTTAATGTCGGGGGGGGGAGGGGGGGGGGTGGTGGGGGGTCCGAAAAGACTGGTATTGAACACTGACCCCACTGCTACGTTTCAGAGCCATATGATTTCACACCCCCCAGCCCACCCACGAAACCACTTACTGCTCTAACACCCCTTTGAAATCCTGCCTACCCACTGATATTAAACCATTGTTTCCTCCCGCCAGCCGTGTCATTGCTAACATGGACTATAACCATCCAATAAAATTAATTCCCGTGTTTTACTAACCGTTAGCCAATTAATTCAAAGGCTAACCGTTAGGCAACGTACCCACGCCCTTTTCAAATGGGAAATAAACAAACTATCCATAAATTCAACATTGCACGCTTGTTTGAAATTTTACTCTGCCTTTTCAATCTGCTTTTCATAGGATTACCAGTTTACAAGTATTACCAGATTTTCGGAGATCAAATCCATCAGTGTTTTAAGCTTTCTCTTGAAACTACTGATTTTATTCTAGTTGTAGAGATTTTCCTCAAGTCTCGGCTTGTGTTTTCTATCACAAAATTCCTGTTTTCTGCCATTACAAAAGAGCCAACCATGCCTCTGAAAAACAAAGTACCTGAGCAACCAGTAAGTCTGCTATTACATCCTCGAGTTTATTTTCATCACATTCCATAAATAGACAAAGATCACAAAATACATAAAACCTTGTCTGACATTGATCTTTTTGCGTTATATTGTTGGTTAGAAGAAAAATACTTGGATAAATCAGATGACATAGGATTATGGGATTTTAATCTCCCTTATTTCATATTTTCTCATACCCATAGCGACCCAAAGTTTGTTAGGAGATGTCAAGCTTGGTTTATGCCAAACCAGAGAGCTATTATCATTCCTACATGAGAGGTTTTAGTGACTATCAATGCCCAAAAAATTGAACAAATGATGCAAGCCCCAACCACAGAGAATGCTACCCCATTTTCCCAAGAAGCCTTGATAGAAATATACCAGAATTTTGATTTTTCAAAGAGAGCTCAAAGTATTAAGCTATTCATGACTAAAAATGATCCATTACCTAAGAAAAACCCTCCATTTCCAGCATCCATTTTCCCTGAAAGGTCCAAACAAATTATCACAGTCATTTCCTACCTTCTTGGTTATTATTCAGACCATTGGGTAGATGAAGCCATCATAGGGTTTTTTCCATTGATTCCAAACCCTCCATCATTTTCAATTTTAGTTAGTTTATTGCAGATTCTATCCATGATAAGTTTGTGAAATTCACAATTGAAAAGGTTTTCAGTTATGCCTCTGTGTTATTTTACTTGTACTTGTACTCTCAGGGAGACAAATTTAAGTTTTCTCTACAGAAATTGGATGAATAAGGCAATCAACAATCAATCATTTTCTGGACTTCATTAGTCATGAAGGAACAAAAATAATATTCTTATACACATTTTGTGGAATTGTTTCTTCAGCCAGTACTCCGTTTGTTAAATAGCACTTAGAGCCAAGAATTAGTGAAGAGATTAGAAAGGTATTCCAACTGTCAGATCAAGCTAGAATAGGGGATTGGTATCTTTACCAAAATTATACAGAACTCAGAGTTTATGGATGTGAACTTCTCCCTTATAAGCTGCCCAAGTTCCTCCCCATGAGGATTTTTGCATTGGATTATATTAGACAAATGATTAATGCAGATGAAGTGCATTTTGTCTCTACTAAAAAGAAATCATAGTTTAAAATTAAAACACGGATAGGTCCTTTTATCTGTAATAGCAGGACAACAGGGGAGGAAGCAGATAAGTTGTTGAAAGAAATGCAGTTTAGCCCAAGTTTTACATGGTCTTATGATCTAGTTGGTGTCATTTCCAAACTGAGGGTGGAAAATAAATCTACACCATATTTTCATACACCTAGACCAAAGATTGAAAAGTACATGAATCAATTTGTATGGATAGAAGGTACACTACAGGAGGTTGAAGAGCAGAGATTGTCTACATCAGCATTACAGACTCCTATTGCAAAAGAAAGAGCAGGAAAAAGAGTTAGAGAAGATCAATCATCTCCAATGATTGATTCATCTAGCAAAGAGTTCAAAATTCACTACAGGAAGAAAACAAAGTTAAATCCTAAGGTCAATCCCAGCAAGGAATCAGAGAAATAAGTGATCATCATTACTGAAGAGATGCCTCCTTCTACACATAAAGGTGGTAAAGGCACTTCAACTACTCTTACTACTTCTACTGTTTCTAAATATTAGCGAACATCAACTTCCCAAGATTAGCAGAAAGCCATTCAGACTAGCACAACTGCTATAGGAGAGAAAGAAAAGACTGTCTTTGACACTTTCAAAGAGATAAAGCCGAAGAATGAAATGTTGAAGATAAGTACATATAACCAGTTTTGGAAACAAAATCCCAGCTCACAAAGTAGGCTTCTTTCAGCCTTTGATTATGAAAATGGAAAAATGAATTTTGCATTTCTTCAAGCACAGATCCCACAGCCAAAGTTAGAAGCAGATTATAAGAGGGCTACATTTGAGTTTGACACAAAAGAGATTCATCCAATAGATCAAATGGAGCTACATAAGAAAACTAGTGAGATGATTTTATCAAATCTCACTAATACTACTTTAAGTTTATCAAAAATATAGGTTTCATTGGAGAATGTACAGTCACAGTTGAAAATGGAGAAGGTGTCTTCATTTGCAAAGGACACAAGCACCAAGACTCTAGAAGATCTGGTGGTAAAAATCAGATATGATCCATTCAATGTAAATGAAATTGAAGAATTCATCAAGAAGAAAAATGATGATATAACAACATTGAGGAAGTAACTAAAGATTCCATCTATAGAAGATCCTTTGGCAAAGGATATTGAAGAAACTAAAACTCAGAAGACAAATATGATGAAGTTGATAATGGAGAAAAATTCTCAATTAAAACAGATGGAATCAGAGTTAGAAAAGATGATAAAGGAAAAGGAAGCAACAGTGAATACATCAAAGGTTCCTTTAGAGGCAGTGCCACTAGCAACCATTCCTATAGCTCAAACTTCTACAACAAGCACTGTAGATGGAGCTGAAGAGCTCAACAATGCAGTTCAGAACATGTCCATTCAGAAGAGGAGATAAAAATTTGCAGGATCAGGTAAAATTATTTCATTTATAGAAATCTAATGTTGATAGTTCCCACACAACTAAAGTACAGAGGGCCAAAAATTTGATTGAAAGGCTACGAAAAAAGAAAAAAGAATCTGCCATTGGTAATAATTTGGGCTAGGTGAAAGAGATTATATGGGTAGACATCACAGAGTCTATCAGTGAAATTTGGCCAAGTATACCGATCATATTTGAAGAAAAGGAGCTGATACAGAAGGCAAGTGAGGCCATTACAAAAATCAAAGAATAGCTGGGAGATAAGCCTGCAATAACTAAAAATATTATTAGATTTATTACTTCAAAGAACAAGTATGAGCTGGATGAATTGGGCATTGATGACAGAACATAAACCATCGCGGAAGTGAAGAAAGTGCTGAAAAAGAAAAATTTGATTCTTCAACTTGAATAAAAATGTCATAGTCTGGAGGTTACATTTCAGAGATTTTTCGAGTAGGATAGAGTCTCTGACACAAAAAGGATTACCTTCTCTTTTTTTAATTAATGATAAATTCATGACCATAGATGACTATGGAAAAAGGGTTCAGGAAATTTCCAAGGATACTGCCAAGTTTTCAAATATAAAGGGTACATTAACAGGAAAGGCACTATTGGGAGCATTAAGCAATGAAATTTACATTCAGTATGAAATCAAACATGTCTTTGCGGTGAAGCCAACCTTTGCCAAATACACTGAAGCAGATGAAATTGACCGCAGGGTAATTAAATTAGTTATCCCTGATGAAGGGCGCTGGGAAAAGTTATGTGAGTTTCAAGAGTAATTAGTAAAAGAAGAAAAGTCAAAATTTTCTAGATCAACGGTCAACTGACAGCCAGCGCAGCCTGTGATTATCTTCTTCAACAATATTTTTCAGTTACAGCAAGCGCCATCACAACATATGTAATTTATTTCCATTATTTAGTTAAAATTAGTTAGCAAATAAAGCGCTATCAGTTTAGATAGACTTTAATGTAACTGTTATAATTTAATTTTCTATAAATACTTCACTGTACGAGGTAGTAATGTTGGATAATTGAGATTTTAAACTTTGTGTATTACTATGGACCTGCTATTAATGAAAATCAAAGGAGTTGCAACAATTGTGTGAGATTCATGTGGTATTTTTATTAAGCACTGTGCCTTTTCTCTGTTATTTCATTTCCATTCCATTTTTTGTGTAAAATCTTATTCAGTTTATAAGAAGAAATTAGTTAAATTTTTTGTTTATTAAGATTTTTACGATATGTCTTTTCTTCTAATGAATGAATTCTGTAAAATTCTCATTCATACCCCTCTCTTTTCTACCACTATACACAAATGACAAATTAAATGTGCTCAAATAGTTTGCCTATCTTGCCTTGCTTAATTTTCTACAATCCAGCCTTTGAAATCAACTTTAGCTTCACTGATTATAATTTTTACCCAACAAATTATTCATTAAACAAATTAATTTATATCTAGCCTAAAATCTGAGACTCAGCCTAAAATTGAATATTTAAAAAAGTGACACAAGGAGATCTCTCTCTGGTTAGGTAGGGTTAGCTGCCTAGCTAAAAGTTGGTATGTGGTTACCTTTCTTCACTCCTAATTTTAGCCTAGGAAGTTGGGGAGAGTGATAACATTTTTGGAGCCGTTTCTAGGGATCAATTTGTTAAATATTCCATGGGAAAGATTTTCTGAACAGGCTGAAGTCAAAACTTGAGCCAAAACATATAATTTTGATCTTAAGCTGGCTCCTAAAAGATATACCAGGTTAAACCCTAACCCTAATCCGTCACCCCTGGTATATAATCCTGAAAGTATTCTGAGAAAACATAAGACTAAGTCTTGACAGTCTGGAAGAGTTTTTCCTCCACTAATTAAATCAAATTCCTTGCCTGCGAGGTTTGTCTCTGAAGATTTGGATTTTTTCTCCATCACTTGAAAAATATGTAATTAGAACCAAGTCTAAACTTTCCTCTAATATGCTACTTTTGAACCTTTTGATTTTCCTTTTCACCATTTTATGAAACCTTTGAGTCTGAAACTGATACTGAAGTTTGGTCTAATTTCCATAAACTTAAAGGCTTAGTAGGAAAATTTCAAGAAACCTCTGAAAAAGCTTATTTTCAATATTAGCAACAGACTTTTGGTACTTATTTTACCTCACCATCCCATATAACTACATCATCTTTTACTCCCTTCATTCCATCTTTACCTTTGCAAACTTTTATTCAATCTACATCACAATTCGTACCTCCACCACTTCCTCCATTAATCATGGCTATATTTTCTCCACTGATTCTACCAGGTCAGGTTACTACTTTATTGTAATATTCCCAAATTTTCACATCATATTTGGAATATTAGAGTCCTTGATTTTCTTAATGAATTAAGTAAATAAAAGGGTGGAGGGACCCACAATCCTCAATAAGAATAAAGATCCACTTTGTGTGTGTGAATGTGGATTAATTTAGCCTAAATCTGCAAAAAGAGGTAGTTGAGAAACTACTAATGTGAATGAGATTGGAGATCATGTCTCATTTAATGAGGAAGATCATGGAGGGTTGATTCAGTCAACTAAGATCTTGAAGATGTAAAACAAAGGATCATTGAGCATTAATGATCAAGTGATGGAGGATCATGTGGAAATGAAGCATACATGGTGGAGGAGGTGTACATTGCACCTAGACTGTTTGGTTGATTTGGTCAAACAACACAGTCCCACTTGGAGGATCTTGTCCACATGAGACTGTGCAGTTGAGATTAGGGCCAAGGCTTGGGATGGCTCAAAAATTATAAAGGAGATGAAGGCAAAGGTGAAAGGCATCTTGGATTATTTGATGTATGATCTTTTAGATCTGGAATTGTCAAGTGACATTCCACTGCATTCTTGGGCTGTTTAGCAGAGATTGCAGGTGATGTTTAGCACAGGGTGTTCCCGGGTGAGAATCCCACCTCTTTCTTTGAGTGATTTCTAAGGAAGAGGATTGTACTTCATTATACATCAGGCTTTAAGTGCCATTTCCTTTTTCTACTTTCTGCAGAACATTCATATTCAGAAAACTGCAGTTTTCTGAAGATTAGTTTGGAAGGTGGAAGTTGTCTTCAGTACTTCACCTGGAGAACAAGGTGAGGGATTATTCCCATCACTTGGGCTTATAGATCAGTACTCCCAGAGCCACATTGCAGATTTTGCATTAGGCCAAATGTTATTGACCTCCTAACAACATTATTCTCTCCAAGAATAACGCTGTCCATTTTGCAGATTTGAAAGGAGGAAGGAAGTTGCTAGTACTTCAGATAGCAATCCAGTGGAGGATCATTCCTTCGCATTGCCATCAGCCTCACCATCAGCCTGGAGCTTATTGCATCATTTTTCAGCAGGCAGAAGGCCTCTCTTTCCCTCATAGCGTAGTTTCTGTTGGTAGCTGTGTTACAGCAGCTGAATTCATCATTGGAGGAATGAGAAGGTAGATCTAGAGCTCCCAGCTCATAGATCTGAGGAAGGGATCAACCCTTCAAGCATAGATCTGATATGAGCACACATTTCAGCCATCTATTCTTCAGATTTAGCTTCAGATCTGTATTTCCTAGTAGATCAAGGATCAAATCCTAGGGAGGTGATTTTCCAAAGCTGCAGATCTGGAAAATCCTTTCTGGCTTATCTTGGGAATCCATCACATTGGACAGATCTTGAATCCTGGCATCATCAGAGCTCCAGTTTTGAGTAGATCTACATTTCTCTTTTCAGCCCGCAACTCCATGTTTATATTTTGCTGAAGAGACAGCGCATTATTTGCTGCAGAGCCTCTCCAGTTATGTTGTACCTGTTGCACACAACTTTTCAGGGTGATCCTAGCTCATCTCTTTGGCTAGATCTACCTATTTTCTGTACTGTTGTAACTGATTCATCTCCAATATAATAAAATGGCTCAGCTCTTTCTGTATATTCTAATTTTTACTTAGATTTATTGTTTATCTTGCTGTAAGTTCTTATATTGTGTCAAGTATTACTACATTCTCCCTTTTGGGGATATTACAGTGGTATCAAAGCATGATCTTTGGCTCAGATTGTAGACACTTCATCTTTTTACATTGAAAGAAGAACAAATAGATGAGATCTATCATGGAGAATGAAAATTCTGTCACTCCTTTCTCTAGATCCATGCAAGATCTCTCCAAGGAGGTCTATCAAATGAAGGGGGAAGAACAACAAGAAGATCCAAGAAGAAGATGTGATGAGGAAAGTACTTCCTATCAGCAGTAAAGAAGACCAGAGAATCCTAGATCTCCTCATAAATCCACTATGCCCACTTTCTTTGAAGAAGGTGAGAGGTATAGAAGTGAAGAAGGGAATGAACATGAGACTCATGAGACTCTCAGCCTATATCTTGAAGAGTACAAAGCACAGTCTAGAGCTTTCAAGGAGAAGCTAACTCTCCAACAATTCTTCCAGATTAAAGAAGAAAGAGGATCCTATAGCGGAAATAGAAGAAAGAGGCATAATAGATTCTATTTGCCTACATTTGATGGATCTTCCTCAAGTAATGTCAAGGCTTAGAGGAGGGAGTTAGATTTATTTTTCAAGCTACATCTTGTGGTTGAAGAAGATGCTATTCAAATTGCAGCACTTCATCTCTTGGATGAAGCAGAAGATTGGTGGTTTGGGCACTTAGAGAATGCAAAGGTGACAAAGTATTCAGATTTCTTTCACAAGTTGAGGAAGAGGTTTGATGTGGAGAGGTCACTACTTTCACCACCTGCTGCAAAAGTACTTATATCTAGAGAAGAGACACTTGCATCTTTGCAAGGTAGTCTTTAGCTCTTGATATATGGAGTCCCATGCATGGATCAGGAGATGCATGAGGAGGAGGAGGAAGATACCAGTGCTGGTACACTTGAAGAAAGGAGGCCATCACTCTCACCAACAATTGGAGACACTGTTGTCCTGGTTGGAGGAACTCTTGTGTTCTTTCAAGAGGTTCCCACATATCAGCTGATCCAAGGTATGCATAAAATTTCAGCACATATGGTTTCAAGATCAATGCATAACCAAGGGTTAAACAAAATGCTGATTTGAAGCAGAGACATTTCACAGCGCAAAGGACCCTTGATCTAATCAAGGAGGAAATTGAAAACTATCCCTCTTCATCATTGTTGAGCTGCATTCAACCCCTTGAGTTGAGATGTAGAGTTTCAGAAAATGGGATTAGCATTATCCTATATCCAATGGCTGATTATGAGATCAGTATTGTGCCTTACTTTGAGACAACATATGTATTACCCTGCAGATCTACAACGCTGTCACTTAGTAGCTATGACAAATAAATGGCTTCATCATTCTTGGAGAATTTTGGAGGTAGCTTCACTCATGAAGCAATGGAAGCAAAGATGAAAAATGGTATACATATTGAAATGAGAAACCTTTTCTCCCTTCTAGATGACCCTTTCTCAATGAGCCCCTCACTGCTCAAAGAGAAAATTCTACTTGCATTAAATCCAAAACTTCTTTGGTTTTGGAGGGCCTTTTATGGGGAGAGAATATCATTAAGAGATCTCATTAGAGATGCATTTCAACATTTCATGAGATGCAAAGTTCTTCAACAGTTTGGGAGGATGGCATTCTACAAAGGGAGGATGCCATGATTATGCAGTACCTCATTCATCATCCACATGGGAGTCAATGGGTGAGGTTGATAAGCAAGGGGTTTCAAAACCACTTGCAGATTTGTATGGGACAGCATGCTTGGTTATGCTGGTTACCATTGGGAGACTTTTGTCACACTCCAAAGGCACCTATTTTTCTGATCCATGCCTTGAAAAACACATATGAAATGAAGAAGGAGGCATGGCTACACTGGCTGCTCTTGGGTGAGTATGGATACCACCCAATAGTTCATAATTTTCTAAATCACGCCTTGTGTTTCAATGAGAAATTGTAGCAGAGGAAGGCATGTTCATTTTGGTTTCACTTGAGAGAGTTTGGCCACCACATGACATCTCCTATGTCTATGTGTTTTGTATTGTGTAAAATTTGGCATTGATGATGTTTCTTTGTATTGGGATGATGTGACATCTCATATGTCCATTAGTATGTTTTTGCTTCATGATGCACATGAGGAGGAGAGAAGGCAACAAGATCTCTTGTTGCTTTGGTTACTTATGGGGGAGTTTTGCTTGACCATCTTACATGGAGGAGATGGAGGATGGAAGCAAAGGGCCTTACTCCAGTGGCTATTATTAGGAGAATATGGTTTGACATCTTTGTCTACCCATATTACTTCTTCCCTTCTTCTTTTTCATAACCTTGAAATGATGGAGTTTGGATCCTACAAGGCTGACATGGCTAAGTATGGGAGCATATCAATGCTCAATCTAGTTCATGAAACATGGGATGAAGGAGTGTATTGTATGATGAAGCTTTTCCTTTGTGGAAAGAGCTACTTTATTTTATGTCTCTCATGTTTTGTTGATGATGTTGGACATCATATGGTTGTCACTTGTTACTTCATGATGGAAGGAGGACATCTAACCCAATAGTTGGAGGTCATTCTTTATGTTTTTAAAAGACAACTTTGGAACCAAACATACATAACCTATTGCAGCAAATGGAGGAAGCCTTCCTTATGTGGATGCCATATGGAGGGGAATATATGGCCTTGCATCTACTTTTGGAGTTGCTTGAGGACAAGCAACATTTTTCCAGGGGGGACTGTAATATTCCCAATTTTTCACATCATATTTGGAATATTAGAGTCCTTGATTTTCTTAATGAATTAAGTAAATAAAAGGGTGGAAGGACTCACAATCCTCAATAAGAATAAAGATCCACTTTGTGTGTGTGAATGTAGATTAATTTATCCTAAATCTGCAAAAAGAGGTAGTTGAGCAACTACTAATGTGAATGAGATTGGAAATAATGTCTCATTTAATGAGGAAGATCATGGAGGGTTGATTTAGTAAACTACGATCTTGAAGATGTCAAACAAAGGATCATTGAGAATTAATGATCAAGTGATGGAGGATCATGTGCAAATTAAGCACGCATGGTGGAGGAGGTGTACATTGCACCTAGACTGTTTGGTTGATTTGGTCAAACAACACAGTCCCACTTGGAGGATCTTGTCCACATGAGACTGCGCAGTTGAGATTAGGGCCAAGGCTTGGGATGGCTCAAACATTATAAAGGAGATGAAGGCAAAGGAGAAAGGCATCTTGGATTATTTGATGTATGATATTTTAGATCTGGAATTGTCAATTGACATTCCACTGCATTCTTGGGCTGTTTAGCAGAGATTGCAGGTGTTGTTTAGCACAGGCTGTTCCCGGGCGGGAATCCCACCTATTTCTTTGAGTGATATATAAGGAAGAGGATTGTACTTCATTATACATCAGGCTTTAAGTGCCATTTCCTTTTTCTACTTTTTGCAGAACATTCATATTCAAAATACTGCAGTTTTCTGAAGATTAGTTTGGAAGGTGGAAGTTGTCTTCAGTACTTCACCTAGAGAACAAGGTGAGGGATTATTCCCGTCACTTGGGCTTATATATCAACACTCTCAGAGCCACATTCACTATTTAAAAATGGCTAATTAGTTACAAGAAAAAAAACTAAAATTTGCATATAAACGACTATTTTTTGGTCGGTGACCAATAGTAGCTAATTTACAGTATCTTATAACGTGACCAAATTTTAGTCATTTTTAACTTAGTCATTAATTGGTTATCTCAAATTTATTGTTTAGTAGTATATTTAGTCATAAATTTGGTCATTAATTTAGTCATTAATTCCCATAATTAACCACCAAATATACAACAAAATATATAACTAAATGATCATCCGAGAAAACCAATTAATGACCAAAGAAATATGACCAAAATGTTGGTCGTGTTATAAGATACTGTAAATTAGCTACTAATAGTCATATATATGCAAATTTTAGTCATCGTTTGAAACCATTTAATGACCAAATAAATATGACTAAATTTTGGTGGTGTTATATGATACTGTAAATTAGCTACTAATAGTCATATATATGTAAATTTTAGTCATCGTCTGAAACAAATTAATAACCAAAGAAATATGACTAAATTTTGGTCGTATTATAAGATACTATAAATTAGCTACTAATAGCCGTATATATGCAAAATTTAGTCATCATTTGTAGTCACAAACTATCATTTGTAGTATTCATTTATTTATTTTTAGTAATTTCATATTTATTATATAAATGACCACTTAGTAGTTTATATTAATTTCATTTACTTTCATTAACAATCATTATAAGAAACTAGTTTATTCGTATATTCATTTTATTTGTGTTCATCATTAATAAACATAAAACACTAATTTAGTAGTTTTAGATTGCTTTTTATGTATTCATTATTAATCAACATAAATTATTTAGTACGATTTTGCAACTAAATTAAAAAAAATTGGCATACAATTTACTTGTTCACATAATATGAAAACACAAAGTTACACATGTTAAATGCAATAGTAAGTAATATCAAGTGAAACTATAAATAATTTCTACCACATAAATTATATTATATAAAATATCAAGTATTACAATATGAGTTTCCAACTTAATATTGGTTGGAGTACAATTTACACATGAAATATTGTTTCATCACTTCAAAACATTATCATTGTGTTTCCAAGGCATCACAGGTGAATTCACCAACTTTGAAGACTTGATCTTCAATCTCCATGTGTGTCTTATGCGAGATATTAACTCTACAGGTACCATTAAACCAGTTCTCTTCTCTCTCTCTTTAATTTGCATTTTATCGCTCCATTGTTATTGTTCTCCTCTTTTTTTAATTCATGCTTCTTACCATCAATACTGAGTTCATTTCCTGAAAAATAAAGAAGATACAATGGAGAGTATAAGACATGAAAGACGATGAACACTGGAATATAAACTAAAGTAGACTATAAAGGATTTATACGATATATACCTCAACATCAACAATATTGTTAATGTCATTTTTCCCCATAAAAACAAGAAACTCGAATACGTTTTCTTCAGTTGGGCAATAGTGGGTTCTATGTGGCCAAATGATGTGTATAAACAAAGAAATAAAATGTCACCATAGAAAATAACACCTTAGTAAAATTAGTATTTAATATTGAAGGAAAGATTATGCACAATCATGCCAACTAAGTTACATGATAAATATATCAAGTTGTGGAATACTTATACAATGTGGGAGTGCAAAAAAAACACCTAAAATTTGTCAAAGCTAAGTCTAAAATAAAATGAAATGAAGTAAAAAGTATACACTAATAGGATAGCCTTGTATACATGTATATAATTGGATAATTTAGAAGGCTAAGTGAATAAATACAGGGCTAGAGGTCGATGATGTCAAGAATGCCCAAGTATGATGAGAATTTCCTCAGATAAGAACTACTATTTGGGTCCATTATCACATATGAATAAGCCAACTAGTCTATATCAAATTATTAATGTTTTTCTTATGTTTATGTATCACTACAGTATAAGTGGATAAATTACAGATACAATTATGTTCCCATTGTGTTCCTCACTTGTGGTACAATATATTAGCTGTGATTTGGAGCAAATTTCCAACATCGAAAATATGTAGCAATCACCACTAGTAATCCCCCAAAAAATATTATTTTGAAATGTAACTTTCAGATTCCAGTTTCTAAATGACTCTTGAATGGAAAATCCACACCGAATTCCAACACCCAAATTCCAATTTGAGGGTACATCTGTGGCCATCCTCAATCACTCAAACTCAAAACATGATTGATCATTATAATACAAAAATAAAATAAGAGTAGTTTTGATATGTTTTGCAGATTTACATGCAAAGCACCAATAGTTTTCCCATATTTACCATACTTGTAACTTCCAAGATATAACACATTGATTGATCTTTTACAACAAATACTTGATCCAATAAAAACAATAATTTAACATATTACAACAATACCATCAATGTTTGATCCTCCATTAGTTCAAAATAGTTAGCACAAAAACTTCAAGAAAGAACAAGTATAAATAAAAATTCAATCAATTAATAATCAATCAAAAAAGGACAAGCTTTTTACTGAAGCTTGATAAACAACTATAACACTGCAACTAGTGGTGTTATTCAAAGAGAAATACTACCTAGAGAACTCATCTTCCAAATTTTTTGCTCTATCCATGAAGGTTTTTTTCTATCCTCAAAACATAATTCGCATTCAATCTTTTAGGTTTCCGAAACTACCCAAAGGCCTTGCCAAATGAAATAGTGAATTTCATTGATTTTCATAAAATGCTTATGGTACTAAAAAATAATAGTTTGGCCATGTGATAGACAATTCAAATAAAAAATTGTGTACAATATTTCTTATAAGACTCCATGTTAAAAGAAAAACTTGCATATTTCAGATAGAAAAACATTTTTAGAAGAGAAACATTATCACAATGAACGATATATTGTTGCATGGGTTATTCCTAAAATAGGGAGATACCCCAAAGAACATGAATGTTTGCTTAGCAGATGCGCATGAAACAAGTTTCTTGCCAATCAATCGAACAACCATCCCACTATTCCTTCTAATAGGTGCAACCATTTACTTAGAAAATTTGTACTGAAACAAAATTCTAATCAATGTAGTGAAACAATTGTACACAAAAATCTTTGCATACAACCTTGAGGATGAACGAATCAAAGAGGCTTGAAGGGGTCACATATCCAAAAATATTTGACTCCTTTGCCATCCTAAGAATCACCCTTCTCGCAATGTCACCAAGATACATTCTCGAAACTGGTTTCTCAAAACCCTGAAGAAAGCTACAAAGAACCATTATAACTTCTTCAAATTATATTTCAGGTACTCAATAACCCTACAAAGTTGAGCAATGAAAAGTTCAATGCTAGAAATTATGAATTTTCCTGATCACCTGATTCAAGCTATCTGCATCTAAATAATTGTCATAACGAGTCTGTAGCAAATGACTAAACCAGAAATTTCCCCATTCCATGTTGATTACCTAATCAACAAAGCCAATTCAAAATAGTTCTTACGGTCCAAACTCCATAACATTAACTAAAGGTGCAAAATAAATATTCATTGATATATTCAGCAAGAGAAGTATCCTTAGCGAGCTCTGCTAGGGTTTCATTAGCTCAACCATAACCTTCTGCGTCGTCAATCCTTTGCTCTGCCCCCGTCGTGCACTGCTTCTGCAAGGTTCTGAAACCTTCCAAGCCCAGGTGGAAGCGTCCATGTCAGGCCCCTCGCCACGGTGGGAGGGACCACAGTCCTACCATGATGCAGCAAACCGAACCCCGTTCGTGCAAGGCCACTTCTCAATGGATCGAACGACTCCTCATCATTCGCGGAAAACCCAGTTATGGGGGCACAGTGGCAAGCAAAGGATGGTAGAAGTCATTGCCTTCCTAAGGCAGCAATCAACCCCAAATTTGTCATTCCGAACAACCACCTTGAAAAATATCAACAGTATATGAAAGATCATGCAATGATCTGTAAATTTTTGGAGATCTGGCCAAGAGAGTAAGATATTTTGGCCTGGATCCAGAACAAGTGGTCTCCAAAGGGAAATATTGAGCTTCAAATTAGGGCCAAAGGGTTATTTACTATGATCATTGAAGATCTGGAAGACTGCAAGTAGATCTTTGAAAACGGGCCATATTTTATGGGAAAAGCAGGCCTCTTCATCCGCTATTGGGAATGCTACAACCTGAACAAAGAGGAATTCACCGCAGCTCTTGTCTGGCTTCGGCTCTACTCCCTCCCCAATGATTTCTGGGAGCCTGATATCTTGAAGGAATCAGAAACTCAATAGATGTGTTTGCTAAGATCTCGGAGACCACCAAACGCTGACAGCATGCGACCTATGCCCAGATCTGTGTCCATATGAATATATCCCAACCGCTGTCAAAATCTATCGATCTAGTCTACAAATCTACATGGACACAACCACTAGATTATGAACATGTTCCTTTCAAATGCCACAGGTGCCATGAGTATGATCATCTCTTTCGCAACTGCCTGTTAACAGTAGTAGAAGAGGCTCGTGCAGCTGCGCTGGCTAAGGATGGTGATGGCTTTCAATCATTTCAAAGGCGTCGATTCAGGGCCACTCAGCCACAACAGTCAAATCAGCATTCCAATCCTCTTGATCGTTCGGGCCCCCAATCGCATTCCTACCCCAGGCCCCGTCCTCCTCCCCTAAGTCGGTGCCTCCTGAATCTAAAAACTCCTTCGTGGCCCTGGCCGACAAATCCCTGGCCCTCATCTCTTCTCCCCCTTCCCAATCCCTCTCTTCATCCCATGGAGCTCCTCAATCGATGGACATTGACAAGCTACTCTCCACCCTCAGAGAAAAGCTCTCCTCCAAGAGAAAGATCCCTGAGCACACTGAATTAGATCGGTGCATCCAGGAGGTTCTGAGGCAAATGAGTAGGATCCTAAAAGCTAAGGTGCGACAAAACAGGCTCAGAGCAGAGGAGAAAAAGCTTTTGGAAATATTCAAAAGCTCGAGCAAGACATGCATCAAAGATATCCCAGGTAATCAACTGAACCATTTTGGCACCCTTTTCAACCGATGGGTGACTCGTCCTAGACGAGCAGACTCAGGTCTCTACAATATGGGTACATAGGGAGACCCCCTTAGAATAACAATCCAAGACCCTAAGTGATATGATAAGAGAAAGAAGGGCCGCAAATCTACCAAATAGCTTATTCGTGAAGCCAGAGAACTTTTTTTAAACTCAGGGAAAATGGGAAAATTGATGGATTTCTTTCCCAGATCTGTCACTCCTTCCTCATGAAGATCATGTCATGGAATATCAGGGGCTTCAGCAGCTCGGGGAAGATCCAATCCCTTAAGGACAAAATAGGAAAGTACAAACCTTAGATAGTTATTCTTCAGGAGACGAAGGTGACTGCCGACAAAGTTAAGGAAAAAAGCCAGAGATGTTGGAGGAATAGCCAAGCCATGACGATAGAAGCCACCTGTCGGGGGCATAGCAATTCTTTGGGACCTAGGAAGTGTTATCTTCGAAGACTGGGTCGGCACCAAATTCACATTTTCAGACTCGATTCGCTTGATAGGTGAACACTGGTGGAGGAGCCTAACTACGGTCTACGGGCTGGCTATGCCTCGTGAAAAATCAATTTTCCTCATGCATCTAAAAAGCCTTAGCAGGTTATGGGCTAAGGAAGATTGGATCCTGGGAGGGGATTTCAACTTGATTCGAAACCTGGAGAAAAAGCGTGGGGGAGTCAGTCGATTAGACCCATCCTCGCATGCCTTCAACGACACTATTAAGGATCTCTACCTCGTTGATGTCATCCCCCGCCAAGGGCTTCATACCTGGAACAATCGACGAGGGGGAGAGAACCAAATTGCCTGCAGGCTAGACAGATTCCTCTTCTCAGAGCACCTTATCATGACCGACCCTCGACTCTCCTCTAAGATCCTCCCATCCATTGGCTTGGATCACTGGCCTATCAGTGTGGATCTATCCTCATCTAACCCCCCACCCCCCCATAGAGATGTTCATTCCGGTTCGGGATTTTTTGGTTGCGACACCTGAGATTCATGGATCAATTAGCTTCGTGGTGGACAGCCCTGGGTACACCACTTAGTAACAAAATGTAATATTTCCAGAAGAAGGTGCAAGGCCTCAAAGGCCATATCAAAGCATGGAACTGGGAAACTTTCGAGGATATTCTTGAGGAAAAGAGGCAGTTGGAAGCCAACCTGGAGGAAGTAGAACAACGAATTATCTAGGACGGCTGCACGGAAGAGCTGGCCAAAAAAGAAGATCTCTTGATCAAGGACCTGGAGGAACGGAAGTAGCAGGAGGAAATATTGTGGCTACAGAAATCCAGAATTCAATGGTGGAGAGAAGGGGAATGAAACACAAAATCATTCCACCAATCCATGATCCAACATTGGCAAAGCAATAGAATCACCCACCTGTAGGCGACCGATGACTCTTGCCTAGACCGCCACGAAGACATTGCGACGAAACTACAAGCATTCTTCTCTTCCCTGCTACATGATGAAGGTTATGAAAAATTGAAGGTTCTGTGTAAAGTTACCTAGAATATCCCCTCTTTGATCTCGCAAAACCAAAATGAATTTCTTCTAAGCCCAATCTCCCTTTCAGAAGTAGAGGAAGTCATGAAGGCCCTGCCTTCAAATACAACCCTGGGACTGGATGAATTTACTGCAGAATTTTTCAAGGCTAGATGGTCCTTCCTTAGTCACGACATATGGGAGTTTGTGGAGGAATCACGGCAGCTCAGACATGTATGGTCTGACCTTAATGCCACCTTCATCGCCATCATCCCCAAATCTAAGGAGGCAACAAGACCGAGGTACCTCAGGCCTATCTCCCTCTTTAATGTGATTTATAAGATACTTTCCACCATCATGGTTTGCAGGCTCAAGCCACTGCTTCACCGCATCATTAGTCATGAGCAGTCGGGGTTTTTGGAGGGACGTCAAATCCTGGATGGCATTGTCTTCGCGCATGAGACCATCCACTCTATCAAAACGCATAAGCTTCGCGGAATGTTGCTGAAACTTGATCTCTCGAAAGAATATGATCACCTCAGCTGGGATTACCTTCTAGAAACCCTGCGGGAATTTGGTTTTGCAGTTGAATGGATTCAATGGATTAAATCCATTATCTCCACTTTGTTTTTCTCCAATCTCATAAACGACACACCATCAGAAACTTTCCGGTCCTCGAGGGGTATTCGTCAAGGGGACCTGCTCTCCCCCTTCCTATTTATTATTGCTGCCAAAGGGTTGGGACGCTTGGTCAAGGCCGCTAAATAATCCAATCAGATAACAGGGCTTCATCTGCCTGGATCAAACATTGACATGACTCACCAATAGTTCGTGGACGATAACCTCCTCTTTGATGCCGCGACTCTGAAAGAAGCCTCCCAGCTCAACATCATCTTGGAGGACTTCCAAGAAGCCTCAGGTATGCTCCTCAACAAGCTTAAGTCTGATATATATTTCTTCAACACTCCCCGCCTAGTTCAAGCTTGCTTAGCAAGAACCTTGGGTTTCAATGTTGGCTCTCTCCCCTCCAAGTACCTGGGAGTTCCCCTCCTGTTCAATCCTTTGCGCATTGTCTAGTAAGCTCTCTAACTGGACTTTTTGGGTCCTTAACCTTGCGGGATGGGCCACCCTCCTCAAATATGTCCTGCAAGCAATGCCCCTCTACCAGTTGTTCACTCTTCCAACCCCAAACTGCATTTACTCGAAACTCATTACCTTATTCTGGTGATTTTTCTGGGGAGGTACTGCGGATGATAGAAAGTGGCTTCTAGTGACCTGGCATAAGTTGTGTCTCCCAAAATTGATGGGGGGTTTGAGCTTGAGGGACCCAACTTTTCTTAATGCAACTCTGGTGGTGTTGGTTGAAAGGGGGACCGAAACTATGCAAGACTATTTGGTCTCATAAGTATGGCCAAGGGAAAACTCAACGTGAAATCCTTCACACACCCCTCCATATTCAAGGGTCTACCATCTGGAACCTCGCCAACAATAATAGCGACCTGATTCGCACGCACTTCTTCTGGGAGGTGCACGACAGGGAAACTGGACACTTTTGGGAGGACTCTTGGCAGCAATCCCCCCGCCTCTCTTAGAACCATTCTTTGGCAGATCTCATGCCCTTCTTCCATTCCTGCAGAGCCATGAAAATAAAATATTATTGGCGCAACCAACTAGACAAGCATGGTTGGAACCAATGGAAAACTGCAGAAGATTGGCCTATATACCTACCCCACCAAGGGTCAGATCGACTTGCCCAGTATCTTGCCCAACAGAAAATCCATGCCTCCCAAGGCTCGGACAAATTAAGATGGGATCTCTCGACCTCCGGGGTCTTTTTAGTCAAGGAATATTATCTCCTTCGTGCGGCGGTCTTGATCATCCCCAACACTCAGGTCTGGAAGAGAATATGGACCAGTCATATTTAGACGAAAGTGGCCCACTTCCTCTGGTTAGTGATTCAAAAACGTATCCTGACGTGGGATCGTCTCCTTAAAAGGCGATTCATCAATCCGTCCATGTGCTTCCTTTATCGGCACGCTGAAGAAACCCAACATCACATCTTCATGGATTGCCCCTTAACCCAACAGGTCTAGAAGCAAGCCTTTGATATTTTTGGCCTCGTTTATGACACCCCTGCTACCACCAGAGCCCTGCTTGAAGATTGGCTGACCCACAGATTATCCAACCCAGTGGTCTCCAGAGCATGGTGACTCCTCCCTGTTCTCCTACTCTGGAACACTTGGAAGGGGAGAAATCATGCTATCTTTGAGAATCAAACCCCTTTCGCCCCTCTCATCTGGTCTTTGACCCTCTCCAACAATAGGGAATCCATTCTCGCGGACCCCTAGGACCCTGCGGACTGGGATGCGGGTCCATCCAATCTATCCATCCTGCATCTTTTGAATCTGATCTCCTCCAACCTGGTCCACCCTCGCCTAAATCAGGGATGTCCTCCCCCCTCCCCCCCTTCGAGCTGTCTTCAACTCAATTTTGATGGAGCCTCCAAGGGTAACCCCGGCCAGGCGGGATATGGTAGCATCCTCCGCGATGCCAAAGGAACACCCCAGGCAGCATACACAAGCTCCATCGGCACATCGACAAATAATGTTGCAGAACTAACTAGGTTTGGTTTCATGAGCAAGGTTTTTATTATAGGTCAACAGACTTCTTCTTGATGTCTTTTAGGGATTTTTCATCTTGTCATAAATGTACTAATTAAGAGTCATGTATATGAAGAGTCACGTCAATGAATTATGCCTCAAGACCTTGTCATATAAGCCTTGAAGACATGGCTCAATATGATGCTCAAGATCAGCATTGAATATCTCTTCAAAATAGCCTATGAGCAGTGGACAAGTCGGCTCACATACCCCTGATCAAGTCGGCCTCATAACATAAGTACAGGTCGGCTTATTTACAATCAGAATCAACTATTTAAAAGAGCATGTGGATTTCATTTTGACACAAATTTCCGGTCAAGAGTTCTGAGATTTAGTATGAGCTTCAGGACTGAAATATAAGTGCAATAAAGAGAGAACATAACTGCGGATTGAAGAATAGGACGTTATATCAGCAAAGAAAAGGATTATGGTTTGGATATAAAGATTCTGTGATCTAGTACGGAATTTTAGTTTTGCAATAAATGCAAGTTTAGGACTGTGTTTATACGAAGGAGGGAGACAGAATATCTTATATATATACAAAGATATATGACTGTGTTAAAGAGCGAAATTGCAGAACTGTTTTTAGTGTGAAGTTGCATGATTATGGGAAGATTATAGGACTGTACTAAGTGCAAAGTATAATCAGTATGCTCAGCAAAGTGAACTAAAGGTGCAAGATGTGCACAAGTCTATCCATAACAAGGTGCTGATATCTCAACCTTTACACCCAAAATACCAAAGAAATGAATTAAATGGATACCAACACATATGGTTGCATCATGGTTCAACTGGGAATACAAGATTTTAGTTTTATTTGGGGCCTTGCAATACAGATTTTGTGTGAGAAATACCATGAAAAATAATTCCCATCCTCCGGCTCCTGCATCTACATTATAAATGGAAAACTAGCTCAAGACATCCATACAAATGTAGACTCCAGGTTGCTCTCAAAACAAGACTTTTATGACAAAGAGATGCTTTCCTGACAATTTTTTCTAGAGCTCTTGAAGATTCTTATATGGGCAGTAACTTTAGTCTTATCAATCTTGGAACAGGTTCTCAAGTTTCATTTGGATGATCTCATAAACAATGAAATCTTTTTATTTATTGCACCTCAACTTTGTATGTACTGCAACATTTTTGGAAATGATAACTATGATATTCCTAATCATGGTGATCTAATAGCTACCATTTTAGGATTTGCTGGAAGCCTTGAGTATTGGCTGGCTCACAGGTTGTTACTTTCAAAGGTCCCAAATAGCAGGTTGAAGCATGCTAATATTTTGAACAAGTGTTTGGAATTTGTGAATGAACAAGAACATTTGTTGGTTTGTGCATGTGCTCATGAACAACTCAATTCCATGATGAACATTGAAAGTGATGTGCAAGTTCGTGTTGTTGGGGACCTTCTTGCTATGCTACAACAAGAGATACTTGTAAACACTATTGGAATGAAGGAATATGACACCACACCAATAAAATTTGACAGGGTTTTAGAGTTGTCGTTAAACAAATTTCTGAAAATTGATGCTATAGGTTATGATGCCTTGCAAATTTTTCAAGTTGATAAGCATCCAAGCATCATGGGTATTGGCAAAGCCAAGGAAATTTTTTTGTTATTTGGCAAGTTTAACAAGTGTGTCATTGTCATGGGCCGACGTATTTTAAGTACTTGGTTCTTAATGCCTATAACCAGCCCTGCACAACACTATGAAATACGTGAAATATATTCCCCCTTACATGGACATTCCAACAACTGAAAAAATCCGGATATTTAAAATTTTGAAGATGAAACTTTTTGCACTTGAACATTGCCACACCCTACACAAAGCAACATACTAAAGATCCCCCAAAAGCCTCCAACCTAAGAAAATATTTACAATGTTACAAATATTGTTTTGGAAAAATATCAGAAGTTTTGGAAAAAAACTTCTTAGAAACACTCGAACACCAGGGAAAATATTGGAAAATATCAGCAAGCATAAACTTGGACCTGAAAAAGTCTGGAAAACTTGAACCAAGATATACAATCTAAGCATCGCAAATTGCCCAACAAGAAACAAGATTTCTAATGTATACAGTAAATCTCCAACCCCTTCAAGCCCTACAGCTATTTGACTGAAGGCCTGAAGGGTTAGCATGCTTGTTACATCACCAATATCTAGGGTTTGTTTTTAGAGAATTACAAAGGATCTAACCATATACCCATCACAAGATATTTGACTAAACCTAACAATTTGGCAAGTCGCAAAAGATGCAGAGTTGCAGAAGATTAAGAATTATAAACAATGGATAGTAAGGAGAAGCAAAAGACAGATGGTCCAGGAAGCATAATGTCACAAGAAATGAACTTTAAGTAATGAAAAATATTCCATTTTTCATTTCTGTTGTTCCATTTTTCATCACTCCAGAGTCCAAACTAGATCAAATGCCTCCTTCAGTTTCATTGAATGGACTAGCCTGAGCAAAGGTTTGGTTTTGACTTGGTGGATCCCATGTACATATTAAGGTGAAATTGATGAACATTGTTTCTTAATCAACTCATTCACCAAAAAATTTACAGCTAAGACTAAGATTAGAAACATAAATGATAACAATTTTTATCATTACAAGAAAAATAAACTTACAAATCAAATCAAAGGAAACAAAAATTGTTTAACAAAAAAAAAATCGTTGAATTTTTCTCAGACCCATGTGTACTGGCACCCTTTAGCATACATTTCGATGTGAAAATTGGTGTTAGTTTACTTGAATTTCTTGGACAGTGCTCCAGCTACAACACTTTTTCCTTTAGTAGAGTAGTTCATACAGCAGAGTTTGGAGCTGTAATATTAATTTTTGTTTTTCAAATTTGATAAAACTACATATTATGTATTGACTGGTTCAATTAAAGTATTTGTTGTTTTATTTATAAGTATTACACGTTTGTAACTTTAAGTACTCCTGAGACTCAACGATAGTGAATTGGAAAATCTTAAAGACACAGTTTGCTTTTGCAGGTGAAAAGGATCATCAGGAAGCATAATTGTATCATACTTCAAAGACAAAAGAGTTGGATCTTCTTCTAGGATACATCTATGATAAAATGTTAGATATGGAAAGAGCCATAATAAGAGATTTGGAATTGCAGCTTTAACCTTTCTCAATGGATTTGCATATGACATCAAAGTTCATATGGGAGCTAGACTTCATGCTCTCGTTGGAATTAGTTGCATAAGAGTACATGCATGTCAGGCTAGTGCTCAATGCAGAGTATGCACTTGAGATAAAAAAAGGCAATCACTCATTTTATGTAGGGAAAAATGCCTTCTCCCTCTCAGAAACCCCTGCAAGCATTGACATCCTGCCTGTACAGAACGTTGATGGCGTTATTGTCCCTGTGATCAAAAGGTTAATACATCAGAAATTGGAAAATAAGGAATGTAATCTATCCTGGATTGGACTGGTTTTCCTTTGTTTGAAATGTTTTTGGAAATTTATATCATTTGCACCAACATCTGATGATATCTTTACTCACGTTGTTCCTACCTTGTCTCTAAGCGCCCTTCTTTTTTCTCTTTAAAGCCTGCAATGACATTGATTGTGTTCCAATGCTAATGGTGCTTGTTTGAGGAAATTTCAACACTTGAGCTAAAATTCCTCCCATGCCAAGCTAATAATACCAAACACGGGTCCATTACATATATACCTCAAATTGGTTATCAATTGTGCCTTTTTGGACTAAAACTCGACGATAGTGAATTGGAAAATCTTAAAGACACAGAGTTTTCTTTTGCAGGTGAAATGGGTCATCAGGAATCGTACTTTTATCATACTTCAATGACAAAAGAGTTGGATATTCTTCTTGGAGATTTCTATGATAAAATATTAGATATGGAAAGATCCATAATAAGAGATTTGGATTTGCGGCTTTAGCCTTTCTCAATGCATTTGCATATGACATCAAAGTTTTTTGAGGAGTTGGACTGCATGCTCTCGTTGGCATTAGTTTCACACCAGTACATGTATGCCAGACCAGTGATCATTGCAGAGGATTCACTTGAGATAAAAAAAGGAAATCACTCATTCTCTGTAGGGAATAATGCCTTTTACCTCTCAGAAAACCCTGCAAGCATTGACAGCCTGCCTGTACAGAATGTTGATGGCACTATTTTCCCAGTGATCAAAAGGTAAATATATAAAAAATTGGAGACTAAGGAATCTAATCTATCCTGGACTGGTTATGTCTAGATTTCTTACAGCAGAAAACCATCACACAATGAAGAAGGGGATCCTATTAAGTCCAGCCTTGAAGTATTAGCAAATAGAAAAGTGGCAACAAAGGAAGTGGAAGATGTCAAAAAAAATGTCAAACATAATGTCAGGGTACCAAAAGCACATGTCTGAATTAATGGCAACTTGGAGTTAATGATGATCATCCATATATATGCTCAATCAAATAAGCCTAGATTATTTATTCCCTAATGGAATTTCATGTGCTACAATACAAAAATAAATTTCTATCAAGAATCAAGATAGTATCAATGCATATATCTACTCAATCCTGAGAAGTGTCCTAGAAATCCACAATAAAAGAGGTTGTGGCTCCAAAACTTGACATGTTGGCTAAGTCCTCAAAATATATGTGGAGGCTTTTGTAATACAAAATTCGATTCAAAACTTGTTCCTGTAGTAAATCCGGGCAATTGCATTTGTACTGTTTTCAAAAAAATTGTTATTCCTACAATCCTATGTCAGAAAATAATACTTGGAAATGCATTTATGGCAGCTTTTCATTTACACATTAATTATTGCATGATGCCATTTCCTAGTTTCCTACAAATTTGTAAACGACATTTTTAAACATGTACCATTTCCCAATACCATATGCACTTCTTGATTCCTGATGGAAAGAATCACATTAAGTGGCAATGTTTTGTTGTTTAATTGTGTTTGTATGGTGAAGTGTGGACCTTAAAAGTGTATATATGGTAGATATCCATTCTTCCCAACCCAAATTGCCCTGCAATTATATTGTACCACCAATTGATTCTACAAAGAAGGTCAATCTAGTACCACAAAGATGACACCATAGTTCATGGTTTTACAACTCATATTCTAACTGAAATTATATCAAATGATAGAACACAGACATAGGTTGAAGTACTTTTTCCACTTAAAAAGTATTTGATACTAGCCAACAGGATGGAAATTCACTAGTGAGGTCGATGGAATGTTAAGCCACCACCAGTGTTCCATTCTTTTAATGCTCGCAATAACTGATTTGTTGGAGAAGGGCCATTTCATAGGAAAGGGGCTAGAAAACTTTAGGAAAGATTATCAGAACATGTGGCACATATCCCGGTCTTCGCTCTCAAAAAAGACTTCCATTTTTTTTACTAGCATAACTTGCCATTACCTCGAAGGGCAACACTCTAATTACTAAATGAGAGTTATAAAAATACTGAGACACATTAGAGGACAAATCATACAGAAAGACGTGTACCTATAGAAGTTAGTTCTTTAAATAGAGAAAAATTTCCTTCCATGTTTTCGACAAATAATGTAACTTCCCACTACCTAGAGAGACAATACTCTAATTACTAAATGGGAGTTACAAAACCGATTGGGCACATTGGAGGATCAAACATATTAAAATACATGTCCCTATGAAAGGAGATAGTAATGGGCCCAAAAAATTATTATAATCTAGATTAAAACACCTATGATCTTCTCCCTACTCAGTGAAATTGTCTCAAATTTTGAAAAAACAATTTTCACCATATTTACAGACCATCAAGAGTCATAGAACAATCTGAATCCCCTTCTGATGTAATTGGATTGATACAGATAGTAGAGACACCTTCTTTCCAAATTGTGAAATGGCCTTTATTGGTTGTTGAAGGAGAACAATGATATGCTGCCAATGGTCCTGGGTCGTTCTATTGAAGAGGAGATGTCATCCATATAAGTTATTACATGATTAGTAAAAAATCCAGCTATATTTCATCTTTTGGATAGTTGGTCAACATAATTTATAATTGTAATGATTTCAAGATGTAAAATTTTCTAAACTATTTCAATTTCCTCTAAAAGGAGGTAACAAAATCACCTACTTTCTTAGTTTATTTTAAGGAGCAAAGTAGAATAGATGGAGGAGGTTTTCTAGCTATACAAGTATTCACAGAATCATAACTCCACCACTTTTATCTCCAATCTCGCTATTCTCTCATTGATACTCCTGAGCTTTAGAAGAAACTGGTTTTAATTGACCTCAATAATCCTTTGCTCTTCTAGAAACCATGTAGTAAAGATTTTCTGCTTTTTATATGCAAGCTTTTGAAATTGTATAGTTAAAATTTTCAGGATGGTTTTGTCCTCTTTGACGTAATATGGAAATTTTTTGACCCTAGGGGCCATGGCAGCTCACATCAAGATAGTCATATGTTGGTCACCTCATAGAATGAAACAATACCTCTTCTCACTTGACTAAGAATGTAAACCTACCAACCTTCTGCATAGCTCTAAGAACCATACAAAATAATTTAATGAAACTATCATCCAAAACAACAAAATGTATCTGGACAATGTTGAAATTACATGTTGATGTTTCTCTGACTTTGGTCTTATAGATATTTTAGCAGAAAACACATCAAAGCAGATCTCTCTAGACCTCAGTAGACTGATCCATCTCTGTTGAGCCTTAAGAGACTACTCCTAAGTACAGGAAGGCATGAATAGATGAATGTGAGTTCAATACGAAAAAAGAAAATTTTAAAATATTCAATATAACCACTGGACATATTATTAATATCCATGATAAGGGAGGAGTCCCTTGACAAAATAATCTTGGCAATGTTGGTGTTTGTCAAGACCCACAAGGGTGCAAGATAACAACAAACAGTTGAAAAGAAAGCAGCCAATCCTTTCTGTAATAGAACTTTTCTAAGCCTGGACATATACTAGCAACAAAGGAACCAATCTTCAAGTTTTGATGCCAAACCAAATATGAGCTGAGATGAGAGCATGACTATAATTGCACACTTCAATTGTCAAGAAACATATCTTGCTAAAGATAACCACCAAGGTTTAGCAAGATGATGTTGGTGCCATTGATTGTTGAACTTCGTTGATGTTGGTGGTATTGATTGTTGAACTCGTCTACCATGGCCATAAAAAAAATGTATCCTTCACTCAAAGGAAAATAATTGGTTAGGAATGCTAAGCTTTTTCTACTACATTATAAGGTTGAGGGGATGAACCCTTCACTCAAACCAAAATCATTGGTTAGGCATATTAAAAGGTTGAGCAATCCAAGTCTGAAGAATTTGAGCTAGATGATGTTTATGTATCTCTTTTTGATGATTCCAGTTCTAGTAGTGTTGAATGAATGATGAGTTTCATGAGTGGTCATGTAGATAAGTTATTTGTAGTTTTGATGTCTAGTTTTGCTGCTACTACTACCAATACTATTGAGGTTGCAGAGGAATCTTAGGAGTCCTCAAACTCTAAGCCAGATTATTTATGTAGCCCATGTTGATGCTCCCATGTCTAGTAGTGGTGATGAGTTTGATCATGATGGGGAGTGATCATGTTGATCACTGATATGTAGACTTGTAGTAGGTAAGTAGCCCCATAGCTTGTAGCATTTTTTTTGGACGCTAAAGTCCATTTAGAGCCTCATTGATTATGTTTTTTGTTGTTGATATGTATTGCACTCGGTTCCATTTTGATATATTCACCTTTTCATGGTATATAGATGAAAACAATTTGGATATTTTATCTCTATTGGTTTGGAATCATGGTTTTAAATCTTAAAAATAGTTTTTTCATTAAAAAATAATTATTTCATGTATTTTTTTAAAGCCCGGTTCATTGAGGTCTATTAAAATTGGAAACTAGGGCCAAATTACACCATTGGATAGCTCATTTTTTGGAGATTATTATTGCATTGAACTCCTCATTTCAGAGGACCAAAATTGACCTAAAGATCATGAAATTTGGACAAGTAGAAGTGTGTTTTTGAATTTATGCCCACTCATGTTCAAATTGTCAAGGTTGGCCTCATCATAAAAAAGCCCAACGGTCACGTCTTTTGACCTTAAACAATTTGTATATATAGAGGGGCCTTCAACCTCATTTTCTACATCAAAGGGATCCAATTTATATCTAAGGTAATTGAGCCCTTGAGGAGGATGCAGGGTTGTCTAATTTGGGTTTCTTTTTAAACAACTAGGGCAGAGATTCATCAGATAAACAGCTGCATGACTTGATGA
Source organism: Pinus albicaulis (assembly GCA_034641835.2). NCBI lineage: Eukaryota > Viridiplantae > Streptophyta > Pinopsida > Pinales > Pinaceae > Pinus > Pinus albicaulis. Next base: position 1,013,419,472 of record CM076575.1, on the reverse strand, counting down.
AATTTTAGGGTAACTTGTATGGGTAATCCTGCCATTACGGGTCTGAACTCAACCTTAGAAAGTTAGGTCATGTTTGGGTACTGACTTCAAGCCAACCTATGATCAATTTAAGGAAGAATTTCTCCCTTTTTGTGTCCACACTTCAGAGCCATTACTCTAGGTAGGTCCGCAGGCATGCACAATGTTAGATAGAGGGGCCGAGAAACCTATCTTAGGTTCAGATCAATTCTAAGGGCCAGCGACGGACAACCTCTTGCTTGCCAAAGAAAGCCATAGTTGAAAGGAGGGTTTCTTGATCAGTTGAATGGAACGATAGTGGATTGTAAGAAACCCTAGCCATATCTTAGCTTACTACTGTTAACAACATGATGATATTGCAGTTTTAGGCTATTCACTTTTCCAAGGGAAGTCATATTGGATATTCAAATTGGCAAGTCATTTTGACTTTAAATTATAGTACTCTCTCTCTTTGTTGAACATTTAATATTAGGCACCTATCAGTGTTAGGCACCTCACATGGTTCTGAAACCATCGTACCTCTTTTGGCTCATCGCGTATGTAATTTTGCATTCTCAGCACATTGGCACATGAAATATGTCTCCAAAAATATATTTAAAGAGCAGGAAATGTTTTGGTATGACAAAACCATATAGAAATCAGTGTATGGTTTCATATATGATTATTGCATACGGTATTGATGTCATCTTAGCCATGTAAAATTATCCACATTGTATGCATAAAATAGATACTCAAATTATAAGAAGACATTATGGTATTGTGTATATATATTGACATGGTTTCTGTAGTATGTGCATGACATCATATTTGCAGGCAGAGCAATATTGGCGTCAAAAATCAACATATATACATACATTCAGTCAATATTGGTATATGCATGGCATTCTTGCAAGCCCTGAAACAATTATGGTATTTTAAAAATCTATTAAAGTATGGAAATTCTAATCAAAGTTATGATCAGTCATGGCCTTGGGTAGTATGTTGACATTTGTTTCTTATATCTCTCTGTTGAAATTCTGAGTTTCTCTTCCTCTCATAGCCTAGAAAAGAAGAACCTTAGTTTACTATTGTTCTAGACACAACTACAACTCTCAAATCATAAAGAAAAAGAATCCAAGGCCCTTATGTTGATGGATCATTAGTAAGGCTCCAGAGCATTAGTGCATATGTACATCATACAGTGATAAATGATGAATGTGAACCAAGTCCTGCACACTATACAATGACATGATCTATACTTCTTATATCAATTGAGCCGACTTTTGGAGATTTTCTGACTTACATAGCTATAGGCATCAAGCGATGAAAGCATTCGATATTTATAACATAGTTAACCATCTTTCAGTTTTTCTATACTAAGCCTTAAGTAGCAGAGAAGAGATTTTGTTGAAGACATGTTTGTAAGCAAAGATCTTGGATGATTTGAAAGGAATCATGCTCTTGGAAGTTTGAAGACCTAAAGCTATAATAGAACCATCTAAAGTGAATATTGTTGGTTACCTCACAATGATATAAGGCACAGTTCTACGTGTGACACTTCTCTACAGCTCGACATCATCTATTATCTCTTTTCAAGTCCAACATTATGCATAATATTACTACAATAAAGTAGCCATAATGATATATTGTAGCCCCAGTAAATTGATGATTGTATTATAGCCTTGTTCACTATCGAAGTTGTGAACAATACATATGGAAACATTGGATAGCTTATCTTTTGAAGAAGCTACAGGGATCTTCCCGTAAAAGAATTTGCAGCACCTTAGATTTTGAAAAGGGGTGCAGCACTCTTGAAACCCTTTTTTTTAAAGAACAACTAAGTGAAGAAGTGCATGGGACTTTGGAGCATATCTCTATAACAATTCTCATATGCTTATATGAGCACAATAAGCAGATGAGATGTTGATTTTGACATTTGTCACCTAGCGATGGAGGATAATTCAGATATTTTGAAATAATATGATGGGAGGATTTCTTCTGCCTAATTAAAGAAGAACCATGACGATTCTTCAAAATTTTCCTCTTTGACCTTGAGCTTCCTTGAAGTTTATTGTTGCAGTTGCCTCATGAAAGTCTCATCCCTTGCTTGAGAAGCTCGTAATTGAAAGCTAGATGATCACATGAAACAAGTCTTGAGAGGGAGCTATAGAATCCTTGGCAATATGACCTGATGAATCTTCTTTCCAAATGTTTATTGATAAGGGAAATAACTCAAATATATCCCTATTATTTGAAAGTCTGCATGGAAGTTGCATGATCATGACTTTGGTTATATTTTGGCAAGGTCACTTTTCTATATATATCCAGAGTAAGTTACACTGAGCCATAAAGGTGTAGATATTGATGATATATTATTGATGACCCTCTCAAAGTAAGAGGGATCTAACCTAGCCTTGATAATCTATTTCATGCACTTAAGATCCGATGAAGAAGTTGTGAGTCTGCATATGCATATCTTGTGGGATCCCCAGTGTCCTAGATAAATTCGTCGCTATGAAGAATCTATATATATATTTATAGTTGCTTAGTAAGATATCTCAGTGACTCTATTGTCTATAATTTTAGGTACACAAATGAAATCCAAGATTCCATAAATATTCTGATGTTGGATCGATTGGCAGTATGATGGATGGAAAGAGTACATCTAGTACTATATCTCTTGATTTGGTTGCTCTGAAAGCACTATTGAGGTTGATTGTATAGAGCAACACAGATGTATTATTATGAATCCATTTTGGTTGAAGAAGTTCTTCAGTGACCCATTTGAGCACATGTTATATTGCGATATTCTTCAGAGAATCTGTACTGCACATAAATTGGGTACCGCTTTACAATACATTGGAAAGCTACCTAGATTCATCATTGTTGAATTAACAGATTACTTTCTTCAGAGAGAGGTTGGAAATTGTGGATAGACCTTGCTAGGAGGTTCATGGTTGAAAATTGAGCTTTGGGAGCTCCTGGGGACCTAGGGTACTTCTTGAGAGCTATGAGAAACCATATGGTGAGTGGTTCACCTTCCCCTATTGGTGCACTATGTATAGGGTGAGTGGTTCACCTTCCCTTATTGGTGCACTATGTATAGGGTGAGTGGTTCACCTTCCCCTATGATTGATGAGATATTCATAGGATGAGAGGTTCACGTTCTCCTATGGCATAAGAGTAGGATGAGTGGTTCACCTTCTCCTGTGGATACCTAGTGAGAGATGCATTCAAGCATCTGCTTTTCGATATGTCGGTAATACGTGGTTCATCCTTTCCCCACATGTAGGATGCTCATTCCTTGTGATTGATGTTGACATGTCGTGAGACGTGGTTCACCCTTTCCCCACATGTAGGATCCTTCTTATGATTATTGATTAGCATGCATGTAGGACGTGGTTTATCCTTTCCCTACTCTTGGTTTGCATGCGTGTAGGATGTGGTTTATCCTTTCCCTATGTATGGTTATGACATGTGTTTGTATGATGTGGCTTCTCCTTTCCCTATGTATGGTTGTGACATGTGTTTGTAGGATGTGGTTTCTCCTTTCCCTACGTATGGTTGTGAACTGTGTTTGTAGGATATGGATTATCCTTTCCCTATGTGTGGTTGTGAGAAGGATGTGATATATTATTTCCCTACTAGTGTTCCTGCATCATCCTACCCATGTAGTCCAGGACACATGGGAAGTACCTCTCATCTGGCCAATGAGTTAGGAAAAGTGGTTGGGACCATAACACTACTTATGGACACATCATGTACTGTCGCACTCCCTATGTCTAGGATGAATGATGTTCAAAAAACTTGATCACTTGATATCAAGTCTGATTATGATTTTATAGCTGGTTATATGGAGTCTGGACTGACTTTTGTCAGTGGAGAGCGGTAAGGTCTTGTGACTTACTCTTGATCGATTCTTCTTCATTATTCTTATCAATGTTTAGTAGAGTAGAGAATAGATAATATATAGAGATGGTACGTGATGTAAAGATATTTCATGATGACCAAATGGCATGATAAACTATCAAGTGGAATTCTCCCTAGTTGAGAGGGAGTGTTATAATTAGAAACTAGGGCCAAATTCCACCATTGGATAGCCTATTTGTTGGAGATGATTATTGAATGAACTCATCTTTTTGAGAGGACCAAAATCAACCTAAAGATCATCAAATTTGTACAAGAAGAACTGTGTTTTTGAATTTATGCCCACTCATGTACAAATTGCGAAGGTCAGCCTCATCATCATAAGCCCCAACAATCATGTATTTTTATCCTTAAAAAATGTATATATAGAGGTGCCTTCAACCTCATTTGATACATCAAAGGCCTCCAAATTATATCTAAGGTAGCCAAGCTCTTGAAGAGGACGAAGATTTTTCTGTTTTGGGTTTCTTCTTCAACAACTAGGGCTATGATTCTTCAGATAAAGAGCCACAGGACTTGATGAAATTTCAGGGCAACTTGTATGGGTAATCCTGTCATTACAGGTCGGAATTCAACCCCAGAAAGTTAGGTCATGTTTGGGTATTTACTTCGAGCTTCTCTATGGTAAATTAAAGAAGAATTTATCCCTTACTGTGTTTGCACTTCAGAGCCATTACTCCAGATAGGTCCGCAGGCATGTACCAGGTTATATAGAGGGGTCGAGAATCCTATCTTGGGTTCAAATCAATTCTAAGGGCTAGCGATGGACAACCTATTACTTGCCAACGAAAGTTTCGGTTGAAAGGAGGGTTTCTTGATCAATTGAATGGAAAAATAGTGGACTGTAAGAAACCCTAACCAGATCTTAGCTGACTACTATTGACAGAATGATTAAATTGCAGTTTTGGGCTATTCACTTGTCCAAGGGCAGTCATATTAGATCTTCAAATTGGCAAGTCATTTTGACTTTAAATTAATGTATTTTCTCTCTCTGCTGAACATTTGATATTAATAATAAGATGAATTGATCAAGGGTTTTCCACGTCTTGGGGTTTTTTCCCTGGCTTGTGCCATATCCTTGTGTACTCTTGTCTTGGCTTGTATACTACATCTTTCGTCTATGTTCTTTCTTCAGTTACTGTCATTATAACGATGTATTATGTGATTTCTAATGGAAAATCGGGCTAATATGGATCCCTAAAGTAACTTCCCTAAAAAAATAACATGTTAACCTAAAATTAACAAGATCTAACCAATCCTGGTTTGACCGGTTCTAGTTTGAAACCCAGTTTGATATGTGGACTAGTCCGGTCACTAGTTCCGGTTTTGAATACTATGTTCTGGAGAATGTAATAAACTAATAGTGGAAAATAGAAATAGTTTGAAATAATCTAGATCCATTACCTGTCTTTATGTGTTGGAAATTTTCAAGATTGAGAATCTGTAGTGTTTATTTTGTCACAACATAGTGGAGCAACACAAGGTCACTTGTCGAAAGAAAACCATTAAAAGTATCCATCTATTTGGTGGCTGGAGGGAAATATCTGCACCCTCTCACACATTTTTCCTTCACATAAATGGAAGTTTAAAATCACACTCATGTCCCCAAGCATAGGAAAAGAATTATGTAAATGTTATACACATTGAGATGACGTTGGTTGCGATATAATTCCTATGAGTGCAATGTTTCTAGATCCACCATTCTAAAGCCAAAGAAACACTCCATGGCTTGAAATGTTTGGTTAATGCCCATCCTTCGAAAAAAAAAAATCATGGAAGGTCATTGAAAATTACCCTTGGGTAGTGTTTATTTAAAGATAATGTTTGTTAGGGCATTTTCATAAATGTACACAGATCCAACATTCAAATGCCAAAAAAAATTTGATGTTCTAGAATGTTTTTTTCCGTTTATTAATTCTCAAATTCCACTAGAGAGTTGACTTGAAAAATTATTTATTCAGAGGAAAGTGTTCTAAAAAATACAAAAAAGGTATCAATAACACATACCTCTTCGCAATCCTAATAGAGGACTGTCATCTTGGATGCCAAGATCTTTGTGGTAAGAGCATAGGCCGAGGTTGGTCAAAACGTGATCCTGAGCATGAGACCATGGCGGTGGGTACCTTGGCACTAGAGCTAGAGCGATACAAGCCAATTGGAGCTGGAAAAGCATTGTTTTAACAACAAGCACGTGTGCAACAATGCCTTCACAATATCAACCACCTCCTTGGCTCTGGTTGTGTGGACATGGAGGAGCTGCAACCCTAAATCCATGGTGAGGGTGGAATTAACAGCCTTGTTGGACAAGCCGAGGCAGAGGATCAACTGCCATGGTTGAAGCCTCCTCTGGGCATCCCGAGGAGATAAGCAAGGGAACGAAGGAGCACAATCATGGCTGATTCTATGTGCCCACATACTAGACGAAGGAAATGCCACAGAGGGTTTCTTCGTCGATTCTACTATCATTTAGGAAACTCATCGTGATCACCAGAGGAAAACCACTGTCGGATCCCTATCCATCTCCTTTCCATTGTTGTTCATGGCCTCCATCTTCCTCATCTTTTTCGAGGCCATTGGGGAATAATGGTGGATATTAGAGGATTTCATTGGAGGCATACTATTAGGGTCTGGTTTATCAAAGTCCTTGAGGGTTTGAGGATTTAGATGATTTCATTGATGTAAACTCATGGACCGAGACTATGGAGGGAAATTTGAAAATGGACAGAAATTATTGAGGGAAAATTGAATTTGTTGAGGAAAATTATTTATACCGAGTGTGTTTGTGATCAAATTTATTTTTTGGTTGGTTATTTTATTTTTATTATAAAATTCAGAGAGGTTTTTATTATTTTGTTTATTTATAATTATTACAGTTTGTAAGTGGTTGATTGATTAAAAATTGGTTTATTGAAATTTAAAATGTTGTAAATTATATATATATTTAATTTATTGAGAGTGTAAATTATAATGAAATGTTGAGTGTAAAAAGTTAGTTTAACCTAAACAATAATTAAGTGGTTCTTGATATGGGTTTTATGCCTTTCTAAGAGTAAAGTAAATTTTTATTTTGTTTAGAATACAAAACTTTGTGCTTGTTTTTAATTTCTTATCACGTGTTCTGTTTGAAGTGGATTTGTAACCATGATTATTGTTGCCTATGCAAATACTAATGTAGGTTGCATTATTTTGGTATCAAAGTAGGTTTAAGACCTACATATAAATTGAAGAACAATGTCATCAAAAAGAATTTGTTTGGTGGATATATAATAAGGAGAATTTCAAAAGAGCGCATAAGGAATTAGGAATACAAGCACATGGTAGAGGGAAAAATAGCTACAAATAAAATAACCTAGATGTTGAGGTCCATGTTAACTATAATGGATTCCATGAAGGAAGCTAAGAAAATAGGGGTTGTTGTAGATATTCATGATGTGAGTAATGAAGAGTGAAAATTAGAAGCCCCATGGGAGATAAGACTATATGATTTATTAGATTGGGAATATGGAGAAATCCCTAGAGTTTGAGAAATTGAGGACCCCGAGAGGGTGAAGCATATATTCACAAAGTTGAAAGGGCATGCATCCCTTCAATGGGATAATGTATTTTGACAAAAAATAAGAAGGAAATATAAAATTAAGACTTGGGAGGAGATAATTTCCAAACTAAATGGTATTCCACAATTTATAGTTGTTGGCTTGAAAACAATTATCCGCCACAATTAAAAATTACTAACATAAATGACTAATTCATATACTTTTGGTTCTTGTTATTTGGTCATATTTTTATTCTTGGACTATAATAGTCATTTATGTTAATCATTATTAATTTTTTCACTTATTATATAGTCATATATTTTATTCATAGACTAAATTAGTCATTTAAGTTAGTCATTTTTAGTTTAGTCACTTATTATCTAGTCCTATATTTTATCTCTAGACTAAATTAGTCTTTTAAGTTAGTCATTTTTAGTTCGGTCACTTAAAATTGCTTAAATTTAGTAGTAATTCACTTGAAATAATTGCGGTGACTAAGTTTTTTAGTCACCTAGTCACTAATTTCAGCATTTTCTACTAG